>JAOXJK010000023.1:71161595-71198949 GCA_025774025.1 Xenus cinereus | reverse complement strand
CGTCGCCGGTGCTGCCGCCGCCTCGCCGACCGTGTGTCTGATTTCACCGCGCTTAAATCTCTGCGCGGCTCCGGGCCGCGCCTGATTGGCTGATGCGGACTTCCTGGTTCCGGCTGGGGCTCGGGCTGTGACTGGGGGGGTCTCCGAGCTCGGAAACCGCGAGCATACAAGAAAATGCTCTGCCTAAGAAAGCCCTGGGATTTGGGGGGACAGGATGGAGGAAGAGCATAAATTTTGGGAAAAAGCAGTGGGTAGGGACAGTAAGGGGGGATGATGACAGAATGTCAGGGTGCAATTAGGTGTCCAAGCAACAGATACAGAGCTTAAAATGAGGTGTCAGGATGGTGTTATGCAGAAACCAAATCACTGCACTAAAAGAATATGGAAATGGCAGCATTTAACTCCGGAAACTGAGTATAGCACCTTGACTTTTTGATGAAGAAAGAAAAAAAAGAAAATGGACTCCAAAGAAAAAAATCTACTTCAGATTTACAGATGGGCTGTTCAACAGCAGCAAGGCACACGTGCTCCAATCGCTGCCCCTACGCCATCTCTGAAAGGGTGTGATTTGAGACATGGGGCAGAGTATAAGTCATACAAAATTAGGGTAAGGAGGCAAGAGAGAAGAAGAACTGATGTCCTCTTTTGAGAACTGTGACGAGATAAAGTGGGGACATCATAAACAGAAGAGGAACACAGTGCTCTGCTGAAGGACTGATTTGTATGGTAATAACTATCCAGAAAATGGGATTTTGGCAAACTTCAAAGGTGGGAAAGGGATAAGTAAAATTTTTCACAAAATAAAAATAAATCATGTCACCAAAGCTTGCTTGGGGTCACATATTGATGTATAAACACATAGGTCTTTAGACATTCCCCAAGCTGCAACTTGACCGAAGGAAAGCTTGAGTAGGTTTTACCAGAAGAAAGTCCCTTCTGAAGAAGAGAGAACTCTCCAGCTAATAATAGTTCCTAAACACCTGATTTCCAGAAAGTGGGAGGTTACGTCTGCACTACCATTCAGTCCATGCCCAATTCTTACACTCTTTGCCTAAATGTGTTTTACTTCTTGTTGTGGGATATATTAGGGTATATGCACTGCAGTTTTCTTAAGTTTTCCGGCCTTTTTGGAGCTTCTTCAATAGCATCTGTGCTTGTTGTGATGCTGTGTTGATGTTGAACTTTCTGCCTCCATTCTGATCTCTTTTGCTTTCCACATTTTGTGATTTGAGACTTCACAGATAGGTAGGGTTAGATAACTTTCTTTAAGTCCTATGTATTCTTTTTCTTACCTTAAGGGAATCTTGTCGATATCTTGTTGCAAAGTAGTCTTTATGGATGCTCTATAGGCAGCAGTGATATATGAGATGCCGTCTATCTATTTCACACAAGGTTAGCTTATAGTTGTTTTCAGAAATGCCTTCTTATTAAAAAAAAAAAAAAAGACATCTGCTTTTCTGTTTTGCATAATACTAATAATTATGTAATTATAGTTCATTAGCATGCACACGCACATGGTGTTTTGTTCTGTTTTGTGGTCTGACATATATAAATCTCACTACGATTTGGAAGATCATTTAAAAATAAACTATCATTGAACAAAAAGCCAGAAATGTGTGACAGGCTTTATTCAGAACTGAATACTCAAAATTTGTCTTGGCTAGGGTTTAGCTGCTGTTTAATAGAGTATTAGCTCCAATTTGCTGCTGTTTTATTTGTGTCAATGCACTCTGATCTGAGCATTTTTGTGAACTGTTTTGCACTGAATATAACTAGGAAAATATTCCCAAAATGCCATTCAGCAATGAGATGCAAGTTGAACTTGTGTGTGCTTAGAAAGACTTGTATGCCATTAATTGCAAGATCCTTTCTACCTCTGACTGAAAGCTTTCAGATGCACCATTTTTGGTGAGAAAAAGGAAAATCTGTAGCCTTCTGCAAGATTGTGTTGATTCTAAGTTTCCACTAGAAACTTTCAAATGATTCAGAATTATGCTGATAATTCTTTCTGATCCTGATCAATTATTTATAGCCTTAGTGTGTTTAAACATTTGCTCTTTCCTATACAGTTTGAAATAATTTTCCAGTTTTGTCAAAATTAAGATTTTAAAAATTGTTCCTGTCCATTCTTCACCAATCCTCTCCCTCCAGAGTTGACACCCTTCCCCCCCCGCCCCTTTTGCCTGCTTTGTTTCAGTGTTGAGCCATACCTCATTTTCCACCTGATTTTTAAATCTTTGAACTTCTGGTGAGAGGAAAATATCGTTAGCTGATATTTAACAGTATTTTCAGCAGTATTATGACTGCTTCCAAGTAAGTAAGTCTTGTGTGATCCCTCAAGAATCTTTTCAGGATGTTAGGGAGCACAAAGGATGTAATCTCTTCTAATATTAATCCTACCTAAGAGACTCTTTTGCATTACTGTCCTGACACAGCTCCCAGACAGCAATTTGCCTACTTTCCTAGACCAGAAAGACCGTTTCCAAAGAGTGTGTGCAAGTATCATAGTGCCAGTCAGAGTAGTTCACCCTCCTGGTGGACAGCACACATTAGGGAACCAGAAGACGATTAGGCATAAGCAATTATGGTTTTATGGTACTTGTGCTTGACCTGGTGTTCTTGAGCTGTTGATAGATTATCTCTTCTCCTAAGGTTATTCACACATTTTACTGTTGATCATCAAGGGATAAAAACAGACCAGGGAGCAGCTGTTACCCTACTTATGGTTGAGACATCTAGGTAAGTCAGAGCAGGCTTTAATTTTGTCAGCTCCTACTTTGAGTTTGACTTCAGCATCCCTGTCCTGCAAAGAGGATCCATCTCAAAAAAGCACTGCTTTCACTCAAGATATCCCATTCTGGTTGACAGACCAGATTACTGGAAAAGTAGGTTTACTCTTCTTCAGGAAGAAAAAAACTTAAAATTCAGGCCCCAGCTTCAAGCAAATTTCTTGAACTGTGACACTGTTCTGAGAAACTGGACACAAAAGACCTAACTTAACTGACTTCTTCATCTACTTTGGATCTTAGTATCTGTAGAAGTTTCCTTACACTCTCAACAAAGTGACAGGTGATTAACTGTGCTGGATTAAGTGTTTGAGTTTTGGGTGAGCTACACATGTAGTAAGTGAATCTGTCATTAATTTTTATCTTATAATTTACTTTTCTTATTGCCTCTTAAGACTCATGAAATAGTAGGCAAAATTATTTGCAGTACCCAATTTGGCATCTAAATAAGATACTGCCTCTAAATTTGGGTCTGGGATTTGCTGGCAGACATGGCTATTTCTGTAAAGTGTGGGAATCATAGACACACACTCAGAATAATTTATGTTGGAAAGGAGCTGAAGAAGTGACGCGGTTCAATCCCTTCCAACATCCCTGCACCCAAATAGAGGTGATAATGAATTCTGCTGTGACTTACCAGCTCATTGCCCCACTTGAGACTTGTGTTTCAAAAGACTGGAAATGCAGTTTGCACTAGGGATACACCTACTGTTCTGAATAGCCAGGAGACCCTGTCTTCCCGCCTTTCAGCCTTCTACACCCAAATCTCAAAAGAAGGTATAGGAGTTTGTTATCATACCCAAGAACTGCTGGTGATTTTACCACAAAATAAGTTTAAGGAAACTCAGAGTTTCTCATTGTTTCTGTTCCTCTTACACAACCTGAAGAGTTAAAAACAAAAGATAAGCTAGGCTTCCTTGTGAACAATTAATTTCAGGCTGGTGTATTCAATTTAAATTGCTTGATGTCTGTCTGGCAAACTCACAAGTTCCTCTTGAGATCAGAGAGGGAATTTCTAAAAACATCTCCCCACTCAACTCCAGTTTTAGCTTTGTATAGGCAACATGATGCAAAAATAAAAAGAGAAGCAAGGCAAGGTGTGCATTCTGGTTTTTGACTGTTGTGTACCAAGGAATAGGTGTAAGAAAGGCTGCAGGTAGCTTTAAGGAAACAAGTTTAGGAATGATTTTAAAACTTTTCTTGCTGAATATGAAAGCTCAGCAACTCTGTACTCTTTACATAGAACTTTACAAAGGTCTGGACTTTAGCCAGCTACAGGAAAATTTTATTAAAGAAGTAAATGAAATGGCAGAGAAAAAAACAGATGTTCCTGTGTTAGTAAGAAAAATACACATGCTATTTATATATTCATACTAGAATATATCTCTAGATATTAGTAAGATATGACATCAGTGTGCATTATATGAATTTATATTATACTTTAAGATAGTTTAGTAATTAATTTTTTTAGAAATACATCTTATGGATTAGTCAAGGACTGTCTTATTTAGAAATTTGGAAGTGCTTCTTCACTGAGCACTGTGCTCTGAAATAGTCCATTATTGGTGTTTTCCTTTAGCATTAACACTGATGAGTGTTCCTACAATTAGACATTCACTTTTTTCTCTTTCTTACCTGAGGTACAAGATTATATCAGTAATACCTTTAATCCTTTGATCTGTTTCAGGCTGGAATGTTATCTGTCATTGCAAAATACTTTCAGCATGTCTCTGATGGTATCCATAAGCATAGAGTAAATCAAATCACAAAAGCGCTCAGAATCTGTTCTGTCTAACCTAATCCATTGACATTGGTGTCCTTCTGTGTTATCTGGCAGTCACTCCAAATTATAGTTCCCTACCTTCCATTCTAACAGAAAGCTTAAATTATTCTTTTAATTCAGATTGGAGTGGGAGCCTTAGTGTAGGTGGTTTTTACTTGAAGTGAAGCAACAACAGCAACAAGTTACATATGTTATTTTCCTTAAATGTTGTTGTGAACATAAACTGTCCTTACCTTCAGGAAGAAACAAGTGTGAAACTTTGAAAGGCACAACATCATTATCTGTACTGTTTACCTCCCTGAAATTCTGTTACTTGAACTCATTGAAATAGGTAAATACTTGATATTACAACCCAATTATTTTTGACTAATATATTCCATCATTTAGAATATTGGTGAATATTTCTTTCTGTAGCCAACCCATTAAATTCTGAAAATGGAAATCTAAATGTGTTGAAATAGGTCATTCTTCTACCATGTGTCAGGCTTCACTGTTGTTTTTTACAGACTGATTACAAACAAATATGAAATAGAACATACCTGTTTCCCGTGCCTCTTGGATTTTTTTAGGGATATTCTTTCTTCCCCTAAACTCCTACTTGATTAAGGCACTTTCCTGAAGTTGATCATCCTAAGTAATCATCTGCTAGACAGGAATAAAAAGGAAAATCTGAAAGAGCCTTCCAGCGTTAGGTGGAGGGAAAAACATAGAGCAAAAAGTGTATTTTTTTCACTGTTAAGATGCACAGTAGCTTTCTCTGCTCATTACTACACCCTGAAAAAATCGCTGAGCCAAAACTCTTAAATGAACAGCACAGACTTCTTTCATTATTGCTACATCAAAACAGCCCTTCTACATAATGCTTGGAAACGTAGATCAAATGGTAAAAAAACTGTAAGAGATTTACAGTTCTGCACAAAGTACTGCCACAGAGGTTATTTTATCTGTATATTGCCTAATTTGACAGATATAAATCAGGAGTTTTCTGATGGCAGCACCCTCTGGGATACTCGGTGGAGTCTGCAGCCTCAAGAGGGTTTAAGTAATTCCTTCCCATGCTACTGAGAAGTAGCAATGTGAAAAGAGTCCCCCTCCATTCATTTCTGAACGTATCACCAATGGAGAAAAGATAGTGCTTGTCCCTACCCTTACACTTTAGTGCCAGTTAGTGCATAAAAGATCCAAAAAGGAACTTACGAATACTTGCATCAGAAACCCTTCCCAAAGCTCTTCTGGGAACAATGCAAGTCCAGACAAACTCTGTCCTGGAAGTCTCCTTTAACTACAAAACTGGAAGCAATGAGTTTAGTCAGAAATGAGGGGCTAAAAGGAGCTGGTTATCATACATGGGGTAGAGGGATGTGGATTCAACAGTTTTTGGATAACAGTTTGGGTAATTCTGGGTAACAGAGCTAATAATTGTAGCTCTCCCAAGCATTTTATGCAACAAAATCCAAGAACATTAAGAGCTTTTGAAATATGGGTTGATTTTTTATTTTTATTTTTTTTTGGTAGGGATCTTGTCAAACATTTGCTGCCAGATACCTGTCTGGATATCACTGATCTTTCAGGATCAAATTTTCTCTAATTTGAATTTGGTATCATGAACTCCTCCACAGTGAAGAGGTACTACATTTATAATACCACCAGTTAGTTTTTTCTGCTCACCTGCCTCTGTTCTTTCTACAAGATTGTTACTGAATAAATATGGAAAAGCTTACTCTGAAACACTCGCTACCTTTCATGTCACCTCAGCTTAAGAGAAAGCCACTTTTCTTGTTGGGTTGAATTGGTGTTAGGCTTAGTAAGTAAACCTAGAAGGTTTATCAGAAGCCTTCAGAACAAATATTGAAATTCTTACCCCAATGTTTGTCCTGGTTTCATCCTTCTGAGATCTAAGTTTCCAAAACATCGCAAAGTTTCTCTTCATGATATTAGCTTAGTGAGAAAGAAGGAGGAACGTGATAACCATCAATCAAACTGTCAGTCTGAAGGAGGAGGGTGAAAAATGATGTAGCCAACCCCTATAGGACTGCAATTGCATGCAGTACGCTGTTAGAAATAACTCTGAAGTAGTAAAAAGTTGCCCAGTTGTTTCAGGTTATAAGTACTTCAAGAGCAGAGAGCTGTGCTGTCTTGAACATACTTATGACTGCGCATTGCATGCCTAGCTAAATAGTCGTATTACCAGATCAACATAAAGAGGCAATCAGTAAAAAAGTTTTGATAGACATAGAGTAACCTGTAGTAACAGAAAACTTTTTTGTAATATTATTATGCAAATCCACCATTATGTACTGTTTGTAAATGAGCTAATAATAGCACTTTCATGATTTATTTTGGATAAATCCATATATATCTCAAAAACACTCTCAGCAAAGCATCGTTATTACTTTATTAAATACTACTTTTGCCTACTTGAGCTTAACAAACAAATCTAATGGTATGAAAGAATTTAATTTCAGAGCTGAATGATAATTTGTCAGGCATGGTTAATTCACATAATTCAAAGTTAATTATGTTTACGATATTAGAGAGTACTGTAATTTTGTTCTGTTCAGCTGCAGCTTTTATTAAATCTTACATTTTGATTAGGGAAACCAGGCTTTAAGAGTGTACAGCAAATTAAAAAAAATGGTAAGGTATGGGGAAGCGTTCTTTAAGCACGTGCTTTTGTTCATGTTCACATCCTCTCTTGTGTTACATCACTTTGTCAATCCAAAGCTGACTGAGATATATTGAAATATTTACTTACAATTCATCCTATATGTGATGTCTTTCTGGTTTTCGGCATTTAGGAATGTTACAGCTGATGTTCCCAAGCCACTTCATATACTGATATGCAGCAAGTTCTTCAGCTGTACTTTTTGGACCAAGCAGTACTTCCCAGCTCTATTCCTCTGTGGAAAAGAACAATTCTGTCAAACCAGGACAGATTCCACACAGCAGAGATTTAGAGAATTTGTTAGAAAGTGTCAGAGACCTTATAATATTGGATCAGTTCACTTTATGGTTATATTTGTGACATTGATTAGATATGGCTAACTTTGTATTTAATAAATACTTTTAATCAGCAGTAAAAGGCATAATATTCTGTACAAACTGAAATTCTTGAAAAAGAAAGGCAACTGAATGTGTGAAGTTCACGGATTTTTCACAAGCTGAGAACATGTAGGAACTCTCATTTTGAAGGCATTCGTATGGGTTCAAGAGCCCTACTGAGTTGCCTTCTGTAACGTTTTGGGTTTTTTTAGATTGATGTGACTAGGTTAAGGTGACCGATATGAATATGTCATTTGATGTTAAATAGTCTGCTTTTTTGATGTATGTTATAGAACGGGAGTAAATCTTTGTCCTGTCTCACGGCAGTGCTATGATACTCAAAACAGCAAGTTGCTGATGTCCTCCAGTCATGCAGCAATGTTAGTATAGAAGACAGATAGCTACTACATCAAGGTGTACCGAAAGCGTGTGCGATCTAACTGTATTAGAGCAACACAAATTTCTGACTCTTTTCATTGCAGGGACTCATGCAGCCTGATCCAAGTTCTTCTCTTCCACTGTGACTGGTCTTTATCTACAGACACATACATAAAACACCAGGCACTTTCTCCAAAACAAACTTCCTTCCTCCTCAATGTGGCTTTGAACTTCCTTTCACTGTGGTGCTTTTTTTCTGTTTGTTCATTTAAGTAAGCCTTTCCATTACAATTTTTAGTTTTGATTTCCTTATTTAAAAAACTAGAGGCACTTCTAACAAAACTATGGCAAAGAACTGTAGGTTCTCAGACTTGAGTACTTGAAAGGAAAGGAAGATGTAAAGAGCTGTATATGCCAAGAACGTACAGAAAATAATCTTCTTCACTGAGCAGACTCAATTAATCACAGAAGCCCATTGTGCCCTGAATATGGCAGGGTCCTATGACAAAAGCAAAATGGAACCCATTATTCATTAGCTCAGAGTTCATCACATACTGATGGAGTTCTAGATGCATCAATAATCCTTGTGTCAGGGAAGGAGGCAAGCTGGAGTAAAATCTTGAACACGTAACCCTCATTCTAGTATTTCTTATCTTTTGCTGTTCTTTTAGTACAGTATTTCTGTGCTCACTGTATACTCATATTTGGACTTGTTTTAATTGCATGGAGTATGTCTTTGCTGCTGTCAGACTGCAGGAAGCTAAGAAATAAACAGGCTTTTGAAGCTAGCAATTTTATCAAGGTGCTAACAACCAGTGAATATCTGTGGACACTGAGGACATAAGTCACTTAATGACTGTTAAATTTCCAGGCCAAAAGATTTCCACAGACCTGAGAATCCCTGCGGCAAGGAGGACTGCTATCGGGATGAACGCCATGTACCAAATTTAACCCCACAGAATCTTGTTCCCTTCTGTTAAATCTTCTTTCTTGTGCTTTTGACAAAGCAAACGTAATATTTGATAATGCTTGGGAAGAACATTAGCAGGACGAAAAGAAACTTGTGAAGAATGGTGACATCATTTATGTGTAATTACAGCACAGCGTCAGGCCCTGGGTTAGCTCTGAATGGATTTACTAATGCAGTTATCATCTTCTCGTTCTCAGTCAGAAGCCATGCTGCTTCAGCTATAACCAGACTAATAATAAAGCCACAGAAATTTTTTCAGAGGAAAGATGCTTTCCAGTATGTCTGACATGTCACTAGTAATGACTGGAGTAAAACGTAAATGCACTGAACTCTTGTGGGATACCAAATATTAATCTTCACAAATATGAGCTTATAATTTTCTTTGATTTTATATATATATATTATCAAATATCTATATATTGCTGAATGTTAGTATGAAGGAATCACTAGTGTAAAGGGATTGTCTGTTTAAAGCAGATAGTGTCTTCTCATTTAATTTCTCTTTAGTACGAATTTGTGGACCAGATCTCATTCTCTCATGGCTTTTCCTGAAATTTAGCCTCTGGCTTTCAGCAACATTTCTCCTTTTCAGGCATCAAATGTGTTTGAGTTTTGAATGTTTTTGAGCTTCCACTGATAAGAATATTGATATCTCTAAGGTAGTCTATATGGCAGCAGTGAGGTTTTTTTCACACTGGTGGAAACAAGGTGCAAGGAGTCTATTTTCATAACCTTGTCAGAACTGCTGCATTTGTCTAATGCTACCACATGAATAGAACATGAATAGATAATACTTGCCAGCAGTGAACTTTCTGAGAAGCTGGGAGAGGAGTTAACTGGTAATAGAGAAATCTGGAATCCAGAAATTGGGTGCTGGAAAGTAGAATTTTTGTAAGAAATTCTAGTGGTATAATGGTGTTTGCTCTCCTCAGCTGTGAACCACAGATGTAGGGGATTATTCTCCCATCATCAGACTAGACACAATTTCTTGCTCAAATTAATGAAGTTCGTATTTACTGGGAAGTCTCTAGTGAAGAAACTCACTTCTTTTTGCTGTGAAAATATCCATGTCCTTTTTTCTTTGAAATAAAGAAATACATAAACAAGCAATAAAACCAAGAAAACCAACTCCCTGTTTCCACAACTCATGTTTGGATACAATACGAAAATTGTAACCTTTAACACCAGAAAATGTTTTGAAATCTGAGAAGATGAAATGTTTATTCAGCAGAATGAGGTGGTGATATAGAGTGCCTCAGACTGCATGGGGTTTTGCCTTCCAGCTTCGCTGCTGGGTTTTCACTGGCAGAATTCATGCCTCCATTTCCCTGGCAGCATGAGCAGAGGAGACTTGGACTGTGCTCGAGAGTTCTTGTCATCATTACTTTATAAGAAACCTTTCAAATCTCTGCTTATGCTCCTACGCTATTCACCAAACTACTCATGGATGCTTGGAAAGCCCATCCTGTTGAGACAGCTAGTTGCTAGAAGTAGAGGTTCTGCAGTTTGTATTGACTTACCTGAGCAGTTAAGCACACTGCTTGAATTTACATATGTGTCCAGAGGTGATCTGCTTGGTATGCTTGATAACTTCAGATTTTGGATTAATTCTGCCAGCTGAAGTTCAGCTAAAAATTCTGCTTTGCTTCTTCTGCTCCAAACCTCCAGGAGCTCTAGTTTATCATCTAGTGACATGTAATAACTGAAACAAATGGGAACAGACTTTGCAAAATAATTTCCAAAGCCAATTGTTTTTCACATTACACAGTGTAAGAAAAATAAAGATCTAAGCAGAAATAGAAAATGTCAAATGATTTCCTACTGCAATTTTCTGACCCTCATTGAGTGCTCTTCAAGTTTTAGTCAGAATGCATTTTGGAGTCCAAGATGCTACAACACACAGGGCCCAGGAGTGGAGCAGCTTTGTGGATCACTGAATCCAGTTTTCTGCTAATGGAGACAAGTGGCATCCCAGTCTAAAATCACTTAAAGGCTATCCTGAAATCTACTAACATGACTTTCTGGAATGTGACTTCTCTCACAACTATAAATGCCCTAAATCGAGGAGCACTTTGCACATTTATTTTTGTATCAAATGAGTTCATTAGCTTAAGCAATTCTTTTCCTCACCTAATATTTACATTCACCTTAGTGTAGAAATAGGCAGGTTATATATCTCCATTCAAGCTGCATTATGCTATAGGTTCTGCTATAAAGGGCTTTGTAATACATCTGTCTCCTTTTTCATCATTGAGTATATACTTTTCTCATCTCCAAAGATATGGGAAAAACAACGTTTTTGCAAATTTTGACCATCCTATTATTTTGTTCAGGATGGTTCAGGTTCAAGTATTTGTTCAGGTATTATCTTGCTGGTAGCTCTTAGCCTTCTTTTTCATACCATCCCTGCCCCTAAACACAATAAGTGGGTAAAAATGCATCAGCAACAATAATAAGCTGGCAAATATGCAAAACAATTCCAGTTACATAATACAAAACCTTCTGAATTTTATGAACAGAATTTTCTCAAGGAATATGGCCTTTCACTCACTTCAGTGTTCAGATGAGTTTTCCTATATATTTTGTGTTGTTTATTATTCCAGAAAACAAATGCACATGGAGATTCCCTGATACTGGTTCTTAATTTTTTTTTGTCTGAGCACACTAAAGAGGATTTAGATTTTCATAGAAACTATATGTTAGCTGAGAATGTAATTTTCAAATGTAGAGAAAGATGTCACCTGTTAGTCTAGGTTCTCATTATTGAGGAAAAGAGGAGTAGTAGAAGTCATTGAAAAAAGCTAAATCCTGCTTATTAAACTAGGCAGCTGGGAAGCTAGAAAATAACCGTCACTATTTTAAAGAACTCTTCCTGTTCCCTTGCTAAAGGAATTATTTGTTCACTAAGAACTAAACTACTTGTCTAAGTAGTGTAGAAGATAAAACTAATTGCTATTAATTATGTCCCTATCCTCCCACGCCATACTAATTTTCTGCTTGTTTTCAAAGTTTGGACCAAAGCAGCAATTCCAATAACAAGTATTAATACAAATTATTCTCTTTCTTATTTTTTAGTCATACAAGAAGCTTCACTTGGTATTGCTTTTTAATTTCTTATACAATATATTAGTATAATGGGATGAGGTAATAGTCAATTTTCTCTGTGAATATATTTTTTCTCTGTAGTGACTCAATGCCCCGACTAAAAATAACCATCTCTCATACAAGAGACATATACGTACTGAGAAGGCAGGCCTAATGAAAAAAACAGATCTAAACGGACAAGAGCTAGGAGAAAGGGAACATGATTATTTCCTATTTTGCAGATGGTTGTGCAGCTTAGTGAAATAGCAAGCCAGATTTTCAAGCATTTAGCAACCTAAAGATGCAGATGGTGCTTTTGTGTTTTCAAGAGCACCTGTCTGTGCATTAATACAGCTGTGTGTTAACTGGCTTTAAAAATCTGTGTTGGAATTCGTTGTCCATCTTATATAGGAAAACTGCAGTAAAACTAGGAATCAAGTTCTAAATCAGGTATTTTAACAATGATCTTATTTATCCTCTTTTTATATAATGGATAAAACACATTAAATGACTCTTCAGCTGACAGTCTATGAATGGAGTTTCTGCAATTAAGCTAACATTCACACAGGCTGGAGGGTTGGAACATTTTCTCAGATCTTTATTTCTACAATCCTGAACTCCTTTCTCAAAGTTCCCTGCAGACTGCACTCATTTCACTGACTTGACTAATCCTTTTTAAGCTTGTCTTCCTCTTATACCCAGAAAACGGAAAGTGGAAGTTCATTTGTATAAATTCTAGAGAGCTGGTTTTGTTACAACACATTTTTAAAAGATCTAATTGCATTTGCTTACTAAAACTACATCAGGAACATCATTATAATTCCCAATGTATGTTTAAAAATTAAACATGACACAGTGTTTATAAGTGAATTACTTCAAAGACAGGGAAATATTACATATGAAAAAGGCTGACAAAACTCTATTTCACGTGCATTTTATTATTATTCCTCTCCACACACCTTCACATCATCTCTTCTTTTCCAACGGGGTATATATATAGGTAAGGTCATTCTATTTTACATGATTTCTTTTTGGTAGCTTTTTTTTCTCATTTTCTTTTCTTGGGGAGAGATGAAGCAAGTGCTCTGAGGAGAACAACAGCCTCTTAAGTGTCCAGTAACTCAGATCTGATTATTAGTATTGAAAATTACAGATGGGATGGACACACTGAAGCTACAAGCAGTACATTTACCATAAATGTATTTTTCCAGGACAAACTTGTAGACAGGCAGCCTGAGCCACAGTATTGTGTGTGTTAGAAGAATGAGGCAGAATTTTATAGGCAGAAATAAAATATACATCTTCACTAATTTATCTCAAACTTCTAAATGCAGATGAACAGTTATAGAAGAACTCCCTTGGGGATCTCCAAACATTTGCTCTGGATAAAGGGCCTTTCCACTGAAGCACCGTACTGTGTCCAGGCTCCATATATTCCGCTGTGTCAGCAGGTTATCTTTAAAATCCACTTAACAGTAAACTTGGGGTCTAGGTATGTTTTCCTCTTAATTAACCTGCATAATCTGTTTTTTTTTTACATAACTCATCCTTTCATTTGCATTTTAATTAGAGAGTGTGCAAAATGTCAAGTTTAATTGGCTCAGGAAGACTTGGTACAACAAAGCCCTGGACTAAATGTAGCTGTGGGCAGCGCGCCGAACAGCCGGCTTGCAGTTCAGATCAGGACTTCAGCACGTGTAAGGGGTTTTCTGTGACTGAATGTATCAATGCTAGTTTCCTGAGAAGGAAAACTGAAGGACTTGTGGACCCCCTGTTCCAGCTTTTGAATGACATGTAATCCGTTTCCTGAATAGCATGTAGATATGTTTCAGGGTAACAACCCTGATGGAATAAAATCCTACTCTCGTGGTTTCTGAATCTGCTCTTTCTCAGACAGTTCTCAATGATAATGTTACAGCAGCTGTTGAAGGGGAGAAAAAACTTGGACTGGGCTCCCTAAAATATTTTAATAAAGTTGTCACTTCCCAGCTGGCTGAGAGATGATGTTCTGGAATTCTCACAGTGGCTCTGGGCTACCTTGAGCCGTTCAACCTTCTCATTCTCCCAGGGAAGTATCTGGCCCCCGTAAGACATGCTACCCTTGCCCTTCACAAGAGATATCAACAAGAAGGGTCAGGGGTTTCAGTGCTAGTGCTGGGGTGTAGCAGTAAGCAGCGTGCAGAGATGGACTGCTGCTCTGAGCTGGAAGGAAGCAATCCGGCTGTCTGCGAGTGTGGGACACATCCAGTGGCCCCTGAGCTGCAGGTAGAGTGCACCTTATGAAATAGAGTTTTTTGTGGGAAGTCTTCAGACAAGATATGAATTCCAGGTATACCCTATTTGCACTTACTAAGGAGGTTAAAATTTTATTTTTTATGAACACCAGACATTATTTGGTTTTCTGATCATTCTGATTTTTTTCTTCCCCTTCTCACTCTCTTGTCTTCACATTTCTTTACTTCCTATAGTAGGTGAGGTTTTTTTGGTTTGCTTTTTCTTTTTTTTAAGTAAACACCATCTGAAAGAACTGTTTATAGGTCAAGGATATGTCGAAGTATTTTCAGTTCCAGGTATAGCAAGCGTTATAGGTTTGTTTCTGCTAGAATTTTTTCAGATGTCTGCAATGAAATGATCTCTGTGTGGCTGGAAAATAGAGAACACTCAGAGACAGATCTTCTGCAGTTAAAATATTTTATTGAAAGTTTCCCAGACTGAAAACCTACCATTGTGCTCTTATAGTTTTGTTTTACACTATGTTTTTTCTTTAGTGCACATTATTATGTGATGGTGGTAAATTAGCAACAACACTAGGACACTCACATTATTTATACAATATTTAACTTTCTACGACATGAGAGTATATAAAATATTTTATATTTTACTTTTTTTTTTGTTGTTGGTTTTGATTAAGGGATAGTTTTTAATCACCTCATTTTTCTTTTATCGTATTCCTAGCATCTACTTCCTCGGTGTGAATGAAAAGGGCTGAAATTGTGTCTGCTTATTATTCATTCATGATTAGCAAACTCCCTAGTAAGTTCATATATTGCAGCTGATATCTTTGACATTTTTATTGATTTTTTCATGTTAATATATTAGACTTGAATAAAAGCTTAATAAATATAAGGTTCCCTTAATAAATACGAGATCTCAAAAAAGAAGAGTTTCAAGGTTGTTTTTCAAGTGACTTGGTGACAGGTACAGGTGTGAAAGGAATTGATTTAGAGTTGACCAACATCATAGCAAATTACATTGGGTCAAAAAAGATTGCTTTAAAAATTTAAATAACTTATACTACCATAGTCTCATGTCTGAGATCTGACCTGTCAGAGGTAGAGGTGGTACCTATGTGACTGCTAATAGCTATCTCATGTTGATAAGATGCTACTTAGAGTTAAAATGCAAACTGAAACAGACTATGTTAAATAAAATCCTTTGTGAAAAAAATTCCCCCAAAACCCAAAAAGCCCACAAACTTTAAGTCTGTGAAGTCTCATATCGAGGATATGTCATTTGCAGAAATCATTAAAGAAGTGGGATTATTGTTCTAGTTTTTACAGGCCTCTGGAAAGTTGGAGGATGTCTCCAATTGCTGCTTCACCAGAATCCATTAGAATAGAAAAAAAACACCACAAAACCAAACCAGAATGGCAACAAGAAGAAAGTTCTCCCCATGAAGTTTAAGACAGCTACTGAAGCTGCCAGGTATGCACATTTAAAGAGGGACACTGGTAGTCCATGGAGGAATACCTGCCCTAACCACAATGATACCCAAGCATATTTTCCACATAATATAACTTAATTGCCCTCGTCTATTATTCTGCCTACTTAGCACTCAAAAAAAAAAAAAAAAAGAAAGAAAGAGAAGGAGGGAGTAAATGCAAGAGCTGGAACCATTCTGCCAGGAGAAGTGGCTGTCCAGATACCAGTACAACCCGCTGACTCTGTGTTGAGGGATATATACAGCTGTTTACCAGAAGCTGTCACTGCCAGTAGATAGAAACTGTTATTATATTTTTAATACTATAATGAATGGCACTAAAATAGACAACAGTTAATTTTTCATAAATCTGTCTTTTATTTGACTTAAAATAAATCTTTGGGTTTTAGTAAACTGCTGTATTTACCCATATGTGGCTGTAGGCATTGTCAGAAGTTGGAGACTCAGGGTATCCAAAAAGCATGCTTGGAGAAATGTTATTTCTAATGAAAGAAAATGTAGACTCCTGTGTCAGAGGAATTTTGTGAAAAACTTTCTGTGCCAAAGCTCTATATGTCAGTAGTCTGGCAAAATCTAGGCATGTAGTTGAACTAGAATATAATATTTATTTCAACATCAGACAGGAGAATTAATAGTACTTGAACAGGATTTACTTTAAGCTATGCTCTTTCACTCCCTGTATTTAGAGGATGCCAGCTGAGGACTGGCAGACAGTTCTGTGCTGTACTGGGGAAGTATTAAGCCCCTCCAGTCACAATCCCATCCTTGCTAATCCACACCAACAGATCTGAAATATATTCTATGTAACCTGGGCCCTTTGCCCTTTGCTATCACTGATACCATTATTCAACTGGAAATGCTAAGTTATTGAGACAGACTCTGATCTTTGTTGTGTCAATCTAAATCCGGTGTTGTTACAATGAAGTAGATAGATAGCTTAAAGGAATTATTATGGACTTAACCTTGGCCAGTATCTAGGGTTTTTTACATGTAGATAGCCAAGAAATTAAATTCCATAATCCAGAGTAGATCTTAAATTAAGAAATTTCATTTACAGAGAAGTGGACACTGTAGGGCGAACATTTTTTTAGGTTTTAGGGGGATGGTGTTTTCACTGATATAAGTCCATGTGCTGTGCTAAATGGGAACAAATGCATAGCAAACTTGCTTTTCCCCTGAAGATATCATTATACTCAGAGTCTTGTCATTGGCAAAAAGTAAATATATTTACATATAAAACCAAGAATATATAAAGCTAAGAAATTATTGACATTGTAGCTATTAACTTAAAACTATAGAGAAAAATTATTATTATTCTAGATCTAATTATTACAGAAAAAGAAAATACAAAAAAGAATTTTATTATGGGGAGGAGATTGTTGGAATGACAATACAGTTTAAACTAGTGTACTGTCACTTCTGAGTATCCCTCTTTTCTGTTCTAAGATTTGCATTTCTTTACTTTACTACAGGTGAGTTGTTTATAGCCCTGGGGCCTTCACTGTCATCTCCTATCCTTTTCCTTGTCGTCTCTTATCTATACTCTTCTACATTCCATCTTGTGTCCCCACTTTCAAGGTCTCTGCTATCATACCAGGCTTGTGTTCCTACATAGTGCATCATTAAGCTAGTGACATAAATATTTCATTCTGTGTAAAATAACTACTTGCTACTACATTGTATAGAAAAAATATGGTTACACTCTACAAAGATAAGCAGATGTAATACAAATTAAGCATAGCCACCTGGTCATTAGAAAAAACTGCTTTTATAGCCAAACAAGCTAATACAAGGATCCAGACAAGCTAGTATAAGATCAGACCAAGGAAACCTGACAGCCCTTAATCCCGAGGCAGTGCAAAGCTAGCACAAAGGCAGTGGCCTCTTACGAGATACAGTAATACTTCATGCACTGGGCTACAGGGCTACAAGGTCAAGGGAAAGTGCAGCAGTTCTGTAGTTTTAGCAGGTCCAACAGCATTAGCAGTACTTGGCTGTTTTCTATTTTTTTTCTCACTTAGAAAACACCTAACGATGTATTTTATTTTTCAAACTCTTTTGAACAAACTGCTTGTCACAATCCATGTGCTATACAATTTCATATGCATGGGCAATTCACAGTAGATATTATAAAGTGCTCCATTTTCCCCTAACATGTTACTGAAAATAATGCTATACGCTTGTTCACTAATACCCAGGGCAGTTTAAGGGTGTGGAAAGCTCAATATTAAAATTTCCTTCAGCTGTCTTTACTAGAAGAGTTTCCCCTTGAAACCCACTGGTAACCAGCTTTTTCTTCGAGGGCTACTACAAAATTATGTTTCTGTTCTTACACAATTTTCAGTTGCCAGAGCACACATCAAGTATCTTGCCTGTTTTGTTGGTGTTGGTTTTAGTTAATGTATTGAAAACTGCTTTGTAGTGGTATTAGCATAACAAAGATCTTGTGGGTTGGAAAGATGCATTTATTTTCAGGTTTTTAAAGCAAGTTGATTTTCTGGTTTCGTGTTCTCTTACTCATATACTCACATACAGCAGCATGTCCAAGTGGTCTGACCAAGATCACTTATGTGCAACACAGAAGACAACACGAGCTATCTGTCAAGTCTTCCCTGCATTTCTGGAGCCCCTCTTGGCTGCTGATGTGAAACGAGTCTTTGGACAGACCTTTCTATGCAAAACGAGTCTTTGGACAGACCTTTCTTCTCCTTCAGGAGCTGTAAGCTATTTTGTGGTAGATCTCCGCTTCAGATCTTGGTTACTTGAGCTGCTGCAAATCTTAAGCTACACCACTGCCCATCGTCTGTTTTTCCTCTGTTGGCATATTTGTGAAACATGTGTCTCTTGTTAGTTTTCCTGCCAGGTGAACAAGAAAGGAGTGGTGTATGTGAAACATTGCCACCCTGCCAGTGCCAGTGCACTGGGTCTTTCTTCTGCTCTTCAGACTGCAGATTTTTTGCATTTGACATCAAGAATATGTTCCTCCATTTATTTTGCTGATGAAAACACTGTCCTGGGAACAGTGTCCCTTGTTATGTGGCCATTCTTTTAAGCCTTTGTTCTGTTTTCCTTCCCATGCTTACACACACACATTTCCATCCAAACCTTCTTCATGCCAACCTTAATATTTCTTATGAATATCCACTGTGTAAACAAACAAAATTTCACTTTTCTTGAATAAATCCCTTTTCTCTGAAACAATTTTAGATTTATGAAATCAGATACTGCTGGTTTTCTTCCCGTGTTGCAGTTCTCAAAGGTCATCACAGGTAAAATAAAACCAGAAGTTGCCACAAAGATAAATAAAATGCATGCTATAGTCAGCACAGGCAAGTCACAGATAATTGAATATAATCGTAAAACCATGGAAATTAGTGTCCTAGAACAACATAACCTTGCCTACAGGAAAAAATCTAATCCAAATATTGTATGATGGCTGTCCAGTAGCATTCCTATTGTTGCTTTCACCTTCCTTTCTTAGTGGTTGCATCCATTTGTTGGGTCCCGACTTAAATTAGATCGTGAAAGGTCTCAGGGCAAGGTCATGTCATTCTGTGCATTTGAACAATGCCTGCCACAGTGTCACCTCACTTTTGACAGGTTTCCTAGGAATTGCTATAACAGGAATAATAAATAACATCAATAATAACATTTGACCTAATAGGAATACAACATACATCCCCTAATACATATTTGTTGTTTTAATCGCTTGAAGTTTGGTCAATATGGGCTTCTTTATCTTTAAAAAGCTTAAAACTTCAAGCAATTTTGACAACAATAGCAAATATTTTTCTTAATGTTGCTTCTTTATTTTACTGAAAACACCATTGCTGTACTTAAGCATTCTGTAAAATCAGTGCATAGATAGCTACACCTTTATTTTCTGCAGTTATTTGTTATTCCTATTGATTGGTCAGGCCAGGGGACGTATGATAAACTTACTTCAGCTTGCTAAGCAAGAGAACTTCTCTGTGATAATCTTCTGCTCAGTGTTCCATGGTTCGGTGCATTCCTTTGCGTGACACTGGTTCAGATTCCCAGCTGCAGAAAACCGCATTTTCAGTTTATGTGTTAGAAACACTTGTGCGACTCTCCTGCGACTCTCGGGCAATGGGATTTAAATAAAACTGTGCCCAAACCCTTTTATGTGAATACAATGTTAGATTTCAGCCCGTATGAAGTCACACTTAAGCGTCTATTGCAGTGAGGAAACAGCTTGAAAGATTTCATAAAAATCCTGTGCATGAAAGAAAGAAATTAACAGCTATTCTTCCAGCCTACTGAGAATAAAAGGTAACTATTAAATGCTTTTACACAGTTAATATTGCTTTAGTTGCGCAGATATGTTATCAGCAAATACAGGAAAGGCTTCATACAGGCTTTTTGCTCACCTTTTTCTTTAGAAAAAGCTTGATATGTATTGTTGTAATCTGTAGCTGGACTCTTGCAGCATACAACAGACTTTCCTAGATCCTTCAAACTTTTTATTTTCTCTCTTTCTAAAGGATTTTTCAATTAATCCGTTAGGTTCTTGGATTGTTGTTCAGTTGGAAGGTTTTTTTATTCTGTATTAATTGAGCTCAGTAGGATGGAAGAGAGACACTTCTGCTGAGCAAAAGTAATCTGAGACTCTGCTGTGCACTTTTAAAGACTCTGCAGATCCTGACGTGACTTAAATCCTTGGAATTTGTCAGGGGCAAAGGGAGGTGACTATCCTCAAAGCACAGGGACAACCAGCAAAACAAATAATGAAATAAGCAAGCTAGTTGAAACACCTACTTGCTGTAGACTGGTGTAAGAAAATTTCAGCAAATGGTAACTTTAAATAGAAAACATAAGAACAGAAGTTCCAAAATCCCTTCCAGATGTTCTCTGCTGTTCAGCCGGCACACAACAGCTGGAAAACATTCTGAACTCAACACCTCCCAAACCCACACCAGCTTCAGCCCACTAGCTATTTTCCTACTCTGAATTGGACTTAGCATTTTACAAATATAACTGTATTACTCAAAGAAATACACATATTCTCCCACTATTCTCCAGCTCCCCCCCCTTAGTATGATACCTCAGAGTGAGTTCATCTCAAAATATCTCATGTGCTTTGACCTACCTAGTGCATTTTGCTATCTCCAAGTAACAGTTCTGTACATTTTGGGGCCATTCGCCACTTTTTTTTCCCCAGAATGACAGGGACTATCTGGGATCTTTTTGTATCCCCTGAAATTCCAGCCTTCCGGTACGGTTAACAGATGCTCTAATGGTTTTTGCCACTCCAGATTTGCTTCAGACAGCTTCAAATCCACACAAGCTCGAGGGAATGCATATTTCTTGTAAATCTCACTTAGACTAATGGGAAAGTGTTAGAAGTTGCATACATTTTTTACAATAAAAATACTTTTACATTCAGGAAATATTAATTTAGTATTTAATTAAGCTGTAGCTCTTCTGATCTGATGGGAATTTGATCATTGTTATCTCTGTAATGTAAATAGATGTGGGATAAGCATTGCAGGAACACTTCAAACAATTTACATTTTTCTCTGAACTGAAGTGAACCAGATATTATGGAAATTTCTGAAGTATTTGCTTAAGTCTGGTACCTTTGTTCTTCTGGGGTTGAAATGGACGGTCCTAAAACTCTGCAGGATTCAGTTCTTATGCTATTCTAGTCTTTTCTTAGTATCAGCTCTAAACACGATAATATAATCCCCATCTTGCATAGAATTTACATTCAGACTTAGTATTTTTAAGAAGTCCATTAAATCAGTGGCATATTCAAATACTGTACTATTAAAGCATGCAAGTCCTGTGTGAGAGCCCTGAATTAACCTCTGGCCGTTTTGTGGAAAAAATCATTGGTTTGCTTTTGTGCACACTCCTCAAATATACCTCAGGTACTGTTTCATTCCATCCAGCCCTGGAAATACTGAAAGATACACTTACGTGGCTGCAGAGTCTTTGGCCTTAAGGTTCTTTTCATGTTCAGCTACTTCAGTTTTAGACTTCTGTAACAAATAGGATTTCTCTAATTCCCTTGAGGAACAGATTATGTTACAACATCTCCTGGATATTTTCCTTATGTTCAGACTAAATTTAACTATTACCTCCATTTATTTTTTTTTTTGCTACAGCAAATACAATTATCTTATGAACCCATAGAGAAGTGAATGCAGGTTTTTTTCTAAAGTAAAATCACATATAGTGTGTGCTGAGACTGAGTACTACTACACTGGGAAACACCATGCTGCAACAACCTTTTTATTTTCTTTAAGACATATTTTTCTTTCTACTTTGCTTTTGAACAATGTACTTTACCACCAATGTTGACAAGCAAATATTCAGCAACTCTACAGGAAGGATAAAGAAGAAAAAATCCACCAAACAACCACCTTCTTGCTGCTGTCTGTTTTGAGTCATCTGTTTGCAAGAAAATAATTAAATAATGATAGAAATATGTGCAAACAGAAAAAGAGCTACTCCCCCTTTCCTCACCCACAAAATATCTTCCATAACATTTCTCCAGCACACAATCTCAGCACTTACTACCTTAAAGAAAACCACATGCTTCTCCAAAGAAAGTAAGAAAGTCAAGGTTTTAGCATAGCACAGTAAAATTAAAGTGTCTGGACAATTACACTTTTTCATAGCAAACCATGAACCAATTAATAGACAGACTTCTTTATACTCCATACCCTGGGGCACTCTGATCCACTGCTGAAGTCCCTGGTCTCATCTGCTGTAATTGCATGTGTCACAGCCTTCTTTTAGCTTATTATGTATATTACTTGAATTGCTATGAGGAATTTGAATACAGGAGTTGAGACTAAATCTCTTTCCTCAGTTTTAGATTTTAGTCCACATCAATGCTGCCAAAGCAGCAGCAAGTGGAAGCGGTAACTGACCTCATTTCTTGACAGGACATCTGGACATAAGCAGAGAACCCTGTAAAATTAGGCTCTATTTATGCTAGGTAAAATTTGAATTTTATGATATCAAAATTCCAATCTTTCCTGTGCCCAGAAGGGTTTCAGATCTTAATTCATGGACTAAATATTACAATGCTGAAAGTGACTAGGATTAAGCATCTGCAAATGTCTTTTTGGCTTAAGTAGTTATCTTCATTTGTATTTATTGCAAGCGTCTCAAAAGTCATACCATGCCAGAAATCTTGTATATTCATAATGAATACAATAAAAACATATTTCTCCCATGCCTGAGTGCATTCATTCATGCTGACAGAAAGAATTTACTGATAAAGGAAAGAGAAGTGGGTTGATTACTGTGAACAGAAGAAGAGGGACCCTGCTTCAGTTTATTTTTGCTTCTGTGCTCTGGCTTATGTTACACTTGAAGCATCCTAAAGGAGAGAACTCTTGGTAGATGAAAGTACTGGCAATCTCTATAGAGCCAAACCTGCACTCACACAGAATTTAGGTTCTTCTAAACTGTTTAATCTACCCAAGTGTATAAGTGAGCAATGTTTAAAAATCATAATAAAGCCCACTCCATCCACCCCTATCCACCTTATAGGCTTCATAGTTAACCAATGAAGTGGAAAAAAAACTCCACAAACATATTCTGCTCTTAAAAATTATTTTTTCTTAACACAATAAAAAGAATTTTTTTAAAGCTACCACAATCATGTGAAGTCAAATGTTGACATGCATGCAAAATGAGTTAGATTTCTAAAACCCAAGAAAAAACTCCACATCATTTCCTAACCTGTTTGGTGACTAAGCTCGTACCAAAAGTTGTCTCTAAGTACACAAAGTTGTGCTTTTGTAAAAGGCCATCTGCTGCCTTTGAAAGGCTGAGCAGCTGGGTTCCCATCTTTTGCTAGTTACCACCCCCAAGCTAGACGTTCCTCCATTTAGGTCCCCTGAGAAGGGCCCAATCTGGTATTTTCGTTGCACGTGCCCAATACGTACAGATAGCTAGAGACTTTACATAAGTGACATCAGTCTTGGTCATATTTAATTAGAAATGATGCTAGCAGGACAGAAGAAGGCAGTACTACTGCTCTTCTTCTATCTTAATTAGATTTTAATTAGGCCAATTATCTATCTTCAAAACAAGCAAAGTACTGGAGCAACTCACAAGGATCCTTATTATCATTATGGATAATTTTAGTACTTCATTTTGTTATTTTTCTGTAGTTATAATTTATTTTTTTCTCTATTAATAATTTTGACCTATTAAAATAAATCTGTTTTTCAGTTAATGTACTGTTTTATTTTTCACATCTCTCTTTTGTTAAACGTTATTAGTTTTGTTTATACTGAACATTAGAAAGTGACAAATACATAATTCAGGTGTGGAGTAATAAAATTCTTCCACGTCCATCCTCCACCAGCCTGAGTTCTGAAAAGTTTTTAGGACACCCACAAGTGGGGCGCCAGCCTGGCTGCTGGTGGCAACAGAAGATTTGGAAAGCCATTTGCTTTCAACCAGGGAATAAGACAAAGTGCAAACATGATGCTATATTGGGTATGAGGGATTTTCCTCGGGACATGGAGTCTTAATTTTGTTTCAAGACAAAATATTTTTTTCACTGATTGTAACGCTTGGAAATCCAAGTGTGACCCATAACCTTGCTCCTGACCCCTGGTAATCTTGTTAGCATAACTAACACCATTTTTAAAGGCAAACGGCCATTCTCTGTGACTGAGAGGGTCACATATTAGTCCTGTTTCCCATTCTCATCAGGCCCTGGAGGTCCTCCACATCAGGCAGATTTCTTCTTCACCTCTCTATCGGCCTCAAGGTTCCCAGGCACTAGGCTGACTTCTTCACTCCTTACCAATCTTGAAGGTTCCAGGCACCCAATCAACCAGGTGGTGGTGAAGACCCCGGCACAGAACAGGGAAGTGTAAGAGCACAAGGAGCTAAGCAGTACATCTACCTGTCTTTTAAATACCTGCAGGGATGGTGACTCAACCATGGTGAATCCCCAAAAAAACATGTCTGTCCGTCCCTGTAGTGTCAGGTGACACCAAGTCTTATCTATAGAATATTTGTCAAGCATCTCACCCATCTTCTGTATAATTATAAGAAGGAACTTAAACTTCTGAAATACTTAAAGCATTAGAAATATCTTTTGATAATGTTACTATTGCCCCCAAATTCTCTATTTGTGAACGGGTAAGAAGGTGCATTGGTGATTATTATGTGTGTGATACTCTGACAGGCAATATTAAATTAAAAAGAAAAAAGAACAACAGCAACAACAAACCTCTTAATTTTATCATGTATAATTTGATGCTTTGCTTCATCATTAAAAAAAAGCCTTTTCTTTCCTGCTGTCTTCTAAGCAGATTCCAGAATCTGCCTCCCTGTTGCTATTTTTGTGACAAAAGAATTTCTGAATTGTATAATTCTTGAGTTCCGTGTCAATCACCTCTTGTATTTCATCTCTAAACATAAATGTTAATCAGTTAATTGCACTGTTCAAAAGACTTTATGACAAAAAGAAATGCTTACTAGTAGGAGTGCTACCTTCTGTGCTTTATAAGTAGGTTTTAAAACTTAATCCAGGCAACTCTAGTTGCTATTTGCAGATATAATTCTACCTGTTGATTAATACATTGTTACTTGCTGTTTCTTTTACTGCAATTATTTATTACCAGTTAAAATACTAATTAAGAAGTTAATACTTAAGCATCCTTTACATCATGCAATTGCTAAAATTTCCATCTCTACTAAGTACCATTTTAGATGACAATCAAAACATGCTCTAAAAAATCATCCTTAGTCTTATAGTATTTGTGGAATTTGGGGTGAATGTTATTGCTGTCTCTATTTCATGTTTGGATATGGCTAGGTAGATAATGAGATAAAAGTTTGCTCATTTTTCTCACATAAACCTAGGTAAATTAACTGCAAGACTTGTTTGTGTTAGTCTCGTAGTTTGTGTCAAGGTAGGACAAGCCCATGATGCCCAACATCCAGCACACAGATGTAGCTTTTCAAGTAAAAGTAAAGCAAGTGCCTGCACAAGTACTTCTTGCAGATGCAGTTATTCTGTGTCACAAATATGAGTTTTGCTTATTATCTGTCTTGCATAAGTATTATACAGATTTAGTTTTTAGTCTTTTAGTGAGCTTTTAGTGAGGCAAGCAAAAGCCAATAAACTCTTCTAGGATAAGTCAAAGTAACCGCCCAAAGAAGAGTAATATTCGACACAAAACTGCTTTCCTATGTTACACAAGTTCTTTGTTTTGGGCAGTCTATGCAGAAACTGAGGTTTGTTGTAAAGAATTTAAGCCAGGCCTCAGTGATGTTCAGGATGCATGAAAATGTGCATTGTCAGTGAGCACACCTGTCTTCAAAAACTCTTGTGAAATTCTGTGCATTTCCTGAAAGCTCACTTGTGAGGGGTAATAATTGGCACATGGTGGATGCGAGGGGACAGTGGAAGCAGAAAGGGAGATCACATGCAGGCAACAGGGGAGACCTCCTGAATACCTTTGAGTTTTCAGCACTGGAGGAGAAGACCTGCCTCTAATTCTGTTTCTTTGACCTTGGACTGTGACAAGTTTTCTGGCTTACCAGGAGGCTTTCCTAAACTCTCTGTTCTTCTGAAGCACTGCCATTCACATTGCTTTGATGCTATCGCTGCCATTCTTCTAGACGTGGGTACAGTGTAACATTGCAAAACCTGTACACTGGAAAATATTCTTAGATAGATGTGAAACAATGGCCCAGACAGTTGCTGATTTCAGCCTGCTGAGTGGGAATGCAAAATTTTCTTCCAAGTGAAGCGTTGGTATACTTACCAGTTGCATAATAACGTATTTTTTTCAAAATCTTTGTCCTGGTCTTTGCTGCTCTATGAGGGAACTTAGTGATGCAGCAGTGATAAACTGTGCCTGCAAGATGATCACACATATGATCAATTAGATTCAGTATGCTTATGTTATGCTGTAGGAATGGCTCATTAGCATGCTTCTCTCAATACCTAGTGAAGGAGTTACCAGGTCCTCTGCTGCTATGTATCATTATTACTTCTTTTTCATTTACTAGTAATGCCTAATTACTCTTCCATAGAAGAAATATTTCTAAATGACACTATTCTAGCCTTGGTAATATTTTATCTTTGCTAGTATTTCATTTAAGCCCTCAACTATTCCCCCACTTATACCTTTTCCTTCCCCTGAAAAAAGGAAAGAAAAAGCACAAAGCGTGAACTCCCTTCTTAAAGCACAGTAGTGGCAGAAACCTTGAAGGCTGGATGTCCGCAGGTGCTGTAGACACGCTCAGCAAAGTGTATATAACCCTGTCACTGCATAAGTGACACGTGCACCTAGATACAGCATAAGCAGTGAACTGGATTTTGGTTCTGGCTGAACAACCTGCAGCCTTAGAGGGGCTCTGAAGATGCTGGTGGTGCACTAGGGTTTAGGAGATGGACAGGAACAGGCTTGCCTTTTTTTCATTAGCATTTTTGCTTCTTGTTGTCTGTTTCTGCCAGGGATTGTAAAACTAGTCACAGGATATTATCAGTGAAGTTGTGCTGAAGTGATTGTACACTATAAATGCTGCCGTGTTGTTTTCTCCTCCAGAACGTGCTTCCACAGACTTCGTGTAAAACATGTTCAGTGGCTGTTCTCTTGTTCAGTTGTTAACAGACCTGCACCACCTTCTCTATCAAAGTGCAAAAATTCCCTAGTTTGTCATTTACCACCTAATAGCATCTTCAAACATAAAACTAGCTACCAGTGCGAATACTCAGACCGTATACATCTCTGTGAATTCATGAGGGAAGTACCACACTGCTGACATGTGTTTGCTATTAAATCACCATTACATTTCCACCCTTGGGCCTTTTTTCCAACAGATGTTATTTGAAGTCTTTTGCCTTGTAGCCATCCATCACAGAGCTCAAACCAGGACTATATATGACACAGAAATTTTTTTTTTTTTGGCCTCTCTTATGTGGCCAAGTTTATACAAAACTACTGTTACACTAATGTGTTAGCTCAAAAGGGAGTTAAGAGAAAACTTTTAATTAAAAAGAGGAAACATCTTTAGGTTGTGCTGCTATTTGGCATCAACATAGTTGTTATGCTATTGGATGGCATGATATTGATACCAGTTCAGTTATGCTCTGAAATATCACTATATTTAGTAATTTTATTATTAGAAATCTTTAGCATTTTTTCTCATCTATGAAACAGAAGTCAATTAAATGCTTCCAGAGGAAGCTAAACCATTGTATAGACCATCCAGGTGTGCATCTAGAACATATAAATATAAAGAAGAGCCGTGCCTCTTAAGGTGGTCTGAGATTTTCGCTACATTTTTCTTTATTATTTTGCCAGCATGTTTAATAATAATATTATTCATTTTCTTCAATAACTTTATTCTTATTATGGCTTGTACTATGAGTATTGTTTATGTTATCCTCATGTCATGGTTTAACTCCAGCTGGCAACTAGGACCACACAGCCATTCACTCGCCCCACAACCCCCCACCTTGCAGTGAGATAGGGAGAAGAGAGAAAAAAAGAAAAAATACCTCATGGGTTGAGATAAAAACAGTTTAACAGAACAGTAACAGAAGAGAAAATAATATTTATATTAATTATTATGGTAAAAGAGTATACAAAATGAATGATGCAATGCAATTACTCACCATTTAATGATCAATTGCCCAGCCCAACCTGAGCAGCTAACCCCCATTTATATACTGAGCATAATGCCTATGGTATGGAGTATTCCTCTGGCCAGCTTGTCCTGTCTGTGCTCCTTCCCAGCTCCTATGAGAAGCTGAACAAGTCCTCAACTTAATATAAGCATTTCTTACCAACAACTAAAACAATATGTTATCAACATTATTGTCATACTAAATCCAAAACACAGCAGCTATTAGGAAGAAAATTAACTCTATCTCAGCTGAAATCAGGACAACTTGATAATGATACTTTCTTTTTTCATCCTTGTTTAGCCTTAAGAAGCTTCATCCTAGGAAGCTTTATTGATCTGTTGTGATGTGAAAGCAAAGAAAAGGAGCTACTGATTAAGCAAAACATTTGCAATGACCATAACTCCTCTCAGTTTTTGAGTCTAGTGTTAATCTTGCATTAAATTTGTGCTTTTCTTGAAGACTAAATGAGTTTTTTTCTGAAGTTAATATTTGTTAAACATATTTTACACTTAGATTTTAGAGATCTGTGGATTTGTAGGTCATGTCTTCATCAAGCTGTGGGTCTATGATTTCTGTCTTCTGCTCCAACGGTTTGAAAAATCTGTCCTGATGTTTCACTGTTTTTCAACAGCTGAATTTACCTGGTGACAACTGTCTGGACTTTTTTTATCAATACATTTAAAACAGTGGTACAGTACACCCAGCTCTTAGGAACACGGACTTAGTGCTCTGTGTTGTTCTGGCTTCTTTTTTCTAATTTTATGACCATAAATTTTAGCTATTACTAGCATGAGCAGATTAAATGGAAGGAGTGTAAATAGAGTCAAACTGCAGGCATAAAACTGTTTATGCTGGCATCCATTCCATGGTGCAGATCTCAGATTAGTTGCATAAGATCACTTGGTTTTATGCAAGATACAGTATATTGTACTAATATATATGTATAATGTACTTCTGTGTACAACTGAAATACCCTAGGAGATTTCCCATCAATTAGTTGAATTTGGAGTCTGAAAGTGTCTCAAACCACAACAAGGATTATCTAACACATACTCAAACTTGGCATAGGTAGATAATCCAATGGCATGTTTTTGTTTAAAAGGATAATATATCTGTAATTGATTGTAACAGTTTCTCCTAAGGATCTGGGATAGATATTTTTCTGCCTTATATTTAGTCTTCTGTCTATTTTTGTTTCTCTATTAAAGTGGCATGAATGCATCAACCGTTCCATTTTCTGTATATCTGACACAGCGCCACCAACAGGTTAATGATGGCAGCTATGGCTGCATTCTGTAGGGATCCATTCTTTGAAAGTCCTTTTGCATGCTTTCTTCAATCCCATTGTCAACACAGAGGCCTAATCTTGTGCTTAGACAAAATTTTTTAGTCAGCCAGTCCGTAAGATACCTATGCTCTGAAGCAGACAGATGTGTTCAGTTGACATCAGTGCCACTCCAATTCTCCAGTGTTCTCTGTTGGTACCGTAGCTGACATGGCAGAAGTTGAGCTAAAGATGTGAAATGCATCTGTGGACTAACTGGCTTAAGTAAACCTTCATCTGTGGTTTAAATAAAGATGCTGGATTATGAATGACAACACTGAGCTGCAGGAGCGCCTTTTCCACTGTCACTTTGACAGAGTGGTAACTTGCATAGGACTAGGTGGTTAAACAGGAAATTCCTGCACTAGATTTGCTAAAGACTATCTATGAACAGCTGGGCTCCTAAGTAGCCTAAGTATTACAAAGAAAGGTAAAATAAAAGCACTATTACGTCTGGGTCATAACTATTTTGATGGGATGCTTTTGAAAACTTGACCATTGGTAGTTTATTCAAGCTCACAAATTTTGTGGTAAGGAAGGGAACTGAACCTCTGTACCGAGCTTTTAAATATTTAACCAACCTCCTTTATAGAGGAGTGAAGACACTAGTTGGAAAAGTAATACTGAATAGAATAGAATAATAATTTGAACTATTTATTTGTGAGAAGATGAAGACACCTGGATGTGCTTTGATCTCTTTCCTATCAAAGCTTCAAGAGAAGACCTCTGCAACTATGTAGACATCCCCCCATACTCTCCTCATTGATTTTGGATGTTCTTTACATAGGTACAGAAACTGTCCATATAGATTAAAGGACAATTCTCAGGTTCATTACAAATACCAGGAACCTAAAAACAGGCAAAAGCCTTCAGCAAAACTGAAGTAACAGAAGGTATATTTTCAGGTTTTGAAGGAAAAGGGAAACTGGGCTGTGTTTTCAGGTAAGTAATTTCACACCATTTTGTTTGTAAAAACTGTAAGGAACTTAGTAAATACATAGTCTAATGCATTAATAATGGTATTTTCCCACAAAAAATTCATTCTGAAGAACAGGAAAATATTTTGTTTTTCCTCTCTGATAGACACTTACTATGGCCAAGGATAAGTATTCTTAGAGCCTTTTCAAGCTTGAGTGATATGTTTGTATTATAAACATTTTTTCATGCTTATTGCCTATCTGTCTTCAAGCAATTTTCTTTGCTCATAGTAGAAGGGTAAGATCTTAGATAGAGAAGCAAAAACCTGATTTAAGCTCATGAGGTTTTGGTGAAAGCTAGAAACTCATTATCTTCTGTGGTGTGTGGAGTGTTATAATATTATCTAGCAAAATTAAAACTACTGTGTAGATGCCTTTGCCCCTAGTCTGTATAAGTGTGTGGGGGTGGTTGTTGGTTTTGTTTGGGTTTTTTTGTTTGTTTGGTGTTTTAGTTTTTGTTTATTTTGGGTTTTTTTAATAATTGAAGAGTGACGTTCATTTGAGGAATTGCTTGAACGTTCTGGTAAATATGTATGTCTTCCAGAACTCTGAATTGCCATAGAAACCAGGTGATCTTCAACTTCCAATCAGAACATCACTATAATTTAAATCATTTATTTACAAATGTTGAATGCATTTTTGCAAAATAAGACCAAATACTTTCCACCGTAAGAAGTACTTCTTCACTAGTAAAACATGCATAGCTAATATAATTTATGTTGTGAACTGTAAAAGGGAGCACTGTTAAATCTTTTCTCGTGGAGTGTCGTTTTGGGAGAGCACATACCCATTTAAGACGTAAAAAGGAGAAAACACCAGTAACATGAGCTCAAGATAGGAATCAAGAGAGCTCTAGTTAAAGCTACCTCCAGGTTCCTTGACATCAGTGGACTAATCAGGCATTCCTTGTGCACCTCAGGTAGCCCATCTGCAAAGTGGAAATTGTCAAAATGTTCACTTTTGAAGTGTTGAGATCTGTCAGTGAGAAAAGACTATCTAAATGCAGTTGTAAATTCTGCTGGCTTTCGGTTATATGTTTCCATTAAACTAACTGCCATGACTTCAGGAAGACTCTGCCTGAGTGTGTATCTGCTCTGAATCAAGAAAGATCATAATTTAAACAAATGGCACATGCTAGTGTGCTTATGAAATTCTTTTACAAAGACAATATTGGACTATGAAAAAGACAGATAAGTGAGTTGTTTGGGTTTTTTTTTTTTACACAGGCTCAGCAGATGAAAGTTGGGCTTTTTTTTCTGTAGGACAGTATGTCTTGTGTTGAAGTCTCTGGAAATTATAGAGATGTAATTTCTGGGCTAGGTTCTTTATCAGATTGGAGACTAGAGTATGAAATAGCCACAGTGTGATGGTTCTGTACTTTCAAAACACTATTGTGAAGGAATAGGTTCATTTATTCTCTTCAATAGATTTCTTGTCACATGTTTGCAAAATTCTTTTTACTTTCTAGTGAGTGTTTTCTCTGGTGATTGCTTTTTTCTACCTGTCGGTTTATTTTATAACTAGTGGTTCAAGCATTTTGTATTTTGGGAGCTTATTGAGCTTGTGCCTGAAACATTCCAGTGAAATTCTCAACATTCAGCATAATAATGCTCACATGAGGCTTTGAAGGTGTACTGTTTTGCACCACATCTGAATGGTATTTTATCTCATTTGCTAAGGATAGCACAAAGATTTCCTTTTCTCAGCAGACAAAGACTTTAAGACTTTAATCCGATGCCCTTTTGAGACACAATTTCACTAGAATAAATGGAAGAAGAGCCTGAATCACTTACGCCAGGTTTACACTGCTCTAACTCTCTTGATTTAAGTTGTGTTTCATTAGAATAACATGGGAGTTCCCCAGTGGTAGTGGTGATTAGAAATATAGCCTGGATTGCATAAATATCTGAAAATTCATAATCACTCTGGATTTCCCTTTAAGAACTGCAGAGGACTAAATGTAATGCATAACATTAAAACTATCCTGAGTTAACAGCATTTATGTATCATGCTGGGTACACCATTTTGATGTAATTAGCAGAAGGAAAGCTATTGGAGACAATGATTTTCTATGCAGAAGTTAACCTGAACCCTATTTTAAGCTGAGATAATGGTCTTGCTTTTATGGGCAAATTAGCTAAGAATTGAAGGCCTGATTTAGCCCTACAAGTATATCAGAGTAAGATCTGATGTAAATGACAATGAAATTTGGTAAGCATGTGGGAAAATCATGAGCATATTATTCCTGCAAAAGATTTCCATGCTGAGTCTCAATAAATAATAATAAATTTGTGGTCTCAAAAGGCTTTGGCAGAAAGTAATGTAGATTTTTTAGGTTGCCTGAACTTCACTACTGACACTTGTAAAATCTCACAGGATAATTTCTTATAACATTTCCAACTGTATCATCTCCAAATAGTTTATTTACTACAGTGACTCTATTTCATTTTCTGAAACAAAAGCATAGTTGATTGAACCAATAAAAGCATTTATGTTAACATTGCCATGAATCATATGCTTATTGCAACGTCATGGAATCATAGAATGATATAATGGTTCAGGTTGGAAGGGACCTTAAAGATGATCGAGTTCCAAACCCCCTGTCATGGGCAGGGACACCTCCTACTAGACCAGTTGCTTAAGCCCTGTCCAGCCTGGTCTTGAACACCTCCAGGGATGGGGTATCTAGAATTTCTCTGGGCAACCTGTTCCAGTGCCTCATACCGTCACACTAAAGAATTTCTTCATGATATCTAATCTAAATCTCCCCTCTTTCAGTTTGAAGCCATTACCTCTTGCCCTATCACTACAGTCCCTGTTAAAGAGTCCCTCCCCATCTCTCCTGTAGGTCCTCTTTAGGGACTGGAAGGATGTTTTCTAATGTCTCAGGACAAGATGTCTTTATCAGATAGTCAAAGTAAACTGTTTCACAAGTAACCTTAAAAAAGTAGAAGGTCCTGTAGAAAAGTTAGTTATCTCCTTGGTCCCATGCTTCTATAAGGTGCCATCTCACTGTACCTGGTAAGAGTGAGGTATTACACAAGTCTTGTCTCTGCAAGGAGCTACTGCAAAAACAATGTGTTAGACACCCACTCCTTCTGGACTCACAGAGATGTTACCTATTCTTTCACCCGCCAAGATCCAGCACATTCCTTTAGAGATATTTTAAAGGATATTTAAAAGGATATTTAACACTGGAAGGAGTAACCTTAACAGAGCCATGACATAGCTGTCTGTCATAGGACTGTTTAAAGATCTTGATGGCTAAGCTAACATTAAGTAAACTGTACTTAAGGTTCACTAGCCAAGAACAAGCTAGTGGTATGAGCTGGCTGGTAAGAATTATTGGCATGGATTGCAGGTATGTCTTTGTCCCTTGGGCAATTTCTTTTTTTTCACAAAAGCTAAGAGTGTGATTGGTTACAATCAAGCCATGCAGTACTTTTCATGTGATGACAGTGTGAAGAAGTAACAAGTTCTTTCAGAAGCCAGTAAAAGATTACTCGGTAATTTCTGTTCTACAAAATTTGGTCCTTTTATCTCAGTTCACATACTTGTTTGATCACCTATGTAACCTGTTTGTGAGGAGATTTGGTGCTGCACATCATTGCCTGCCTCATCTTAGCGGAAAAGGTATACTTTTAACCAGGCTTGATTGCAGCTAAAAGTCTTAAGTGAGAAAATGGATTTACAGCTTTGACATAGCACAAAGTTGGCATAGTCTGTGCCTAACTTCCAGGGAAATCCTGTGAGCACCCTGCATTACACTTTATCTCCACAGTCTAAGTATGGCAGCAGGGTAGGGATGGGGTAGGGACCTTTTTACAGAGTTTCTGTATGCCCAGCTTTTTATTTAATGGAAACCAGGGCACTTGGGAAAGACAGTAATGAACAGTGGTCATCCACCTCAATTCATAACGTAGGCAGGGTTTACATCTGGATCCAGAGGTTAGGAAGTGATTCCAGATCCAGCACTTTAAATGTAGTGTCAGAGATTAAAAAGCAGCAAGATTGCTAGCCAGCATAATTATCCTCAGTTGGATGCATGCAGCCCTCAGATTCCCACCTGTCTTGTCACTATACATCTTGTTTGGGAGGCTGCTGTACCTGAACTAATATGAGTGGTATTGAAAGGTAGGACACAACCTTATGTTTCCCCAGCTACATGGTTTCCCAAACCATAACGTCTAACCAGTTTGGAGGGCAGGCAGCTGTGCTTTTGTCCATTTTGCACTTGTTCAAAAAGAAGTGACCCCAGATTGTTAGTGAAGAAGTAGACAGATGCTCAGTCTGAAATCGCTTGACCTGGTTATACACTGGAAAAATGCAGTCTTATCTAAAAAAAGAAAATGTGGACATTCTGCCTTGGCAAGCATAAGGTAAGGAACTTCATTTTTCTCATAGAACATGGAAATAGGAGGGGAGTAATTCTATTTTTAGAACAAGCAAGAACTTGAAATTTACCCGGGTATCTAATATAGAAACTAGAAGCAGGTAAACTTATTGACTAAAGTAATTTTCCGTCTTTTATTTGCCTTTCTTGACACTGTGAAGCCTGCTAATTTCCTGACTCCCAAAGCCTATAATATCCTGGCCATATTATTAGATACCTATTGCCCATTGGACTTAAAAATGCAATAATATATGTTTAAAAGATGTTACAAGCAGGGACTGGAATTCTGTGCAATCATTAACATGTTTAAATAGGCTTTGGAATAAGCTTACTTATAGTTTATTGTAGAAAGCTGCATATTATACTTTCAGAGGCTTTTTATTCTGGCAGCTTGGCCATCATGTATTAAATATTGTTGTTTAGCTGTCATAATGTTTTTGCTTCACTTAAGAAGTGAGAAAAAGATAGCTCATTCACGGTTCTCCTGTTCATGAAGTATCATTGTAAAGGGCAGGGTTATCTTTAATATGTGATGCTACTGTCAGGCTTCAAATACAGTACATTTTATATTGTTGATGCTAAAATCAGTCTTGGAAAGATATGTTTTATTCTCATTATGTGACTTTACATGCTTATATTTTCTCATCAGACTTCTTAAACTGGTTTTCAACCCTGATTGTATTTTTAAGTTTAGCAACGTTTATGCTAGTTGACATGAATCTCTCAGGTTCTCTGCAGGTTGTGTAACTCAACAAAGCTTTCCTTTTAAATGTCAAATTTGGATACACATAGTTTTAATATAAAATTTAACAGGTCTAGTCTTTTCTCCGAGAAAGGTCTCAGATCCAAAATTGGTATCAGTGGAAATCTAGCGGTGGAAATTATATCAAAAGAAAAATTAAAATGCAAACACTTGACAAGGTGCCAGGAACAAAGAGTAAGATTTTTAGTAACATCACTAAATTTCAGTGCAGCATGTTTTAACTCTTTGGCAATTCTCAGCTACTTATGGATTGGCATGAATACAGAAAACAAGCTGAGGTATTGCCCTACACCCAAGCAAAGACCATGGAAGCTACAACATACCAGAGACATGCAGCTGCCTGGGCAAGTTCCTGCTTGCTTTTGGCTGTATTTACCAGCCTTGCCCAATGCCAGCCTGAGATCCTGCAGAGCCATTTGGGTATGTCTGCACTGCGATCCCTGAGTACCTATATCAGCCAGCTTTTTAAGTTACAGAGCTATCCCAGCTCACAGTAATTGAGCCCTGGCTGTACCTGAATTGTGGTGGTACAAGAAAACCTGGCTCCAAGGTGATGCAATGAGGGGTTTAATCTTTGAGGATGAAGAAAGAAGAATGCCAGGTTTTTGTCCTTGAGCCAATGCATGGAATCACAAATAGGGCTGGGAGTTAAAAAGGAGCTAAGTGGGATATAAGCTAAATCATCTGAGGTTTGGATGAGAATTGATGTTTTCATAAGTCAGGAAAGCACAGACAAACCCTAAACAAGAAAAAGCCTGGACCTGATGTCTGAGGCAACAGGGAACGAATGGATACTAATCAAAGCAGGGTAGCCTGCTTTGTAGTATCTGTGGATGTTGGGATATGTTGGGGTCATATCAGCTAGTAATATTATGGCCTGGCCATACTGCAAACTTGACACAAGCTCACAATAAAGTCTTTCTGTAGATTGTGTGATTTAAAGCCATGTGAAACTCACAAACCATAATGTCAAAACTATTTTGAATTTTAAATGTATATGTTGACAGTAAATATGCTTACTGAAGTAAATACTTTTTTTTTTTTCTTTTCTTCCTCCTCACAGTGTAACTCTGTGTTCTGTAATAAACTGAGGTGGCAGCTAAGGCTATAATCATGTTTACTGTCATTATCAACACAGTTTAGTATTTTCTATCAGAATAATGGAATTTTTCATAAAAAGTTTATGGAAAAATGCAGTGTTTTCCACATTTTGTAGCTATTTTCATCTGGGGACTTTCAGCACTGTCACTGTTTTGGCCAGATTGACCAATCAGAATGACAGATGGCCCCTCCACCCTCTAAAAAAAAGAGAGGAGAGGAAGAGATAAAGAGATATATGAGTTTAGGAAAAAAACTAAAATACTTTAAGAAGAATATTAATGAAGAAAGAAAATATATTTTAAAAAAAAAGGAAAAAAAGTATACAGTATATACAAAACTGTATCAAGCTCCCAGGATGATGATCACATCACCAGCAGGCACAGGGA
>JAOXJK010000023.1:71143134-71161495 GCA_025774025.1 Xenus cinereus | reverse complement strand
GGAAAAAAAGTATACAGTATATACAAAACTGTATCAAGCTCCCAGGATGATGATCACATCACCAGCAGGCACAGGGAAAAGCCCCGGACTGAACTTAGTGATGGACAGGAGCTGGATTCCAGATCTGGAGTCAGGAATGCTTGGATCGGGATCAAAGGCAGATGAACAGACAGGGTCCTCCCCAGATGTCGGCCATTGAAGAAAAGAGAATTGACCCTTTGATCCCTCAGCTTTTATACTGAGCAGATGGGATGGAATACCCTGTTGGTCAGTTTTGGGTCACCTGTACTGTCTGTTCCTGCCTGCAGGTGTGACCCCTCTACGCTTTTCTGCTTCCGAAACCTCCAATGGTCAAATAACAAAATTAGCTGACCTTGGTTGTTATAGCAATGAGTATAAGTAAGGGCCTCTCTGCATGCCATTCCTTGGTATAATTGGGTCTTATCACTGTGAGAGTGAGCAGTTTCTGAAACATATGGTGTTAATTTCAGAGTTTAGTTAGTTAGAAGAGGGAGGCCCAGCGAAAAAAGTAAAATTACTGAACAGAAAATTAGTTCTGTTTTACCTCAAACCACAAGGTTTGCACATATACATGTTGGGTTAGGAACTTAACATTTGGAAGGGGGATTTCATTGACAATAACTAGGTTTTCCAAGCCTTTCAAATATTTAGCTTGGGTATTCTCAGTAAAGCTAGTCAATGTTAAGCAGGTGAGATTCCGTATTAACTATTTCCAGTTCAGAGCAGCTCAGGGATTACGCTAACATTAACTTCTATCCCTTGAGTTACACTTTTTCAGGTATCCCAACCTTGAAACAGGAAAAGAAGAACTGTCAGGATGCTTCCCACTGACGAACTGGAGAAAGTAGAAGCTGCCTTCTGAGAAAGCAAGGGAAAAATTGGGTGAAGGATACAAGGGAGAGAGCAGGCAGTCACACTTTTGTCCATGTTTAGGTTACAAGCTCCAGATTTCCAATATGTGATACTCTTTCATGCCTAGTGGAAACTTATTTACAACTTGCTAATGCATTGCATTTATAGAATAAGTAGAAAGTCACGTAAGTACTGACATTATTACAATAAAAAAAGTACTCATAATGATCACTTGGGAACAACATAGCATGATCTTGGGTCTTTTTGGTCATTGAATATATTGTTTTGTGTACATACTTATACTCTAAACTGGGAGAAATCAAGTGCCATATAGAGTAATGACAGTGCACTGATTAATACAGAAGAGCTTCAAGGAATCATGATTTATTCAAACGGGAGTAAGTAATCTTTATTTGTATTTGTCAAAGTTTCTGGACTGAAAAGTGGGTTTCGATCTGTATTTCACTGAATGTGTATTACTAATTTCTTTTTATTCTTTCTTTCATGTGACCAATGGCATTTCAAATTGTATGTAGCTGTTGTGTTAGAAATTCAATTAGTATAATTCTTGTAATGAGCACAATGCTTCCAGACTTCAGAGGGGTGATAGGAGATATATCCTGTAAAATAACAGACACCATTATTTAATATGGTTGTGAATAATGAAGATGTCTCATCAGGGCTGTGATGGTCTGATTACCAGCTTTATTGCATTCATATTTCAGCAATCCCAAATGCAATGGCACAAATCATCAAGAGATAGGAAATGATGACACTACCATGTTATGTGAAGCTTTTAGGTAGAGCTCATTGATTCTGAGGACACAAAATATTACACTGGTTGTGTGGAATCATGTGAGGCAAAAAGAGTACTGAGGGATTCAAGGAAGAAAAAGGTGTCTGCTTTGGATTCTGAAATATTATGAAAAATCAGTGTTAGTAAAGTTGGTATTAACCACCTGTGTTGCTGTCAGGATGCTTATTTTTTGCAGCATTTCCCCCCCACCCCTGCCCTTCTGTGTATCCCCTACCCCTAGGGCACATTTCAGCAACTCATTTCCCATTTCAGCACAGCTCTTTTTGGAGCCCTCTTCAGGGAAAGTCTGAGATTAGGAAGCATACTTATATTCTTGCAAGCATATGCACATTCTTTTTCTTCTAATTCAGTTCTTTGTTGAGGAATATATTGTTTTGTGCTGTGAACACAGACTTTTGTTTTAAGAGAAAGCTTACGCTGGCATTGCATGGCTTGCATCCTTCATTTAGTGGCCCACATCTCAATGTGATGAAAATCAGATAACACATACTGAGGTTCTGACTAGTACTTTTTGTTAGGCCTATGTTATAGTTTTTGACATGTTGCCTATTGGGACATAAAGTTTTCCTGCTCTATATTTCTTCCACTAAATCACTGTTGCTCCATTCCTGGTGCCTCCTCTGAAACTTTTGGAATAGTTGAGTATTTTCTGTTTCCATTTCTTCCTATTATTTCAGATTTTTGGTGAAATCTTTTTTTTATGAAAAAAAGAAGATCTTATTTTGTGTGGTGTTTTCAGTAAGGGAAAAAACAGATTATCATAATTCCCACTTGACAAAACTTCTTTATTTTCTATTTATGATTTATTCTCTATTATCACACAAATTACTTTCATTGATTTATCTTGTTTAGCTTGCCTTCTATAACTGGTTGACTAAAATTCTGTCCACCGTTGTACCAATTCCACTAATTGTTTATACTGTTACAGAAAATATTTGTGAGAACAAGATTAATGAATCAGCCCATGATGCCACTACAGCTGCAACGTTATATCAGTCTACTGAAATATTAATGGGCTTCTACGAGACAAGGAGCGCTCGAGCCAGTAAAAATCTCCAACATATGAAAGTTTGAATAATTATGGCCATATGGAAATCTGCTGTCTTATTCTTGTAATAATGCCATAGTCATGGCTGCTCTCAGTTTTTAATATTTGCAATGAACTTTGTAATGAGCAGTAACAGAAGGATCCTCTAGTTCATTTGTTACTTAAGAGTACAGCTTCTGGCTAGCATTAGGTTGAAAATAATTGATTTATATTTCAAAGAGGTACACTGAATGTATTACTACACAAAGACGATCTAGTGAACTAATCTCATCACAAGGATGACATTTCAAAATTTATCCTTAGTATGTCATACAAAAACTAAAATAAAGTTACATATTTTTAATGTTTTGAAATTCAATGGAATATTTTTTAATCCAGACATGTTTTGCTGACAATATTTTTCAATGTAAAACGTGTTCTGCAAGCTTTTCAAAGATGAATTTTTCAAAAGAGTGGTTTTTTTTTGGTTTTCAAAGAAGGTATATAAGTGTTTTTACACTTGCTACAGTAAGTTTGTAGCTAGCAAATTTTTTACCATCATTCAAATTGTTTTTGTCAGCAGTTACTTTTTAATAGACCATTTTTGCAATTATTGTCCCTCAGACTTTCAGTGGTCTTATTTAATGGCTCTTCAGGCTTGTGCAGTTTGGGCAACCAAAGATTTCACACCTTCTGTACTTTAATTAAAATATACTTTTCCCCAGATTTAAGGGATCTGAACTCATCTTTACTAAAAGTTGCCTTGCCCTCCTCTCACAGCTCCCCCAACACACTGAGTTCCCACTCAAGCATAACATCTACCACAGCAGTGCTGACTGCCCTTGTAGCTGAGGCTTGGGCAGACACTTAGTCCTTTCTATGAACATCTGTGGGATCTTAATGCCAGGGAGGCAGCAAGGCTCTCAGTGCTGGGGAGAGGAGCTGGCAGCAGTATTGGCAGTTGGATACCCTTCCCTGCCTGCTCAAGTTCTGCCCTTTGGCAGAGCAGAGGTGTGGGTGTTTCCAAGGAGAAGGGTGGCTGCAGGATCCAAGTGTGATAATTCATTGTCGGCCTGTTGCGCACAAAAGGTGAAGGCCTATTCAGCTGAAGATTTGCTGGGGGTTTAAAATAAGGAGGTCATGGGAAGACCTAACTGGATAATATTCCGTTCTGGTTTCTATCATGACACTTGATTTAGTCAATTACTGTTTTATTAGATTTTGCTGAAATAACGATGGCTTTCATATGCTGTGTCATAGAGTATTTGTGCTGTCAAGATTGGCTCTCTAAAGGAGCATTTAAATGGCAAATGTGATTTCAAATAGGTCTAGGAAAATAATTAAAACTCTAGATCTAAACATGCAAACAGCTGAGCTAATAAATGTTGTGCAAGTTACTCTTTACCTTACAGAGAGTACAAGAAGAGCTGACAGAGCAATTAGTTGGACCTAAGGACCACTTCCAAGAATTTCTTTTTCTAAAGGGAACATAGAAATTCCAATGGGGTGTAGCATAATCATTGCTGCGGTGAGACAGACCTTCTATGTGATAAGGAAAGGACTTCAGCATGTAAAGCTCCATCATTAACACTGGAATAAGTAGCCTAGACAGCTAGGATGCTGGCCATCACTAACTTCTAACACTAAACACCCATTTCGACATTTGCTCTCACTGACTTCTGGGACTTAGAAATAGCTCTTCAATCATTTGGTTTAGAATTTTTTGTGTCTGACGTTAAAAACATGTTTAGTTGGGTTTTTTTTTTCAGTGAGAGTTTGGATCATGGAAATTCAGAAAGCTGAAAAAAGTTGCATCAGAAAGACTTCTACAGATGTAAATCACTGCATACGTGATACGGCATCATCAGAGTTCAGTGAAATTTTAGAAGTTAAATAAAACCAAGGACATTGGATATCAAATATTCTGTCTCAAGCTTATTACAGTGTTAAACTGTTACATTCACTTGCTTTTCACTGCAGGCAAACTCAGATTGAAGGCTAACTGATGTGATTCACATGTCTTTTTCTGGCTCCGTGCACAAAACCAAATTAGGTTTAACTATATCGCTCACCTGAGGCTTGTTATGGATGTATTTAAAAGTTTGCAGAGGGTTAGAAAAACATAACTTTTAACAACTAATCAGTGGTCTTGGGCTTCTAAAGAGGTTTAATGTTTCCTATATTTATTGAAATTATGCCAAGACTGAGGTTGTTTATTCTGATTTTGGACAAGATCTTCCCTTTAACTAACAAAGTTCATTTTTTAAATTATTTTTTTCTTTTTTCTTTTTTTTTCTTTTTTCTTTCACAGACTTACCCCTCCGTGCCTCCCAATTATTTTTAATGCATTGCTCTCCTGAATTGAAAGATTATAAAAGTGCTGGTCTGGGAAGCCTGGAATGCAGATTTTCTGTGTTATCTGCAAAGCAAATAGGCTAGGTGATTTTCTGTGAACACCACTTACAGACTTTTTTTATTTTCCCCCTGAAAATACACAGTTACAGGTGGATGTTTCTTTTTTTTTCTTTGTTCTGTCTTTGTGTTCTCTTTCAAATTTGTCAACTAAGAGAATAATTAGCAAAGTATTAACCTCAGTGCTTGTGGATACACTTGACATAGTTAAATGCTTGAAAACTGGTGATAATTTGTACTTTCTCTGATCTAAATAAAACAGATTGATTTCAAGGGAAAAGTCCCTTGGTCCTCTCATTTTTAGGTTACTCAGTCTAAATTTCTGTTTTACTTTTTCTTGCTAGGGATTGGAGCACAACTATTCAGATTTTTAAATTTACAAGTTGGTAGAAAAATATTTTATGTTATAATTTATATTTTGTACAAAAGGAAAACTTTAAAAAGAAACCATTCTTATCTTCAAACTTCCTCCATAAAGGTTCTTCTGTAGAAATTCTATTTTTACAGGTGTCATGTTTTCAGGTGGGATAGAGTTGACTTTCTTACTGGCAGCTGGTAGAGTGTTATGTTTGGATTTGGGATGAGAATAGTGTTGATAGTGCACTGGTGTGCTTAGTTGTTGCAAAGCAGTCAAGGCCTTTTCTGCTCCTCACATTGCTCCGCCAGTTATTTTCTTTGGTATTTACCTTTTAATGCTTTTAAGGTGAATACTCTTATCCTGTCAGTTTGTATTTTTCTGAGCTAACCAAGATGAGCTAGTCTTGCAGGCTCCTTACTATGGTTCCTTTTATCTCACTCAACTCACTTTTTCATTGCACCCAGTTGCAGTTGAAAGACATCTTTTCAAGTACACTTAACCATATTTTTTTACGGCATTTTATGCAAAATCTCTGTGTTTCCTGTTGTCTTTTGCTCATCGCTGTGTCATTGGTGGCTTGTGGACTTATGAAACATAACTTGCAGATCCTTTTATTTCACCATCATTTTCAACTGATAGACTTCCCATTTAACTACACCATTTTCTACCATTCTGGTCCTTGCTCTTATCCTGCTCTTCCTGTCTGTTATTCTGAATCTGCTGAGTTCTGACATTCCCTCTTAGCAGTGTGTCAACAACAATTTTTCTGTGCCAACCTCATTTATGAAACCACCAAATAAAGCGGTCTGAAAGTCAGTTTCAGAATGGTATCACTAGTGATGCTCTTTCAACCTACTTCCAGTGTCTGTTTAACTTCCTTCCAAACACATACTTTTTAAGTCTTGTTGCAAACATTGGTTTGTTGCTTTTTTTTTTTTTTTTTTAGCTAGATGTGGTCTGAGCTCTCCGTATACCTGTTATTTTCCTCCTCCCTTTCGTTTTCCAGCAAGATTAATGGACACTCCTGGCTGCTGTGCAGCGCTGCAGCTGTTTCGTTCCCTCTGCCTCCTTTGAGCACACCATCATCCATGCCCTGTGTCCCAGCGTGGGTACATGACCCAGTGCCAGGGGGCTAGTACCAACTAACCTGTTATCTTCAGGGTTGTATGAACTCCCACTGTATCAAATGCTTTAATGTAACCCTTGCTCACAAAAGACCTTTACTGGTATAAATAGGTGAGTTACTTATAGCATTAGAAAGTGAGAACAAATTCTCCATAAAAACTTGTACTTGTAAGTAGCTATCCAACCCTGGCATAAACTCATAGATAAAGCAGCTGAGTATCCAAGCTTTTTGATTTTATATTATGGGGATGACTTGTGTTTAGTTTTCTCTGCCATGTCCAAGTCTGATCTATATAAAATACACAGCAAAACAGATCTCCCTCAATTTGTCTACTGTCTAGACTGAAGCCAGTGTTGAAAAGTCTAGGAAGTTAAAATATATATTTTGGGAGTAAATTAAATACCTTGAGTCTGTGAAGGACTGAAGAAGATCTAATAACATCAAAGAAAGTTGTGCTTTGCTGGGTTTGGAAATTGAATCTTAGTCCAAGAAAATTAGGTTAAAGGATCAATAGAGATGGATTATTTTAGACAGAAAACATGGATTTATGTTGGTTCTCACGCTACTTACAGGAATGTTCATTATCTAGTTTTGGCTGGGGTTTTTAGTATCCATTTGTTTTAGCATCAGTTTACACTCTGATGGGTAGAATTAAGGTTGTACATCACTGTATCTGTAAACACTCTGCCTTCCAGTGACAATCTGGGACCCCATCCTCTCATTTGCAAAGTTAAAAAGCAGGAAAAAATAAAGAAAACAACTCAGGGGAAGAAGTCAGAAAAGGAAAATTAAATTCCTTATCAGGCTTGTTTTCTGAAGTTGTTAATGACAGGCAGTGGAAAATGGAAAAGGAGGAGTCAAAAAAAATCATATAATCATAGAATGATTAATTCAGGTTGGAAGGCACCTTAAAGATGATCGAGTTCCAAACCCCCTGCCATGGGCAGGGACACCTCCCACCAGACCAGGTTGCTCAAGACCCCATCCAGCCTGGGCTTGAACACCTCCAGAGATGGGGCATCCACAGCTTCTCTGGGCAACCTGTTCCAGTGCCTCACCACCCTCACACTACAGAATTTCTTCCTGATATATAATATAAATTTTCCTTCTTTCAGTTTAAAACCATTACCCCTCACCCTATCGCTACAGTCCCTGATAAAGAGTCCCTTCCCAGAAGAGAGATAATTTCTCTCTTCCTAGATGCAGTAAGCAGGAGATTCAGTTCTTTAAGAGCCACAAGATAGGTCCTTAAGAGGGAATTAACCAATTTTACAGGTGGATTTTATCCCATTAATTTTTTTCTTAACTTTTTCAACAAAACTGTATTCAAATTCTCATGCCCATATTTGGAGAATATCATCACTGAACTGATGAAAACCCCAGGATCTCTTTCCTTTCCAAAAAGGTTAGAGTCAAATTTGCTCCGATAATTTAATAAATATTTTGAAAACATTTTGGCTAAAATGGAAATAAAGATTTTGCTTTAGCTGTGTTTAAGAATACGGTAAATGGAACAACCCAAATAACTGAACTTGTTTTGATATTTGTCATTTATCTGATCTCTCCATGAAGTAACTGTTAATATAATCAAGCACATCTTTCCCTCTAACTTCATTATGCCTCTCTTTGATAATCAGAAAAAATAATTTGCCGTTATGGACTGTGTTTTATAGCAATATGGGATTTTTTTGTGCAATACTTTAATCACTTGAGTGGTCACTAGCTAACACAACAGATGCTATAGAGCAGCATCTTAAGTCACTCACTGAATCCACCATGGCTTTATACAGCAATTATAATTACTTGGCACTGGTGACGCCACACCTTGAAAACTGTGTCCAGTTTTGGGCCCCTCGCCACAAGAAAGACATTGAGGTGCTGGAGAGAGTCCAGAGAAGGGCAACGAAGCTGATGGGAGATCTAGAGCACAAGTCTTATGAGGAGCACCTGAGGTGACTGGGATGGTTTAGTCTGGAGCAAAGAAGGCTGAGGGGAGACCTTATCAGTCTCTGCAGCTACCTGAAAGGAGGTTGTAGTGAGGTGGGGATCGGTCTCTTCTCCCAAGTAACAACTGATAGGACGAGAGGAACTGGCTCAGGTTGTACCAGGGGAGGTTTAAATTGGATATTAGGAAAAAATTCTTTACTGAAAGGGTTACCAAGGATTGGAACAGGCTGGTCAGGCAAGTGGCTGAGTCACTATCCCTGGATGTATTTAAAGGACGTGTACATGTGGTGCTGAGAGACAGTATTTATTAGTGGACTTGACAGTGCTAGGTTTTCAGTTGAACATGATGATCTTAAAAATCTTTTCCAACCTAAATGATTCTATGATTGCATGATTGTATGATTCTATAATAATAATAATTTGGATTACTGGCAATCCACATTCAGAGATGGCATTTTGCAGTACCCCTCATGCCATCTTTTATTTACATCAAGATAGAATACAATTTTCTTTATGAGACAAAGGGTTTATTCTCTGAAGGTCCTGCATGAAGATATTGGTAAAAAAAGTCGTCCCTAAAACATGAATAAAATGCATCCTGAGTTCTGAGACTCTGCATTTTATATTTTTAAAAATGTGTTATGTATGTATTTATGGGCACATAAATGAGATAGACTGAAATATGCAAAACCACACTCTATTGAATATTTGTGCAAGTACTGAAATGCCACCTGTTCACACAATGTAAAGGTTTTTGTTCTGCATGTCACTTTCCACATTTCCAAAGGTATTCTTTCCACACTGTACGATTCAGATCCAGAGCATTATCTGAAGGGCATGGGCTTTCTTAAAGGTTTGTTGTTTTGTCACCTAAGGAGATAACTGAGCTGAAAGCAAAGCTCAAGCTTTGCAGAAGCTCCTTGGATGTTGGCTACGCAATGAGATTTAAAGATCTGAATCCACAAGGCACCTCTTTAAATTCCCCAGCAAAATGTATCAACTGTCCCTTCAGCTTCTCTACCTGTGTTTTCTGATGTCTCAGCAGAAGTGACAGTTTATAAAGGGAATCCTTCAAAATTTTTCTATTTTCTTTACGCATTGCCCTCATACTTACCAGTTTGAACACTGCTTAGACTGTCACTAACAAAAGCCTACCTATATGGAAAAACATGCCTTTAATGCATGTAATTAATATTTGAAATAAAAGCTTTTATAAAATGAGATTATTTCTCAGCTTGTTAAGCAGCTTGCAGAATTCAGAAAAATTTCTGACCTGGCACGCAAAGAAGTGTCTTCTTATTAGTAACTGAGATTAAAGACATGAAAATAGGTTATCATTTCAATTTGAATGATCCTTGAGTTTTCCTTCCCCCAAAAAAGAGGAAAATTCACCATATTTTTTCCAACTGACTATCTTTTCCTGCTTACCTCTACTCTTTTCACTTCTGCTAGGCACTTACATTACCATACACAATAGACACAGGCTTGCTGTGTTCAAATAACCACTTGCCTTAAATGCTAGCTGAGTTTTCAGTGACTAATTGTGGGACCACAGTGTAGAGTTTAGGGATTTGTCCACTTTCCTGATATACTAGAGACAAGAGCACTCATGAAACACTTTCAAAATTATTAAATCCACTTATCCTCTTTGACTGAAACCTGTACTCGCTGTCACAGCTGCTTCAGTAACCTTTTATTTTTTCCTCTCCACTGTCTGCATCCTTTGTCACAGTTTAATGTAGAAGGGGGAATGTTAGAAAAGAAAAGAAAAAATAAAATAAAATAATTCCCTCTGCTGCGGAAGAAAGGTTCTTGGAATTCAGAATAAGTAGTCCTGGCCAGCTGATGCATTAAACAGAATGTGGAGTCAGTCAACAAAACACATCCGAAAAGGACTACAAAAGAACTGTGTGTTCTTACCCCCGGGCATTTAAATGTAATCTTCGGAGAAAAAGTGGCTTTTTGTTGGGGAATCATCTTTTCACCTGTTTGTCTCTAAAAATCAAAATTTTTTACTTTGCCAAGCAATCTTAAAATGAAGTGCTTTTTCCTCCTTTTATACAGGGAACGATGAAAGGAATGGAGCGCATCTTCAGACTTTTCTGTGCATAGAGTCAGGGAACCTCACTGAGTACTGGGGCACTGTAGAAACCTTAGCTCCTTGGCTTCACTGTATTTGCAGTAGTCTGGAAACACAAGAATAAACAGTCACCTGAAAATAATAAGCAAATAAATCTTATTAAATAAATCTTCTATTTTCACAGAACATTAGCTTCCTGTAACTTAAATATTTTGGCCTTTGGGTAGCTTTGCTGTACTTTCTTATAAAAGACAGTACGGTTCCCCGTGTTTTCCTTCTTTTCTTTTGTAATCGAAAGGCTAAATGAAACTCTTACAGAAAGCATTCAGGATTTTGAGGAGCCATTGAATTTTTGAAGGCAGAGAATCTATTCAGCATTTCAATTGGCATTCTTTAACTTTAGGGCTGGGTGGCCGTGTGGGGCATTGTTGGGAAATGTATTGATCTGCTAACATATTTGCTGGAACCATTTTTTTTTTCCCACCTGTCTGAAGCACTTTGTCGCTGCTTTGGAATTTTTATTCTGCTGCCAGAGACTACCCTCCACCAACTGACACATAAGAAAATGGTGTTTCATCAGCAGAAGGCAAGGATACTTGAATGTGCACTTGATAAAGTGAATGTGGAGGCTTGGAAGCGGGATTTTTTCCTTCTGTATTGCTTTTTCTTACATCTTGCATTCTCTGCGCACTGTTTAATGCTATGCATTTACAACAAGTGTTTTAGCCTTTCACCTTTGAATCCAATGTGTTTTCTTGAGACCTAATATAGCATAGTAGCAAATTTCAGGCTGCAGTTCAACCTTTGTGGAGGTAATTCAATTCATGCGACAGGAAAGAATACTGAAAAGGATGGCCCATCTCTGCTGTGGTTTTCCACGTAAAGTGAGGGAAAACACTGCTTTGCCAATCTGATTTGTCAGTAATCCACATTATACTTGTCCACAGAACCTGACTGGCTAAAGTGACAGTGACAAAGAAAGAGCTTTGTTTAGTGGTTTTGATTATTTTTTTTAATAGGTAAGATTTTGAAATGTCTAGGCTACTTCTCTTGGAAACAATAATAACTGAATGGACTTTATTAGAAGCATGGGAATATTACTATGGATATAAACTGATCCCAGTTGGAAATGAGTTCCAAAATTTAGTCCACAGTCTGAAAACAACATTTCTTTGTATGCTGTTCTTTTCCATACTTAGGCTTTTTGATGTGTGTGCAAGTACATTAGTTAAACAATCAAAATTGAGTAAAGGAAATAAAATTGAAAACATTTGTATTTCATTCCAATGTCCTTAAAATTGAATGGGTGTGTGGCATCTCATTCACTCTTCCTCTAAGCTATCACAGAGAAAGCCAGAAAGCCATAATTTGGGCACTTTTTTTCTTTCCTTTATTATTTTTTTTTTTAAAGGGCACTTACTAGTAATTTTTTTTTTTTAAATTAAAGCTCTAAAAATTACCTTTCCACTCATTGGACTGTACTTCTTCCCATGGCTCATTTACCCTGCAGTGCTATTTACATTCTTGCTGCTGTATTCCAGGCTGAGACTGTCAGTTGTGCTTTCCTTTCACTGACAAAGAGAGAAATCCCATGGTTGCCACTGTCAAGAACATTTCTCTGCCTTCATTCCACAGGGACATCAACAAGATGTCTGATCCTTCTCTGTGCGAGCCTCTGTCATAGGGGTGATCACCTAAGCTTGGGCTGCCTTTACTTCTTCCTTCCATTGACAGCCACTGCTTGACATGTTATCATCATGCATGCAGAATCCTGCTCTTCTCGCGTGCAAAGGTCTAACTGAACAATAAAAACCTTCAGTCAGTCCTTCCACCTCGCAGGCACTGGGAAAAAAATAAATAACTGAGCAATAGCCAGTGTCTCAGAATCAAACTCTGAAATGATTTCTAGTTCTTGACAAGAAGGAAATATAAAGTTTAGAAAAGTAACCTAGAAGAAACAGCAATACATTATGCTATTTATTTTACTTATGTGTGGCCCAGCATGTCCTAATTAATATGTACTATTTCCAGAACAGAGATAATGTTGTTTTAATTTACATAGAGTTACTATAAATCATTGTACAACATTACCAAAATTGAAAAAAAAAAATAATCTGGCAAAGTCAAATTTATCGTACATAAAATTATTCCACTCCTCCAGTTTATGTTCACAGCATTCTTTAATTACCAGTCAGTCTGGAACAGGACCCACCATTGAACACACCTTTCCAATTCTAGTATCAGCTAATTCTTCCTTATCTTCCATCCTTGCATCTTTGGTCTTTTCTTCCCCTTCTGACTAACAGTGTCCCACCAGTTCATCCTTACTGCCTAAGTGATCTCTCCCGTCCCCCTTTATTTCCCTGGACATTTAATATTTCCTGATATGATCAGATCTAGTTTTTGAGAGATCCCAGAAAAAAAAAAAAGCTTGGTTCAAAGTCAAGGTCTTCACACTTTGCCAATCAGTCACCTTCTGCTCATTTATTACCATGAAGACACCAAAAAAGACGGTCTGTTTCTTGCGGAGATAAGTCCCAAACCATTTAAAAAATGAATTAAAGGGTCAAAAAACCTACCCTTTGAGTGAAATGCTACTAAAGAAGTGGGCTGGGATGTTCTACTCCATCCACAAATTGTAAGTGGTTTGAAGGCGTGCCCCGTGTAGAAAGCATTGCAATAATTTCCAGTTGAGGTAAAAAAGGTATAGAGAGAAAGAAGATTGCCTCCTTGCAAAATTTGGAAGTAAGCCCGCCTGACAGCCACTGCTGCAGAACCCAATATGACAGGCAATCAAGCGTCATATTGTCACAACAGTGACTGAAAGGCACCAGGCCTCGTATCAGCACTCAAATCAACATAGCTGGACAAATAATTCAGTTCTGTTTCTTCTTGGCTATTTGCATCATGACCACATAAGCAGAATCTAATCCTATAATTGTTTTCATGTTAGTATCTATCCATTAATCTTGCATTAATTTATATTTGGACGTTTCCTTCAGCTGAATCTATTTCTCTTTGGTGTTTTTCAAAGGCTTTCCATGAAGCCTAGCTTATTCTTTCTTTTTGTAATCTACCTTATCTTGTTTTTTCCCTTACTACCTTATTTCTCTTTGTTCTCCCGATTGTTCCCATTCTCTTACCTACTCTTTTTATTTCATTTTTGTAATTTAGTTTAATCTACCTCTCATTCCCAGTCCATGCATTTTTCCTCCTTTGCTATCCATTCAGCCCACCAGAACTATTCCCTTCTAATAGTTCAGCCCACAGTACTCATTACCTTTTCCCATTCTAGATCATTGATAATGAATAATGGATTCCTTTGCAATTTCAAATATTACCCATTTTAGTTTACTCTCAAGTACCTGAGACTGAGCAAGAAAAGAAGATAAATTAATTGCATTCCACTGGAATCGGAATACAAGAAACTGAGCAAAACTTGGAAGTGGAAAAGTAGCAAAATGGAATGAAATTAAATGAGGTGGAAGATAGACTAGAAAGTAGTAATGGGTAAAATTGAGCACACACTCGTATGAAAGGGCTACACAAACACTTGGAAAAGCGACTGAACTGGAAACAGACTAGGGAATCAAGCCCAATGAGCTAGAAATGGAAAGGAGTAAATACGGCCCAAATTCAAACTGAGAGAAGAAAAAGATCTCCACAGGAGGGGGACTACACCTGGTGAGACGAAGGACAACAACAACGGAAAAAGGTTTTAATATCTTCAGTTCCCACTGTGAGGGGTGTTTCTGTTTACTACCTAGTGAGTGATAACTCTGCAGCTCAGTAGAGATAAAATTTTTTATTACAAATATATTTGGTGTGTAATTAGAACTGTAGCACAGCTAATGGTAACGTAAGCACCAGGCTGAGGAGCAGTTGTATTGCAGCTAGAACAGACATATGAGAATGCTTAATATTTCAGCTTAGTGAGGAAGAGACTCTTGAACATCCGATTATTCTCTGATCTTGCTCCTATCAGTTAGTTATATTGTGAAATCTGGCTTTCCTTCAAACTGCAGATAATTTGACTGTCATAAACTGGCAGTGTAGTTTTGATTACATTGTTGCAATAAAAATGTACCTAAATTGGTTTCAATGGAATTCTGACACCTGTTTGTTAAATATTGTTAAATATCTGCATTGAGCCAAAAGCCTGAGAATTACTTCAATTGAAGCTGACTCACAAATCTGGAAAAAATAAAACTAGCTACTACTGTTGTAATACTGTACCCAGTAGATGTATAGACTACATTTTTGTAAGGTGCTCTGTTTTAAATATAGCACGGCAGGAAATCCAAGGAAGGTACAAAACTGATCCAGAAGTATCCTTAGTGTGTTCAATTTACAGATAAGTCACTGAAACATTCAGTTTAACAACGTTTATATACGTACAGTATTGGACCTAACCATCAGGCCAAGAGCTAACAATGTGCTCTTGTGGAAAAGTTGGCTAATGGTGTCCTGGGCTGCATCAGGAGGAACGTTGCCTGCAGGTCAAGGGAGGGAATCCTTCCTCTGCTCAGCACTGGTGTGGGCACACCTGGAATACTGACTGCAGTTCTGGGCTCCTCAGTACAAGACAGACATGGGTGAACTGGAGAAAGTCCAGCAAAAGGCCTTAAAGATAATGAAGGGACCGGAGCGTCTCACATATAAAGAAAGGCTGAGACAGCTGAAGGCTATTCATCCTGGAGAAGAGAAGGCTCAGGGGAATCTTATCAATGTATATACATACCTGAGGGGAGGGCGCAAAGAAGAGGGAGCCAGGCTCTTTTCAGTGGTGCCCAGTGACAGCACTGACTGAGCTCTGGCATGAATTGCCCAGGGCGGTTGTGGAGTCTTCATCCATGGAGATATTCAAAAGGCATCAGGAATGGTCCTGGTGGCTTTAGGTGGGCCTGCTTGAGCAGGGGAGTTTGACCAGATGACCTCCAGAGATCCCTGCCAACCTCAATCATTCTGTGATCCGCCCTGTTGGTTTCTGACTAAACTCTGTTCAAAACCTGGGCTCAGCACTGCAATGGAAACAACTACTAGGAAAGACCTCAGCGTGGATCTCTCAAGTCTAAACTAAGTGTCATAATAAGAAAACTATTTTCTAATTTATTTTTGTTTGTATTAGATGTTTTCTTCTCATGCTGAATCTGCCACAGACTTACTGCCTGTTTTAATTTTACTTAATATAACTGGGATATGTGCAGGGTAAACTGACTAAGGCAAACAAAATTCTGTGCCCTTGTTCTACTGTGCTAATGAGCATTTTGACTGTAGCTGGAATATTTTACTACTTGCTGTTAAAAAAGAATTCATTTGGTTGTTGCAAATTCCTTGTAAAGTTACACATTTAACTTAAAAATTCTAAACAAGATAATACAAATTGCTTTTTTCCCCTTGTTTTATATTCATACAATTTTTGAGTTAACCATCAATAAGCAGTAGTTTTATATAAAACTGCAAATTTGTATATGGATATATAATGATATTTTTTATCTCTAAATGGATACCCTTATCTGTCAGTTCACAAGCAGTTCTGGCTTGTAACAATCTTACTGCTTCTCAGTCTCTAATCATAGACCAGCAGAGATTGAAAGATGAGAAGAAAAAGAAAAAAACCTGAAAGCAGCACTAATTATGCCTATAGTGCCCTACATCCGTGAAAAAAAAGTATTGAAGAACCTCTGTTAATTGTGACACTTAGGTTCATCACATCTCTGTTACATAAAGTACCATTTAGGCATCACATTTTCTACAGAGACTCAGTTAGATGTGTTAGAAATTTTCCTAAAGGGAGCTGAAGCTTTGCTCAGATTTGCCAAGATTTTTAAACAGAATGGTTTGAGGTTTTGGGTAAGCTTAGGAAAGGTTCAAGCTAAAATGTGGGCTTCACTGTATATAAAGTAAAAACCCAGGTCTGCTCTCTGGTCCCAGATCAAAACCTTATCTTGAAATGGTTGGGAGGAAGAAAGATTCCTCCTGTGGGTTTTTGTCTTGGTTTTGGTTTGGTTTGGTTTTTTTTTTTCCTCAGACAAAAACTTAATCTAAATTTTTCTCATCTATTTCTACAGTAGATTGGAAAAAAAGGGGAGGATTAAGAATCTCAAGATCTGTCAAAATCTCCCCCTTTTACTCCCATTCTCATTAAAAAAAAAATAAATCTAGTTAAATTTGAGCATCTTGTCAAAAAGATAAATAAACCAGTAAAGAGTCACTCTTGCCCATGCCTTTCCCAGAGAAACCCCTAAAGGCCATGGACGATTTTTCATGGAGAAGTAGTATATTCCTGGGCAGAGAATCTACTGGTAAGATGTTGCAAAGCAAGAACACCATGTATAGCTTGCTGCAATTTCTAACCAGTGGTGGGATTTCATAAACTGCACCTACAGAGATCTGTTTAGGATTCTGAAGAAGATACTAAGATGTTTAATAGTGGGCAGACAGCTGTTGTAGTGCATGATTTTCGAGGCATGGGTTTGGGCTAATGTTAGGAATAGGACTGCCTGAATTTTGAGCTTGATTGACTACTGTCTGAAATGTTTATTATTCATTTCAGCTCAGCTGTACTTTTGGAAGGATTTTGGTTACATGCCCAATAACAACTGCAGTACAGCACCATAGTGGAAGCTAGAAGAGCAAACTCATATGGAATGAATATCACTTAAAAGAGTCTCTAGGCATGTTATGTGGTCACCAGAATGGCATAGCAAGAAAAATCCCTTAAAGTCTGGGCAACATCAAAGTGTAGCTTATGAAAAATCAAATAAAAATGCTCCACTGGACCTCTGAAAGGTGTTTTTGGAATCAAGGACTTTTCCTAACAGTGCTGTGGGAGTGTGGAGAGAAGTTGCTTGCACCCACCGCTGGCCAGCTGCCTTACTGGCTTGTGTCTGAGAGAAACCCAATCATCCTCAGAAGAGTTGCTAGGCAACAGCTGGTCATAAAATCGTGAATAGTTTTTTGAATTTTCTTCCCTCACTCTTATACAGGTGAAATGCTATATTTTGTTAGGGTGATATTATAGCTTTGAGATTCAGAGTTATTTTCAGCTGTGCTTTTGAAATAACTATGAAATAAGCTTAAAGAAGGTGAAAATATACTTTGATATGTAAGCACTGAAGAATATATCTTCATATTCAAAATATTTGTTTACCACTATGTATTCCTAAACCAGTATAATCCATGATACAAAAAAGGACTATAGTGTACCTATTTTGAAATCTAGAAGTCTTATTCCAAGATTTAATGGTCACAGAATCATAGAATTGTCTAGGCTGGAAGGGACCTTTCAGATCATTGAGTCCAACCATCAGCCTAACACTGACAAAAACCACCACTAAACCATATCTCTAAGCATTACGTCTAACCGTCCTTTAAATACCTCCAGTGGTGATGATTCCGCCACTTCCCTGAGCAGCCTGTTCCAGTGCTTGGTAACCCTTTCAGTGTGAAAATTTTTCCTAATATCTAATCTAAACCTCTCGTGGCAAAACTTAAGGCCATTTCCTCTTGTTCTTTCACCTGTTACCTGGGAGAAGATACCAACTGCCACCTCACTACAACCTCCTTTCAGGTAGTTGTAGAGAGCAATAAGATCTCCCCTCAGCCTCCTTTTCTCCAGGCTGAACAACCCCAGCTGCCTCAGCCTCTCCTCATAAGACTTGTTCTCCAGACCCCTCACCAGCTTTGTTGCCCTTCTCTGGACCCACTCCAGCACCTCA
>JAOXJK010000023.1:71130635-71143034 GCA_025774025.1 Xenus cinereus | reverse complement strand
GCCTCTCCTCATAAGACTTGTTCTCCAGACCCCTCACCAGCTTTGTTGCCCTTCTCTGGACCCACTCCAGCACCTCACTTGTGGTGAGGGGCCCAAAACTGGACACCAGTGCCGACTACAGGGGGACGTTCATTTCCCTAGTCCTACTCACCACGTTATTTCTGATACAGGCCAGGATGCTGTTGGCCTTCTTGGCCAGCTGGGCACACTGATGGTCAATAGACTCTTTTATAAATGGAATAGATTTGTGATCATTTTAGTCATCTTCATAGCTGTGCAAATCTGAGTTTCTTTCAGGTGAGAAAGTGCAATCCTTTGCCTCTGGACTTAAATTTACAATTTTTGTCCCCTTATCCTCTCACTGGACCTTAGGATACATAACACAAGGTTGGTGGTCCCTGGGGCTCTTATAAGAATAGGAATAAAGTTTATCTAAGATCAGCCAGCTTCCAGAAAATTTAGTGCTATTCATTTAAGGGTGAAAAAACACACCGTAGAAAAGTGTATCACAAAGCAATCTCTCTGCTGTTATTGCAAATCAGCTGCACATGGTACAGGCAAAAAAATATAAATCATTTGTTTCTCTAGTTTGTGTTGCCAGCTTTCCCCACTTTTCCTCAGATATGGGCTGACCTTCCTTTAGTCCTTTCAGCAAGTTCCGTGTGATGGTTTTTAAACTGCAGCAAACTGTTCTCCCAGGCTGCAGGAAGGACAGGCTTTGTCTCCTTCACCTTCCCATAGTAACCCAGGACACCAAAGCTACATATCACGTTTGTAGTAGTGGTACATTTTGGTAAAACCATACAATTAAAACCTGTAAGTATGATTCAGATCAATAATCTTCAAAGTGTTCATATTTGCAGTGTCTCCGCTGTTAAAAGCATCAAAAATGGCTTTTAAAGACCGAATTAGTGTCAAAAGCTGGGATTTTCAGCACCGAAAGGAAGAATAGGTTTAACATTTTATACCAGTTCAGGAAAATCACTAACACCTCTTTGTGGAGGGTGAGCTAAAAATACTGGACAAAATATTGTCCCCATTTGATTTTCTTGGTCTCAAGTATGGTAGCTGAATGACCTTATCTGCTGGCAGAATTCAAGGGTTAGAAGCACATGCAGGTTTAGGTTCCCCATTAATCCTTATGCAAAATGTTTCTACGTGATTTGGGATGTTCCTGTCTTTGCTAAGCCCCTTAGAGCTCTTCCAGAGGTGCTGACATCCCAGTGAATAAGCTGAGTTTAGGCCCTAAGTGCATGTATAACTTTAATTCACAGGAGTTATTTTGGTCAAGGTTGTGAGCTAGTCATCAGCTGGGTTACAATGTGGCCCCAAAATATCACTTGCTATGACAGATGGTACAGTGGTGGATTCCACATATAGCACTGTTTCAAACTGTGACAGAAATATTCTCTAGTGAAACTGAAAAGTTTAACTTCACCTTTCAGAAAAAATGACATTTATATCTTGCCTGCTGTAACAGCTAATAATAGTTACTTGTCTGCTACTAGCTGACAAACCTGATTTGCAAGTTGCAAGACAGCTCTTTTCACATGAGTTTCCCCAAATCAGCTGGTTACCCTGAAAAAAAAAACCTGTAATGATTTTACTGCTGTGGGGCAACAGAGGGGAAATGACATGATAGTTTTCCACTGAATGAGGCCAGAACTGAGGAAGAGTCACAATATTTTTAAAACTCCAAGATCAAATGGAAAGCGTTTTTATTTTACCTGTAGCCAGGTAGGGGGTTTTGTGGCTGTGGTCCCAGCATGCACAACACACTCCGTTCTAAATGCATAATCAGTTCATTCCCTATGGGTTACTTGGCTTATCTAAATATTAAGCTTCTTTTCACATATAATGTTACAGCATTCATAATTATACCACCTTCCCACTCAATCCCTATAAAGACGCTATAGACCGAGGGTGGAATACATTACTGTCTTAATACTATCTTAGCCTCCATTAATGCAACTTTTGAGCTGAATTTACCTATGTCCACAAGTAAATAGAGATTTTAACAGTTTCTTTTAATTTATAATGTGCTGCACTAGATTAAAGAAAAATTATTTTATAGTAATATGGACAAGGACAGTTTGTTGCAGCAAAGGATTAAAGAAGCACAAAGGAAAACAAAATTTCACAGCTCTTCAACATACCTGGTTACTGCTAAAAAATAAACTAAATAAATGAAACAATTGCCAATTGCTACTCAATTAATAGCACAGAGATACATTACTTAATTTTTTAAGTAAAAGTTGCAATGTTTAACTGTTATAACCCCACCACTGCCATGTTAATGACAGATTTTTTTACATTGAAGTATATAAATAAATTAATACCATGACAGGTGTCACTGTACCAAGTATCTATAGTCAAGTATATGTATGAGAGATTGCCTCTAACCTTTACACTGCTGTCCTGAACAAAACAGAAGTATCCAGCCTCCCCTGCCATTTTTATACAACTTCTGCACACCCAATGGGTTCAAACTTGCATAATTGTTATTATTCTTTCACAATAACTAAATAATATGTACTACAGTTGGCTTTTAGGAATTACTGGCGCAGGCATGAGGCATGGCAACAGAAATTTAAAGTGATTTTTCAGTAGCGGCTATGTGACTAAGTAATTGTCTCAAAACTGATTTGTTGCTTAAATCCCAACCCTCTGATTTGGATGCTTTATTTAGAGTTTAACTTACTAATTCTTCACAGAAAACGCCTCAGCCTCACTCTCTGATTGGTGAAAAAAGGGAAAAAAAACAACCACCAGACAAACCAATCACAATTTCGACACTCCTTAGCATTCAAGGAAGTGAATTTAAAGAAGATGATACGCTTATTTCCATATCTTAGTAAGTGAATAGTGAGAAAAAGCTAGGTTTCAAACTCACTCTTTCTCCTGCTGTGTATTTGGGAATACTAGTTCCTTACCTGATTTCTCTCTTCTACCCCCATCTTTTTTTTAATTTTTTTATTTTAATTTTGCTATACAAAAGCAGTATACCTGCAAAATAGTACTCTTCATAGCAACATCAGGATTGTATCGACACTGTTCATTGTTACCCCCAAAATATCTTGCAAGTGTCTTAGGAAGGATGAAATAATGCAGATATTTTGTCTTACGTTAAGTGTTACTGAAACCTGTAAAATAAATCAGTTGTTTCAGGTTTTGAGTCTCAAACAGCTGCATCTTGTCAGTATTTTCATTGTCAACTGAATCACACCAAACACCACAATGTGCACTTAACATCACTCATGCAGCTCATGCTTGCTGAAGAGCACTTTCATTTGGTAGTCTGGAGCCCCAACAGAGTTGGTCTGCAAAGCCCAGTTTCAGGACTGATCCTCAAAGGCTGGGATGTTTGTAATGTGCCAGCCTTAGCTTGGTTAGCAAGATTTAATGTCTTCTCATTTTTAGGATGTTTGTCCCAACCGTTGCCTTTGCTCTTATATCTTATTGGTCCTCTGCTGAAGCTGCGCTCTGTGAGAGTTGTCTGGTGAACAGCATGGAGCTTACAGCTCCTCTCACATCCCATTGCATCTGTTTCCTTAGAACTAGAAAGAGGGAATCAAATTATTGACAGTATTCTGCAAAATGAAGCCTGAGATTGGATCCTGAAAAAAACCCCAAATATTTAAGTATTATTTTAAGGCATATTAACAAAGATGTCCAATCAGACGTATATATGTTACACATAATATATATTAAGTGAATACAAACTTTAAACATTAAGTGAACATAATTAAACATTGAGTGAATATAAATAAGATGAAATGGAAAAGTAAAGAGAAAGATTTTGTGATATGTTACCAGTACCATGCTGAAATAGATTCTGAAAACATCACCCAATTTTTTCGAGATGATTTCTGAGCTAAAGTTCTGTGAATGTAAGAGGTAAAACTTTTTCTCTATCTAAAGTAAGTAAAACTGACATACAGTTCCTTCAGAATTGTAATGGATACTGAAATACCCTAGTCTCCTTGGAATAACCATAGTCACACGTAGTCATTTCTGAAAATGCTACTGAAATTGCTTCAGCTATCATGCTTTGTGAAACATGACCTTCCTCTAGAGGTCATCAAGAGTTCTTTAAGATATCCTGGTTTTCAATATGACTTCATTGACAGTTGCTGGATGAGTACATACCAAAAATACAATGGGGAGGTTGTTTTCCTTTTATAAACTTCTGCTGAATAACAAAAAAAATAATCAAGGGCAACTTTAGGAAATTTTAATTTTCTTTAATGCTGTTATATAATCAATCTTTTTTCATGATTCCTCACTTCACATTCTACTCACTCCACTTCTCCCTACGTTTCTACAACTCTCTTATTTCTTCGTTACCCAGTGAAACAGAACATGTTTATGTTTCCCCACGGAAGACTTTATTATTTTTTTTCCCAGACAGCAATAATCTATTGCTACATGATATGAAATTCATTATTTTTCCACAGTGTTAACTCAAAGTGTCTTAAGCAGAGTTTGTGTATCATGGGACTGAAATGATTGGAATTTGTGAAACTGTGTGTGTTTATAATATACAAATATGCATGTGTCTGTATTTTATTAATGTATTAATTTCATAGTCATTTAGGTATATGAAAGATTTCCCAAAGAATTTTAGAACTTTGCTGAGCAACGCAAAACCACTGAAGAATGAATTTGTAAATGGATAAAAATTCAGAGCCTAAAAAATAATCTTAGCATCCGTTTACAAAGTTTTGTGACCTCATCATTTCCCCATTTTTACCTTTTAAATCCTATAACTTCTCTGACAGATTAGTAAGTGATGATGCAATTTTACACAAAATCTAGACATTTACTACTCTAGGTGCAAGATAGTTATTTCTAAGTGTGTTTTGGTTTACTAAAGCATTAAAGTATAATGAACGTCTTAATATCATCTTTGCATAATGTACTTGAAATACACTGCAAAATATTAATAGTAGAGGGGCTGTCATTAGAATTTATGGTAAAAAGAATTAGCATCTTTTTACGTCTAGGAACAGTTTGGATAGTAGTAAAACAGAAAGACATGGGCAGATCTGTGCTCTTGGAAGTCAGATTAAAAAAAGAAAACAAAACAAAAATCAAACAAAACCAAAAAAAACCCAATACAAAAAGAAAAAAAACAATTGACAAACCAAAACCAAACTAAAAACCACCCTAAATATTCTTGTAGCTGAGAAACACAGGTAAATAACATGCACTGCCTGCACATGGGAGGTGAAGGTCCGATCCCAGGTGCCACTATTGTGGCAGTTGGGTGTTGTGCTGACCTAGAGACATCACCTTCTGGTGGCATCCGTCCTATTCTGTTGCAGTCGGAGATTTGTGCTCCTCAGGAGTCCTCAAACCTGCACGCTACACAGCACGAGGATGAGTGTTCCACTTGATCTGCTTGTGAGTTACATACAGCTAGAATCACGTGCTCTACCCCAGCTAATAATAGGTAATACAGTGTCTGTAAAGACTAGATTTATAGCTAAGAACTCAAAAGTTACGAGAAGGCTGAATAAACACTGATATTGATAAGCAAGACAATTAATTGAAAAAATGTAATTTCTTTTGTTGGCTTTTTTCTTGTGTTTCTCTCTGTAAACAGATTATAGCCTTCTCAAACTTCAACCTGAATAGTTATGTTTCTCTATGAAGTTTTCTGGAATACTTCAGCTGAATTTAGGTTATTGTTATAAATATTCAAGATATGGCTTATTTTGAACAGATACAGATCATATACTAATTTGATTAATGTATTTACTAAAACAGGTTTTTCGGGCCAATACAGCTTCAGCATTGACTTTCCCTGAATATTTCCTCAAGATTTCTGTTGCTATAAACTCAGTCCCCAGAGTATACCTTGAAAATGAACACAAAGCAAATCAGTTTATTAAATTTAGATGATGTCCATGATAAGTATTGATCCAGTATCTGAATTAGACACATGCTTTTCTATGAAAATATTGTTGAACTCAAATACATTGATAGTAGGACTAGATTATTATTACTTTTTTAAATGTGAAAAATTAAACAAGATTGGTTTGAGGCAAAAGAGCAACCCTATTTTATCTGAAGATGCGGGGTTTCCTTCAATTTCTTTATTTGTATTGTGGTTAGATATCCAGGCTGGACAACAGAATGATAACCTGAATGTTGTTGTAAGAGATTTGTCACCTTAAACTTTTTCTTGTGCTTATATTGCCATTTTCCAGATGGAGAACTGAAATACAGATGAGAGACATGACTATTCCAAGGTCAAAAAGACAAGAATAAAAAACATTCCATTCCAATGCTTCAGATATTATAGCCTCCCTTTCAAATATTAACATCCTCCCTCTCTTTCTCAGTTTGTTGAATTTTCAGCTTCATTTGGTGTCTCAACAGTGGCAGAGACACAATGAAGGGTTATATTTAAATGGAGGAGAATTTGGAATCTCATTCATGTACACAACATTCTGGGAGAGCACGGATATTCCTGTGAGATACACAGAATCCCCAGAGCTGCTAGGCAAAGCAGATATAAGCATTTTTTGTCGCCTGCTGAGAATGAGCCCAACTTCTTTCCTGTCTCTCATTTTCTACATTTTGGATAGGCTATGATGCTATCGTATTTCAGCTGGACAGCCTGGCATACTGGTAGAAGAATTCATTACTGGCATCAACTAACACAATAATGACTGCAGCTCTATTCAGCCTATATTCCATTATGTAAGCAGTTGCCACTCTTTTTGAGTTTATTTCAGAGTTTTCCAGTTCCCCAAAAGCTTACATGAATACAGATAAGTAGTGTACTCTATCCCTTAAGGGGAAAAGTCTAGGGATTTTTTTTTTTTAATCTTTGAACTAATGAAGAGAACATTATTAAATCAAAATTTCACATTCTGTGCCCCAGACTAATATTACACTGACATCCACTTGGAATTGGCTGCATACAGAAGCTAAGAAATAAAAGCTGTGGAGAAACAAGTGTTCGATTAGTTTTGCTTCTGCTATTTTAAAAATTAATTTCAAAAGAACACAAGACACACGTTGCAGTGCCATGTGCAATATGCCAAGGCTAATAAACCTCCCAAATAGGGCTTAAATTTGCTATTCGTTTCATGAAATAGTGGAGCATATGCTCACATTTTCTTTGAACAGAAGAGACGGGTTTTTTAATATCCTTTGTTATACATGTTGTAATATTTACCAGCTACCACTATGTAGGCAAGGCTATTACTGAGTCATTCTATGTTCCACACAGCTCCAAAAAGTAGAATGTTACTTTCTGACTTCTGGGTTTGTTTTTTTTTTGTTAGTTCCAGTCTCATTGAGGGGTCTCTGGGGTGTTTTTACATTTATGGTTTGATTTTTCAGCTCCAAAGTCCAACTATATTTTAGAAAGGAAAGTGTTCACACATCATACTTATTAATTCCCCTTGCCATGCCCACCTCTTAAACACACATGGACTGCTTGGGAACCCAGTCCCAAGGCCATTTGACATGTTTGCTTAAGATCAACCTATTTGATTAGACTTTTATTTGATTACTTTCGCATGTTTGACTAATGCTTTATGAAGCACTTAATGGCCTATATAAAGACTTTTTGGAGAGGTTGCGTTCATTCACTGTGACAGGGAAGGGAAGGGTTCCTTGAAATGAACAAAGCTAATTTTTTGGAACTTCCAGGCAATCCATATCCTTCCTCTCCCTTAAACAAATTTATTTGGTTTCCAGCCCCTACCTGTGAGTGTTACTGGAGGAACTCTGGAGAGGGGCAGACAACACCGTAGGGTTTGAAATTCATTATTTACATGAGTTGAAAATGTTTCCAGATACACATTTATGGAGGCAAACAATTATTTATTGCTGTTCTCATCACCACTGAAATGTGATATTTATCAAATCTATAGGCAGCAAGCTATTTGTATTTCAGGTAGTAATTACTCTTGATTGATTTTGAATATGAAAAGCTGGCTGATATTGAAGATACTATAATACAGACTATATGTGGTCTATTCTTCAGCTTGACCTGGCACCAAAGAACATTGAACTCTTAAAGTAGGTAAAGAAGATTTAGTAGAGGTATATGCCTGTATGCTCTTTTCTGTCTTACCAATAGATTACTTTTGGAGGTCAGTATCCTTACATTTCGCTCAAAAATCTGTATCAGGGAAGCTAATACATTATTGCTAAATTGTTATAGGATTTATTGAAAATTATAATATTAAAATTAGCATTTGAACATTTAATGCAAAATAATACTCTGAAAACTCTTACTGTAACATGTAAGGCATCCTAATATGTCTAAAAACAGTCACGGAAAACTCATTTACGTTCAAAGATGTTTTGTTCTGTAACTAAACTTGAAAGTTTCATGAAGACTGATTGACGCAAAAGAGTTCTGAAAGAATCTGCAATTATTTTGGAAAATTTTGATGCTCTGAGCTCTGTTTGTCATTGACAAGCATGACCACATCTGATAAAACAATGATGTATATTGAAAAGGCAGTTGTTCCTTAACAGCCATACTTCCTGAATAACTGAACCAATTACAGTTATTTATCAAAGTAAATCATTTTTTTCTAAGTGAGCATCTAAGTGTATATTGAAAAACAAAATATTTAGTAGAATAGGGTAACACATTTGTCCTTATGAGCTTTGGGCAACTTTTTTGCTTGTTTGTTTGCTTTTTCCTTTGAACTGATGAAGCAATGAGTGAATTACGTAACTCATTCAAAACCTAGTAAACCTTTTATGCTACCCCGATGCGTATCCTGCTTAAGCAACACACTGAACAGAAGTATATTTTAGAAGTGGTTTGGGCTTTCGTTATAACTATTTTTCATATCTCTCTGGCTGTGTTCATTTCTCTAAGAAATACTTACAGAGTAGGAGGAGAAAAATAATACATTAAAAGGAATTTTTCTATTTTTCTATTTTTTTTGCAGTCCCTTCTCTCAAAAAACCAAAATCTGCCATAGCTTTTTAGGTGGTATTTATGGATAGCTAGACTACAAGTAAATGATATTTCCTATAAAAAAGTAAGCTTTAAAGTTCTAGTAATTTCATGTGGAGGACTGTATTATTGGACTTTATTGGGCTACTGCTTCTGGATCAAGTATAATCGGTTTGCGTAGCTGTCTACAGTAACTTTGGAAAGACAACTTTACTTGGAAGAAACAAGCAAATATTTTGTTGGGGGTGTTGGGGGTGGGAGGTTGTCTGTTGGTTTGGTTGGGTTTTTTTCACTCCTTGTCCCCCTGTGAAACAATATTCTTCTGGAGATGATTTGGTAGATAGAATGCAAGTGGAAATTTAGGCTACCATGTGTAATGCATGAATCTGATCACCTTTACTGTAATAAACATGACTATGCTTACTGAACTCTGAGCAATTAGCATGATGGGGGCTTTTTGAACATTTTTAATTGACAGCTTTATCATAGATGTTATTTCAGAAAGAAAGGACTTGAGAATGGGAGAAGTCTGTCCAGAGACCTAGATATGACATATGCAAGAGAGAGGATTTGAGACCAGTCATGAAATTTTATTTTACAGGAATCACTCCAGGGGAGTGCCTTTGCTTTAAAAATGCTGGATGCACTGAATTTGCTGACGAAAAAGGGGAGAAAGAGTCTGTGGACTGAGAGGATAAGAGGACAGGGTTTTGTCAATGTTTTAAATATAAATTTGCAGAAGTAGGCCTGCTGAAGCCATAAACTGATTGGCTATCTTGGTTTCACAGTCCTAATTTGTGCAGCAAGGGGAAAAAAAAGATAAAGCTGAACATTAAAAACATTTCCATGAGCTCAGCAACATCAGTCAGTGTACTCAAAGGTAATAGAATTTTAAATGGAAAATAAATACTAATACACTTGATTGGCATGAAAGAGAGTGAAAGTTGCAAAGCCTCCAACTTATTCATGCCTAAAAAAATAAGACTAAGCAAAGATGAGACAGAAATGCCATTTTCTCAAATATACTCAAGCATACTTAAAATCAATTCCATGTTTGAAGAAGAACAGAGAGAGGCATGTTCTTCTTGAGAGGAACACATCAACCAAAATCAGAATCTTCACAACACAATAGCACAGTGCAGGCTGAAAGGATGGTGTTCAGCTTTCTCTGGAGGGAAAAAAGAAACTCTGAAAAAAGAAACTCTGAGTAGATCTCTCCAGGTAGGAGAAGAAGCTAAAGAATTCACAAGTGGTGTTTTGTACACTTCTTTCATTTAAGTTAAAATCAAACTCTAAAAAGCAGCAGAATTTGAGTACAAGCTGAAAATAGTATCAGAACAATGCTTGCTGACATGCTATTCCACTGCATATTATGGAGCAGCTATGAAATATTTCCAAGAATCTCTTAATGAAAATCAGGCCCATAGGAAAAGATCAAAAGTGCAGAGAGACAGTAAAAGATATGAAGGGCTGACACTGGACTCCTAAATGCGTATAGGCAATATTAGACAGGCCATCCTAATATATTTCTGTTTTTAAATCTCTTTTTTCTTTAATAACTTGGTCTTCTTGTTACCTCCATAATTTGGTAATTCAAGTATGTCCTGGGTTGAGAGACCCAGGACTAACTTTTCTTCTAATGCTGGGGAAAATTGCACTTTTAGAAGACGTTAGTGTCTGAATTTGTGAAAATATTTACTTTATAGCCAGCCAGGCTCTGTGGGATTCAAGGTTAGTGTTTTCAAGCCTTTTCAGGTGCAGGGACAAGGAGGAGCAAGGCCTGGACATTTGACCCAGGCTGGCCAACAGGATTATTTCATACCATGAATGTCACATTCGATATAAATTACAAAAGTTTGCTGTGTAGCTCTCTCTCCCTTGATGGCGGTGGTCCAGACAACTCCTTGCCCCAGTGCTGGACTCCTGAGGCCTTCCCTTCCTCCTGAAGCCATTGCGCTCGCAGTGTCCACCATTTGCTGTCCACTGCTGGGAGTGCATAACTTCCTACTGATAGAATTGGCTGAGTATAATTCTTGTATATCTTATATGAGTATCGGGATTAATACTGGTTCTTTAGTATTATTGTTAATTATTTAGTCTTAGTCTATTAAATCTATATTTCAACCCTTGTGTTTCTTTGTGATCTCCAATTGCCCTTTCTGGGTGGGGAGGGGTCATCGGGTGATAGAATAATTGTCTAAATGACAATAGAATGTTATGGGTTTTCTCAAACCATAACAAAATAGCACTTGTAAGTCTGTGCATCTGGATATCACAGCATCCCGATCTTATATTAGGCTCATATCTGTATATGCATTAGATTCACTCACTTCCTTTTTATGCTTTTGTTGAGAGGGAAGGAAGCCTAGACATTTGCAATGAAAGGAAACCTCAGTATATTCTGTCCACACCTCTGATCTTGATGAATGGAAAACTAAAATCCTGGGACTCTAAATGAGACAGACTCAGTCACTGCTTTTTCTAGGAGGTGCCCTAGTGAGGTGAACATTCTCTGAGGGTATCCTTGCCAGAAGCAGCCGTGTTCAAAATACTAGGAAGCAAATTTGTGAACAAATTCCCCAAATATATAGGAAACCTTAGGTTCTATATCAGCAACCTTGATCAGTGAATTCTTGGTTTCCCAAGCTCCAGTTATCCTTATTGAAACAACTTAAGTGAGCCTTAAATGGGGGGAAACACACTTAGTTCTTACTGCATCTATGACTCTTCTCTGCTTCCACCCTTTTCCATAACCCAGCAAGAGTAGCTGGCTGTCAAGCTCCGTGCATACATCAATCCGTTCAGTTCTCTGTGAATCAGTTCAACTCTACTGCGGCACAATGAAGTGCAACACAGAGTTGTCAACTGCTGTATGACTGCAACACTGCTTTGTGATTGGAATACTAAAATATGTCTGCCACCGTTTGGAGGATGTCTTCGTGTTTGACAAGCAGCTTAAGATAAGATTGCACATGAAAGGTAAATATCTTCCAGAACATTTGCATTTAAGACACTTCCAAATATTTATACTACTGCCAGTTTTTGTAACTGTTAATATTTTAAGTTCTTCTAATTGATCTCTATACTTTATCAAAGTTTTAAACAGTTCAGACATTACTTTAAGTGTTTGGATGACAGTAGTTGTAACAGCAAGAAAAGTGCTTGTTATGTTGTATTTTTATTAAACCATAGATTTATGTACTTTCCTACAATGAGACAATCCCTGCACAAACTTTCTTAAAAAAAAAAGAAGTCAGTCATTTGATCAGCTTTCAGTACTTTTTTTCCTTCAGTTGGCTCTATTGGCTACATGTTTCATAGTGAAATGCTTGATTCAAAGACATGATAGTGAACTACTCAACAACACTTATTCCATTATTTGTTCACTAAGTGCTAATTTGGAAGATGCAATGCGAAGGAGTATAACTTTCAACTTTTAATAGTTTTCTCTAAGCTGC
>JAOXJK010000023.1:71111307-71124612 GCA_025774025.1 Xenus cinereus | reverse complement strand
TGTAGTATTTGATTGCTGGAAAATAGATTCCTGATCACATCACTTACAGACTTTCTAATATCATATTAATAAAACTAAACATTAGAAAAAAAATAAATCATTAACTATAGATTTGAAATACCAATGATCATTTCAAAATCTATTATTGAAGAACTGATGTTTTAATGTATTAAGGCTCTTTTTTTTTTTTTTTTTTTTTATTCTTATTCTTGCTATCAATAAATACCCAGCTGGTCTTGAACCAACTTTGTGTCTATCATGAGTGAGCTCAACTGCTTGAAATGAACTGGATGTTGAGAAATAAAGAGGAAACTGGGAATGAAATTATGCCAAAAATGAACAGCCCAAGGATGGTAACAGAAAAATAAAATGGTGCAGGTCTGCCTGACACAAGTGATCAGAAATCATTTGTGTTCCTGGGTGTATTGTCATGTTGCTTTGTAATCATAATCTTCCTGCACAGCAGCTTTTCCATTTGCAAAAAGGTGGTATATCCTTTGAACATTTACTGGGTGCTTTGAGATATGTTGAAGCTACATAAATGTAAAATATTAGTATAGCTAGCATTGCAGTAGAAACTGAGGTTTTTCAAATCACATCATAAGTTTCACAAGCATAGGGATGACTGTGCCACCTATACCCACTATTGCTTTGCTCCTTATGCAGTTTACTCAACTGTTCAGTCCAAGGGGAATATTCAGATATGGAACTATAGCACTGAGTTTCCTCACCAAAAGCTGTGAATTCTTCTCTTCCTCTATATCTCTATTTCATCTTCCTATTTTGAAAATAAGGACAGCTGTTTTCTTTTTATTCTTAGCTTTATTAGAATTCTGTCTTCTCTATGCTTTAATTTCTTCCCCTCCCCCAGGAAAATTTAGCTTACATTCCAAGCTGCCAGTGTTGGTATCCCAGCATTAGCGTTAACATGAAATATTTGGTTTAGTATCTGAAATTCAGGCTGGCTGTGGTCATTTCTGGTTTTAACCAAGGAAACGTTTATGGTACCTGTCATAGAAAGTTGATTAGAAAGGAAAAAACATCAGCCAGCTATTGTCTCCTGACTTTGGAGTTACTGAGTGCATCACTTCTTACCATTTGAAGCTAGTCAGGATTGTTCTTGAGGGCTCAAATTATTATCATTATGTTAGACCACTACCAATCAATCATTAAGGTAAAGTCTGTGCTTTAAAAGGCAGGTTGGTGGAGCTTTTAACTTACACATGACCTATTCTGTAGCTGCTGCAGCCAGGAATGTCTGCTAGATAGATCAGGAAAAAAAGCCAAACAGTAAAATGAGAATATCATTTAACTAATATTAGAAAATAGTACTGGAGTAAATATTTTTTTCTGTTTGTTTTTTTTTGTTTGTTTGGTTGGTTTTTTAAGACAGACCTTGGCTAGAAGGTTTAATGAAATTAAAAGTTCTTTAATCATTTTTGGGTGAGAGTGGTGTGTATCCTCATCCTGAAAGATAGTCTAGTATAGTGAAAAGAGAATCATTTGTTTTATGAAGGAGCCAAAAAAACAACCAATAAGTAGTTCCTAATAAATTCGCGTTGTTTCCTGGCTATATTTATGCACAGATGTTGCTCCTTCTAACATGTACGTCTATTGTGTTTCCAGGAATAAGTAGGATACTAGTACTAAATAAACAAACAAACAAAAAAAACCCTAAGAAGACTGATGGCCTGATCATCATAAAATAACTTAATAAAATATAGGCTAGAGTCTTAGTATATCTTTTCTTAGAAAAAAGGCAGAAATAACAAGCTTTTGGCATTCTTTGAGGATAGCTAAGGTATCTGTGTAGCCTGTATAGACATTTTGACAGTGGCAAGATATTGCGGTAATGCCACACTTTTTCTGAGATCGCCCTGTGGAAAATGACCAACCTCAGTAACTCATGCTGGAGAAGTTCCCACAACATCAGCTCAAGCACATCCTTGCTCGCAGTCCTAGTGAAGAGCTCTGTGAAGCCAATTTGGTTTGTCCTCTTTCTGCCAGAGATTCCCCTCTCAAATCTGACTCTTTGGGCTGTTTGTGTCTAGCCCTGTGAGCAGCATCACGTGGCTGTTAGCCCAGTCCCTTTTAGAACTGTGTTTCATTAGACGTGGTAATAAGAGTAATTGCGCAATGTTGGTATTCAGCATTGGCCCATTTGAGAAGAATATAAATCACATGGTCAGAGAAGCATATTGCCTATGTTAAACAAGCCAACTGCATTGTTTCACTTACAGAGGAGAAAAATGGGATTTGAATACTATCGCATCTCGATGAAGGTGGGTAGTAACGAAGCTCAGGTCCACAAAAGACACAGTCTGTTGTTAGGAATGAAAAGGCAAGGAGAAATTGCAAGCAGGATTTGCAACACTGGGCTCACAATCTTGACAGCAGGCACGTGGAAGAAAAGAAAGAACTTCAAGAATCCTGAAAAAAAATGAAAAAAAAAAAAACGACAAAGAAAGAAAGAAACAAACACAAAACTCCCAAACCACAGGAACCTGAACACTGTCTTCAGCAAAGTGATAACTAGTTGAAAACACACAGCTACTGAACTCTGGTGACTATTAATTCTGCCAAGAAATAGGAGCAACCAATGTAAGTAAATTAAATTGAAGCAAATGGATGCATACTACAAATGGGACAATTTGTCCAAAAGGCTTTTGAGAAACGTTAATGAAGATTTTCTGCAGGGTAAGCCAGTATAATTGTGCTGCACTGTATATTGATTATACAAGAGAAGAAATCTAAGCTAAGGCTTCATGCTGATAATATCTTGTCAAGAAGGGCTAAATGTTGTTTCTTGGACTATTTATATTGGAAATTGAAGTTCGGCTGCCATTTTTTATGCTTCTTTTCTTATTTTTCATTATGAATTTGGGACAGTAGTTAGACATAATCTGTAAACATCATCTATGTTGCTGGTTGATTTTACAAACAAGATTATATATCATTGTCAAGATACAGCCTTCATAGCTGGAGAGAGAAAAACTTAAGCCATGTAAAATCATTAGACTTCAGTGGTAAATAAAAATTACACTCCTCCACTTTCTAAAAATATCTATTCAAAACAAGGGAAAAAAATCAGTATTTGGGGTGATAAAGTTCTAAAAAAGAGCTTAGCATTAATCTGTTTGAAATACTATTATCTTTTGTTTGAAGAAGGTTAGTGGAATATCCCTTTGGCCAGTTGGGGTCAACTGTCCTGTCTGTGTCTTCTCCCAACTTCTCGTGCACCCCCAGTGTACTTATGTGCTGGCACATGTAAAATGGGATAAATTCCTCAGTGAATTAATGAGAAATGTTCACCTGTGACTACCCTAGTCAGTCACTTGCTAGGTTCACTGCACAGGATTTTTTTAGCTTAAAATAGAAGTTCTGAAGCAGCGATGTGTACTCTGAACGTTCAGCTCAGCTAAGTACCAAACTCTTGGTACCCTTCAGAGTTTCCTCTTGCTCCATCTGTGGGCACTGTTATTGAATGATTACCAGGAAGAGAAAAATCTGACGTCTTTCAGAAAGGACAAATGAATCTTTTAAATTCTGAAGCCTGAATTTAATACCTGCTTCATCATTCACCTTGTCTTGAAGAGGTTCTACATCATTCAGTCATAAGAAGGCTTTTAATAAAGCACTAGATCAGAAGTTGACATTGTAGAATCCAACTTGAACAGAGTGCAGTAGCTGGACATAAACAGGTGCAAGTCAAATTGCAAGAAAAAATGATGGATGTTAATCTTAATATAAATTAGCCCTGGAAAAGCAGCAAACTTTATGATGAAGTTGATTGACATTAAAAGAAAACACAGTAAACACAGTTATGGACTACTTTGTTATCAGCTAGACACTAAGACAATTTCAGCACAGGTAATGAGCAATGGCAGAAAGCTGCAGCTTGTTTATTAAATGCAATTAAAACAAAAGCTCCAAGTTCAGTACTTAAAGTACAATAGAATCCTAAATATTTTGGGATTTAGTTTGGAGATTTTCCTATAGCAAATATGGTATAGGAAGAATTGAGCAGAGAAGAGGTATGGAAGTAGAAGAGAATGGAAAAGTAACATTAAAAAGATCATGCAGCTGGTAAGAACATAGAAGCAATAAAAGGAGGGGGAAACATGACAGGATGCTGTTTAATTGATTTAAGTTACAATAAAACTGAGCAGACGTGGTGTAAACCAAAAATGTAGGAGCCAAACAAAAAGATAAAGACTGTAGAGTATAACATACAATAGCAATTACATGTGAGTTTTGCTGGTGAAAATACTCTAAATTGAGCAGTTCTTTAACATGAGAAGGTATAATTCAAAAAGAAAGAACAGCTTTCCATACTAAAAATATATCCTTTTACCTTCATTCTCCTGGCCCATTAAACTAGAAATTAGTCTTAGATAACTTTGATACTTAGATTAGAGTAATATAAACTATTACTTCCATGCTAATTCTTTACGCAGAGATTAGAGGATCTGTGTCTACTAAGTAATAGTACTACAAAGGATATAATTCATCACTAGGGAGATAGCTACTTTGAATTTTCATTATATAAGTAAAATATTTTTAAGTACCATTAAAAAGAATGGATCATGAGTCCTCCACAGGTGCTGGTCCAAATAGACAGGGAATTCAGCAGTAGGTTGTGGAAGGGGAGACAACTTTTAAAGAAATGAAGGAAAATATTTGAGAACTAATAAGTTACATGGAGTGGTCCATGATATGACTCCTAAGATGGTTTAGGGTTTGTGCTCTACTTTTATTCTGAGCATTATTCATCTAGAAGACATTGAAATACAAGTCATCTTGCACAAGCTGTGTCCTGATTACTGAAACTCAAGCCCACATGAAGAGATGCATCAAGCCAGGACACAGTGATTCCTTTCCCTGCAGGAGATGAGGTCCATAGCCAAGATACTTCAGTGCAGCATGCTGAGGCTTGCGAATGCAATAGGGCATGCAGAGGAAGCAGATGACTGAGATGAGAGAAAAGAGACACATTATGTTGATGAAGGCTCTTTGGTAGAAAGTATCTAGCATATTTAAACTAATGCATCGGGTTATTTACAAAGAGGAAGCTTTGAACGCCAGCTTGTCAGGAGATAACAGCGAATCTCTGAATGACAGGTCTCCTGATCCAACAGGGAGCCTGTGTTGAATTGGACTGGCAGGGTAAAGATATGACAGAACATAGATGCAGCAATAGGGTAGACTTGAAAAAAAAATTAGTTATAGGGGCCGAGATAAAAATGAGAATAAGTCTGGACAAAGCTGAAAACAAAATTAGAAGTAAAAAAAAAAAAAAAGGAAAAGTTTAAGGGGTCTGCCATTACAATAAGAGTCCATCTACAGTTTGCATGGTCCTTAGAAAGACTGGCTGATACTACATCAATTGGAAAATGTCACAGCAATTAAGCAACCTGGTTGTGGCAGAGGAAAACTTGAAATGAAAAAAAATAATATAAAAGGCAAACCAAAAGTGTTCCAAAAGCCTGTTTCAACTTTAGCAAGAGACAGCTCCAAACATGCCACTCAGGTTTTATGTCTCAAATCCTACAGCTAAACTGTGCCATCCCCCAGCAATGCTGACAGCAGCGTTATGACAATACCTAAATTTACAGGAGCAGAAGCAGCTCTGATCACCTAGCCACACAATGTAATTGGGACCCCAGCATCTCTCAGACTCACAAACAAAAGCAAACCAGTTTTAGAGCCCTGCCCATTCGTGGGGCATCAGTGTACTGCACTGAGATAATTCTCATCAAGATCTTCATACAAGGTAATACAAAACGAAAGTACTTAGTTGTTAGTAGTTTTCAAATGAGTCACACGAAAAACAGATATTCAACGGAGAAGTTTCTTAGTCCAAGGCTCATTGAAGTCAATGAAGTCATTCTATGAATACATGCATATTTTTTTTTAAATTAGATTTGGTAATTAAAAAAGTGCCAATTTATTTGCAGGTATAGAAATAAGAAAATCTCGTTATTGTGAGACTCAGTGATGGTTAGATTTTGAGGTTGGACAGAAATATATTGATTTGTAGGAAAGACATAGAAGTTAACAGGTATCACGACTCAGGGCCACCAGTAATTCAAGGTTCAAGAATTAAATCAAGGTTCAAGTGTACAATACTGAGAAATTAGTGGGGGTACTTCTTTTTTTTTTTATGAACAGGACACAGGAATTGATGTTTGTATCAAGTGATCAATGGCATACAACAGAGTAGTGCTCCTTCTGTCCAAAACATAAATGTTCCCCCAAAATTTCAGAAAGTTTCTATCTCTTGCCATTTTACTTTGTCCAAAGCTTTTTAAATGAAATGTGTACAACCTTCTATCAACTCTCTCAAATATTAGCAAGTATTAAGTAAGCTTCATGTTAGAGTATTTATCTTCATTCGTATGTCCAGTGTTTAACTAATTCAGGTGCCTGGAATAGTATTTCTAAACGAATAATAAAGCCAAATATTTGCTTGATTGCTTTAAAAAATAGATTAGACAAAGAAAGAACCGAAGAAAATTTTACAGAAGTGATAATTTTGCCACTGTACCATTAACAAATAGTGGTAGGAATTTGAAAAAATAGGAATTTGAAAAATATGAACCAGTTATAACAGGGAAAAAAAGTTTGATAGGTCAAGTGAGGAAAATACCATAAGATATAATTCTGCACCAACAGACTAGCAGCGTGAGAGGTAGTCTAGCAGTGGGTCAAGGTAGACACACTTTCCTCATTTTAGGACTCAAGTTTCATTAAAGACTCAGTTTGGAGACATGTCTCAGTTCCATGAAAAATCATAAAACCCAGTCCCCCGCAGGAGTTTTTAATATGATTACTAAAAAAAGATTTCTGGCAAGCTAGTAATATTTAACTGAACTTCTATGAAACACCATTCATGAAAAGCACTCTTAGACAGTCACCCAGACTTCAAGGTTTCGCTAAGATGCAGCTGATTTCTTCCATCAGCTGTGAAACACCTTCATGCATTACCTGCCCACTAATATCTCACAACTTTGTGCAACATATCCTGTCCTGAGTACTTCAAGAAGCAACACCAATATTCATAGCATGAAGTCAAGGATGTCATTGTTATGATTCTCTGTATCTTTACAAAAAACTTTACTTTCTATAATGAAAATGACCTCTAGGTAACAGGCACAAAATGTCAATTTTTTAATATGCCACCTTGGAGAGATTTTAAATAGTTCAATTGTAAAGTCAATATGATCCCTAAAATACCCATATGATTTATCCTTACCTGGATTAGAAACCTGTCCCGTCCTACCGATTTCTAAAACACAACCAATGATACTTTATCAAACAGTTTTTGTAATACCCTGATATCAAAGTTACTTTACTAGACCACATTCATAATAAGTAGCAATTTGCAAACTACAACATGCAGAAAACTTGAAGCCCACTTCTCTCTCACCCTTATAAAGCCATCAACGATCTTCATCAAGCCAAAAGAAGCTATAATGCCCAGTCAGCAATTCAGATCACATCACATTTCCTCTGAGGGCAACATAAGGTACACACTTCCACAATTAAAAGAAGCTTTTACCTAGTAGCAGCATTCCACCAAAGATTTAGATTAATATTTTAAAGGTGTTTTACTGTTTTGAATCACACTAGAATTTAATTCAACAGAAGAAGAACCTCATGTCCTCATACTGCTGCCACTCTCCCAAACAAACATCAGAATCTGTGCTGGAAAATAAATTCTTTCAACAACGTTGTCACTAAATTCATCTTTTGAAGCAAGCTTTCCAGAGTCTGATGTGCACTGAATGAATCCAGGTTGTGCTTCAAGTAATCATTTAAGCTTGCCAAAGACCTCCACAACCACCGCAAAAATACTCCCTGCAGCAGAACCATCAAAATCCTCAGACTCTTTACTTTCATTTCTTGAAAGATACTATATTTAATCCAGTGTACTCAGTACTGGTACTGAAATTATGTGTGTGGAAATATACAACCATTATACACTAGAATAAACTCATACAGAAAATCAATAAAGGATGGAATGACCCAGCCTCCAGTAGGGGAAAAAATTTTCTGCAAAAATAATTCCTTGATCATCTCAGTCTATATCTTGATGAAATGTCTTAAAAAGATGAATTTTTGAACTATGTTCATAATTTTACGAAATAGCAAAAATCATGGATTCAGTAGTTCTAGGGAACAAGTACCATCCCCCAACAATACACACACACAAGTGCATGCACAATGTGCAGCTCACCTATATTTTAGCTGACTCTTTCCCACTCTCTGGCAGATAACTATCTTATCTCTCTCACTGCCATGTTAAGATCCCCTTTTCTCTCTTTTTTCTCAGGTGGTCTTGCTGATATAATATCTAATTAAGTCTAAACCAGTTTGTTCTCAAATAGTATTTGTCTTTAAAGTTTGCTTTTTCTGCTTCAGACCTGAAAGGCCTGCCTGCCCAGATACTTAGTTTCCTCCATATAATATACAATCTACTTACAAATTCTGCCTGCCTGGTGAGACCAAATTTTTTCGGCTCTAAAACTTGTTAATTTTAGAAGATCCTTTTCAAAACTGAAGACCAAATCTCTTATAACTGTCATATTTTAGGTCTCTGAGTATACTGCTACTCATTCTTTACTTGATCTGTCTCAGTATCTCATTCCCTGTTTGTTGGTAGAAGTTTACTCAGCAGTGTTGTGCATGGCATTGATGGCTGATGAACCACCTCTATAAAGCTCTTGAAATAAAAAAGGGATTATTGTTATTATCTAAGCTGACTTCCTGATAACAGATGTCATAGTGCATTGCCTCCCCATTTCTAAAAAATAAGATGGTTTTGTTTGAGTTATAGTATATTTTTAGTACCTGTCTTGGGATGACTTTGCTCTATTTCATCTAACTATGGCTGCTTAAAAATTGAGCATGTAGTCTAAATTAGTCATGTAGGCTCCCCTCTGGCTTCTGTGGGCTTCATATTCACTGGTATTACAGACCTCTCTAGAAGGTGATTCATCCCATTCTGAAATAAGTGTTTAAGACAGGTGAGACAGATTGCTTCAACAAGATTGAGAAGTTACCACCTTCTTTGGTAACTTGTTTGAGTCAATGGTTGCAACTTCACATTACAAATATTTCACTGCATTACTGATCTCAATATTCTAGTGTTAGACTTCAATCTTTATGTCAGCTCTTTACCAGGTTATTTTTTTTAAATTGTATTGGGAAGATGCTTTTATGTATTCTGCTGATAAAACAATTGTTTTTCTTTTATTGGACTCCAAACTTTTGTTATGCTCATGTAGAAAATTAGCAGTGTCATTTGGATGTCTGGAAACTTAAAGTTTTACAATGACTTTCACGTTGAGTTCATAGGTTCAATAAAGTAATTTACTGTCTTCATTAAGAACACTGACCAGATGGGGATATTAATGAGTTAATCCTTTTAAAACCTTTAGAAATCTTTGTACAACCGTCATTAAATTGCAATTTGGAAAAAAAAAAAAAAAAGAAAGAAAAATTGCTAGTCCCTTTATTAAATAATAGCTTTATTCTGGCTATTTTCCAGTCCCTGCAGGCCTTATTCAATCAGTGGGAGTTTGTCTAACTTTTTTTATGGCACTTCATCCTGCTTGGAAGTATGTTGTGGGGTCTTTACCAATTAGCTGCTTCTAACATTTCGAACGATCATTCCTGATCTACTCTGTAGACTTCCTACTTCTTTGTGCTGTAAAAGTGATACTGGCAAATATCCATTTTACTCATTTGTTGGAATAGAGGTAGAATAATTGTTTAACCCCTGATATGGGTCACATTTTTTATTATCATTCTCAGTAAATGAGCTGCATAAGGCATTGCACAGACTACTTTCCTAACCTAGGGAAAAATTGGTATTTTATTAAAGCTATGGACTTAAATTAACCCATTCTAATAATGACTACCCTCCTAAACATAGTGAAGCAAGAAACAGTCTCACTTATGCAGCGATGCAGCTGTGCAGAAGCATTTATATATAGAAGGGTTAAACAGCAAAAGTGATCAATATTCTGCAGTAGAATTCTTGATTTGCAACCATTCTGAACTTCAGCTCTGCACTGGAAATTTAGGACAAATACTGCAGTGAACACTAAGAAATTCTGATACACGTTGTTAATCCATTATCAGTTTGCCTTTTTATGCTAAATTCACATTTTTGTTTATTCTTGGCTTTAAAATCTGGTGGAGAGGAAATGGCAGACAGAGGTCTGCCACAGGCTGATCAAAATGCACAGGCTCAGAATTCCGACCTATCACCTTATCAGTGTTCTTTCTATGATTCCTTATATTTTGTACAAACACGAATTTTGCTAAAATTGTGTAATGGATGCTTGCAAAATACATAGCAAGAATGTGTATATGTTTGTGTACAGAACTTTATTATTCTAGTTGATGGAATTAGATGATTATAACTAATGTGAGTGTTTCCTATTTAGTATTTAGCTGCTTATCTGTGTGCCATCTGCATCTCTCTTTTAATCAATAAAATAAACAGCAGAATTTTTTTTTTTTTTTTGATTGTTAACTTTCCAGCTAAAGGCATTTAGCTGAAGCACTAAAGCTGTCAAGCCCACAGGTTTACACAGCTGTAACCATCTCTGTTCTTTCCTGCTTTTGACTCTTGGCCACAGGTGTGACTTGTTTAGTTTGAGGGCATTGCTCCTACTCTTTGTAGGATTGAGTTCAAGGAAACAGTCAAGTTCTTTCGTTTTCTTCATTTCCCTTCTTTGAATGTAGCACAGGCATAACATTTTGGGTGCTATGGAGTAACTTTGAAGAATGGACTGAAATGAAGAGCAGATGAACTTTTTCCTTGTATAAGGAAGGTACACAGATTTTTCCTTTTGGTTTTTCCCCCTCCTCATCCCCCATTAGACAGAAAAAATATAAATGGGATCAGTAAATAGGGCAGTCTTGAGAGATTTTTGTATTGTAGCCGCCTTTTGACTGTACATGAAAACTTCTGAGCACTTCTTTTATCTAAACAAGTAAAAGATATTCTCATTATAACTTGCATGCTAAACTGTAACATCTATGAAATTTTACAGCTCGACTTGGAGAAAAGAACACTGTTTAATAGGTAACAATTGCATTACTATATGGTATTATGATATGATTTTATTGGTGGTAACAAAAGGTGGTGATTGTTTTGACCGAAACTGTCTGAGGCTTCTTAACAGCTAAAGATAACAATGTGACTGATTTAGTTTAATTCTTTCACTCAATTTCCATATCCATTCAAATATTCACCTAGTTCCTGTGAACGTTCATTAAAACAGTAAAAACAAAGTTGAATTACCACTATAAGCTTCCTCCTGTAAAAGTCATGTGGTGGAGGAAGCCTACAGAAAAAGCAGCACTTAGAATTAGCTCTCTCTTGGAATGTTGTATCTGCTACTAAGGGTTATTTTGGTCCTCGTCGCTATGTGTGTTCCAGTCAATGCAGATGAAGCCTATAGATGGGTTTGGACACCTTTGTTGCATAATGGATCCCAGTAAAGCAATGGATCAGGTGATGCTTATCCAAACTGATATAGTAGTATAGCATCTCTAATGTTTGCAAAAATAACTGAGAACTAGACAGCGTCTCCCCTGGACCCAGGAATTTAGTTACTTCCTCTCATGTAGTGGCTTCCAATTCTTGCAGAACTCTTGCCAGCACAGGGCTATGATATCAGTCATTGACAAACTGAAAGTAATTTCATTTAAGACAGCAGCTTCCAACCTATGCCACGGCATATGCAGATATTCAACAGGAAACATCCACCTGACCAGGATATTCCTCAACTATTGGAGATGCTGCAGGCTTTGCCATTGAGGATGAACCAAAACGAGTATGATATTTCAGACTCAAAAGTGGCAACACCTCCCGGTGCCCTGGATGATGATAGCTCAGCTTCAGAAGAGCTTGCAGCTCAGGCACAGAATTTTTCAGACGTGTCTGTGATGTTTCTGATTGCTACACTAGACTGTTCTATTCATTGGCAGTTTCTCTGAGCCTTTCTTCTCACTCCAAGAGTCAGACCCTGCAGACATTTAATGTGTTGTTGCACTTATATATGAACTCTAGAGTGCTCCGAGGCTTGACAAAACACGGAGCATTGCAGTGCAGAGGAGGAAGAGAGTTCTTGCCAGAAAACCGAACTCACACTTGAAACTGCAGCTGCACAGCCCAGTGCTCACTGCTTACTCGCTGTCCCTTGGATAAGGTTCAGTATGTCACTGTGACTGGCTAATTCAGGACAGAGTGTGACAAATAACTCTAAAGGTCTTTATACTCACCTGCTATATTTTGTCCTAAAATGGATGAGAAGTGCTTTCAAGGTCAGGTTCAGTAGAGATGATATAAGAAATTCTTTTTGCTCCTCTCATTTACCATCTTCCAGAGCAGATCTTGTAATTGACTTCACTGATAAATCTAAATTTGTTTGTCCTCTCACTGAAGTGTTTTTTCTTCTCTGTATCAATTTTTTTAGCAGATTAATAACCTAGGTAGTGGCAGTTTAACTGTATATAATTATATTATTTAGTGCTATTTACAGTGAATAGACAGTTAAGTATTTTGTTCATTCTTGTAACTTTGCACTGTTGCTCCAGTTGTGTCCTGAGTGTTCAGTTACGTTTCACTTACAGCCTCTGGGTCAGGGCTAGTCAGCTTTCACTGGGATCTACTGGATACCTTTACTCAGGCTAGTTGTTTCAGAGCTCTTCTGGGTAACTTTACCTGGGTCTGCCCAGCCAGCTAACCTCTGCGTGGCTGGGAGCCGTGTGCTGCCATTATGTGCTGCAGCTGCTCTCTGAGTTTTTTGTTTGTTTCCGCTGATTAAAAATAAAGGTCATCTGAGTCCTTGTTCAAGCCTTCCTTTTTGATCAGGAGGTATGAAGTGGGAATTATTCTGTCAGGGAGCAAGAGCACTGCAGAAGTGGTCGTTAGTGCTGGTTTAGCATCTGTTCCATATTCCTGGTTTTTGAACAGGCATAATCCTGATACTTTCTGCAAATTTTGCTGACTCTCTATGAGGACTGACTATCTTTTGCATTGATGCAATGGCTAATTGTTTTAACAATACTAGTTTGGTTGCTATTGTACACTCTAAAGTATCCCAGTGCTCATGTATCTAAGAATGCCTACATAAACCTCTCTCTTGTCCCCATGCATCCTGAGGAGAAGCTGAAAAAAGGTGTGTAGCTTCCATGTACTCCCCCTGTACTCGACACTGGTGAGACCCCACCTCGAGTACTGTGTCCAGTTTTGGGCCCCCTACCACAGGAAAGACATTGAGG
>JAOXJK010000023.1:71068388-71111207 GCA_025774025.1 Xenus cinereus | reverse complement strand
TGTTGTTTTGTTTAATTGGTTGGACTAGATGATCTTAAAAGGTCCCTTCCAACCTAGGTGATTCTGTGATTCTGAGAGTAAAGGGTGGTAAGTAATAGTCAGGTGAGTAGATATATTTATATGGAATGCATTCAACTCAAGTATCTGCAAAATGGGTGCTGATGTGAATAAAATAAGAAACAGTAAATAAGCACAAGATCTGCGGTAGGTCTCATCATGCAAAGGGAGCTCTAGCTTTTTTTATTCCATTAGTATAAATAAATTGACACTGTTCAAAGCCAGAACCCAGTATAACTGATCGAGGTGCACATTTTAATTATTAGCCAGGGGCCTATTCCTCTAATTAGGCTTTCCTCCATTTTCATTTCATGTACCAGCTTTGGTACCATTTGGTGATGGCAGAGAAAGGCTGATGCATGTTTGGGAGAAAAAAAACCCCAACAAACCAAACCCAAAAAACAGACAAAAAAAGCAGATAGAAACAAAAGGGGGAATGAGCTAATCAGGCATTAAGGAGCTTGCCTTGCTTTCATCTGGGAAATGTCTGAAGGGACATTTTCTCCATGCCACTTGGGAAGAGTATCTGAGGATACTTAAAGTCTGCCTCAGGATAAAGCATGTCCTGAAGTCAGATGAGAGAGATCTTTTACTGAAGCCACCTTGTTGTTGTAATATATTCATTTTCTGTGCTTTAGTTTTGCAACTGAATCACTTCAGAGGTGTTTGAGGGATATGGGCAAAGGAAGAATTACACTAACGAATGCATGTGTAGCAGAGACATTAATCAGAATTTTAGTCCCTTCCTGATTAGGGGATGAGAAAGCAAAGATTTGAGATAAACTGCACACATGAAAAGGAATATCTGACATTGTTGTCTAATAATGTGATCAAAGGAAAAATTAGCAGGGGTGAGCTAAACTCAAAGGCTTTGTAGAACCTGCCTGCTTTTGACTGCAGTCTCCTGCCCTCGTGCTTTCAGATGAAAAGCAGGTGGAAGAGCAATAATTGATAAGCTTGGTTTTGAAGCACTTATTTAGCAGTAATCAACAGTTCAGGTTTAATTAAACACATATAAAGTAGAGGGAGCAGTGGAAGAGATTTGAATTTTTGGGTTGCACTTATCAAATACCACTGAAGTCAGTGTAATAGGGTTTGTATATTTGTATTTGCATATTTTAGCATTAAAGATAAAATCCAATGAAGTAATGGAAGTATACCTACAATAGAAGTTGTTTAATTTTAAAGAAAATAGGGGGAACTTTGTCTTGAAGTTCTTCAGAACAGGAGGTAGGAGAATGAGTAATAACTTTTGCTGCTTGGGGTGTTTGCAGTTACATGCTGTTTGTTATTAACAAAGACAATGGGCACAACAGCGAGTAAAATTCCCAGACTTGTTTTAGAAGTTAGTATCTCTGAGAGATTTACTGGATTTTATTTGTCTGCATTCAGATTTAGTTTTAGACTGATCAATCATATCTACCACTAATAGATTTTACCGCCTGTATTTTAATTATGTTAGCTAAATAGACAAAGACCTGCTGTGACTTTTTTTTTTCTTATCTCTTTTTATAAGTATGTTAGTGGGAAAAAATAAAGATATTGTCGTAACATAAACCAATCTCTTATGGTCTCATACAGAGCTTGGAAGTGATGAATTGTTGGTGGAGCCTCACCCAAATTTGACAGTGAGGAAGACTAGTAGGCTTTAAAATTGGTGGGGTAAATGAGAGTCACGGGTCAGCAGACCAAACATATAAATCTTCCCCAGCAGTAAGGCAAAAAAAAAAAAGAGAAAAAAGAAAATTAAGCTGTTGAAATGACTGATAAACCCAAAAGAAACTTGTAGCCAAGCCTTCAGAAGGGGTTTCAATGGGGTGCCCTTTGCTAATGAACATCGTTCTTGCTGAGTGTACTGCAGTTTGTCCTTTTTTGCTCTTATTTAAAAATAGCTCTTCAGATGAACTGGACACCTTCCTTTGAGCTACCGAAAAGTAGTTGCCTTTTGAAATGACAAGATAATTGGACAGGTATAAAACAAACAGTAAGTCTCACTATAACTTCCTATTGCTAAGGTACCACTTGTCTAATTACATGCAGATGTATTTCTGCTTACTGGATCATTAGTCTTCATCAGCATACAAAGGGAAAAAACATCTCTTGACTCTGAGCTGACACAAATAAGGCACATGGTATTTTCCTGCTGTGCCAGTCAGTACATGAACTTTACTTTTTTTTTTTAAAAAAAAAGGAAACTTGCCCTGCATCACTAATATTTAATTTCTTATATACTAGCTGGTACAATTTTGGGAAATACTTAAAAATCTGCAATATAGCAAAGAAAATTTAACACACAAAAAACCAAGCAACCAAACAAAAAGCTGTAACTCATTGGAAGACTCTTCCCTCCTCTGTGTAATTGCCAGATATCAGTTCTTTGTTGCACAAGCTTTAGGTTGGTAACTTTCTTATTCAACACCCAGCAACAAGTTTAATGTCCTATTTCCTGCTGTCTTTTGTAAAGGCAAATCTTTCTATGGGGCAAAGTGCAACCTACTAGTCAGCTTTATCTCTTCTACTTTCACCTGCTTCTTTGCTGATCTAGGCTTCTGTGACTGAAAACATGGCCTCATTATTGTATTCTATTCAGATAAAATATTTTCCTCTGGTTTAGGATTCCTGAGTGGGAAAACATAATAAAGATGTCATAATAAGGCTCTACTTCCCACCCTGATTTGAAGCTACAGAATCCACATGTAAAACACATGCATCGTTATGCCATGAAGATCTCAATCTTTACTAATAGAAAATAATTTGCTGGAATGGGTGAATGTGGACAAATTAAGTTTCTTGAAAGAGTATGGGTTTCCTTAAAATTTTAAGGTGATAAATTGCGGTAGCACATCCCACTTCAGGTTATTAGATCTGTTGACCTTAACGTCTTCTTGTGATGGTTTCCTGTTTCTATTTAACTATGATTTTTGTCCTGAAGAAAAGAGATATTATATATGCCACTGCGTGTGTTGAATGTTTCCTTGGTGCCATTCTGTGGTATTTGCAGCCCTCTTTGACATTATCAAATGGATTGACATTTCAAATATTTGCAGTGCTCAGCGGGTACTAATTCAGTGAAGGTGAACCACGGGTTGCTCACATAGTGGCACAGCAAGTGATGTGTGTCTATTTAATCACAGCTGCCGAAATGAGATCAAAAGGCACTGTGTTGTTAAGCCCTTAAAGCTGCTGTCGCAGCAGAGAGATCAGGAGGGGCCCCACCGCAGGAAGCGGAGCAAAGAGGAAACTTGGGCTTGCTGTTACCGCAATTCCGCTGTCAGCTCTGTCTCCCTCTGCTTTGAGTGGAGATGACTCAAGGAGGATGGCTGCACAGACGAACTGCACCTGCCCAAAACTCTCTTAGCCCAGTGCCAGGAGGACCAAGAGGCATTTCTTTAAATGTGCTTGTGTCATCCATTCTTCCTTGGATGAATGAGACTTTTAAGCTCTCTTTTGGTAGTATTTAACTTCATTAGTTTTTTTTTTTTTCTCTGAAGAAGTCCTTGCTCAGCTCTTAGCTGGTGTTTTGCACCATGCCGAAGCTTCTTGCAGCCTTAGAATTCAACCACAGCAGACACTCGTGTTCGCCCTGGACCAAGATCTCCCAGGTCGATTTTCCTTCACCTGCGGAGAGCACGCATTCGTTGCAGAGCTGCACTGCACGGTTTCTAACCAGGAGAGGGCAATAGCATCCACCAGCTGCTGCACTGGAGCAGAAGGCTTCTAATAGGTGAGGTAGATGGTGGAGCAGAGGGTGAGTGGAAATGCAGCAAATGTTGCAGAAAGATTGCTTGTCTACTTTAACTATTCTCTCGTCAGCCACATTTTTAGAAGAATTAAGGCTGTCATCTTTTCTAATGATTATGCTTCAAATTGGCACTGATTCTTAACATTAGTTTTGATTTAGTTGATATCTATTTATGGTACTCCTTAGTAATGGGAAGCTTGAGTTTTCAGACAGGAACTCTTACAGTCCTTTTTGTGTGGCTCCTCTTTGCCATTCCCACTTCCATTCACTAGGTCTTGCTGCCCCATCCACAAAAAATGCTAGTTATAGATCATGGGGCCATATTCTCTCTTGTGAGCCCTGTGAGCCACTTTTTTGTCAGTGGATTCACTGGTTCAGGAGCACTTTCTTTAAACTGAAGAAGTTGTCTCCTCCCAAAAGAGACATAAATAAATCTGGGAGGCAGAGAAGAAGTCAAATTAGCAAATCTTGAGATTCCTTATTTTGTAACTATGTGAATACTTTCTACTCCATTGGACTGAAATATCAATTGTTCTGCAGTATCCCAAAGCTATGGACTATAAATAAGGTAAAACCAAAGAAAATGCTATAGCCTGTGTGGGATAGTAAAATAGCCTAAAAAGCAAGTTGAAAACTAGCTAGATTTCTTTTTTATTAAGGTACAGTTCTTTTACTAATGCTCCCCTGAGGAATACTGCCGTTTTTCTCACTCTTACTTAGAATTGAACTCACTCGCAATTATGCATAAGTATCAATCATTCTATTGCTGTTTCTATTTATTCTATCATTATTATATTTTTAAAAAAAATAAATCCACCTGCTCCCAGTAGGAATATTTATTATTTAAATTAGGTAAGATAAGTGCAACTTTAGTATTCCTGGGTTTTTTGCTTGATACCAAATAAGAATGTTAATTTCAGAACTGAAAAAGTAGATTTATCCCTCTTACCCACTAATTGTTAAACAATGAAAGGGAAAAATGTGAAATATTACACTCAAACTATTATTTTGCTTTCTGAAATTGTTACTATGAGTAATACCTCAGCCACAATTTACTTCATTTTATGACAGGGATTGGAGTCCAAAAATTATAAAGTTTTGAAGAAAATTCTCTTCTTGTTTACTATTCAGGATTCTGTTGACTTGACAGAAATCACTCGTGATATGTGAAGGTACATCCAAAAGAAGAATCTTAAATTGTCTACCAATGTCTGAATGACAATTACAATATGTAGGAATTTTAAACCTGTTATTTCTGTTCCGCACTCTCTCATTTATAGAACTTTTTCTTTCTATTACCTTTATTTAGGATAAATTATTTAACTATCATCAGACTGAATATGGCAAGTTCACCTTCTTTACCCCCTAAATAATTGGAAAATGTGTATGATGAACACATACATGTTAGTTATTATTTTCATGAACAAAGAAAAGTAAAGAGAGGACAACACAGATATGTCAACTCAAGATGTTTTCTGCAGAACCACTGGTCTGGAACTGTCTAGGAGACAAATATTGCAGTCTTGCCATTGGGGAGCCAGATGGCATTAAACATTTTAAAAATGTGTAACAAAAATAGTGGAAACAGAATAAGTGAGTGACATCAAGTAATACTAATATTTTTGTTTTCTGAGAACAAATCAGAGTTTATATCTGAGCAAGATCAAACATCACACAATGAAATACCATTTTAAACAACAAAAAAGAGTTAACTTTTCATAAATGTTTAGGCCATGAGGCAGATAAAAATGAAGGTGACCTTCATCACCTTGAGAGGCAGAAATCGGTGCGTGCCTGTATGCTGAGGTCTGTCCTGCTAGCCACTTCTATCCACAAAATACACATGCAGATTCAGTTCTTCTAGCAGTTTTCGTTGTGGTAAACTGACACCTCCATGCCTGAAAAGGATCTATAATCAGGAAGTGTATGCTTATGACCATTTTCAGGCTTTCCAAAGGTATAAATTTGGATTCCAGTCAAATTTCAATGAAGGACTGAATCGGTTCTTATTTTGTATGAGTTTATTAATCTGTAGGTAACTTATTTTCCTGTTAGTAATTATGTGAAAAAGAAGATGCAGTGCCACAGTGTTTAAGAATCCCACTGCTGCTCTAATATATCCAGATCCAGCATTCTCTAATGTATTCAGACCCAGCATTATATTTAAAAGATTTTATCTCAACATGTCAAAACATGGATCAGACTCTCCCTGATATGTGATCTAGTTAGAGTCCTTAATCTACCAAAAAACCCATTAAGTTTCTCCAAAAGGAGTTTTACCTTTTCTATAAGACAGCAGGACACCTAACTCTGTTAGCTGCTGTTAACATCCTGGAGGCTATCAGGTAACAACAGCACTGCATGAAAGCTTTCCCTAAGTCTGTTGTGAAGATGGAAAATTTATCAAAAGCATTCACTTACAGGGCTACTTCTGGGGAAAGCAAAGACAGTCACCCGAAGCCCAGATTAAAATTCAGATCTATTTTCTCATTTCTACCATGCAGCTGAATCCTCCCTCCTTTATTTCATGGAATGAATTGCCACTGACCTATATTTCTCTTCCTCTGTCATAAGCAGATGCAGGTGATAAAAACAGATATGCACATTCACTTTGAGTGTGCAGAGGTTTCCCATTCAGAGCAGTTCCTTCCAAATCTGAAGAAATGTTTACATGCCCCATGGGGAGAGATGAGAAAATAAATCACGCTGCCAGTTCCGAGCTTTACCAGATTTCTGCTGGGCCTGGGGAAGGAACAAGCTTTCTACGAGGAAAGAGCTCTCTACGGTTTAAACAAGCGTACCGTCACTGAACCTGCTGCAGTGCAGTCATAGGATTATGCTGCTGCCTGTCTCAACAATGAGCGCTGAGGTGGGTAATGCTTGCATGTGAACTTGCAAAGTATGCAGGTTAAATAAATAAAATTTGAGGACAAATGAACAAACATGAAAACATAAAAACCCCAGTGAGAAGCTGGGGCTGACAGACACGTTCAGTGCTGAAGCATCTGTGACAGCTCTTAGTTCCACTTAAATATTTGGTCAGGACTCTGCTACTGCTTCAAACTGTATCTTGGATGTTGTTTATTTAATATACTCCCCCACATTAATAGGTGTGTTAGCTCCAGCAAACAGAAGCTCCACTAGATAATTGAACACAGAGCCCTCCACTGAGGAGGAATTGCTTTCCTTCAAATAATCATGTTCCTTAACCTTTGCTAGAGCGAGTAGAGATAATGATACAGAGAATGAGGTAAGGTTTTCTATTTATCTAAAGCCAAATCACCTTGCTTTTAAGATCAAATATTGAAGACAAAACTTGACAGTGAAACTCCTATGACTTACGACTCCACACTGGTTATTGGGCTCAGCACAAGAGGCTCTGCATGATATTTTATGATCTGTGTTACACAGAAGGTCAGAAGAGATGATCTAATAGTCCCTTCTGGCTTTAAAGTCTTTGAATCAGAATCTAAACTAGACTGCAATGGAACTATTTCTCTCTGTGTGTGTAAAATTAAATGTGCAAAATGTTAACAGGTTCTGGGCCCACAAGAGTTCACACACTCTTTTTTTCATTCCCTTTATCCCTCTGAGAAGTGATTCCTAAATGTGGCTTTGCTGGGTTTTTATACCTTCCTTTCTCCCCATGCCTCCCATGCAAGCACCTTCTCCTTACTCAGTTATACTCTGCCTTCAGCAGACATTGCCAGTCCGAGTGTCTTATCTGAGAACCCTTGTGGTCAGGGTTTATTGCTCATGTGATGACAGGACCTACCTGAAACTTTGAAGAACTTTTTCCTTCTTTCAATTAATTGTAAACTACTTCTTTGTCACTTCCCCCAATTCAGAATGTTGAGTTCAGAGACTTGGAGTTATCAAATGCAAAGTGTTTTTGGTTTTTTTCCAATTGCCAATTGTATCAAGGCAAACTCTACTGAAGGCCAGATCATACCATGAAATATCCAGTGCCATTTTGGAGACAATAATGGAACTACTCAAACAGAATCAGACCCTGTGTGTTTGCCTATCCCGGCAATGCTCAAGAAACTCACACAGCTTTTACCCTTTGTTATTTTTCATTGAAAATTTTCTCGCTAAGAACGTGTTGTTTACTTCATGTCTCTAGTGTTTTCTGTTTCTTATTCATGGAAAATACAGCTGCACAGGTAGCTAACTACTTTATTATTTTTCATCATTTCCTCTGGGATATTTCTGCATTGTTTTAGTCTCCAGTGAGAAACGCCACCATGTTGCGTGTAGTATTCATTGTAGAACTAAATGAAGCATGTGTTGCAACACCTGAGAACAACTGAAAATAATTGAAATGAGCTGTAAACTTTCATTACTCCCATTAAGGTTTATTTTTCATAAGAAACATTGCTGGAGAATTTGATGCCAACCCTCTTGGTTCCTCTTGTGGCCTGGCACAAGACTGGCACACAAGGCATCAGAACGAAACAAAACAGAAATGGAAAATGTTGGTATTCTTGCATAACTGAAGGCAACATGGTAAAGAGGCAGGAATTGGAGAGAAGCTGAGGAAGAGACATTGCTTATGTCGTTATGTGGGAGGAGACGGAGCCCTCCACTCTCTGCCTTTGCAGCAGATGCATTATGAATTAATAAAGAGACACTTTCATGAATATTCACGTGAGGTCTTTTTATTAATAATTCATAAGGCCATCAATCAAGCAGCTGCACGTTCAACATAGGCAATTGAAGTTAGTCCTGTTTTACCCAGCTTTTTGAATTACAACTGGAGGTGCAAGGTGGAAGAGTAAGGGAAGAGGAGATAAAATCAGGAAAGGGATGCAGGGAAATGAGATATTCCTACACCATCTTCTGAAGGTTACTGAGAAATAAAATTTCTCAGTGTTTGAAATAAAAGTATTTTGACAAGTGAGGGGAAAGGGGTGGGAAGCCAAGACAAAATGCAAGTGATGTCTTGTACTGTTTGTCATACAGTACGTCTTTGAGATGATGTAATGATCAGTGGTGGAAAGCTACACTGATTCTCTGATAGCAGGAACGCCTTGTACTAGCTGCACCTTGAAAAACTGCTGAAGATCATTCATTACTTTTTAACAAAGAAAGTGTGGAAAAACATCCAAACGCATCTCTAAAACATCTAATCCTGTGAGTAAATCTATGGATAAAATAATCCACAAGTTTAAGAGACAGATAAAAAGATGATTAAGGTTATGAATCTCTGCGAAACTGTGGTTCATTGAAATGGCCCATTTCTGAGGCTTTCCCAGGCTTTTCTGGTCCCTGAGATGGTCACCTGAGAAAGATTTCATTCTTTATCCATCAACTGGCAATGATTTAAAAGATGTATTAACTACAAAAACACAGGATATGTCTTACTAATGTATTTTATATGCTGAGGGCAATTGACTGCCCTTCTACAGCTGTTTTGGTAAAGTCAGTAATATTTTTCTTTCCATTGTCACCCTTTGTAGAAATGTCTATCAAAGATAAGCCTTCTTTTTCTTTCTACAGGACGCCTTTTCCAAGAAAGCCCATAGAACAGTCATCATTTTCCAGGGAGAAGAGCTGGGGCAAAATAGTACTATAATATCTCCGACATGTGAAGCTGCTGGGAGCTAATTCTCCTCACTATACGACCTTACATGGTTCAGTAACAATCTGCTGCAGGAATCACTGACATGGATGATTGTTCTTTGACTTTTAACCTCCAGGTAATAGAGATTAAGTGCTACTTCGATGGAGACGATATTTTCTAACATTGAGTTTCTAATAACTACACTATATTACATCAGAAAAAATAATGGCATTTACAATAGGAAGTTAATGCTCCTTTTCTCCCTATGTTATAAGCTCCATTTGCCTCTGGACCAAATTTATTCAAATACAACGTCCACAGAGTCTGCAAGTTTTTATGTGTTTTGTCATCACACGTAAAAAGTAAGATCACTTAATACTCATGAAACAATACTGTATTTATCAAACCACATTTAAATTACACTCCAGAAATTTTACTAAGGCTAGATGGAAAAGGTATTTATATTCTTTTTTCCTGTAAGGAATATATAAAAAACGCAGATGGCAAATTACTCATTATATGCACTAGGGTTTTTTTTATCAGCTAAATGATAGCTTGTTTATACTATAAACCCTTGTTGCTCTTATTGTATTTTCTACTAAAGCATATATTGTTTTTCCTTAGCAGTTAGTTAACTTTTTCTCTTTTTGATGAATGAGTTTTTTTCTGAAATCCTGGATAGTCTTCACTTTGTCACATACTAGAGCTCAGCATTCCTTTCTTTCCATGATTTCTGTTGTCCTCAGTGCTGCTCCCGAATGATTTGCTCTAGGGGGAAGGAATGACTTTACCTTTTCAGGCTGATCAGTCTTTGCCTCGCAGATGAGAAGGTGGACAAAGACTTTTCCTCATCTTGTAAAGGCTGAAATCTAGGCAATCCATCCTGAACTGATACAACTTCCTCATATCACACAGGCCAGAACAGCCTTCAGGAAACACGGTAAGTTGATTTAAGATCCACGCTGCACATTTTTTTTTAGTTACACTTTATTGACCTCATGTGCAATGTACAGGACAGAGACAGACCATACCTGACAGTGTAGTCTCACGCTGTAGTGCAGTACATCCAGTCACCTCATGCAGGATGTTTTACAGCACACAATATGGGTTGTGCTGTGACATGTCACCAATGTGCTGTGACATGTCACCAGACCAACGGCCAGGGTCTGACAGCTGCTGCTCTTCATAGAGCGAAAACTCCAGACCAGCTCTGGTGGACAACGTAGCCTGTGCTGGAAACCACCCTCAGCTTCCACGTATCAACAGGGGACAGAACTGCATTCATTTTCCAAGGGATGGAGTTACTGATAAATGTCTTTAAGATCTCCACCAGCAATACCTAGAGGGCTACTGTGTGCTGCAGGGAGGAGAAAAACTTTGTATGCTTAATGAGCTGCTCACTAGCTCAAATTAATGAAAATGTAGTAACTTCAGTTACAATTAGCTGTCCCAAACTGGACATTTGATAAACAGCACCAACAAAAAAGCTGTTATTTCTGCATGGGCCAAAACCAACATTGCTGCTTAACTTAGGTAACCTGGGGAGCCTGGGGGGAAAACTAACAAAGGTATAAATAAATGAACTAGGAAGGAAGAGCTTATGAAAAAATTACTTGTCCCTGACTGTGACCCAGGGTAACACAAATGCTGTTTCTCAGGGAGGAAATTTAATCTCTTTTGCCTTCTTAAGTGAAAGTAAAAAAGTATACTGAACCAAACTTGAATATTTAGATGTAGCCAATGACTTCTAAGCAACAACTTCAAACTATAGGTTCACATATGAGGTAAACACAGACTATATGCAGCATAAGGTTTTCTGAGTTTATCCAAACTGCTGCATTGGTGAAGGATCAACTCAGTCTTGTACTGTGGATGGAGGGACCTTTATGTGAAGTGCAAGTACCCATAATTAAAATAATATTTGACGCCACTAGTGTTATGTTGACATCACATCAAATCTGTAGAGGAAGGAAGGAACTTAAGGGGAAATCTAATAACTGTAGAGAAGGACCAGATTAAATGAATGGCCATATAAATGCATGTAATATACCAAAGAAGGAAGAAAATATGTGCTTTCCTCTTCTTTCTTTCTTTTTTAACACACTTACACATTAGGAGTTATAGAAATTTGATGTTCAGGTTTAAAACCAAAATAGCAAATATCAGACAGGTAATTACAGTGCATTTATGGTTCAGACACTAAGCCAAAGAGGACAAACTTTTATGCAGGTTTCAGCAGGTTTATCCCACTTGGAATTACAACAATGATTTTCTTGTTAGCAACACACAAAAGAGATACATAATAATAGTTAACACTTGTTATTTAACATATTTGCTGTATCTTTCTGATAAAGAGAACTTTCTTTCCAATAACATCCATGGTTTTATATAAGAAAAAATAATAGGAAAAGCTAGCCCATTGATAGATTGTAGTGATCTGAGGTGATCATGACAGCGTGAGGCTTGAGATCAAGCTAAAATTTTCAAAAACATTTAAATGAAATTGAAAGTGACTGCAAAACCAAGTGTCATGTTCAGAAATAGCCTTGATAATTAGCATGAGTTTTATAAAGAAATCATAAGAGATAAATGTCAACTGCCTAAGTCTTACCTGACAATGGGCTTTAAGTATTTAACTTATTTTGTAGGTTTTTTTACTTTCTCCTGTGGTTTTCCATAAGACTACTTTAGACATAAAGTTCCTACCTGTGTGTACAAATCTTGATATTTCAGCATATAGTGTCTATTCGACTCTTTAAATCACAAGTAGATGTTTACTAATATTTGTTTCTGCAATTTATTATTTTCATGGGAAAAAAACAGTGCTTTACAAACGCTTGGCAAATTCAAAGTATAAGACGAGGTTCATTCAAACCAGAAAAAAAAAAAAGGATCATTCTTAACAATGACTATTGCAATTTTCAAGGAGCAGAATGGATTATTTTAAGGTCAGAGAAGAGTGGAAATGGCAAACAGATGTATGAGCCATCATTCTAATTTTTTAACTCACTGATTACTCTGTCTCTTGAGAAATGAAGAGAACTGCAAAAGGAGAAGAAAAGCATTTGGAATAAGCTCATTATCCTCTCTTTACAGCTCCCTTCTCTCCTCCCCCCCAATATCCTGCAATAGCTCATTGAGAAGAGAACATAAAATTTACCCTTGACTTTTCTATGATTTCTAATGATTTAAGTCCATATTCATTAATTTTTTTGCACATGTGATATTTTCCCCAAATCCCAACAGTAAAAAAGCTAATTGTTTTCCTGAGATTTTCTTCTGTCATTTCACCTTTTCCTTTCCTTCTGCTGCTAGGGACAGCCTATTGTTTCAGTCTTGTAAATGGTTACTTAATATGTGCAAAGAAAGATCTTTAGAAAGCTAATATATCATGGAAAAAGTAGGTGAAGCTTCTGTGTACTCCCTAAGGGATAACAGACTTCTCTTACATTTCATGGAAAATGATGGTGCCCACATTCAACAGTAAAGTAATAACAGCTTATTTTGTCAAGTGGAACATTTAACTTCAGCTGTGAAGACTTGTCATCTACGTTGGATTTAAACATTTGCTTTAGAATTCATGTCAAATGGACAAAGAATGTTTAAGGATTTACTGAGCATAACAACTGATGTCCATCTTCTCTTGAGCTTTGATTATATGCCTGAGGATGGAGGATACAGAGGGGACACGGTTTCTGCCCTATGACCCAAATGAGGTAGGTACAAGATACCGTAAACTACCTGACAAATAAGAAGTAGTTTTTCAAGATAGAAATGTATAGAATGTGTAAGCAGCCTGACAGGTAAGGAGATATGAATCTTCACTTCATACATGAAATATTAACACTTCAGAGCCCTAGATCCTTTCCATTTAGTAGTGAATATCACTCCTTACAGTGAAGAAAGACCGTGCCTTTTGGCAGTATCATTTGTTTTACCCACACTGACTTTAATCTGCATTGTTCCACATTTTCTATAAGCAGTTAATATCAAGTGCATGTACTGTCTTTAAATAAGAAAAAACCCAAAAGAAAAATACTGAAGCATAAGGGTGCATTTGCACTGTGGAATCATTACCACTTTAAGAATGACCACTTAATTTCATTCTTCCACTAATTTTTTCATTCATTTGATTCTATAGTTCTCTCTATATGGCTTCCCTGTATTCAGGTCAGTCAGTCAGAGGGAGAGAAATCATTCTCTTCATTGTTTGTAATACACAGTGCTCATCTAGTCATCAGAACCAGTCACTCAGCTCTCATTGATTGTCCCACTGTGTTGGAGAAGGAAAAAATTCATGCTAGAGCCACAAATTTCAGTTTCTATCCTTGTCTGGGGTAAAGTCCCCAAAAGGGACTGGAGGTCAAACTGGACAAAGGTCAAGTACTTCAAACCACAGCTGTTTTGCAAGGCTTTTCCTATTTAGTTCATTTTCCAACACTGTTTTTCAGAAAAAGCAGTGTTAGAACAGCATGTCAATGAGCCTCGTAAAAGGCTTTGCTGCATGTACTGCCCAGCGGCCCCGGATAGGTCAGGTCTCTTTGAAGTGTCTTTGTGGGAAAGGAGAGAAGAACAGTCTTCAAATCAAGATGCAACATGGATAAATAGTGCCTCTTTCTGGCCCACTGCTCCCGTGTCAGAGGTAGCAGAGAGGAGGCAGGCGCAGCACTGGGATGGGAAGATTCAATTCCAGATTACTTCCTTGCATAAAGTCTTACAGTACGGTGTATATGGTCTCACTCCCTCAGGAGCAGGTATTCCAAAACAAAGGGAACTAGACCTCTTTAATCCCATATTTCTTCGACAGAAATGTTTGCTTGCCCATCAGTATTAGTGCTTTAGACTGACTCATCAATGCTTCATGTCTCTTTTTCAGGCCCTAACCATTTCTCCTTCTAAAAAGCTGCTTGCCAGGGAGCTACAGAATTAATATAAAACATACCAGAGACAGTGTAGAGAGTCTTGTAAATATCTTAAAAATAATTTATGGTGAATTTGCAGCAAAACATAATTGTGTCAACAATCGCTGCACTTATTTTAAAGGGGATTCATTTTATTTTAACCAGTGTATTAAATTATTCGTCCTGTTATCTGCATGATTGCAGGCCACAGTCTATGGAAGAGTTGCAACTGGGTCTGAAAAAACTAAGAATGCATTTGCCTTTTTTAAGGAGGGTGCATTTTGTTATAAAATGCTTACTAAGCATACAGAAACACTCACCCATTTGGAATGAAATATGGATGATGGGACAGACAACACTTTCAAGCAAGTTTCAGATGATATAAAACTGAGAGGAGCAGTTGGTACATCAGAGATACAGGTGGCTTTAAAATATCTCCAGCGATGAGGACAGAAATCTGATCATGACAAAGAGGAATTCCTCAGAGTCTAAAATCAGGAAACAGCAAAGGAAAACCTTCTGAAGTACAGCCTGCAAAATGACTGTGCAATATGTCTACAAATTGATAAAAAACAAATTACATACAGGCTGCTCCTGTTTTACCTTATATACAAAGTCATTATTAGACAGGAAACATGAGAAAACATTTTAACTTCTCCTAGGTATGAAATTCAATGTTTTAAGAGACTTAAAAATCTGTATACTCCAAAGAGCATATGACAGTTATATTTAGCAAGCTTTGTGTGCATTGTATGATATCTGTTTCTAAGACAGCATAATCCTGTATGTAGAACCAAGTACAGAATAGTAAATCAAAACCAGACTAAAATAATATTTCCATCAGTTAACACTAGATCAATAGATGGAAAAACTGCCAGGAAGGGAAATGGCAAGTATGCCATTTTTTCAGGGCTAAAATTTAAGACTTGTCCCTTTCATGGCAATGAAAGTAGCTCATCTAAGACTTTGCATTCATAAACCTCAGTATTCTTTTAGCTGCAATTAATTTTTTGCACTACTGACCTGGTTTATTTTCCACCCCTCATTTTCACTCCTGGCTTATGTTTTAAAATTAGTGCATGTCAATGGCTAAAATTAGTACTCTTCATCTGGCTTTTCTTTGCCTGTCTGTGTTGTAGTTATTCAAGGCTATGAGAATGACCACATCGGGTAATTTATATGTGTTTGTAAATGACTCTTAGGAAAACTAACATGCACCAATGTTATTAACTCCTACTATTAATGAAGGCTATGGATAGGCAATTGCTCTTCACATTTATGAAGTGAATGTATAAATTTCAGAGACTGTCTGAGTCTGCTGGGGAATATTACATGGAGTAACTCAGCAACAGATTCAGAAAATAAGGCCTTAATAAACATTTGTACATGCAGGAGAGTGGAAAGAAAAATCCAAAAAGCAGTATTGTTGGATTTCTGGGAGCATGTCAGAAAACAATGCTGCTTTGTGTGATTATATAGTCTGTGTTTCTCAGGACTGCGGTCCAGGGAGCAGGTTCAGTCTATTCGATTTCCTTGGATTCTTTCTTCTTGTTATAGTGCCCATGGACAAGACACTGGAACAGTAATGGGTTTTTTGAATGCACTGATGTTTTCATGATACTTTAACATTATATTTTTTCTGTCTTTTTTTTTTTTTAAATTGCTTTTTTTAAGCTTGTATGTATAAAGAATGCATGCGTAGCTGGAGGCAATTCCAGTTAAAAATTAGCTCCTTCTGCTTCATTATCCTACTATTTCATGCATCTCTGAAATTCCACATTATACTCTGAAAAGCTTCCTAGAGGAGATTTGTTGCCATAAGGCATCAATCAACATATCTTGTGATTAACCTCATACTACAGAATAAAAATATGTCAAAATCTTCTCATGAAAATGACTTGATGTGTACAACATAGACTTTCAGACATTTACCATGCCAGATTCAATGTATATTTATATTGATCTATTATCTGTCCTGGCACTCTGAGTGGGGAAAAAAACCTATGAAAATAGATTCCGCTGAATACAATATGACAGACCCTAGTACTTGTGAAAAACCAAACCACAATCTCTTGGTGCGCCAATTTAACGTTGCCTAGAGTCACTTCTTCTTCAGCATTATATTACTGCTGTGTTTGGACATCTCTGGGTAGCTGGCTGTCAGAGAAAAGGCGAAGCCACAATACAGGGAGCAGCTTTATGGGGAGAGGACACTAACTGTAGGCATGCAGATGACTACATGAAGAAACGTGATCTATCAAGCAGCCAACAAAGACCTGAAGAAATTACACATGGAAGAGAAAGTGAACAAGAAGTAGATCAGGAAAACTTTATATATAATTTTTCAGAGCCTCAGGATAAGTGAAGTAATCCTTCTTATAATGCCAAATATGCATAATTTGCAAAGAAGCAGAATAACTTGCTCAAAGCATTTTTAGAGCGTTTTTGAGTATCAGATGAAAAATATGGCAGTTATAGTGCCCTTTCAATTGCGCATTTCCAATAAGTATTTAATTTACTTGAACAGCTTTGATAACGCCTCATAGCAGACTGTGAAGAAAATTTTATAGTCCTGGGGTGGAAGGGAAATGTTAGTATAGTTTAAAACTGGGTAAGTGAGAGATGAAAAAAGAAGACAATAGTACTGATAGTACACTGTTGAATTAAATAAGGAAGGAGTCAAATAGTGAATTGCCCCAGATTATGGCTACAGCCATTGTTGCTCACTGCGTTTACTGAGGATAGCAAAGACTCACCCACGGTCAGTCAGATTGCTAGTGACATTTTTGTTTCCTACTCGCTCCTTTTGTGAAAATTTTTTATGAGTGTTTTCCATGGGAAATGCTTGTGCTTTGCTCTGTCCTCTGTGTCTGATATCTGGTCTTCCTTTGTCAAATGACACTCCAATTTGTTTTTTGATTTCATTGGTACTTTAGTTTTACATCAAGAATACCTCTTTCTATGTAACCGTGCCAAAACTAAATTTGTACTACAGAAGCAACTGAATGAAGTTCCTCCTCTGATACCGGAAGAGATAAGTACTGCTGAAGCGACGGACATTGCTTTACAGCCTAAAGAAAATACTGACCTCGCTGATTCAGATGGGATATTTGTCCAGCCCACATTCTCATCTTCATAAGCGGGCAACAGCAGATAGGGACAGAGGAAAGAGCTTAAGAACAAGGCATGTTTGTGGTGCTGCTTCTCCAATATACTATTTAATTTAATGTCAGAAGCTCTGTAGTCAACCATGTGTTTCACAGGGGAAAGAATGAGTGTAGGTTCCTGCATTTGTCCATCATAAGCCACATGAATCACTAAGAAATAGAAATGCATGTACATTAGAACTTGCTGAAAAAGAAATGCCAGTCTTCCAAAGGGGACTTGCAAAGTTTCTAACAATTTTCATTTCATGGTTTCGAAGAATACTTTAAAGACAGCAATTGTCCTAAAAGGGCTTAAAATTTGGTTTCAGGTAAAAATCATGATCATGATCTTGTTTCTCACATATTTTTTACACTTCTCCACACCCCTTTGTGCCCTTCTTTCCCTTTGTCTTCTTGGAAATTTTTACTAGATAGTTGAATTTTATCCAGGAATCTAAGTATATTATGCAAGATTTATGTATTCAAACCATACATGCATACAAAAGAAACTGAAAATTCTCAAACACTTCCAGCTTGAGAAACATTTACATTCAGTTTTTTTGTATGCTTTTGAACTATGTGCAAATTCTTGATCGACCTAGTGACAAAACAATAGTAGTGAAAAGAATAAACACCAGTGAACCGATTGTTTGCTACAAATAGTTTTCCCAGCCCTAGGCACAATAATAACAGATAAATTAGATAATATACATAATGCAGACATAGAGATGCACATTAAATTAGCTGCTGTTCAATCCTGTATTATGTATTACAAACTAGAGAGAATTAAGTCAACTTTCTCAGCAACATTTCTCAACAAATTTTGCCTCTGCATCTCAAAATCCTTTGTGAAAATCTCATGTAAAGGCTTGCAGTTCTTGATTTTAAGATAAATACTCTAAAATATAGCATAGTATTTGAAATCCATTCCTTAAGAAATTAGTAACATTTTTAATTGAATCTAGTACAAAAAATTCAGTGATCAAAATCCAGTGTAAACTGTCATCTTTTTTTAATAATCATATATAACTTACCTTCTAAACGTAGACTGATTCTGAATTTCCTATTTTAAAGGTACATTCCTTATTTCAACATGAAGAATTTTGAGACTTTTCCCAACTATTTCCTATTTGTGAATTGTCCCCCAAGTCAGAGTGTTTCTTCTCCTTGACTGTGTGCTTGAATCTTTTAAAAGGTGGAAAAATTAATTTAGGACTAAATATTGTTGATATTTTTTATGCATATGGACAGGGATTTGTATAAATAACACATATTATGCAACGTTTAACAGATTGGTCATCTAACTGTTCAGAGAATGTAAACAAAAGAAGGTATGAAATAAAAATGAAATTTTAGGAAGATTTTGTGAACTATTTAGGTATATGTGTTGCTGTTCTTTGATAGCTCTAACTTACATTCACTGAGATGTGTATAATTGCTCTTTATTCTGGTTTCAATTCAGGCATTCCAAGAAAACTCCTTTTTAAAAAAAAATTATTTACATGGTTGGCATCATAATGCACAGCTTATCCAGTCTGCTGCCCATTGAAGTATTTCTCCATCTGATAACATCTGCAAATACTTGATTGCAGTATAACTGAAGTGAATTGCGCTTTATAAAGAATGCCTAGGATTAAACATAAAACGTATCATGGATGTTTGCATCAAACGGGTAGGAAGATGACAGGAATATTTATTCACATAGTGGTAACATTCCATGCAGTGACATTTCTGTGGGCAAGGGAGTTTGTGTTTCATGTGGGTAAAAGAGGTGAATGGGAGCCAGTGTAATGTCTAGTACTGAGGAACCTGGGAACGTATCTGATGCAACTCTTGTGTTTTGACAAATCCTTTGTATGCTGATGAAGACTGGTAGAAACAAACTGTCAGAAAAGTACTTCCTGCATATGCAAAGGAGCTAGCATTGCTGTCTCTGGTGTTGCAAAGGAAGGAATAGGCTGAGGCAGTGTGGTTTGACAGCAAAGTTTCCATGAGACATCTCCTGCCCTCACCAGTGTTCCACCCATATCTGGTCCCTCTCAAACCTTCTTGACTTCCTTGAGAATTCCTGGAAAGTAGCCTTACTCCACTTTGCTCTCCATGCTCTACTTTCCTTCCAGAGGAAGGACAAGGGAGTCATGGGGAAGGAACTGTTAGAAAAGGGATGTTGCTGTCTTTGCCCAATGAGGAAATTGGCTGCAACAAAAGCATGAAGTTGGGATGCAGGAAACGGAAGCTGAAGACTACAACTGGGTTAGCGTCTGCAAAATTAGGCACAACTCTGTGTCTTTTCTGCGAGGAAATGAAGCTGAAATTCCTACTAAACTCATCTATACATGGAACTACTGTACTCCTTTGAAAATGCAGTATTGCCTTCAGCTTCGTTGTTGCTGCACGTCTGGCCTTTTTGATCTTCCCTGTGTCCCCCCCCTTCATTGTAAAGCTGTCCTCTCTTGACTTCACACAAGTCAAAGACATCAACAGAAGGCTTTCAGATTTAATTTGAAACATTTCTCATTTTGGGTTTCATCATTCAAATCCTCTGATCTGATTTTTTCATCCCTTAAAACTCTTTACAGTCTCAAAGGAAAACAGCTCCCAGGCCACAGGACTACATCTATAAATCTTCGAAATCCTGTATCTAGGGCTGTTTCATCTGTTGTAAACCTGCAGCTTTGCACAGGTGAGTAATCATCTCTGCCTTAATAAAGTTGGTAATGTAATTTGAAATGAAATTTGATTCCTCCCTTTTTGGAAGGAGCAATACTATTTGAAAATGAAATAGCAGGCCATTTGTTTGACAGCTACTCCATTATATTAAAAGTCATCCTTCCTGTAGTCATACAAAAAGCAACAAGTGAAATACCGAAATATCTTCCCCCCCCAAAAAAAATATCACTTGGTAATTGCACAAGAAAATGGTAAACCTAATTTTTTAGGTGATATTAGTAAGCAGATTCTTCCTGAGAAATAGCTTTCTTGACAAAAATCAAATTCTACTCTTGCATTTCATATGGGTCTTAAGGAGACAGTTCCATAAGCTTAAGGGCGACTACATATTTAATGCTTCTGTTCAAGTTGATATTGCACAATAAAGACCGTTACAGATAAGCTCATATTCATGGGTGTATAATGAATGTGTTGAGTGTATAATGAAATCATGAAAATACCCACATCTACCCAAACTGCCTTTAATGCATTTGTTAACTAGTAAATTTTCACAGCTTTGCCATGAAATGACTTCAAGGCAAAGGGTTTAGAAAACACAATCTTTTTCTAGTACATGTAGAGACAATGAAGAGCAGCAGGAATTATACCCACTAGTCTACATTTTTGACTAGTGCAAACCACCGGCAACCACTGTCGACTGCAGCCTACAAGTGCTTATCTGTCCTGTCTGGGTTGACCGTTCTCCAGCCATGCTGAAATCCTCTACAAAAGCCTCTGTAAGAAAATGTTCTGACTTTGTTTCTGGTTTTACTAATGAAATTTATTTATAAAGTATCTCAGTGAAGATTACCACCCAGTATAAATTGAATAAACTCCATTGGTATTGGTGGAGTTTTGCTAAGTTTATACAAACTAAGACTTTGGGCCAATGTACATGTATGCTCTACTGTTTTCTATTTGCACGATTGTCATTCACTGTTCGATTTCTTGAGCTGCAAGACAATATTCAAACATCTTGCAAGTGTTCAACAAGTCCCTTTTTTCCTTTATTGTGTGCTTCCTGTATTTTCTTGCAACAATTTTAACAACGGACTTTTAAAATATTTATTTATTATATTCAGACCACTGCCTGAAAGTTCCAAGCAGTAGATTTCCCGCCTCCCCTGTGTTTCCATCCTAACAAAAAAGCTATTAAACCAGGCAGAAATCTGATTGCACTCTCTGTTTTCAAGCACTGTAGAAATTGGTAAATACATGGTATTTCTTTCTGTGACTTTGGAAAAAAAATAAAATTAAATTGTATTAAGAGTGAGTTAAGTTTTAGGGTTTGGGTGGGTTTTTTTTTTCTAGAAAGGTATTTGTGCAAGTGCTCTGTACGAGAGAATGAAAGAAATCATTTATTGCCCTTTCAGTTCCTCCCTCTTGCTATTTCATTTCCTCCAGTCTATTTACTTACTTTCATCAGCCCTCTCCAAAGTACTTAAAGATTCAACTACCTTCTCAAGTTTCCTCTAAAGATATTTTTTGTTTAGATGAACCAAGTAGGATGCTGAAACAGTACCCTACAATTGTCAGTACCCAAAGATAAACAATGGATATGACTCAAATATCAGACAATGAATGAAGTCTGAATACAAAATTTGCTAAATATTAAACTGAATATATATTCAAGTTAATAATGGAAAGTCTCTCATTTTGGAAAAGAGCTTAAATGATCTGAGTGTATTATTTACTCACTGAATTAGTTGCTCAGCAGTAGTTATGAAGGCATGCAGACAGCCACTCTTGCCATAGATGGAACTCTTGTTTGGGAGACACATGGCTATTCCAACAGCACTGAATGTATAGTCTTGCTTCAGGGAATAGATAACATATTCAATATGCATTCTTAAAATGTATTAATATTAATCACACTTATAGGTACACTGCCAGAAAATGAGGCTCATCTCATTTTTAAGGACTCTTCAATATATTCTAGAGTATGTATTCAGAGTTCCCCTACTTACATGATAGAGATGCCCCAAGACGTGCATGCAGGCTTTTCAATACTGTATCATCATCTGATTAATATTTAAGATCTAAATAAAATGGTTAAGGCAGGTGAAAAAAACCATGGAATAAAAATATAAGGAAACATTGTCTTCCCTGGAGGGCTTTTGACCAATGGAGCTCTGAGCTCTTTCATACCAAATGTGAATATACCAGGCTCTTTTAAGGTAGCTTTGCAGCAAGCATTCAACTGTGTGATGTGCAGCTGTTGTAACCAAAAGTGATTTTGATTTCATCATATTTTGCTTGCCATTTCTAGGTAGAATTCATAGTTTTCCTCATTTAAGGAGATTTAGTATGATATTGCAAGGGATATAAATGGTCATACTAAGTGTTATTTACAATTTCATAACCTAGATAGTATTGAACAGCTGTTAATCCAAGGAGAAATACAATAAGAAGTTGTGTGTTTTAGTTAGAATAAAGACAAAGCATAAGTCTACCATTCAGTCACCTTGAAATCCAGTCCATGAATTCAGCTTCATGATGCAGATTTTAGAGTAGGCTATGGAATTTCAGGACCCAATTACTCATTTAGGATTTATCCAAAATGTTCTACAATGATCTTTTCTTGAGACATTTCAGCTCCTGGATGCAAACACCTACAATGTTTCTAAAAGTTCAGTGGTTGTACTTTTTGCGATCAGATTCTGTATAAAAATGGAATGTTAAATACAATCAAATGTCATTGTAGTCCTGCAAAACCCTGTATACAAAAAATGAAATTTCTTTTGTTAAACGTTTGATACATTTGCATCTTTCCTACACAAATATGTGGAATAGTACTAATATTTTTTTTCATACTAATATACGTTCAAACATTTTCCTCCTTCTGTGAGGACTTGAACACTGGTAGAAGCTCTTCCTTTGGGAGAAATTAGCAGAGATACTCTGAAGCCCCCAAAGAATACTGTGAAAAGTACTTGTAAATTAAGATCTTCTATAATCACTCCTCCTTTTCTGGTTATTTGCTTTCTAGAAATGTATTTGAGTTTTCCTTAGATAGATCCCTTACTTAAAATTATACCCTTTTTAAAGGGTTTTTTAATTTTCAGTTAACAGTTACAAGTATTGCAAGTTCTCCTTTTGGATACGGAATAGTCTAGAGAGTGCATAGACAGGGCAAGTTGTTTGGGATAGTGTCTGCCTTCATAAAGGGTTTCTGGAGTGCTTTTGCCATAATGAGGCTGCAAGCTGAAGGAAATGTAGTAATGAATCATCCTCACTAGTACAGGAACCTGGATAGGTGGGATGAATCACCCCCTGGAGATGCTTGCCTCTCCTCATTAGATAAGGGCTAGAGAAAAGGTGACAGCATGGACCAGACAGCTAACTTTCAGAATGTTAATGCTAAATGACAAATTTAAGCAAAATAGTTTTAAATTTTAAATAAGTGCTCGGAATATTTTTTTTTTCTCTGTCATTGACTATCTGGAGAATGTTTTTTCTTTCAATAATCTGTATTTACTACATAGAAAGTACTCTTCATTAGCTCAGAATTATTCACCTAAAAATTAAAAAAATAGTTATTGTTGCCAAAAAGTTTCAGTTTATATTAACGTGTAAAATATTTGCATATGCTTCACCTGAACTAAAATCAACATCTCACTGAGAGCCTTAGGCTCTATCTGTTGCCAGAGGGTAGAGAAAGGCACCTCACAGCGCTTGTTCATCTCAATGCAAGCCAAATGGAAGGTTTATCTTAGACCTAACATTTGAATGATTTGAAACTCGGTTTTCCAAGCCCCACCCTCTATGATGGTAAATCAACTCAACTAAACTCTCTCTCAATTACAGATTCTAAAATGAACCTAGGATAAAAAAAATAAAGGTGTCTCAAATAATTATTTTAAACTAAACACCTAAATGTCATATGGAATTTACACTTCTATGATCATTTATCAAATGTGAAACCCAGAGTGGACACTTCTGGAGAGCCAAAGGACTACACAAGTATTCCCATGCAGCACCCATCTTCCTGCAGGTACAATTTCTTGTGTTTGGTACTGTGACACTTACATGTCAGCTTCTTTTTTTAGGAACTGCTCTTTTGGGCAGGATGTTTTGCAGGGTGCCATTATTCATACAGATTTTTGTTAGATGATAACGTCTGAGTCTTTTGGAAACTCACAGGAAAGTAGTTGAGTGAAATCAGTATAGTAAGTACCATCTAAATATACATATAGTAGCTGACATACATCCTTGCACGTTGTTGCAATTCCTGAATAGATTATTATTCCTGAATAGATTTGTGCATGACTACAGGATAATGGTCCATTTGGGATTTGGAGTGTTGAGCCCATGTGAGTTCCCCTGAGATCACACAGCCCTTGCTTCTGGGTTCAGTATCCAATGCCTTTTACTTACACTGACTCTTACATGGAAAGTGTATGATAAAACCTCCAAGCAACAAAGAGAAACCAAACCTTAGTCTGTTTCAAACAACCTAATAAGCAGTCCTACTTCACACAAGGCCATCCTTCTTGCAATGAAAAAGAAAACAGATTATTAAGAATTATTCCAACATTGACTTTAGCAGATCTATCCCAGATTCTTGTAGGACTGAATATATCCCCTTTATATATGTTAATAGAGCACGAGGTAGATCCTGTGCAGGTATAACTAGTATTCAACCAACAAGTGTTTTAAAACTTCAAACACCAAAACCACTAGAGACATGATTTATAACTCAGTTGAGTTCCACCGAAGGCACTCTGTAAAGATGCTGAATTACACGTCTCCAGGTTTTGGCCTTGATTGCTTGAAAAGATTATTGTTATTGTAATCCTTATATAATGGTAATTTGACTCACCTGTGAAATAGCGTATTGATAATTCCACACACCTATTCTTAGTAAATATATAACTTTTCTTAGTGTTTTTACAGAAAGGAGAGAAAAGTATATGCCCATTATAGCAGGAAAGAAGCTGGCTAGAGAACATAGCTGTGGTACAAAATTCAGTTCTGATCACATATTGCAGCAACTTAATGCACTTCTTTTACTGCTTTGATTGTTCTAAATACAATCTATTTTAGCTACATCTCTAAGATTTAGATTACAAGAGGGCAAAATTTGACCAATTTAAGGAATGTTAAATTTGCAAACGGAAACATTTTATGCCTCCTTAATAGCTTTAAACTTTGCATTTTCTTTTCAGCTATAAATATTCTATAATGGCAAAAGATGAACACAGAATAAACTCAAATTCACTAACCTAAACTTTTTTTATAAGTAACACTTTCTTTTAATGTACATTTAGCTAGTACTGAATTACAGAGGAGTTCTAACAGAAGTACATACGACATCTGCATTAATATCAAATTAGTCCTTTATGATCAATGCTATTGTCATGAAAACTAGACAAATTAATTAAATGAGTCACTTAAAATAAAGTGTTTCTTCCTTTTTGCAGCTTTTTAATCCTATTTGGCTATTAATTACTCTTTTTCTTGGATACAGAAGAACCATTTTTTTCCGTTTAACTGCACACCTCAAAGAGAACTTGAACTGCAGTGTTCTCTTATGACAGTCAACACATTATGTGGTAGTTAGCAAAAATGAGAAGTTACCCATTATTAACCACTATTAGAGCCAGAAACACAGTAAAAATGGTAATTGATACTTTTCATAACCGGAAATCAGTTTTCACTATGCACTTCTCAAAATTAACATTTAATAGTCAAAGACAATTCAGTGATGATCCAGTCTTTTTATTAGTATTACTTGGCTTGTTCTGAGATACTGGAGCAGACAGAAAGACTTAATATGGCAACAACTGCAGGATATATCAGTTTATCTGTGAAACGTGAAACTTTCAAACTGGGGTAATACTAACACATCTCTTCGGGCGTGGGGCCGCACATCAGAGGGGCAGAAGCAAGCTGCAAAGAGCCGTGAAGCCGACTGCCTCTCTGAGAATGCCTAGCATGCTTTTGACATTGATACTCCACGGAATTCAAATAACACAAATTACCAAACTAGAGTGAAAAATAGAAGCAATATCAACTACAGGGTTCAGGTCACAGATCCACGACAGAGTTAAAGAAAGATCATACAGCGCTGCTATATGTCTAAATTGATCTAAAAATCTCATAGTTCTGTAATTTTCACTGAATATAAGTACCTTTTGTATTTGAGAGCTAAGGCTAACTACTACTACTGACTATATTATAAACTTGTGATTGTAATCACAGATGGCCAGAGGACAGGTACTGAATTCCACATCAGTCATCAAGGTATCAGAATGTGAATTTGCATTGGAATTGAAATGAAAATTATTTTTTGCGATTGTTGGGCCCTTGGTTTAAGCATTTCCTTTCTTCCCCTTTTTAAAAAATGGAATCCTGCTTAAATGGGTAACGTCAGAAATAAACTTACATCTCTTCATGGGATCTCTTCATGGGAGAAAGCTTTTAGATCACAGCTTCTCTAATTACAGGAGTATATTTTTTTTTTTATCAGTGGAAGGACCAGCTTAAGCCTTGGCACATCTCTATTGAAGTTTTTAAAATGCTTCAAGGCATTTTGGGGTTAGATTCCCCTAATTCCACCATTAAGAGCTTTAAACATAGATGTACCTCAGGTCAGTACTCGTATCATCAGGTATGTGAACAAAAAGAGAGCCCAGGATCAAATCCTTCTGAGGGAGGTTTTAATAAAACTTGAAGATCCTCTGTGAAGTGTTTCAGCACTATTAACAATGTTTTAGTGGAATTGTTTTTCAGCTACAAAATGTTTTAACACTGACTTATTTCAATCAAAACTGAAATATGGCTAACGTGTTTCAGGCAAATATACTCACTATGTAATATTTGCATTTGATTTTCATGAAAGAGATTATATAATAACAGATGGTAATTCCAGGGTATACCAAATCTGACAGTGAGAAAAGGGTGATAAGGAGATCCTTATAATCCAGGTGCAGTCTTTGATAAAAACATAGATCTTATTTTTTAATGAATTTATGGTATTCTACTTTTAGGCTAGAGGGATTATAATGAAATAACTTTTATTTTTCTCTTACCAAATTACTAATGACACAGATATGTCTAAAGCTTCCCCTTCTGATAAAATATTATTATAAATGACAATGAATACAAACTCATCTCTGTAAAGTACATTAATATATTTCTATCATAGCTGAGCAATCTAGTTTATTAATTTTTTTTAGGGTTACATTTAAATCTGACCCTTGTGACTTAGAATGGCAAGTATCATTCTAGGTTTTCCTAAGCCCGTCTAACTAAACTGTTTTTGAGGGAGGAAATTATATTTATTTGATTCATTTCTCCAGCAGAAGTTTCTTGGACACCTCTATTACTTCAGATGTCCAGGAATACTGAAATCCTCCAAAGATTCTTGAAGCTGCCCATTACTGAGTCTTCCCTTGGAGGAATAGTAACTTCATCATAGATTATAGCTTAAACTCAGTTTTCCTCAACATGCTGGTTTATAAAATTATAGTATGTGCTATAACATTTGTTGTTGATTCACTCTCAGCTCGAGGCAGAAAGTCTGCTGCCTTACAGGAGAAAATTATGTTTCCTTGAATGAGAAGGGTAGATGACAACCATAAAAGCAGGCAGTAGCACTTTGATTAAAAAAAAAAAAAATATTGTTTGCTGCTATCTAAATATCCTGCAGATCATGAAGCTACAGGACTATTAGGTGACTTAATATTCTATGGTACCTTCATACAGAGCAGTAACACCACCATGCTATTTGCTGCAGTATGTGCACAAACAACAAATACTGGGCTATGTGCTGGTGTGATACACACCAATATTATTCCAGAATAACAGTTCAAATCAGTGAAACAATTTCCCTGGAATTAATCAGGTTGAATCCAATTGTGACATCAGAGAGTTTAGCTCTACAATGGGCTTTTTCAGTGTCCTTTCAGTTACAGAGTTCCGTTAATGATTATGTAGAAGGAGAGAGGACATAAAAGGAATGTACAAATGTAATATTAAGCCTTAAATAAGCCTGAAGAGTGACTAAGGTTACATTGGTTTTATCAAGTATACAAGGAAACTATCAATGCATTTCTAATGCATATTGCTGTGTGAGAAAGAATGTGGTACAGAAATGTTCAAGTTTCTTTCAATCATCTCATCTTCTTTTCAAGCTGAGAAATTGATAAGATACATATCACACAACTTCTAAAAAAGGTGATAAGAATATCACCTCAAGACTTAAGTTAAAATATGAATATCTGAAAGAATGAAGGCTGGTTGTAGGAATTTGTCTTAAGTTTAACATCCAGAGAAGGATTCGTCCTGTGCTAGTGTGAAGAAATCTCATCAGATGCTCCAGGGTGTCATAAATGACAGATATGACCTGGGACGTCTCAAGGACTCATAGTGCTGTAAAGAATCAGCTGAGAAGGAAGGAAAATATCCCAGGGCATCTAAACTGCTATTTATTTCCTATATATGGGCAACTGAAACCCTACCTGTGTTGAGTTGTAGACATTTGATATTTTTAAGCAGAGGTAATTTTGATATTATTTTTGACGTGGTAATGTTCAAAGAAGGTTTGGCTTTACTGAAATCAACTTATTCCTGTGACAAGAAAATATTCTTTGGGTAATTACCTTTAAGGCATAAGAGAAGGTGACATTACAATGTTTTCTAAGTAGTTAAAGATTACATTTCACTTTTCATATTAAATTCCAGAATATTTGAGAAAGCTCAGAGTATCTAAAAAAACACACTTTCTTTGTTTTCAATTTTTATATAGAAGTTTTATAGATATAAGCTCTCTGGCAGCTTGGGCCGAAATCTCAGGAATTTCTGTCTGGAATGATTCAGACATCTCAGTGTCATAAACTCTAATTCTTACAGTGATTCTAAACTCCATTCCCTAATCTGAATTTAACCTTGTGTATTTGAGCACTTCCTTTTCAGTTCTCATCTAGATTGTGAAGCAACATTACTCTGTCTACATGGTGTATTTGAGCATGTATTTTACATTGTTGTTTTCATCATTAAGTATGAATCTGAATAACGCATGACATAAAATTACAGGATGGGCAATTTAAATTGAGTTAGCACTGCATACCTTCATATTTTGAATCTCTTGACTTGTGTACACTTGATTACTTAGAATAGATGTTACACTAACGTGTCTTTATTTCCATTTAATATTAAAGAGTATGTCCTCCAAATTCTGTAATGGTTTCTTTATAGCCAAAGTAAAACTGGCAAATACTGTTCAGTATATTAATGCAAATATAAATAGATTATTGAAAATATGTATTGGTTAAATTCCTTATGTTGAAAATAACTATGGTGTTTTCAGGAGCAGGAGGTATATCTCTGCATGCTCAAATAATGTCTTTGAATTAAATGTTTGATGTAGAAAGCTTAGATGGGAAAAAAAAAGTTGTAATTAATATGATCAAGGAAAATTAACCTTAAGAACTAGCTCAATCTGAACATTTCTCATTTCTCCCGAAATGCATGGGAGAGTCATATTTCTTAGACTCAAAAAACTGATTTCATGTAACCTCTTGGGGAAAACTTAGAACTTTCTTTGACTATCTGTAAGTCTTTATAGTCTAGGTTCAAGGTCTATTTTAGGACTCTTTTAGGACTTTTCAGTGTTGAGAATAAGAAAGTTTAAAGAAGATCTATACCTCTTTTTGCATTTGTTATAGTCTCTCTTATCACTTGGGGATTGTGATACAAAACCTTTTCTGAAGCAAGAAAAGAAATAATAAAGCAATGGATGGATTTTACTAGCCATAAAGGAAGAAATATAAATAGTTGAACAGATTCTAATCATCCTTTTGTAAATGAAATCTATCAGCTGAAGGAGTTAGGTCTTTTCTCCCTGAAGAAGAATCATCACAGTTTTCCAGTACTTAAAAGGCAGCTACAAAGAGGAAGGAGCCTCTCTCTTAACAAGGGGCCACATGGAGAAAACAAGGAGTAAAGGTACAAGTTGCACCAGGAGAGGTTTCATCTTGATATAAGAAAGAAAAATTTTACAGTAAGAACAATCATCCCCTGGAACATCCTGCCCAGGTATGTGGTAGTGTCCCCGTCACGGGAGGTTTTCAAGACACAACAGAACAGGGTGCAGATAACCTCACACGAGCTCCCTTTCCCATGAAAGATTGGACCAGGTCCAAGGAGGTCCCCTCCAAGCTGAGCTGTTCTATGGGTCTGTGATTCTATGAATCAACGTATCACAAAGCATTTTGAATCAAGAAAAATGAACTTTGATGGGAACACTAGTAGGGAAACACAAGCAAAGTCCTGGGGAGAAGGAGAGTTTGTCTTGTGATTTGTTTAAAATATATTGGTTTCTCTAGCATAGAAAGGGGGCTAAATGAGATGTAACTGCTGTTTTTAAACAAAACGGAGGGTAAATACTGGAGGAGTAATATTTAAATAGATAATTGTGGTGAAAAAGCAAATGAGCAAGACTATCCTGGATACATTTAAGCTAAAAGTTTTAAGAGGGATTTTAACCACAGAATGAATGACATTCTCCATGTTCCAGTAGTAACAAGAAGAGTAGGTACATTTACAGGTGAACAGTGACAGCAATAAAGGAACAGGTAAGAGTATAGTCAGAATATCTATTGTTAGATGTCAAGTAAATACAGGTCTTATAACTTGATCCTCATAACTATGCAAGTAAAAAATTCCAACATAAAATTTTCTTTGCACCCTGAGTCTCGCTATTAGTTTATGAAAGCAGTTTCCAGGCAGCAGCACCTTTCCTTTTTCTCTAGGGCTTGTTATTTTTGCTCCCTGAAGGTCAACATGAGGCAATGCTCGGTGCCCTGCAAGGCAGCAAAGTGCCAGTTTGGGCTGCATTTCCACACTCGCAGCACCACTTGACGACCATTCGCTTTCTGGATGGAGGCTGAGTGGTGTGTGACCAGCCAAGGTGTGTCTGCAAAGTCCCGAGGGCTGGCACTTCACAGAAACATCTGGGGGAAGAAGCTGCCACAGAGAGAGAAGTCAGGGAGGAGACAACAATTCTTTCCTCAGAAATTGCCCTGCTTTGTTCCTTGGCCAGCACTATACTTGCCCTTTAATAAGGGCTGGTTATACCATGTCATTACAGCCTGTTGTTACCTTAGGAGTGTCTTTATATCCTGGGAATCAAGAAAAGAAAAAGCCTGCAAGCATAGGAGGGTCTCAGCACCAGAAAAATCCATTAAAGAAACTCACGATGAGGTCCCCATTTTAAAATGCCAAAAACAATGCGGACATTTTGAATGTTAACCCACAGATAAAAGGTTCTCTTTTTATACTCCTGATGATGCAAGTTTTGACCTTCTACTCTTCATTCCACATTTCCAGGCAGTAGGGGACAGATACTCCAAGGCCAAGAGAGTGAGAGAACAGGGAGCATTCAAAGGAAAGCACATCTCTCATGGTGTGTAAGGGGAGAAAGAAAACAATCCCTTTTACAGAAGTTACATTTCAATAGCATCACAGTCTTTGTTATTGAATACAGTATTTCTGTGTTTCTATTACAAACGAGTTTGGGCTCAATTTCTGCTGAAATGACAACTCTGAATATTATCAGGGAAAAAAAGAAGGTGATTTTAATCTAAATTCTGCCTGTACAAAGGTCCTTTCATTACAAGCCTAGAAGCCAAGCACAATGCATCTACAACATTTGATTGAGATCCACTGAGAGTAAAGTATAAACTTACAAGGATAAGTTTCCTCTTGTGGTGCTGCTGCTAAGATACTGAATGCTGATCTTTTCCTTTGTCTCTTTTCCTGAAGACAATTCTGTCTCTTGGGTATCCTATGCTAAAAAATAAGTTCTTTTTCATGTAAAAAATTCTAAATCTTTCATAAGAAACTGCTGAAATAACTTACTGCAATATATTAGAAGGAAAAATCCACTGAGACAGGAATGGTATACAGGTAATCTGGAGGATTAGGAGTGACAGAGCTTCAGTCAACATTTAAAGCCTTTACAGATGGAAAACTAGTGAAGGTATGAGTAAGGTGGTTATGACTATTGTAAGGTTCACAGAGATGGAACATGAGCATGAATGGAGATGTGAATTCTGAACCACTATGGAACTCCTATTTGTTTTTTTAAATATTTTTTAATATTTCACAGTTAAAAGGAAAAATGTCAAATTATATTGGCAATGAATAACAAGTAAAATTGCATGCTTAGCTTAGGGAAATTAACAATATAGAATGGCATATTACAAGTAGATATTTTGGTAGTTAGAGGTAGGAGTAGCTCGGAGAGGTTGTTTTGGTTTTCATCAGCTCATGTCTTTTTCCAAATCTAATACCTCTCTATGTCTGTGGAGCAAGTGGGAGGTACTGCAGCAAGGTACCCTAACAGCTACTTCTCATCAATATTTAAGGATCCACTGCATCGTTTCTGTTGTGTACAGAATCACCAACATATGTGCAATACAGGGTTTTACCAGAAGCGAGATCAGGCTACCTAGTCTTTTCTACATGCACATATGTACACGCTCTATGCACATTTAAAGGCCATTTGCCTAGGGTTTGTTTCAGGGCTTTTTCCTGTTCAATTTTGCAGTTATAAATTAGGATGCAGTCATTAATTGCATTCATTCTAAACAGCCAGCAATCTTTCCTCACTATTAGTCAACATGAGTGAGAGGTGGCCGCTATATACAAGTAGCCATTGCTTGTGCAAATTTGAATGAGATTCAGGTGACAGAAGGCTGAATTCTGAACTCAAAAACTCATAAAAAAGGTCTTTTTTTTTTCTACATATAATACTAATAAGAGAGGTTTGGGAGTTATTTTTCCTGATTGGAAATTTAATTTATCCCTAACACTTGATAAACCATATACACTTGGTACAGGCAGCAGGATATAGGTGTATAGTGCCTTCCTTATTCTATTTTTATTTTTTCCTCAAGCAGCTGAAAGAACAAGTGCTAGTCTGCCAGCACAGCGCTATAAAAGAAGCAATGTAATTCAGAAAAAAAAAAAATTTGCTGTGAGGTAAAATTATAAATTCATAAGATTCATTACTTTGGAAAACCACAGTTTTGTGAGGATTTGGGGTTTCCTCATAGACAGCAGCAGTGTTTGCACTTTACATGATAATAGCTGTTTAAAGATTTATAAATTATTCAGGCAAGATTCTTATCTTCTGGTGTTTTAAATGAGACAAATATCAATTTTAGTTAGAGGTGATGTTACAGTTTGCCAAAATTCCATTTAGTATTTATTCATAAAGGTTAAATGAACTGTCAAAAAATGCCTAGTCAGAGATGTCTTGTAGAAAGTAATTTTCAGAGACCATGTTTAAGAAAACATTAATTCCCACCACAACATCCAGTGTAAAGTAGCTTCATTCTCGTCCTAGTCCTTTTAAAAAAATTTTCCAGAGGTGGAATAAACCAATGAATAATGAAAGAAAAGGTCCTACAAGCCTCTCACAGTTTCTGTTGCCCTAGTCATTACAGCAGTCATCTGTCTCTACCTGATTAAAGCAGCTGCTTCAGCACTCTAGGTGACTTTTGGCTTGTAAAACAACTGTAAACAAATCTGTCAGACACAGACACCAGTTCAGGGAGGCTACAGAGTTTCCCATTTTTAAACTAACAGGAGCTTAAATGATCCACATCCACATGTGGCCTACATCCACAACAACGCATCTTAAGCCACAGCCAGAGAGTCGTTGCTCTTGCAGAGATGGAGAGAGCAGCCTAAACGTCGACAAGCTTTGACTGCGTGACACAGCACGAGCCGTGACATTCCTTTGCTCTTCCTTTTTCTGACCCAGCTTAGAAGGCTGTCTTCCAAGGACTACTTGCACAAAGTAATATCTCATTGCACAAAACTTTGTATATTGGCTCTGAGACCATTATAAATTTGACCCTTACAGCCTAACCACCAAATAAAAGCTGTGATAATTACCTTTGTCCATACTACAAAAATCCACAGGACTGGATGGCTGCATGTTTCTCCAGGCATGGCAGGCACTTGCAGTATGTGAACAGCTCTATGTGATGACCAGTCAATTTAACACCTGTGAAACCTCTTCAATCAACCAATCATAGGGGAAAAAATCCCAAACCACTAATTAAAAAAAAAACCAAACAACTCCACCCACCCCTCCCAACAAATAGGATCAAAAAAACTTCATACTTTAAATGTGGTCTAATAGTTATATATTTTCTGTACTTTCTGTGCCTTTAAAGCTTGTCTGACCATTCTTGTGGCTCTAGATACGTGAGAAAACTCATAGGTTAATTAAGCTGGTTCTTATCAGAAATTACAGTAATGGCCAGCAAGCCAAAATACTAATCTCCCAATGTGCAGCTTAAGCTTTTTATCTAAAATCAATCATATTTGCAAGCAGTCTGAAATATTATGCATAATGCAGCCTGGTATTAAATACCCTCCCGTATCTAGCTTTTGCATTTGGTTCCCAGGACTCACTCTGTCATGTTTAGTAGCTTTTCAGTCTGTAAAGAGCCCCACAGATTTCCACAGGATATATGGTGCAGTTATGCATGTATCACTTGAAGCACGTCTGTCTTTCAGCCCTATAGTATCTCTCATAAAGCACGCAGTACAGTATTTTTAGAGTGTTAACCATATGCTCTGTTCATTGCATCCACAGCAATGTTATTGCAACATGTTATTGCTCCAGCAAAGATGACTTTAAGTCAAATTTCATGCAAAGGAAGGACAGTCAATCTAATGTTAATGTTTATTAGCTTCAAGCTGTATATCTTACATTATCTTGTTCCTTTTCACTGCATTGCTTCACATGCAACACTGTTCTTGGCTGGAGAAGTTTAAATCTACTTCTGTTTTCACAGTAGGACTTAACTTCTCTGGATAAAGGCCATTCAACCGCATAAACTGTATTGGTGCATGAAACAGAGTGGGTTGGGTGTGTTTTATTTTTTCATTTTGTCAGCAATAAAAACAAATGACGGTGACTGTTTGTTCAGTGAGATCTGTTCAAGTTTGCTTTCATTTCCTTTCTAAATAGCTGTGTTCATAGGAGAAATATCCACCCTGAGGTACACAGAGTGGAAAAATCCCAGAGGTACTTTTTTGGATTCTGTAGGGAATCAAAAAATTGCAATTACTCAAAGCACTGCTTCTGAAGCTCTCGTGTGGAAAGAATCATGGGGCTTGTTGAATCTCACAGCAAAACCTGCTGTCTCAGCAACAATTACTGTAGATGCGCTTACAAACTGACACCAGTGATAATGTCAGTGTGCAGCTGGGATCTTAAATGGAACCTGCTGCTCCACACCAGCTTACTCAAGCAGATTCACAGGCAGGGAAAAAGCAGGCAGAAGGGCAGGGAAATGTGACTGTGTAAGTGTGTGTGTGTGTGTGTGTGTGCGCATTGTATATGTATTCTCATATTCAGAAAAGCAAAAGAGAAAAAGCAGAGTCATGCATTTAGAAGAGAAACGTAGGAAAAGGCCAACAGGGTGAGAGGATACCACCTGCCACTCAGCAGGGGATTCGGGGCATCAGGAAAGCAGCGCGATGCCAGCAGGTGAACAGGGCAGCAGGAGCCTGGTAACTGGCAGCCAACATGCGGCCAGGCCAGCAGGCAGCAAACACCTGGCCGTTTCTTTGTGAACCGGTCAGCGGGAGCCCGGTGGAGAGCAGAGAGCAGGTGGAGGGGGCGGCAGCCAGGCTGGGTACCTGGCAGCTGCTGGAGGGTCAGCTCACGGAGAGAGCGCGCTGCACAGAGCCGTGGAAAGGGCCGTCTGCTTCTTCTCTGCTGCCTTAGGGCTGTTCACATAGTTTAATGGGAAAGATGAAACCGAGCTTCTTCAAAGTGCCTTTGGTGGGGAAGGTGAACCCTGTGTCACAGTCGAGTAAATTTTCCTACAGTCATTTTCAACCAGATCTTTAGAGGAAAGAGTATATGACACTCATCAGTGCTAAAGAGCTGTCTCAGTTTCAGCATCTCTTGAACAATGCTGGAATGACATTTCCTTCCTCACACTGGTCAGTCATTAAACGATTCTCTTTTTAAGTACCATGGTCTGTATTTAGATCTCCAGGCAAGGAAAGCTAACACATTACCCAGTGTAAAACTAGCCACAGCAGTAATAACATTGCAAACATCCTCCAGTGAGCACTACAGCAATGAGATCATTTTACTAATCTCCAGAGGGAAAAATAGGGATTATATAACAGCTGATGGCATTCATTATAGCTCCACATACTTTAAGGCACTGCATTGACTGGCACTATCTAGAAGCTGGCTTTGTATGTCCTTCCTGTCCCTGATGAGCCCTGCAGAGCATTACATCCAGAGAAAAAACAAGTACTATTGCTGCAGTATCAAACCCTTTTTTTTTGTGAAGGGGAATAGATGGAACCAGCATACAAATAAAAAATATTTTAAGATTTGAGGTTGTACAGCTCATTAAGCTCTTTTAATGAAAGTTATATTTTTTCTATGCATTTTACAGACTAAAGTCTTTCCCCAAAGAGTTAACCATACAGCTGACCCATTCAATTAAAAAATCTCTCTCCAATTTGAGTCATCTGGGATAAAGCTCAATATACATGAAATTAAATCAGAGTTCTTTCTTTGGAGAGAACAGATAAAACCTCTATACTGATCAGAATGGAGTTTTGTGATTTTATTCTTTCTTCCTCTTTTCATTGCTGATACGTTATTCTCTATAGAGTGCATTTGCTGCAGGAGAGTAACCTCTTTGCTCCCTGGCAATGACATGCTGCAGCGACTAATACATTCCTTGGGTATATAAGCAGATGGACATTATGTAGGAAAAAAGAAGTGGCACTACCTCTGACCATTACACTGATGGAATTCCACAGCTAAGTCTGCTGTTTGCATTTTAAAGAAAGATCCTTTGAATAAATAATTTAAAAAAAAAGATTTGTTGAATACAACTCGGTCCAGTGCTTTATGGAAATATATCAGTCTTAAGAGGAAGAAAACTGAGAACAAATCACAGGGTAAAAACCAAACTAGTTATACTAAAAGAAAAGTGCTAACAATTACATTGCTAATGGTATTTGTTCCAGAAAGAACTGTTGAAATGATGAAATAATGCATTCCTGTCAGAGTTAGGTTTCATAAATAACAAAACAAAAATAGCTTGTTCAATGGATAGCACATTAGCACTGCAGAAGACTAAAATGTACAACCTGGAGAAAAGTGTGAAATACATTAAGAAGCAATCTTCAGGTAAAGACTATAATATATATTCATAAAGGGCAAGAGTTAAGATTTTGCAAGCAACCTTGGCTGTTAATTTCTTGACTAGAGTGCTTAGCTTCACAACCTTTGCATTTTCTTCATTAAGACATTCAAAGTAATTGATCATTTTTATAGTGTTCAGAGACTCAGATACCATGGAAACAGACTGAAACTATGGGAGTGGTTGTAGTATTAGAATAATTAGCAGTGAGTTGTGGAACAAAGTTGCTGGTCAATGCTTATCCCTATTAGTTCAGTCTCACTCTGTGACTTGGCATTATATGTAGTCTGATTTTCGTCCGTGTTCTTATATAAACCTGTACATGTTCCCATCTGCCAGTATGTACGCATACAGTTTTTCCCTGTAGTTTAATATGTACTTACTCTCAGAAAGCATGGCCTGTGATATAAATGTACACTACTACTTACTGAAAATTACATTGCTAATGAACTGTTTCTCATCAAAGTGGTTTACTCTGTTCTGGACGAAATCCAATGGTTATGTGCACTGGTTTGTCAGCATAGGTCCTCCTTTTTGATGTTATGGCTATTTGCATAATGTGGTCTTAATGTTCCAGATCTGCAGCTCAACATCATGATACAATATTAATAAGATACCTTCCTCCCTGTGAAATTCTCTGTGAAATTGAGAAATGATGTTTGTTGAAACTTCCAGAGGAGCTAGGAGGAGGGTTTCATTATGAATTGGCACGAGTTTGTTGTTCTGGAAATCCTCAGATTTCAGTTTAAGGGAGAAAATCACTTTAACCAACTATGTTTGCTCCAGGAAGAATATACAAATGCTATGTGGTGCAGCTGTGCTCAAGGCGTATTGGGTAAATTATAGAGGAGAATCATAGAATCATTTAGGTTGTAAAAGACCTTTAAGATCATAGAGTCCAACTGTAAACCTGACACTGACAAGTCCACCACTAAACCATGTCCCTAAGTGACACATCCACACATTTTTAAAACAGCTCCAGAAAGTGACTCCACCATTTCCCTGGGCAGCCCGTTCCAGTGCTTCCAATGCAGAAAACACTCTTTAATTTGTATTTTTGTAGTGGAAAAGGTCTTAGAAATTCTACTTATAACCTGGGAGGTAAGAAAAGACCAAAAATTATAATTTTTACATCCAAAGAATCCTGTAATGTTATAGATTCAAAGGTTATATAATGACACTACACAAGTTCCTTCTGAAACTATTTTCAAAGCGAAAATTTCTAATCAAATGTGTACTGTAACTAATGAAGAGGAAGCAGATGTTATTTTGTTGCTGTCAAGAAAGTGTGTTTGTCAACAAAGTGGGTAAAGACTAATTTTTTACAATAGCGATCACCTTTAACAATAGGTCCTTGTTTTCCACTGAAATCTTTTACACCATTTCATTTATTTCGCTTTGCACAACATATTCCTACTGAGAATATTCCTACAAGAATTCATCTTAGTAAATTGATCTAACCCTAAAACCTTCTTTTAGCTTGGCAATTAATGAAAATGACACATTATGAAAATGGTTGAAGTGAACGATGTATTATAGGAATTTGGAGAAGAAACAGACTTTTTTTCTGATCTTCTAATATAAAACTCAGCAGACTGTAATTCATTCAAAAAAATGAGACATGCAATGCCTTTTCTTATTAGGGCATGTCTGTGCTTATGCATACACGTGCACGCACACACGCACCCTCCATGATAGACACTATGTTTTTTCTCATTAAATTCCTGTCAGTTTATCAATAAGAAAAAAACCCTACCAAACTGCTGAGTAATAACTTCCTATCGATCCGCCAGTCTGCATTTATAATGAGTACGCAGCATGCAACACTGCTGATAAAACAATATCCTTCTTCCATGCGATATATTCCAGGAAACGTGAAGCAAGTCAAAGGCCAACTGGCTGATACTGATTTTCCTGAAACTTCAAGACAAATATCTAGGTCGTTACTTGTTTTGGGAGAGAAAGAGGAAAGCTTTTTGGTATGTTTGCTTTGTCCTGTAAAAAAACCACTTCAGTCTCAAGAATTCTCTCTGAGAGAATTCCTCTATTTATATAAGGAAAATATAACAAAATTGGACACATCCGTACCAAAGTATTTGAATGTAAAGCTAATCTGTGTGAAACATCAGGAAGATACTTAAGCAGTCCCTATTACCATATAAGCCCAGCTCACAGTAACACATATTAGCAGCTTTTTCAAACAGGGTGAAACACCATTTGGAGATGCAAACCATCATTTTAAGGTTTTCCAGGTATCACAATGATAGTTTTTTCTTAACACTGAATATTCATGGTGCATCATAAAACTAATGATAAACATAAAAACTGATGTGAACGTTTGAATAATCTGTTCTTATTTGTTTGGAAGAGCTGTAGTAATTGCCTGGTTTGTAAATTAAACATCTGCTATGGGAATAAACAAAAACATAACTGAACATATTCAAATAAATTGAATTCACTGTAGTTCCATAAATTTTATTATATGGGCTCATCAATTTTATTACACCTGAGTACTGCGTTACTACAGAATGCAGTATCTAATTTTCTTTTAGATACTCTATTTGTAACAATAAGTGTTTTCTGGTTCTATTAAACTATTGTTTTTATTTAAAGGTTTTAGTTTCCCTTTTTTTTTTCCTCTAAAAGATGGTCAATAAAACAGTTGACTTAAGTAAATTTGGCTGCTATGTTTGTTTATTAGCAAACTGTTACCTAGGGCCAATAGAATGTCAAAAGTTGCAGATCAGCCTATTTCAGACAGAACATGATTTTTGGTACACATGAGAAATTCATTTAGCATTTAAAGTAGCCCTATTTTGCAACCTGCCAAGTTTCAAATGGCAAAAGACTGGGACAAAAGCCAAACAGAAAGACATTTTTAAAAGAAGCAGAGACCAAAGGTTATTTTGTTTTCTTTTAAGTAAAAAGCAAAGAAACTGACCTTAACCAAATTTTTTTTCAACATTAAGCTGTTAAAAGTAGCATACAAAGAGGAGGTAGTTTTGGTTTACAACCATTATTACTCAGTGTATGGACACCAGAGGTGGAAGACCTCTCTCCTTGATTCTTCCTCTTGTTACCAATTCTGGAGTCGAAAGGGATCATGACAGCCTGCTGCATGGCTGCACTGATCAAGTAGGGTATCCTTCCATCCTAAATGTAAGGGCAGAGGAACAGAAGTTGGAAGCATTCCTACTCAAACACTGAAAATGCTATGATGAAGGCTCCCTTGAGACTCCCAGGCCAGGACTACATCCCCTCAGAAGGCAAAGTTTAATATAAGAATAAATAACTGATGTATGTCTGGATTTTAACCGTCCATAAGGTTATGAAGCTCCATGAGCATGAATTTGAATCAAGAATTTCAGAAAACTTTGTTCCTCTGCTTCAGAAGAGTTTTCCTCTTTGCTTATGACTGTGCTTAAATGCCCTACACTTTTGATGATTTTGGAGCACCAACATCTGCATCTTTTACTTCTCAGTGAGGAAATTCCTCACCAAATTTGATGTACAGCAAGGAGATGCCAGAAAAATTCACCAAAATTTCCTTCAGAAAGGAGGACTTGAAACACAGCATAGAAGCTACTAATCACAGACTGAAATGTGAAAAGAAGTTCAATTCTGGGAACATGGGTTGGAATAGTCAACATTCCAGGTACTCTCAGTCAGGGGCACCATATCCTGGAGCAAAGCATAAGGATTTGTAAGTCAAAGAAAGTTCTTTCAGGAAAAACAGAGTCTTTCCTCCTGTCAATTAATTCAGACTCGTAGGAACAAGAGGGCCATACAGGTGGGCCTCTGCCCGATACTCCACACTGCAGTATGGTGTGGAATTGTGCCACTATGTTCAGGAAGGTACTCAACATTCACTAGAGCACTAATAAAAAGTGTCCTTCTTAGGAATTAATGGTAAAACTGCAAGCAAAACAGGTGCATCCTGCATTTCTAATGTTCAGTTAAAGAATGTTAATTGTGTCTCATGTTGAAAGAAGGATCTGAGCCTACTGATTCCAAATAAGTAGGCGTATATGGAATGAAATGGCTATTTTAGTTTTCCACTTGCATTTAACTGTAATCAGATATAAAATGGTCTCTTTTTTTGTGAAATTTTAGGAAACAGAAGCCAAATTTCAGCCAAAGAATCACCCTTTACAGAGCCTGAGAAATTAATCAAACCACTGTTGGACAGTAGAAATAAAGATGCAGTTGTCTGTGAATGTTAAAAACCACCTTTGCTGAGTGTGAATCTTAGTGACGGAAATTCAAAGTACCATATTCCTTTTGAAGTGTTTTCATAGATAGGTAAGTCATCTGCATATCCAACAAGCCACACTTTAGAAGTCAAGCCCTCATCATAAGCAATCTGTATAATACTTAGTCACTTACAAATAGACATCTGTACCTAATTTGAGGCAGTTAAATCCCACTCACAGGTAGTGAGGAGACATAAATTACAAGTCAGAGGCTTGGTCATTAAGGTATGCAGTTGTCCAAAACAAAGTAATGTGGCAGATATTGAAAAAAATCAGGGCATGTTCAAACACATTGAGATCACTCCTGAGACATTAGGACAGATATAATGATCATATTACACGATCATCCTAAACCTTCACTTTGCTCTGGGGTTTAAGGTTTAATAGAAATCATTACCTTCAGAGAGGGAATATTTCTTGTTTTCATTCCACTATCCAGAATAGCTTCTTCTTAATAATGTAGCTTGTGACAGTGGTCACAAGGAAAAATTGGAAATAAATTGTTCTCATCATTTCTGGGGAAGGCAATAACCCACCATCTCTCTTTCAACAAATTTCGGACTGAGCACATCACAAAAACATCATAGAATCATAGAATTGTCCAGGCCGGAAGGGACCTCCAAAGGTCATCTAGTCCGGCCTCCCCACAGTCAGCAGGGACATCCCCAACTAGACCAGGTTGCCCAGGGCATCGTCGAGCCTCACCTTGAATATCTCCAGGGAAGGGGCCTCAACTACCTTCCTGGGTAACCTGTTCCAGTGTTCCACCACCCTCATAGTAAAGAACTTTTTCCTGATATCCAATCTAAATCTGCCCTTCCCCAATTTAAAGCCATTGCCCCTCATCCTGTCACTGCAGGCCTTTGTAAACAGACTCTCCCCACCCTTCCTCTAGGTCCCCCTCAGGTACTGGAAGGTTGCTATTAGGTGTCCCTGGAGCCTCCTCTTCTCCAGACGTGAACGACCCCAGCTCCCTCAGCCTGTCCTTGTAGCAGAGGTGCTGCTGATCATTTCAGTGGCCCTCCTCTGGACCCGCTCCATCAGGTCCATATCCTTTCTATATTGAGGGCTCCAGACCTGCACACAGTACTCCAGGTGAGGTCTCACCAGAGCAAAGTGTCAGAATCACCTCTCTGGATCTGCTAGCAATACTTCTTCTGATGCATCCCAGGATGCGATTGGCCTTCTGGGCTGCAAGTGCACACTGCCTGCTCATGTCCAGCTTCTCATTCATC
>JAOXJK010000023.1:71043982-71068288 GCA_025774025.1 Xenus cinereus | reverse complement strand
AGCCAATTCCTTATCCACTGAACAGTCCACCCATCAAATCCATATCCCTCCAATTTGGCAAGCAGGATGTTGTGAGGAACCTTGTCAAAGGCCTCACTGAAGTCCAGGTAGATCACATCTATAGGTTGTCCCCTATCTACTGACCTCATCACTCTATCATAGAAGGCCACGAGGTTAGTCAGGCAGGACCTGCCCTTAGTAAAGCCATGCTGGCTATCTTGAATCATCTCCGTGTCCTCCATGTGCCCGAGCATGGCATCTAGGAGGATCTGTTCCGTGATCTTCCCAGGCACGGAGGTGAGGCTAGCAAGAGGCTTTAAGATAGAGTTGCTTATTGATAAGCAAAGTATAGAAATGTACTATACACATTTCTTATGAAACCTGCTACATATGAAGTAGTAAAGTGCAAAAACACAGGCTAATCCCAGCTCTGGAACAGGTTTCTAGTACCACCTGCCCATCTCTGTGTAGTGCCTCACCCCGCACCCTCTCCCACTCTGTGTGCAAGATGAATGTGGCTTGTGAAAGAAGTCCTGAACTGCTGCTTCACAGGAAAACAGACTCTGCATCACAGTGGTGACCTGCATCACTCTGTAGATACACTCTCAAATGACCTCTGCTGGATGAGATCATAAATTTTGATACATAAAGGCTTTGAGGAAACAGCTCTTTTTCTCCAAACTTCCCCAGCTTTTTTTACTGGTAAGGTTAAATAGTTTTCTCTTTAATGACCAAAGCTTCCCCTTCCCTTCCTGCCATGCGCACCTACAAACGTACCCTTCGGTGTGCCTCTCAGTGCTGCAGGCTCCGCACTCTTAGGAGCCTGAAACTACATAATGTATAAGTACAGCCTTGGGTTTTATAATAGCTTGGGAAGAGCATATTTTCATGCTATAATTCTCTGCAGTTTTTTCCACATTGTTGATTGCCTGCCTTGGTTTCTCTTGTTATCCTCGCAAAGGCAGCGTCCTGAATGCTGATGGCAGAAAGCTTGGCACTCCCCTAGGCCGTAATTCTATGGTAGCAAATATTGGAGCGGGTCTGTAATTTGTGATATACAATAACTGCAATAATGGTACAATGCCTGTGGGTAAAGGAGTGGAGGGAACATAATGCAGCTAATAACTATTCATGTGATTGCTTTTTAATTTGGTTTTGGGTGGGTTTTTTTTCTGAATGTATACTGTGTGTAATATTTTAACCATTTCACAACATTTTTGTGAAGATCTTTTTTTATAATTACACATTTGTATCATCTGCTACACTCTGCTTCCTAAAAGGCAGAAGTAATTTTCCAAAGTTTTTCTTGTTTTAAATCTTTCCTATCGATTTACATTTTCTATTTTGAAGTACTTACTCTGTACTAATAAGAGGAAGAGATTATGTACATATTCCTTTAGCCAGACTAACTCTTTGACATTTTAAAATGAGATTTTTAAGAACAATGTGGTTTATTTCCACATTTCTTTTTAAAAGTCTTTTATACAGATAGTTTATGTCAGGAATTCTATGGCTCTCCTTTGTACAATAATAATATCTTTTATGTTCTATTAGAGGGCCGTAGTAGCCCAGAGAATACTAACCGGAGAGGAGGAGACAGTTTCTTAGTGTCTTTGCTCAAACTCTCATCTGCAACTAATAGTACAGGACAGTAGGAACTCCCTTAACAGCACAGTGCTTCTGGGACTAAAACTGTTGCCTGACATAGAATGGTAATTTATGCCTGTGAATGGCCACTGGGATGTTTCTAGCATATAAATGATGGACAGTAATAACTGAGGATTTGTATCTGGAGCATTATGAGATCTCCACGGTTTGAAGGATTTCAGGTGCATTATACAGCCCGTCAGGGTAAAGTGATGTAAAGTGGGTCAGGTGCTAGGAGGAGGGAAGCGAGATGGGAAATCATCGGTTGGTACAGACATTAGCACATTGTGATCTCATTCGCTGCTGTGAAGCTGTAACACAGACTTGGTAAAGTCTGCCAAAAATATTTTTCTTCATGTACCTGTCAGTGACTCTGTCTCCTCCCTGCAGTTGTTATGTCTGACTGCAACATGTTCTAAATAATAATGAGCCGTGTGGGAAAGTGTCAATGCAATTTCTATATGAATGTTAAGTAACACATTTTGTACAGTTTTGTATAAGATTGTATATTGATAAATGTGAACTGCTACAGTACTTGTCTTTTTCAGTGAAGTGTATACACATGGTCAAATACCATGTAGCTGTATAAAATGCAAATATTCTGTCCACAAAAAGTATTTATTGAGCAAAAAAATCTGTCCACTTCCTTTTTCTGCTGTGTAATTTTATGTAGTTTATAAGACAATTATGCTGGCTTTCAGTACTCGTTCTGAGTTCTTAATAAAGATGGGGATGAAAATTCTAAATAAGACTTGTTGCAATACTTTTAGTGTTAATGATAATTTTCATGCTTTTTTTATATAGATTCTCCACTTTTTTCAATCTCGAATCCTTGAACGAATATATTTGCTTTTAGTTTTCTTTATAGACTTCTGTGTGCACTCACAAACAATCATACAGCTGCATACATTCATCTTTGAATACAAATTTCACACAGCGGGTGTGATATAAGCATCACTTTATAGAGAATAATTCTTATAAGGAATAAAGGAGTGTGGCAAGGATGTTGATAAATGCAATTCAACACAGAATCCTCTATAATTAGTTACTAACTGCCTTTTACACTAGTTATTTAAGAGCCATCTTCTTCAAACTTAACCTGACAAGTCCTATTGTCCTTGTTTAGGTACTGAAATTTTCATGTTATTTTCTTTTCCTTTTCTTTTACCTCAGTGTTAAAGAAACACCTCATTAAGGTGCTCTAAGACCTTATTAGTCTAGTGTGAGAGTGTGGAATTGTATGTGTAAAGAGAAATATCTCCACATATCTCTGCTTCTGATTAATTTGAAATAAATAGAGGCTCATGGAAAAATGTCATTTTATAATAAAGACCATTACAGTATTTATATCCCTTTTGCAAGCACTGTGGTTAGGACTTGTCATTTTGCACAAGATCATTCCAAATAGTCAGCTGCATTCCTAAACATGGTTTATCTTACCTGAATTCTTCTTTGTCTCCTTCTGTTGTGTATTTTTCGAAACTAGGATTTTACTAATCATTTTACCATGTTACTATTTACATATACTAGGTTGTATACATATGAGACAAAACAAGAGTCTTAATGGAAAAAAAAATTACCTTCAAGACAATGTCAGGCATACAGCTGACTTGAATTTAGGTAGTTTTGCAGTTTTAAAATTAAATGCCCTTCCCACAGTGATCCTTTCAAGTTTCTCCTTAGATGTACAGAAGAAGATATTCAGTGTAACAGACAAAAGAGCTATTTTACACAAAGAGATGGATGCTTTCCAGATGAGTAAACCCGTCCACTACAGTGAAAGAAGAACACACATTATTTTGTGCCGTGATGAAGATATCAGTGAACAGTCTAGAAACTCCTCCTGAAGCTGCCGAATAATGCTCTCTAGGGAAAAAAGATGGCAGTTGGAAAGGAAAAGATATTCATCCATATGTCCATTCATTATTCATCCATATTCAGAAAACCAAAATATTACTGAAAAAAGGGCTTACTCACAGACTATCTCTTGGCAATTCGCAGACCAGCAGGCCACTGCCTTATCTTTATATTTGATAGCCTGTGTTTAAAACACTGGAGGAGGTGGCAGCAGAACCATCCCCTTTCCTTCCTTTACGACTCCCAGACATGTTACTGAACATGCTAATATGTGAGAGTGATGCTCACACTGTCTCCTGCTTATAAGATTTTTACTGCTGGATTCAACAGAAAAGGAGAAGAACACCTTACCCAATGAAGATTAGCTCCAAGGTTGGCTTCTAATGTATGGGAGATGTGAATGAAATCTCTTTGGGCACTTTCATCTCCCAGATGACTGCTACATAAAAAGGGACATCACTTCTCCTACACTGATATTTTAAACCAAGATTCAGGTCTGCTCTGTTCTAGTAAAGAAACTGTGTCTCTCTTTAGGTGTGGGTTTTGAATGCCAAATCCCAAAGAATAAAGTGTCTTTCCACAGCTTTGTTTAGAGCTCAAAAATCCTAGAAGTGCACAGGATTTCAAACACTCCTGTCTTCCTTGTTGGATCCCTCTTTAAGGCTGTGGACTTCATCTATTTTTAACGTCCAGCCAACGTGAGGTAACCTGCACTTCATGACATTAGCTGTTGGAGAAGAAAATGGTGGTGCTGGGCTCTTCCCTGGGCCCCGGGTAAGGTGAGATCCTGAGCAGGAGAGTCTAGATCCCCCTCAGACGCAACACAGGCACTGCAGCATCCTGCTGAAAATGTGCAAGCTTTTCTTTCACTCCAGATCACTGATCCAGTGTTTTTACCAGTTGTTCCTGGCTGAGAAGGATTTCATGTATTTAATGTCCCGAAGTCAGCATGCTGGAGCATGAGGCATCCTGCTTCCTAGCTACAGCCCAACAGTAAACAGTCATCCAAAGCAAGAAGCTGTGCGATATGATCTTCTATTAGAAAAGCCAAAACAACTGTGCCAATAATTGTCTATGGCCAAAATCATCTTTTAAATACCATTTAAAATAGTTCCTTCAATACAGGGTGTGAAATATCTTTGGCTCTGCTAATCTGGGTATCCCACTGTTCTGACAATTTCATTAAACCCTTAATAATCCTTTAAAATGAGCAATGATTAATCTATTCATTTGTAAGCCTTGTTGTTGAACACAGTGATAGACATCATGTTCTTTCACTGTTAACAAGTGCTAATTCTTGGGCATTGTGACAAGTTTCATTTGTCAGTGTTCCTGCAATTTTCCAGAGAGTTACCACTCTTTCCATCAGGATATCCACATTTGGACTAAGCAATGTTGCCAAAGAAATCCCACACGGTTTTTCACAACTTCTTAATAAAAATAACCTGTGTTAATACTTCATGCTATCAAGGTGTATAAACATGATTCAGCATTATGTTTGAAAGCAGAAGAGAGGTAAGCAGATTTACAGATGAATTTCTCTTTTGGACCTCTACCTAATAGCATATGTCTCATTTGTTTGGAAAGCCATTACAATTGTCTCCTGAAAAAAAAATGTTTTAATGAAACAGGGAAGAAAACTGTTTGCTAGGGAAGCAAATACATGCTATTATTTTTCATGAATAAATTCTGCAAAGTAATGAAATTAGACAAAATTTTTAAAGAAAGAATATTAATTTCCCTCTCCCCAGTCTCCCAAAGTAATGCTTAGAGATGCAATCTCACCTAAAGATAGATGTGCTATTGCTTGTATCTTTTAATATTACATTTATACAGCAGAATGGCACAAAAAATACATTAAAAAGAGACACACACAAGCACCCTTCCAAAAATAAAAAACAAAACAGAACACAACCCAGAAAATAAAAGAATCATAGGATAATTTTCTGGAAGGAAAATCTCTAGCTTTCCAGCTGGCCTTGGCTTGACTTCCAGCAATGCCACTGGCTGCTTCAGCACTTGCAGATAAATTGCAGGTTGCTGCTCCTCTGATTCATCTGCTACTCTTTTCTTCTGCAGAAGTCACTCAAGCCTGGTGAAATGAAGAGACCTGCATGAGAAGACTGCTACAGACATATTAATGTGTCTACATCAGTCACTCTCCTCAGAGGTGGAGAGGAGGTACTACCCCCAGAGGCTCTTCTTCAGCAAACACTTCAGTGAGTTTGTAAATCAGAGCAGCAGAGTGATGTACTACATGGCTGGGCAGAACACCAAAAATGTGGTCTAGGAAGAAAGAATCTTAATCTGTAGGTGCCACTATGGAAGTGCTTTCAGATCTCACATCCAACATGGTGATTTGTTTCTGGTATCAAAATGAAAAGGAGAAACAATGAAGTGGAGTATGCTTTCCTGCATTCCCAACTAATCTTTTCCTGCAGCTGGAACACGTGTAACTCATTGCTGCAGTGTGAAATACTTGGTGCCAAATAATGTGTGTACTTTTGGCTTTTGCCATGTCTTGAATTCATCTCTTGAGGATTAATTGCGAGCTGCTGCTTCTCTGATTAGTTCTGTAAATTTGGTAGGGCTGTGATAATTTCTCAGGTCTGGCGAACTGAGAAGCTTCTTAGTCAAATATATATAGGGTTTCTCTCTTTTACCTGGTTCGCTCTTTTCATGAATTTAATTACCTCAGATATCTCTAGTCCTGGCTGATATTGGTCAAGATATCTCAAAGTTAAGGGAGGAAAGAAAGATCTATAGAAGTACAGATATTGATCAAAGATGTGATTGTACAAGCCTGAATTTCCTGAGGAGCTAGGCTAACAGCCATATAATGGTAAGGTTTCTGAGCTTATGAATTATTATTGAATTTGATAACAGTTATGATGACTAAAAAGTCTTTAATTTCTGACTTGCCATGTCCCAGTTGGGCCATGCAAAGCCCTGGCACTTTGATGTGGTGTTATCTAACCCTATGTCAATATTTCTCCTGAAGCCATGGGGCTGGTTATTGTATGCCAGAAGGCTTTTGCTGGTCTGACTCACAGCTATTTGACATTAATGTTTTTCCTGTAATTTTTTATAACTTCATTTGAAATTCTCAATTCACTTTGTTGACACTAGTTAAACTTTAACAACAGCCTTCTAAAGTAAGTACTGTACTTGCAGTTTTCAAATGAAAAAACAAAAGGAAAAGTAAAGCTATCATCAGAAATTCTGTTCTGATTATATTTGAGCTGGAGAAAATTATTGCCATTGCCTCTTGCTTGCCTATGATTACCCAGGCCTCAGATGCGCCAACAAAACTGCATGAGTAGCGTCTAACCTAGTTCTGTTAGAGTAATCACACTACCTTACACACTTATAATAATAGGGCTTCCTAACCTGCATTATTTTGATGGGATTGGATTTATGGTGTAATTACATGGATATTTATTCCAGAATAGCTGAGGGGAAAGTAACCTCTGGCTGGGAGTCAATGTTAAACACTTGTAGGTGGAAAGGGAATGTTAAGCTCTTAAATTGCCTGAGTTGCAATAGAGCAGTGTGCCTGACCACAGCCTCAGCCCCCAAGAGCAATAATATGCAAGGCCATGATATAGGTACCCTGCAAGATTAATTGGGTACTCTGTTCATTTGATATACATAAATGTGTCTTTCAAGTGCCTTTTTACATTTCGTGAGGGAGTTGACACACTGAAATGGACAATCCCTTCCTTTACTGAAGCTGTGTCTGGATAGGAAGGAGGGATTCTGAAGGGTTTTCTAGAATCTCTAGCATCTCTAGAAATCTCATTCCCCCAAAGCTGAGGAATATTGTGGAATGAGAAAAGACACCATGACTACTACAGTTTTAGTTTGAATAATTGTTTCGGAAGACAATTGCAAAGTCTAAATCATAATCATAAGATACTCCAAAATCTTTTTGTGTAGCAGATAGCAGAGCACACAAATAAACATAATTATTGCTGCTGCTTTATACTGCTAATCAAACTCAATTCCCAGAGTAACGCCATTCGAAGCTGTCATGACATGAGACTGGTTAGCACAGTCTGACATTTATAAGAATAACCGTTTCTTTATCTTTGTGTTTCACTGTAAATGCTGCCAAGTTTAGGCCACGTTGTGATCTGGTTAGTCATGCTGATTAATACTATTCTGTGAGCATAATGCCATTGATTAACTAGGATGACTCATTGCGCAAAGTCCTATTCAATATAAGTAACAAAGCAGAATCTGACCCTTTTGGAAAAAAATGTATTCTATTTAAAGAGCTCATAGAGGCATCTGCTTTAGGAATTATATCATCAAGTTCACGATGGCCTGCCATGCACCTACACTGGGTGTATAAAAGAAATATAATTTTTTTTTTTTTAATTTAATGTCTCAACCTTAGAGAAAGAGAAATAGCAGCTAAAGCGAGCATTTTTAAAATTTCAATAAAATCAGCAAAAAGCAATATATGGACCAATAAGTACAATATTGAAACAAACCAACCAACCAAACCAACCTAAAAGCCAGAAAACTAAGAGTTAATACTTCATCTATTGATTTTTTAAGGATAATACATTCACAAAATAATTGGTTTAAAAGAAATAGTTGACTAAGTGATCATAGTGGGGAAAATCCCTGTTTTAAAAAAGCTGACTTTATTTACAGGTTTTGTTATAAAGTATGAATATTCACTGGGTCCTAAAATGCTACACTTCAAGAAACTACTTATTTCCTTGTCTATTGCCTTCTGAATGAAATCTGACACACACAGTGAAATATTTGTTTAAAACATCGATTTATTTGCTGTACCGGCTTTGTTGTGCTTATCTATCTCTAATTATTCTTCTGCTGAAGTTGCTGCATTATCATAATAGAAAACTCATTAGTTACTTGTGTAGTACTATCTTCCTGTAATCTATCTCCTGAGTTACTATATACATTCTGTTTTATTTCTCTGCTGCACTCACAGTAGGCTTTTCCTGCAGCACTTCACAGGCTGAAGATACATACCATTGTTATTTTGTTGAACACTACCATACTTCAGCGACGAATAGCAAGGCAGTATCTGGATCCTCAGTGCATGTCAGAATGAGCTTCTTTCTACATGCTGTCATGCCAGCAATGTGCCGAGATTAGATCTAACCCTACAGATGTACCCAACATCTTCTACTGCTTGCTTTTACCAGTTACTTAAAAGAACTCTCCGTTAGCAAAAATTAGCAAAAATAATAAAACTACTATTTCCTAGTTCTTTTTTTCACATCGGCTTAAGTCAATATGAAGTTCTGTTTAGCCTCTGCCCTGCCATATGAGCTGTCTACTCACACCTGAGTTGCTGTCCATGCAACCTCCCTCTATATGCGCAGCACTGCTGTATTCCCACCATGGACGACAACCCTACTGTTTGCGAGTGACATGCCATAAACCAGAGAACATCAAAACTGAAGACATGCTGCAAACACGTGGCGGATTACCCAAAGCTTGTTTCCTGGCCAGCTATGTCATCCTTGAAATTGACAGCAGACTGTCACTGCTACTCATGTGGACCAGTTGTCACATACCTTTGGCTGACCGAGTTGCAGGGCTTTTCCTGGAGCAAGGTCTTGGCAGTCCCAGGATGCGCTGGAGGAGAGCTCCACTGCTATTGTTTCTGCTCTGATACAGATCTTTTGACCTGCTGTTCAAATTTCTACAGGGTCCAGGAGGATTTGGATCATGACTTTGCAAACTGTTCTTTGCTCCTGTTCCTTCTTGTGGTATCCAGATATAACTTGGAAACAGCCAATAGCAAAGATCAGTGTGTCAAAGATTAATAATATGCACTGCCAGCTAGTCTAACGAGACGTGCAGATTGATATTTAACAGTATGAGTTCCATGTAGCTCATACAAGAAATGTAAGTTGAAAGGGAGAGCCTGTCTATTCTATTTAGATGACAATCTCTTCCACTGAAATATGGGCAGAAAAATAGGGGCCTGTCTCAGTTTTGGGTTCCAGTTCATGTTGCTGCATGTGGGTGGTGGTTCCTATCTTTTGTAAAGGAGCTGGGTGGCTGGAAAGCTGACTCAGGCCAATGTATCTCCACTGTTGCAGAAGAGCACAGACGTAATGAAATAGCTCATGAGACTAGAGTGCAGCTATCCACAGTGTTTCAAAGTTGTCTTGAGGATGTCTTTTATCATAAAGGCACTTCTGCTGTTTTAGAAGGAAAGATCAAAAGAAAACATAGAGTTTGAAAGTAACTTTTCCTATGTTGTGATTTTTCAACAGAGATACAATGTATTTCTCCAACTTTATCAAGGTGACACAGCAAGTTAGTAATTGAGTCAAAGCTAATTCTCTGTTATTTGGCTAAGAATTCTGTCTCTTCATAGATTAATGTTACACTACCAAATTACAATCAGAGAATATGAAAAGGAAAGACTCTTTCATTCTATCTTGAATTTATTCATTATATAGCAGACATTTCTTCTAGTGATAATGATTAGCCTTCAAGATGTAAAGCGTATGCTTTTCAAAGACAATTAATTTTGATTCAGTACTGCTTAACTAGGTAAAGTGAAGGATATGTGCTGCAGAGTGGATTTTTTATTTTATGGAAAAGTTTGACTCCAAAGGGTTTTATTTGGCTTCAGTAGTCTAAGCTTATCAATGCCACTTCAAGGAGACTGAATATGCATCTGACTTTGAGACTTCCAAATAGAATTAGAGAATTTCCAGTGATTTGCTTACCGTTTTAAAACGATATAACATACCATCTCTGCCTTCTCAAAATGTTAAAACTTCTTAAATGGAATGTATTTTAGGAGGGAAAATTATCCTGGACTCTAGGCAGACACAGCTAATGAAAAAAATGTGATTTTTATGAATTTGAACCAAGAGTTCTCTTAGTTCACCATAAAGTCATTTGGAAATATGACCCAGCTGTCCAAAACCAGAAATAATTAACTATTGAAGTATCTTCAGTTAAAATCAGGTCCACAGAATTCTTCATTTCAAGCATTCTCACTGGTGAGAATTGTATAGGTTTTCCAACACTAGCTAATTAGCAGCACCGTGTTCTGATAAAATCCGGTCCTCTACTTAAAAGATAAAGCCTACTCCCCTAGGAATGTCCAGTTCTTCAGATAATTTTTCTGCAATTTTTATATCATTTTACTAAGTAAAATCATAATCAGATGTAATATTTAACCATATATAAGATTTCAGATTATAACACAATTTTACAACTATATTTACTCAATACAATTTACCTCAGAACACATGCCTGGAAGATTTACAACAAAAATGAGAAAGTGTATGACATCTTAATTGTAATCAGGATATTTCTTAAGTCAAAGCTGGTGGCTTTAGGGGTGCAACATAAAGTTTTAGACAACTCATGCAAATTTTCCTCAGACTTTAGTTCTTAAAGTTGCTATTTTACTCTGTTCTTGAAAATGTTTCCAGAAGTTTTAACTATGGGTACGTTATGTCAATTTATCTTCAAAATCTTCAACCACTGATTTTACTGAAAAATTATTAAACCCTGAGTGTATTTTAGTTGAATTAACAAACTGTTTGAAAGTCTTGATTTAGATTACTATTAATTTTATTTATGAATTCAGAAGCATAACAAATGCATGAAAATAGGTCACACTTTTATTTCTTTAAATATTTTTCTATAGCTGAAACTAACACCTCTACTTAAAGGACTGTTATTATATAGATTGATGATATGAAAAAGCACAGTTAGAAAGAACTACTAATCAAAAGGAAATCACTGCCTTTACAGTTAAGGCTATATGGTCTCTAAATGTGTACCAAGGAGTCTAATTTAAAGAAAAAAAAAAAAAAGAAAAAAAAAAAGGCCAAGATTTTTGTAGCTTAACTTTTGAAAGGATTTATAGCTGCTCACATTTCTGAAAAAATCAAGACATTTCTGTGTATGAGCTTAAATACAGCTTTAGCAATTTAACTTTGCTAAGTATGATTTCAATATTTTCAATCTAAAGTAGTGATTTTTAATTCATATTTAATTTTCCAGACTGCAATTCCAGGTCCTTAACCTTTAGCAGTGAAGTCCTACTAAAACGTTGGCAAATCATGCTGAGGTGTGTTGTACAGGGAGATAGTCACAGTTATGGAAAATGAGAAACTGCACAGCAAAGGGTAAGTATAAGAATGTTCTGCAAACTGCAACACAGAAATAGGTTGGACATTCCCATAACTGCAAAAAAAGGGAATACATTGAAGTTAAATTCAACAGCACAACTAAGAAAAAAAAAATATATTAAAAACCCCAAACAACCAACAAACAAAAAACCACAACAAAACCCCCAACCAGATTAAACAGAACCATTGCGAGCCTTTGCAGCACACCTCTGCATTGGAAGTTGATGGTAGATCTTGGAAGGGAATAGATACCAAAAAATATCCAGCACTTTGAAGTCTTATAGTTCTGACTGCTGCTCTTCCTGGAGCCCCTGGCAAAAGTTTGTATCCAACCTTGACTATAGCATTCAGTTTGTAAATTGTTTATATTTTGCAAGTTGTGAGAAATTAATTACTTTGACTGAAGATTATTTCTCAGTTCCAGCAGAGCACTTGCAATAGCATTGCTGGATAAGATCAAATTCAGTAGTGTCTGAGCAGTATGATCTAGCTTGCTTTAATTAATTAACCCCTCAAAAATTGCAGCATTGAACATCCAGTTGAGAGAGCAATTAATGTCTACAACAAATTATGTCAACATTCTGCAATGTTTTATTCATATACAACTTCACATAATGTAATTAGAGACTAAGGGCTTCTAATTCTGCCGTTATTTACAGCCTGCACATTGCACACTTCATTGACTAATTTGAACAGAAAAAATGAAGATATAAGACTTTCTTATTTCAATTACCTGATGCTGATGTTCTGCTGCCTACAGCTTATATGTACATATGGGAAGAAGTGTCAGACATCCTGCAGCATGGTATGGCATGTTGAACAAAAATCAGAGAAAACACAAGAAAGGTTAACTTGCCATGAAATAGAAACACACCAATCTTTATAAAGTGGAAATATTCAAAGAAAAAACACATGAGAGAAAATTAAGAGTTTCTCATTTTTAAATTGGAATTATGACATGCAATTCAGATTTCCATTTTTACTTAACCTTGTGATCTTTGCCATTTGAACCCAATCACTAAAATGACTATTTCATAGACTAAGCAAGCAGCCAAACCAGAGGTTTCAGCTGACAGCTTGACGTATTTTGCCATCCCTTTAACTATTGATGACAATTTGTGATTGGTAATAATCATTATTAGCGTGACTGCAGATGCTTAGTATGAATTACATGGGGATTCGCTAATCTCTCCTCCAGCAAGAGTAGCATTGAAAGCAGGAGGGTGGGCAGTATGACAATCTGTAGTATAAGGACTACGATCTCTTCATAAGAAAAAGTTCTGGGTTGCTTTTGGACCTCACCAATGCATCACAAGTGGATGAAGAGAAGAAAAGAAAAGGGGTTATAACCATAAGATGAAACGAAGGAGCAGATGAGAGACTCGGAAACCAAGTATCTATGAAATCTGTGAACTGTGGAACCAGCAAAGGCTTGACTCTTACAAAGTTTTACCTTTGTCCTTTAATTAGGACTTTTATGATACATTTGTCTGGTACGGATTGTGTGGTGTCTACTAACTGAACTCATGCAACGCCCTTTCCCTTAGTGGGTGTACAACTGATTTCTCTCTCCTGTACCCAGCTCGATGGCTACCAGAACAAAGTCTCTTTGAAATATGTACTTTCTTTTAAATGAAGTTGATCTTAGCTAATGGATTAAAAAATTGTCTGGAGTCAGGATGGGGGTAGACAAGATGGGCAGATGCATATAAATAATGACTAATATGACTAATTGACTAATGACTAATAACTAGTGACTAATTATAGAAACAATGCTGTTTTAACAAACAGGGTTAACCCCCAGAAAAAGCGGATGTAGCTAAGGATTGCTTTTAACCCAGAGCACTGATATAGTATCTATCTCCCTTAGACTTTATTAATAAATTACAGGTTAACATAGCCCTAGAACTGAGTTATACTATTTTCCTGACCAGGAGATTCCCAGTCTCTCCCATTGAAATTACATGTGGTTCTGTGGTGAATATTCAAAATTTTCGGATCAAAGTCTGCTATAACAGCTTTTAGTGGGTACTTGCTAAATGCTCTTTTGAAAATGATGCCATGCATATCTCAAATAAAGAAATTGAAAGTAAAAAATAAAAATTCTGGTAAAAATACTGAGAAAAACTTAATATCCTGTAAATAGATGCATGAAAAAACCTAACTTTACTGTGGACTCTTGTATGTTTTGTCTCCATGTGTTCAACCATCTCACATTTTTTTCGAGATGATTAGTAATTTGATTTTTCTCCCAAATTCAAATTAAATTCCCTCCCTACCTTCTGTTAAACAGGACTTTATCTTTGTAGTGACTTTCAAAGCCACAGGATAGTCCTAAAGTAATTGAAATTTTTGTTGCTGCTGTTAAAATGAGAGAAAAAATAATTCTGCTCTGCTTTGAACTCTAACTTGGGGTTTATGTCTGTTCTGCTCCATAAATCAACAGCTTGGCCTTCTGTGATTTGAACTGTATTTCCAAATCTCACTGACTATGTAAATAACTTTATAAAGTACAAAGACTGCTATGCAAAAAAAAAGAAAATAAGAAATTTAAGTCTTTGATTGATTGCACCTTCCAAATCTTCAGAGGGCCTTACAGGAGTTTGAGAACTTTTAAATGGTAGCTAAAATCAAAGACACCTCTCTACCCAGTAGCCTTGTTTTCTCCACAGTCATTTATTCATCAGTTTCCTCCCTGCAGGACAAAAGACATCCAGTAACAGGGGACCTCACTAATGCCCAGGCAATCCATGTGCTGGTTATACTCTTCCAAGCATCGTTTTAAGTTTGTTCTGCAAAGGAAAATACAGATTATGTTGTCCCTTTTTACAGGAAGGGCATTTCTTTTAGCTTAACTAACACACTTTCAGACTTGAAAATGTTTCTTCTTGTTCTCCTTCAGTTCCACACTGTCCACCTTAGTTTTCAGATATATTGCAGTTTGATGAATGAAACTGGACCACAATAATGAGGTTTTTCCAATGCAGACTGTGAATGTATTAGCTGTTGACTGTAAGGTAAGGCTGTATTTCTATTTACATATCTATCTTTAATTGATAACAGAATTTATTAATTGACATGTATTTACATTATAATCTAGTATATCCAGTATATGGCCCAGACATTTTGATATGAATTTTGCCTTCATTCACCTTTAGTAGAATCTGCAAACTGAATGGCAGCATCTCTTCCCAACAACTAACATTCTTTTTTTTTTTTTGTTAAAAACCACAACTAATATCATTTTAACATGTCGTACATGCGGGGTGAATCTTCCTTTGCAAATCCTGCAGCTAAACAATGAGAAAGAATGAGAACCTTGTTTAATAATTTTAATAATGATCTAACTGCTTTTTCTGTATTTCTGTTACTTTAATAGAAATTTTAATAGAATTTGTTTTCCATGGAACTACCTAGGTGAAAGTTTCTCTCCTCAAGATCCCCAAACTGATTTAGTAGTTTATTGTTGGACAGTGATGACATCCTGTCACAAATTTGATTCTTTACAAATATTCATTATCCTGAAATTAGTTCAAAGGGTCCCCAGCCATCAAGAGTTTGCAATATAAGGCTGAGTTGAGGAAATAAGGGAAATATGAGGTAAAAATGATAAATTTATTTGATTCACACAAGTATAGTCACAAGATACCAGTTACTTACCCTGTTTATAGATCTTATAGAAGAAGATTTTTAGCCTGACACCTGAAGTTGATTAATACAGTGATACAGCAGAGTCTTAGAAGGAGTTCAACTGGTATATCAGTTGTATCAAGGAAAAACACAGATATTTGAAGGAAAATTGGCTTGACAGGTGCTGCAGGCTGGCATTTCCTGGCACATTCAACTTGATGACTCAATGACAAATAAAAGATGGGAGATAGGATCGGTTTATAATTAAGGGCTTTGATAAAACCATTACTTTATAGTTACATGTTTGAATGTAACATTTGTTTCTTCTGAATACTAATGGAACTTTTAAATTTGCTTTCTACAAACAACAAGCTAGTGCAATTCCGTTCCCCAAATATCTGCAGGATGCAAACAAACAAGTGTTGCAAGTAGAGCCAAAGAAAATTTATTGAAAAGTGTGTGTTGCATAGAAATTTGTTGTACTACATTTCAGGCCTTCATTTGAACCTGTACTTTCAGTGTCTCTCCAAGTGAATCTCTTACAATTTTATAGTTATTTCCTGGCTCTGCAGACTATTTTTCTCAAGTGAAGTAAAAAATAGTAGATTTTGGATCACCTCATATTTTTTCACCTTCTTCCTGCAGCCCTAAAGTATCTATGCCCTAGCATCTATTCATTTTAGGATGCTTCAGGGTAAATATTCTCTCTGTCTCATCTTCTCCAGTGTAACCCAGTCCAACACAGAGGTTCAAATTTCTTTCTACTAGTACTCAAATCCAAATTTTACATGAGACAAAGATATTTTGGGGCTTTTGCCATGGTAAATCTACCGTGGAAACAGGCACTTTTTTATTAAGGGCTGGTGTAAGATGTGGAAGGCTGGATATCCCAGGGTGTCTCAAATAGCATACGGCCAATGGAACTAGGACTCTAATCAATGCAGACAATGAATCATAGAGATTAATTATAGTAACCATAAGACAGACATGTATCCACTCAGCTGAACTGCTGTTTAGACTCCATTGTCTGCATTGATGACCTTTCTACTCATTATAAGAGGAACTTAGAAGCGGAAACCTAGAGTAGGTAGGTTTCTTAGTCTGGAAATGCATTCTGTCCGAGAAGCTATTTTGGCCTAGTGAAAGTAAAACTCTACGCTTTTCTTTGCCTTCTTCCTACATCTGCAGCTGCCCCCTCCTGCCCACCTCAGACCTCCATTCCTGTACCCTTATCCTTTCTAGTGCCAAAGTTGAAGCAACAAGGAGAGGTAGGTGCCCCTTTTCCCCTCAGAGTCCCTTTTGGTGCAATCCAGCCCCTCCAGCACCCTTCCTTATAGCAGGTCTTTCTTGCTTGTTTTCTCACTGGTATAAAACTGACCATCTAGAAGAAGGCTACTGTATTTTTATCATTGGGATAAATAAGGTGTAAGAAACCCTGACACATGTCTAATAAATACTTTGTGAAACCCATGAGAAACAAAAGCAGCATTTCCAGCAACATGTTTAGCATTCCTTGAGGTGACTGATAATCTGTTTTTTTTCCCCAAAAAAAATTCAGAATTAAATCTCCCACCTTCTGTCAAACAGAACTTAATCTTTACAGTGACTTTCAAAGCTGCGGGGTAGTCTTTGTAAATGAATTTCCTTGTTACATGTTAAAAATTACACTGCAGTTCTAAAACCTAATTTAGGGTGTATGGACCTTCAGCTCCATAAATCATCAGCATGTCCTTCAGCTCAAGTGTGCTCACCACTTCTCACAGGCTGTAATATATTACATAACCATATAAAATATAAGGTGCAGTAACAGACTCTCTTAAAAAATAAATTCAAGACAGACCTTATGTATACACATAAAAATCCATTTTATTGGGATAATGCTATGATATAAAACTTGAAATTGAATTAAAAAGAATTATGCTTTCAGATCCTCTTTAGAGGTTGAGTTCAGCTAACATGAAAAAGATTTTTCCACCTACATAAATGCCACAGTACAGGAATAAATATCTTGTAAATTGCTTACTTTTAATTCTTTCTGATTACAAAGACTTATTGTTCTATTCTTTTTTGAAACTGGGGTACAACAGAACCAAAAGTACTGATTTATAAATATTAACATCATTCTACAGGATTTCCCTCACAGAGAAGGGCAAAAGCTACCTTTGCAAAAGTCCTTTTCCTCAGTACCTTACCATTAAGGCTTCAAGATACTGACGGCCAGTTCCAGGGATGTGTATCTGTGTAAAGAATGTGTTCTGTGCAAGGAGCACAGTAGTGAGATGGCTGCAACTCATTATCCATCCATCTAGTAGAACAACATGTTTCTTCCAAAAGATGTGCTTCTTTCTCAGCTTCTCATTGGTTTGCGTGATGTAACTTGAAAATAGTGGGAATGCCTGGCTTGCAGTCTGAAAATCAGGTTCAATATCTGCTTTTGTTCACTACTCTTCCTTACAGCAGCTGTTTATTTTTTCTGGTCTTTATCATTCTGTGCTACAGAGTCAATCTTTCACTGTTTCTTTTACTCTTTGTTATTCTTAGCTTAGTGCTTTTTCCATATTGATATATTTTTGTGAGACTGCTGGAATCACCTGCATTAATTTGAAAGTGTTTGTAAGTATTTCTGCCCAAAAGGTGACTAAAAGCTAAGTTTTGTAGGTACACAACTTCCAGATCTTAGCTGTGAACAAAAATCATCTGCCTGGGACCCTGCATTCTCCTAGATGAAGATTATCTCTGCTGTTATTTGGAGCAATGCCTGAGTGAATTTGGAATATGTTCAGGGTCTCAAATGAGAACATGTATGTTGAAATTAGATAAAAACTAGTCAGTAAGCTTTGAGATGCATGCCAGATGGAGGAATCACTACAGTTGGAGGGCAATATCTATTTAATGTAGCAATAAAAACTGGTAAGGAAATTGTTACATCTGCAAAATGCAGATACCACCAAGCTAATGCAAATTGAGCCTTGGTACAGTACAGGCACACCAGGCCAAGGATCACCATGGAGTGATAAGCCCCATGGAGACATAAACAGCTTATTAACTCACAAAATACAGTTATCTCAAAAACAGAGGGAAGTTGGACTCTCTGTATGTCACTATGGCATTGCAAGCACTGGGATTTCTGCAGTCCAGTGTAGTATAGATATTCCCAACGTATGTTTAGACTGTGTCTGTTTATACTCTTTTTCTGGCAGTATTCTTTTACGTAAGTAAGCACTACTTTGTACTTACTGCATTTAACGGCTTGTCAAATCTCCAAGAGTGAATTCTATAAGATCTAAATCCAAACATACATTTTGGGAAAATATAGTCTATGAAATGCATCTAAAAAAAATGGAAGAAATTTAAAACCACTGCTCTGATATAAGAGAAAGTTTTCTATTTTAAAGAAGTACTTGTAAGGAGACTGAAAGAAGGCACTCTAATGCTATTTGTTATATAGTCTAACTGCAAAATCACTATGCTTTTTTTTTTTAAACACCTGTATTTCAATAGCCAGCAAATAAAAATTTTCCTAAGTGCTGTATTCTCAGTTAATCTCCATGACCCCATCTCCTGTTACTTTGATGTGCTAAAATAGGAGTGTAATGTAATTTAGGTATCAAAATTCCATTTGGAGTCAATGGAGGGAGACAAACACTTTAGAAGGACATTTAATCCCATTCCCAAAATCAGAATGTCACTCTGCAATTGAGAGACATAGGATGGAGTTTTGCTGATCAGAAGTTGGCATCTATGTTGTACATAGAATCATAGAATCACGTACTCATATCTGATCTAGTTGCCTAAATTCTCTGCATAGGATGTGGTAAAAAATAAGTACTTCCATTCATCCCAAAGTTGATTCCAAATAGGACAGATGAGCTGGTCTCTCTTAAAGACTCTGTCAAAGGTCTTTAACACCTTTTCTCTCACTTGACTGTTAAGGGAGATTCCGGGCACCTGCCTTAGGTGGAGAAGTCAAAGTTACCTAACACTAACACCTTCTGTGTTGATCACTGAGGAGGTTGCTTCATCTCTTAACCCAGCTTAAGCTGCTGTTCTTGACATTTGAGCTAATATAAATCCAAAATGTAGGGGAGATGAATCCAGGCTTCTGTGCTTCCCCATCCGTGCCTCATATTTGCAGATGCTTACCTATTTAATTACATGCCTCTAATTCCTGTCGAGCACCTCTTTGATTCCTATGTCAAAATTTCGTGTTTATGTTAAAAGTTCTAAAAATACAGGTGCTTCCAATAATTTAGGTAACAGTCTAATTTCTAGCTATGAACGTAGATTATGAAGTACTTTACACAGGGATCTCCCTCCTTTCTTTGTACCTAAAGATTCTAGCAGCCAGCTGCGCTTCATCCTCCCCCTTTCGCGTCTTTTCACACCTTTCCATTAGACAGAATACTGTGTAATGTATGTATTCCTTCTGAACAGTATAGCACTGGATAAAAAATCACAGTTCTCTTTCCTCTCCTTTAGATGGTGTTAATTAATGAATGTCACACGGTTCTCCAATGTGGCTTACATCATCACTCTCTTTTTTGGTTCCTTTTTAGTGTGGTAGTGTGTGTAAACAATGAAATCAAATCCAGCACATCCAGTAATGGATCCCCTAATGTAATGGGGAAAAGGTATTTGGAGGCAAGGGGAGAAGATGTGTTTTATTGCAGCAGCTCTGTTTTATATTACAGCTCCATCTGCCTTTGCTGGACCTTTGGATGACATCTGACAGTGCAATCTAAAACAATGATCATTCGGAAAACACTTCAACAAATCAGCTAAATAATCAGACCCAAAACAGATGGTGTTGCAAAAAACAAGTATCTTTTTCTCTACCAGTTTATGCATAACTACTCTTCTGATCGTGACGATGAAAAATTGCAGACAAAGGTTTTGTAATAATAGAAGCAAACTCTCTACTGCCAGATGAGGGAATGGGTCACTTTACCTTTTTTAAAAATTAAATATGGTTTGTTCAGACTCTCTTTGTTAAATCACTTTTCCATGAAATATTATTTTCAGTATAAGATAATAGTGTAATATTAGGAAAGATTTTTTTAAGATCACCCATGTAGAAGTGCTCTCTGCATGTATGTACATCTGCTATTATGGTGACTAACAAAGAGTTTTTTTACTTTGTGTATGCATAAACTGCTACAGTGCTTATATTCTGAGATATAAATATTTTAGATTTTGACCTCCCAGTGCAAATTAGCAAAGCCAATGAGTTTCCTCAAGTGTATAGCAACTACAGAACCACCTGTGCTAGGTAACAGTGGGTTGATTTACTGGGCTATCATTTTTATTTTCTGTTTCTCATACTTCATACATTTGGGATTTTGCTATTGTCCCTACCTTTGCTGTCTGTCAATTTCTCAGAAATATAGAAAAGTGGTAATTATTTAGCACCAAATATGTTTAACCCATTTTATGGGATAATTAGTTATAAAGTTCATATATTCTCTGCAATCTAAAAACAATAGGAGAGACATTTTTCCCAAATTCTTCTTGATAGATCAGTCCACTAAATATATCAATAAACAACTCCTCATGCTTACTTACTGTCAAGTAACATAAAACTTTGCAAAGTTGAGTTATGAGATATAGTTTAATCATTTTGGAGTATTATTACTTTTAGACTTAGCAATCTGGCAGTGCTAAAATATGATAATTTCTAGCGTTCTTGCCAGGAGTCCAAGACAGGTATGAAATTTAAGGCCTAATATTGTTCTCCCTCGATACTGGCATAAATCAGGATGAATGCTACTTCATTCAGTGAAGATACATCAATGTAAAATTAGGTGTTGATCCTGATATCAACCGTCACTTCAAAACCACCACCAATAATACTGCTTTATTATTACTATTGTTGCACTTGATATTGGTATTTTGATATTTCCCAAAAAAGCAATGACAGGACTGACATACTACTGTACAAACTATGTACTGGTACCATACCATTATCCTAACATTTTGGAAAACATACTGTCTCCTGTCATTAATTCTTTGGTTATCTGCCTTGCCAGTCTGCAATTCCAGTTCTGCGGAGCAGTTCATGGGCAGGACATTACTTGAATAGACAACTCTAACAAGATCAAGAACCCAATTTATGATCAGATACCTCATGAGAACATAAAGAGAGAGGAGGCAAATATGGCAGCAACATGATCTTCTTGTACAGATTAGTAGTGAGAATGACTTGGTCATTCTGAATAATTGAAGCTTTCTGATGTAAATAAATAATTATCAGCAGTCTCCATCTGCCTTCTACTTGCTTTACTAATTACTAGAAGAGACTTGCGTATGACAAGGTTGGGTTTTCTACCAATAGAAAATAAAGATTTTTCTGTCTTCTGCTTTGTCCAATTGTCGAGATTTGCTAGTCCAGTGTTATTAGCTCTCTTGCTTGCTAAAAGGTGGCAAGAGTAATGTCTTTTGTGTTTTACTGTTGTCTTTTTAATTTTCTTTCTTCAATCCTCTCTCCTTCAGCAGGCTGGAAGATCTTTAATGTTATTCTGGCCTTTGCATGCAATACTGTGAACAGATTGGTGTTGTCAGGGAATTACATCCAATCTGTGTTGAGCTTTGAAGAGGAATTGTTTATGATTAGGCGATTTACACTTGAAGTGGGCAGAAGATGGCAAGGCCTATAATTAGAAGGAGGGAAATTTATCTCCCAACAGCATGTTCCTCCCTCTGAGCAGAGCCCTAGAGTCAGAAAAGGGCAGATGTAAACACACTTCTCCTCCAAGCTGGCTGATTCTGCACCTGGGTTTGATTGAGTCTGGGTTGTTGCTGCCAGGAACAACAGTTGGACTTCAGCCTGGTTAGGAAAGGCAAATTCTGTCACCACTGTCTTCTTTGCTTAGCTTATCTGCTGTGTTTTCTAAAACATTTTGTTGAAGCACATCTGCCTCTTCTGACCCAGTTGGCCAAATGTGCATGAACAAGCTGCATCACATTACCTGCTCTTGGGTTTGAGCAGCTACAAGTCACTTTAAGAACTGAAAAGGAATCAAAAAGCCCCAGAATAGCCATGCTAAATAACAACTGTCTGAAGCTGAACAAAGAGACATTATCAATGCCCAAACTTTATTCCTTAGGTCTGTGTAGGTGTATCTCACCCCTGCTCTTCTACCTGTAACTCTGCCTTTGCTTCAGGAATGTGGCGCTACCAATGTGACTGTGCTGGTCCCCAGCAGGGGACAATGGCAATAAGCCATTTTATAGGTATTACTCCCATGTTTAACAGTTTAGAAAATGTGTTGGGTGCCATCAAAAAGGGCTCACAATTCCCACTTCCAGGCTCTACTATGTGCTACATTAACTTGCTGTCTGATTGTCTTATTGACAACTTTGGTTACATTATGGAGGTCTTTGGAGCAAAGTGTCTGGATTTCTGGAGATGGCTTCTTTGTACATCAATGTCACCCAGCTCCCATGGTTTACTGTGTACCGTTCTCAAGAGTGTCCTAGAGAGGAAACATAAAAAAAGCTTCTGGTTAGGAGTATGTCCAATAATTCAACTCACCTTCTTGGAGCAGTCCAACTAATCTACAGATTAGTTTTACTGTCCATTTTAAAAGTCTGTATAATGATTTGTAAAGTTCCAAATTTAGCTCAGCTAAGGTTTGATGTAATAAATTTGTCTTTTGACTGTAAAATCACCTCCAGCTAAAGGTATTCTTTTGTTGAACAGGAAAATAAAGAATAAGTAGCAACTAAGAAGGTTTTCCTCTGGACACAAGTTGTTTTGTTTCTGTTGTCCCATCCAGGAAGCCATTTCTTGCTGAGCTTTTTTCATTCTCCCTCACTCTAACCTTGAGAAAAAAAACAACTTTTCTGAAAGGTGTTATGAGATATCTAAGAATTAAAAGAAGGATGTATGCTGCCAGATTAAAACTCCGTATCTAAAAAATCCCAGCCAATTCCTAATACTTCTAGTCTATGTGACTTCCCAGCCAAGGCAATGTTATTTTCATCCAAGAAGCTGAAAAGAAAAAGGTGGGAAAAGTTACACGGTAATTTGTTTTTAACATAATCACTTCATGTACATTTGGTAAACATGTTTATTTTCAACAAATAGGGTTTTTTGCAACCCCCTTTTAGCCAATTTTCTCACTGTTTGCCCTCCCCCAATTTCTGACAGAACAGAGATATGGTAATCAGTTTCTATAGCTCATAAAAGATTTTCTGCAGGACGCATAAAAGGAGACTGATTACATTCCATTGTGAACTCTTGGAGAGCACAGCACAACTATTCACAGTGTCTTCAGCCTCTCTGTGCTCTGCGGTAGGAAAGAGCTCCCAGGAGTTAGTTGACCTCTGTATGTGACCAGTAGTTCTAGTTCAGGAGTGTTATTAGTCCTCATTGAGTCCAAAGAAATAAAATAAATGGTTTTATAGAGATTACCAGCTTCAATAAGCCAGGAAAAGATGGGTTATTTATTAAATATGTACCTTTAGGAAAGGTTGCTGATATTCTTTCTATATAATGGGCAGATAGAGATTGAAAAAGGAAGCAATACAAATAATATAGTGACAAGTCAACAAGAACTGAGCAAAAATAGTCCATACCTCAGAAACACAGGTGAGGAGAAAATAGAGAGGAAGTAATAGAATTTTTTCAGCAAAGATTACACTGAGAATTTGAATTTATTCTCTAAATTCCTTCACACATAAAAACCCAACACCAAAAAGGGAAAAATCCAGAGATTTCGAAGTATGAGATTTTGCTGTGGAAAAATTACATAACAGTATATAATACTTGAAACTGCTGTAATGATCATGGAATCACGGAATCACAGAATTGTTGGAGTTGGAAGGGACCTTCTAGAGATCATCTAGTCCAACTCCACTGCCAAAGCAGGATTGCCCAGAGCGCATTTCTCAGGACTGCATCCAGGCGGGTCTTGAAAATCTCCAGAGAAGGGGACTCCAAAACCTCCCTGGGCAGCCTGTTCCAGTTCTCTGTCACCCTCACCATAAAGTTCTTCCTAAGTAGCTGGTAGCTAGATAA
>JAOXJK010000023.1:71009851-71038790 GCA_025774025.1 Xenus cinereus | reverse complement strand
TTGGAAGTATATACAGTGTCATAAAAACATAGATCCAGTCTGTATCAGAAACATTCTTCAGTGTCATATTTAGGTTCTTATTGAAAGAAAAGTGAATGCTATTCCATTTTGCAAGATCTAAACTTTGAGCTGAGATCATCTCCTATCTCTACTACATGCTAATCTAGCAAGGTAGAGCTGCACCAAAACAATTGTAAAAAAATACCTTGTTTTTCCAAATATATTGCACCCTCCACTGTCTCAAATAACATTTTAAATTAACAAATGCATCTGTCTGTGAAATACATTAATTAGCACATCTTAAAAGGAGATTATCACTGTTTTCTGTCTTTGTAAGCTTTACCACTGATTCATTTAGTGGTATCTCACCAAAACTTCAAAATTTTTGTTGATAATTCACAATTCATGACCCTCAGTTTCTCACCTAACCCAATTAGCATCTTAAGAAAAAGATTTACAAAAGATGTTAGTCATAAAGCCAAAGAAACTAGACAGAGTTTAGGCCGAGTAGAACTTTCTGGATTCCATTTGTCCCTCAAAGATGGATACATACCTAACAACAAAGTAACTCAGCTTACAGTTCAATTAAGAGCCAGGTCTTGAAATGAAGTACTTTTAAAAGGACACCTCTTTCACAATTCTTAGGGAAAGAAACATTGTTCAGCATCTTCTTCTCTTTAATCTTAAGAGAACCAAAGTAATATGTCACAGTTCAAATGTTAGTGGTATTTTCTTTAGCTACAATGGTGGAAGGACAGAAGTAAGACAATCACAGAATTGCAGCATGGTTACGGTTGCAAAGACCTCTGAGTATCATCTGGTTCTTGCTCAAAATCTTTGTTCAAAGCAGGGTCAGCTACAGAAGGCTACTCAGAACCATGTCCAATGAGGTTTTGAACACCCCTAAGGATGTAATTTCTCTTGGTAACCTCTTCCAGAGTTTGACCATCCTCACAACAAAAAAGTTTTTTCACTTTTTTAAAGGGAATTTCTTGCATTTCTTTTTGTGTTCATTACCTCTCTTCCTTTCACTGGATACCACCGAGAAGAGCTTGGCTACACGCTTTTTACTTCCTCCCATGGTGTATTTACAAACATAGATCAGATGTCTCCTGAGCTTCATCTTTTGCAGATTCAACAATTCCAGCTCTCACAGCCTCTCCTCATACAAGAGATGCTCCAATGCCTTAATCATCTTCATGGCCTTTGCTGGGCTCACTACAGCATGTCCCCGACTCTCTCGCATTTGGAAGCCCAGGACTAGGCACATCAGTCCAAGTGAGTCTGACCAGTGCTGAGTGGAGGGGATCATCTCTCCTGACCTGTTAACAATGTTCTTCCTAATGCAGCCTGGGATGGTCTTGGTAAAGACACGTTGCTGGCTGTCTTGACTCAGGGTGGAGCAGAGCCAACCTCCAGTTGAGTGAGAGAAGCTCTTGCTTCCATTTGTTGCTGTGACAAAGCCGGGTCAGCTGATCTGGTTGTTTACCCAGCAGAGGGGTCCCACCTGCAGGGAGGAGCAGACAGGTCAGGTGACCCAAACTGACCAATAGGGTATTTCAATTGTAACTGAAAAGTTCTTAATTTGAGATAAAACAGAAACTAAAGCAATGGGAAGAAAAGAAAGGAAATAAATCTAAAAATTTCAAAAATAAGCCACAAAATGTTCGGTTATTTCCTTCATAGTTTGCTACATGACCTGCAATTCCAGGTTTTGGAAGCTACTGCAAGTTACATATTTTTTCTCTGTTAGCTTAAAAGCAAGAGATATACGCGCTAGATTTATGATAATTTGGCTGTTTATGCTGACATAGTTCTGCATTTTCATCTTCCGGCTGTTTAATTATTTGACAACAGTCTTGAAATTAGTATCTAAGAAGAGTGAAGGTCTTCTCAAAGACGTAACTGCCACATGATTAAAAAAATTAGATTCAGCAAATTGAAATTTGTCATAGAAAAGCAGTTATATTTTAGCCAATTTCTGCTGTTCCTATAAACTAAGTTCTTTAAATCACCCAGTAACAGGATGAACTTTTAGTAAAGTTTATTGTAAAGAATAAAGTAACAAAAAATAAAATTCATACAATACTCTAACTACCATAACAGACAAGTCAATAGTCTGAAAAGATCACACCATTAGAACATTCATTTATTCTGAATTAGGCAAAGGGGCTCTCAGCTGTATTTAAAATTGTCTTTAAAGAGAACCAAAGTCCTTCTTAGTGTGCTATACAGGATGGAGTGACTCTTCCTCTATCATTATCTCTGGCAATACAGAACAAAAGATTTACATAGCTGGAATAAAATAAAATACATTCTCCCACACATCCTCCCCTTTATTGGTTTTCAAAATACTGTTCAAGAGTTAGATGAAAATATACTTTTCCTAAATAGATAAAAAACAAGAACTCATTATTAACTACTACTACTTAATAATTAAGCAGTGTTGTTTGCCAGTGGATAAATTAAAAAGGCAAACTGCTATTTTCTAAAGAGGTTTAGATTCTAGGTTGCTAAAAAGTCATTTGGGTCCACCATGTGCATGAGAGATTGTCAGGAGCCCAATTAAAGACAGCTTTTCAAGGCTGATCTCTCTACTTAGACCACATATAATTTCTTTTGATCATCTCAGCCTTGAATTTGCAGTGGAGACCGGACAAATCAGAGCCACCAAAGAACACTCCCTACCCCGGTTCCTGCATATTCTTTAGTCACCACCTTCTGACCACTTCTGCTCACAGTTAGAGCAGAAAGGCTAATCAAACTTATCTTTGAGGTATAAAATGGTAAAAGAAGTCATAAATATGAGACTTCCCATTGAACCTTCCCAAGTACCTTCACCTTTTTTCACCCACAGTGCCAATCGTTTAGCACTCTGGATTCTGAGAGACAGTTTTCATGCTGTTATTTAGATAAATAAATAAATAAATAAGTATGCAAAAGTACACAGATTTGAAAAACTGGGAAAACATTACAACATTGCAATAGGGCAATAGAAAATGAGACCCCCACATTTAGCTGAATAGTAGATGCAGTTTTCCATTTTGCTGGATCCAAAATTTGAGTGGAAAGTCAATAAACGGGTGTTGACCAGATTTCAAATGTATAAGTATTAAATTTCTAATATTTTTAAAGCAAACCACTCTGATTTGGCAAAGCTGAAGATAGATTTCTTCTAATTAATGTGTTAAATACATAAGAAAAATGATGCAAGGATACAATATCAATTTTTAAAAACCTTAATTAAAAAGAATAAATTCAAATAAAGAAAAAGGGTAAGTATTTCAGTATTTTCATATCAAAAAAAGGGTGAACTTGAAGAACTTCCCCCCCCCATCAGGTCAGGAAGTTTAGAATATTCTTCAAAGTCCTGGTAAATTCGTTCAGGCCATTCTTTGCTGAGTATTTGGATGAGGAATTTTTGACACATTTATTGGTTCAGTGTCTTAGGTGGTTTTGAATGTAGTTGATTTTTATTGTTTTGATAAGCTATTAACTCTAAATAACTTTTGTTGGCATTTCTTTGGAAAGTGCAAACGGATAATCTTTTCTCTTTTAAATTTAATACTGGAAATGCATAATAGACTGTATACTGACTTCCCCAGTTTCATTTCTTTTGAAGTCTCAAGAAAACTAATTTATCACCTTTTTCCCCTGCTTTTACCTAGAAGTCCTCCTGTTTTTTCAATTAAGTTGGTTCTCACAGCTTCTTTGTAATCATACCCATGATTGGCTCTCCCTTGGGAATAATGGCAGCTGCTTTCTGGTGAATGTTAACTAGTGTAATTATATTCTCAAATACCATAAATGTCTACTTAATTCCCTAAATTGTCAATACTATTTGTAAAGGATAAGTGAAAAGAAAAATATTTGCCTTCATGTTTTATTTAGAATGCAAGCTGCTCACGTCAGTGGCTGCCTGCATGTATTTGGGTAGTGTCTCACACAATAGGGCTGTAGTGCTCATAAAATGCTATGCAATCATTAATGTTATGAACTTCTTAATTTTAGAAATCTAAACCATTTTTGAGTGCACCAGAGATCATGAGTGGTAACTTTCAAGTCTTAATTTTGGGAAGTTGCATTTCAATGCATAACAAGAGGCAGCCCAAAATCCTTGACACCCTTACACTCCCAAAAGTTAAGCTTGAATTGCAAAAGGAAGTACACTTCTTTTTTAATTACCGTTATAATTAATTTGTATTTTTTATCAAACTATTTATTATAGAATTACTCTGGAGGTATTCAGTTTGAATGTCTGTGTCATGGCTGAAATGTTCTATTTTTAATGATTCCCTCAGGTGTAATATGATTTTAATTTCTCCACATTGATGACAGGATTGTGGTATAGTACATGAAAACACTGAAAGCAGATTTAAAGGTGTTTTCAAAGGCAACTGAAAATATTAGCTTTATCCTGGTATGTTTCAAATGCAATAGATTATGAACATTTGAATAGATTTTTCCATAGAAATAATGAAATATATGGAAAGGCAACAGGAATGAAAAAGTGAGAGCTAAAATCAAATGTGCTACCCTTACACTGAAAGAAGTCAGTACAAAACAGGCAAAGAGACATGCTGTAACTTTGGAGTATGTGTCAAGCTACAATTTGTGAAAACACTCCTCTTTTTTTAAGAGAAAAGTTAAATTTGGCTTTTATCAGGACTAACTCCTTGCAGACAACAAGACCGCTAATAAAATACTTAAACCCTGCTGATTCTGTGATGGTTAAACGGCTAGTATTAGAGGTATTACAAAGTGATCCATGCCAAAAGTAATTTCTGAGCAGTTTGGGTGAGGACAGAAAAGCTCATTGCAAAATTGCTAGCTGTTAAGAAACTGGAAAAAATGCTGCTATTCAAACCATTGAAGACCTGAGCTCTTGGATCTCATGACAGTAATGTGAAAATTAATAGTCTAGCCATTTCTAATGCACTGAAAAATGTTTACAGGGTAAGAAATGCAGACAAAGGTATTTCTTAAAGAAAAAGTAGCTGAATTTGAAAAAAAGTGTATCTTTGTTTCTTCATCTTGTCTATAATGTAAAACTCATTCTGAGCAGAAATTTCATTCTATTTTACCACCGACACCCATTGTACAGGCTTTTTCTGCACTGGAAGTGTGTGATGTTTTTTTCACAATCAACTTTATCGTTGTATCAGGGTTTAAACTTCTATTTCTGATTTTTGTTTTTTTTCCTGATTGCTGTGAACTTATCTAGGATCAACTTTAGTAAGATTTGACTTTACTGTGAAACAAAAAGTCCAAAGCATTAAGGAAAAACATTTTTTTAATAGTACGTTTGAAATCATTGTAAAGATGATATCAAGGAAATCAGAAATATGGAGGAACTGGCATTTTATCTTCTAATTCTCTTAAAGCGTGCTGAAATACAAGTTGCTCCACTTCAATTACATTTTCCAGAAGGTGATCACTTTTTGCTTCCAAAAATTATATTCATTCAATATTAGATATAAATTGAATAACTGGAAAGAAAGCAATATTAGTACTCTGTATTTGCAGTGTAGTTTTAATCCACAAATATCCTAAGTGCTTTGCTAGTTGTGCATAAAAGCAGAGATTAGTATGTCTTAAAATCAAATTATATCTATGTTTTATTCACATTTTAACTCAAAAATTGTATGATACATAAACTAAGGGCATTTTTCCAAATAGACTAAAAAGAAATATTTTATTCAAATGCTTTCTTAACAATATATCTTTCATTTTGAAATGTCATTACTGTTGCCACATTCTGTGAACATTTCATGTTTGATTAGCATTTTACAGCTGATTCCTCACAAAATGTCTGATTGGTTCTACATAAAAGATCTGCATCTTGTACCTGTGGGAGAAGGCACAGCAGTTGTGCAGCAGCAGCTTTCCACAGTAGCTTTGGAAAGAAATGGGAAAGAAAAATTTGTATTATTCAAATGTCTATAATTTCAAAGAAGTAATAAATAATAGATAGGTTGATGATCTTGTTACCTCTACCTGCATAGAAAGTGAAGTGGATTATGTCCCCTTTCTTGTATTTTTTTTCATTAGTTGGGAAGTAACACTCTCACTCATTTCCTGCCAGAACAGTTTAACATTACTTCAGTCAGAAGAGGACTGACATCGCAATTTCCAAGATTTTCTGGAAATTATTAGCCTACTTGCAACATAATCCATGATACAAGAAGCCACAAAGATAATAAAACTAAGAGTTTATTAGGTACCCATTTTCAAGCACAGGAAACTGGGTTTGCTAATTTCTTAATTAAAATTAACATCATTCTCAGACTTCATGACGCAAAGTGTAATATGATTGAATGAATACAATATGTGTATTTTTATGGATTTTATTTTTTAAAAGATGAGTAAGAAGATATATACTTAAGCAAGCATTTTACTGAACTAATTTATGACAACTTTATAACGCTAATTAAAGATGGAATGATACAAAGATCCAATCAAGGTCATAATTAAGAGTGATTCAATAAATCAATATGTAAAATTATTAAATCATCAAATGAATATAGCAAATAATCAACTGAAATTACAAGGGTGACACCAGAAATAATTATTTCTGGTAGTCAGGTAGGGAAAATCTGAAATAACTTTTAGTCTAAGACATCAGTTGGGTTTTTCAGGCAATACAGAGCATTGACCTAGTTTCTGAAGGCTTTTTCCAGGAAAGTTATCTATCTTAGTTTCACTCAGTAAAGTAGACAGGTGAATCTTTTGGCAATTGCACTCAGCAAGTTTTTAATTGATGCTTTGTTTTAATTTTCCAGTTTTGTATAACAGCATTGTAACATACATTCTAAATATACACGGTGATGGATATACAATTGAAATTTTCTATAAAGTTGTTTTATTGTAATCCAAATGAAGAAATGATGAAAGAGCAGCAGGAAGAGGGGCTGGTATCAATATCTAGAAACATTTTTGTAGCAATGGTTACTCTGACGACTTACCTTACAAACACACATGTACTAGTGGAACAATATGGGTGAGACATTCCTACACTAAAACACCACAAAATTCAAGACATCTATCTCTTGGGAACCTTGATTTAAATGGAGCAGAGAAGTGCATGAAGTTTATAACAAAATAAATGTCTTCACATAATCAACAGAAGATGGGGAAGCAACACACAGATACACAAAAAATTAAATCCTTCATGACTTTGTGTAGATGATCTACCCGGAAACTAACCACGATTTCTCACCAGCATCTGTGTTATTTCAAGCAATATAATATGAGTGCGTTTTACTTCTGAATTGCCTTAATCTTTATTTTGCCATTTCAGTGGCTTTGTGATGTAAAGAAAATACCTTTATGCCAACTCCTTTCTGAAGGTAGGTAAACTTGGTTTACTGTTATTATAGGCAATCTATGGTTGCCTATAGAGAAAGAGTTTCACAGTTTAACTAAAAGTGTGAAAATGTGTCCGTGTTTTTGAAGGGATTTTAACCTGCGACCTGACACATAAATACATTCAGTTTTGCCCTAGTTCTTGTTCACTTCCTCAGTAGATATCTAATTTTATGAATTTATATTGTATTGTCTTCCATCTTTCCAAGGCTGAAGAATTCCAGTCTGTTCCATCTTCATTCTTGAAAAGGTCTTTCTGTAGTCTCCAACATTCTTATCCAGCTTCTACACAAAAGTAAAATCTTGAAACTGGGTTGGGTTTTTGTTGTTGCTTGGTTTTCTTTACCATTAGAAAATACTTTCTTGCTAATGGATTAGGCTAAAGTGAAACCAAACTTTATAAAATTGAGACTGTATATTCTAGTCATAGCAGCTAGACAATTGAGCAGCTAAGTCAGGAAGCTGACTGAGAGTGGGAGTGAGAGAGCAAAGCTGTGTATTCATTTACGAGGGTCAGTCTTACATGATGGTTTAAGTGCTGGGAAAGTGGATGCATAAGCACATGGCATTACATGGAGTTGAGTATTATTAGCAATGTTGCGGCAAACTGTTCCTGTCATATTTTACTTTGTTTTTTATCTCCCACCCTTGGTCCAAAACCATAGCACAGGCTTGATTCAAGACTTGGGTAGAACAGATTGGAAAGTGTTGACACATGTTGATGGATCTATGATGTATATGTATTCATATGGGTTTTTCTGTTGATAGGACAGAAATTAACTTGGGTGAGGAGAATCCATGTCTAGGATGGAATGGGGATGGGAAGATCAGATGGAAAAAAAACCCCAACATTTAAATTTTTTTTAACCTTTATTTGATATTTATTTACTGGTTGAAGTCCAGAACAGGACAGATTGAAGCAGGTAGATCTGAAATAAACATAGTACACCTTATAAAGAAACTCCTTTAAAAATAAATAGACAAGCAAACTTAAAAGCAAACAAACAAGCACAACTCTAAATCTTAATTTTCAGTCCACAGAGTGGTTGAGAATAATTCCAATAGAAATGAGGTGGGAGAAATTAGATTTCTGTTTGATTACATCTGGATACAAATTTGGTTTAAATTAGATTTGTGCTGCAAAACAAAGCTTGCACAGGGAACTGATGTATGTGTAGTTTTCAAGCTCACATTGAAGGTCCATTTTTTTAACAGCTGAGGTAGTGAACTAGTGAAGTACTTAATTATGTGCCAAATTATATAGTTTTTATCTTTGTCTTGCTAAAGGAGTGAAACTCAAACTCTTCTAATGTATTTGTTCATCTAAAGTGAAGAAATGTTGTGTATTTCTTCCTTTTGAAAGGGCCAGAGATGAAGAATATGCATTTATATTAACTGCAAATAGCGCAGGATGACTAATTAAATATGACTGAATTGTGTATGCATTTTTCATGTTGTTAATAAGTGAAATTTTGTGTGAAAGAGGATGAGAAATGGGAATATAGAGAACAATTTTTACAATGCTTAGCTAATATGGTACTGTTAAGCTTCACTCTTCCAACAAACAGAACTGCATTTCATATTTAAAAAATGCTTTGAAATATCTTTTATTTTCTTTTTTAATGAATAAGGCATAAAGTTTCACTTCAAAAAAAAAGGAACTTTAATCTCTAATTAGAAATCTTTAGTTTAAGAATTTCCAAAATTTCAGATAAATTATGAAAAAATTTATAGACCTGTTTAATGCACTGTACTGATGGCACGTGATAGATCTGTGATTGCACACTGTATTCTTGTATATATAATAGTATCCTCACATACTGATCTGTTCTGCACTGGAAAATCATTTTAATTCTGTGGCCCTTGTAATACTTGTATCTTGACCATATGAAACTTCATTTATGTTAAAAGGCTTGGGCACATTTTCTATGAAATCTTTTCTACACCTTGTAAACAGATTGTAGGATGCTAATAACACACAATATTTCAAGGAACAAAAGAGTACAAAATATCTTTGAAATGAGTAGGACGCCAATGCATCATTACTGTCATCATAGGGTAGTGAAAGAAAGTGAAGAAGTATCCCTCATAAAAGTACAAAAGTACCCAGAGATAAAATGCAAATATTAATTCTGGAGCTGTAGAATATACTCAGTGTTGTTTTACTTACTTTATTTTAAATCAATGAACTCTGATAAGTTAAAATTACTTGTTCAATATTGAACGAGGAATTAGTGAAAAATAGGGTAATGAGGAAGAAAAAAAAAACCAACCCATGATCCCTCCTACATATACTCTCTTTTCAAAGCTACTTTCTACTTTTCAATATTAAGCTTTTTCATTAGTTTGAGTCAATAGTCAAAGTTTGCACAGAGATTTAAAATTTTTGTTCATCTAAATATGTTATTTTCCTTTTTAAACAAGCATTGTATATTTTTTAATGAACAACCTCTTCCCTCACAAGTTTTAAAATTATTAATATTTTAGTAGAACTTAACACATACACTTGAACATATACATGCACATACATATAAAGAAAAAATTATAATTATCTTGAAAAGCAAACTAATCAACTGTATGAACTACCAAGACGCTAACCAAGTACAAATGTCTTCATCCTCAGCAGCGATTTCAAGTACTTTAGAAGAAGACAGGGCACTGTGATTTTTCTCTTTATAGTAAAAAATTTTACATGTCCCTAAGTACTTATGGAAATATGTGTCATTCTCTGAATTCACAGAAGTCAATCTTTACAGTAGTAACTAAATATTTTGCCAGATGATTAAAAAAGCTAGGAAAATGTGACCACAATCTCAGTTAAATCTACTCTACTTTTTCATGCATTCCCTTACAGTAAGCAAGTCGGGTTAATAGTTTTGCATATCAGTAATGTTTCATTACTTAGAATAAAAACTTTAAAACAAACCCCTAGTTTCACTTCCTGGCATTAAAAAAAAGAGAAAAAGTTACATTTTGTTCTGTAAATACATTTTATTTTCCCTTATCATGGTTGTGGTTTCTGACATATCCATTCAATCCAGGAATTCAGATGATTGATTTATGTAACGTCAAGTTTCCTTCCAAAGTGTTCAAAACTGCAACACTGACTGCAGGACAAATGAATGCTATTTAGCAGAAATACATCAGTCATGGAAATGAGCAGGCTGTAAGTCCTGGTCAATACCTTACAGCCTATTAAAAAGAAGAAAGGAAAGCAAGTTTGCTTAGGTTTATTATGACAGATTGTGAAAATGAATAATAGTAATGTATTCTTGTAGTCTTAGACTGCCAATATTAACATGAAAAATTATCAATCATTAATTCATCAGAGAATGCTGAGTTTCTGAGTCTCAATTATTATTGAATTTCTCTATTTAGAGGAATAGGAAATATAATGAAATAGGTTTAGTGATTGAGTTTAATGGAGCATCTTACTGGGTTGTTATACCAAAAAGCTTTCTTCATCACCAATAAACCTGAAGATTTAAAAGAAGTATTTCATACGAGATCAGAAATACAATGAAAGATACCAGAAGGTCTCAGTGTAACGGACCTGCAGGAATCTGATTATGGGAATTTAATCGTAATTCTTTTTTTTTGTCCTGGAAGCAAATACATTTTGTGTGATTTATGAAAAAATGTTTTTCAGCTTTGAACATCTTAAGTTTCTGAGCTAAAGAACTCCTGTTAATTAAGGAGAAGTATCATAAATCATATACGGTAAATGACATAATCAAAACCACTATTCATTTTGAATTCTTCCTCCAAATCCACTGAAAGCCCTCTTTTGGTTCATTCCTTCTGTTGGTGATAGATTACATGGAGAAGCAGCAAAAATTTGAAATTAATGAACTGAATGATATAATCTACAACATGAATAAAGCTTCAGTGGTGTAAGTAGGGAGGCAGACTGCTCCCCTGATGATGCTTATATTATTAAAGCTGGCCCATCTGTTCTATTGCTCACATCTTTCATTTTTCCCTTCTAGGGTCAACATGTGTCTGTGTGTGTCTCTGTGTGTGGGTGTGTGCGTAATTTCTGTGCATCTACGTGTTGCATTTCATTTTTCAATGAGAGCCAAAAAATATCTCTGGCATTAAATTGTTTAAAGCCAGATGATTCTTTTCTAACTTCATTAACTGCTGTCTACAGCAAGTTGAAATATAGCTGTCCTAGAAACACATATATATTACTGATGATAGTTGCAGAAAAGTATTTCCAACCTTGATCTAGCAAAAGAAATCTGCATATATGTATAATGCTGAGCACGGGAAGAGCCCTATTGGCTGTCACATTTTTATACAGGGGGTATAAAAATGGGAGCAGGACTGCCTAGCTTTCGCACTCTGCTTGACTCCCTTTCCATACCAACAGCTCATGTGGTGCATTGCAGTGTGGCATCACACTGGGACAACATCCAAACCACTTTCCCATCCATCTTGTAGAGAGAAATAGGCACACCAAATCAGGACAGCATCTATGCTTAAATAGAGATGTAATCCAGCTCATCCAGCATGACATTCCAATGAAGGAACTTACTGCCAAAAGTAAAACGCACGGCATATAATGCTGTCGTCACATGTGAGAGGTGCCTGATTTACCTGTGGATGAGATAGGAGCTCACGGTGCTGCGCTGTGCGTCCCAGCCGTGCTCGCAGTGCTCCGTGCATTCTCACAGCAGCTGGTGCACTTAGATACTCACTTATCACTGCACTGATGCACTTTAGTAACTAAAGACTAGAAGAGCAAAGAGAAATCTGGCCAGTCATGTCCCGCCAACTAGAACTTGCTGGATTCAAGGACTTCAGTGACTCGCTATGGAGAAGGTACTAGAAAAGTAGGAAGCTGTTAAGATTTTACCAAAAAAAATATTAAATAATTATTTATTTTTGAAAAAAAAAAAGAGGAAAATAAAATAAAACCATAAAATTATTTAATTTAAAAATGGTAAAAGACCTGTGTTCCAATAGCCCTGTGGTAAATGGAGTCTGAATACAGAATCTACATTCCCTATCTGATTCTCTTCTTTAACTGGATGTTTCAAAATAGATAAAAACTTTTATGCTTTTCTTCTGCCTCCTTCCATCTCCAAGAAATTCCTGCCTGGAACCTAACTAAACTTTTTAACAGGATATAACTGAAAACATACAGATTAATTTATTCCACAGTAAATAGGACAAAAACTGTTGGGTTTTTTTTTTTTAAAAAGTTTTAATTTGTATCAGCTTTTATACTAGTGTCAGTATGATCTTTGAGGTTTTATTTCTGGTTACTAGTGCTCTGCCTTTTTTGACAGCACCACCGCATTTGAAGATTTGATTAGAGCAGTTCTTTGTTTGAATCAGAAAAAAATGTCACAATTGTTCTCTGTTTCACCAAACCCTGTAAAAGTGAAATGTATTTCTTAGACTGCAACAATGTAACATTGAAATGACAAGCAATGTCTTTAAAGTGTCTTCAAGGTTGAAAGCATATTAGAGTAATAGCCATTAGACTGCATGTATGTGCCGTTATAGGAGTTCTGCAGTAGAGTATTATATTTGATTACTCAACTAAAAACAGTCATCCATTAACCCCTGGAGAGTTAGAGCCCCCTCAGCATGCCTGAGGCCATGCCACTTAGTGTGTCCCCATTATTTTAAATGTTATAGAAAGAACACTAGGACATACAGAAACATCCTAAGGTCACTCTTTGTCATTTCAATAAAAGTTATGGGAGAAAATGTATCCCCTTTGCAATGTTATTGCAGTCAGCGGCACGATGAGGGAAGAACCTGGCATATATATTCAAGGGCATTCATGGGTTAAGCATCAATAATACTAGAAGCAGGGCTATGGAAAAAACCCAATACCATTATATTTGTCAGAAGAGAGCTAACATTTCCATGTTTCTGGAAATATGAGGGGATTTCACTACCCCCTCCCTCCAAAAATATATGGAATTATAAATTATTCCACAGTGGTTTATTGATATTACCAGTCAAACTAATTAAGGTTTTCATTGTATTAGAACTCAGAATTTCTAGTAAAAGTTGGGTGCTGTTCTTGTGGTTAAGAAGGATAAATTTGGATTTGTCCTTTGTTTTGAAGAATTTAAAATAAAAAAGCACATGTAATATGTAGAGAAAGAAGAGACTCAACATAGAAAGTTTGCTTTAAAAGCTTTTAAATAGTCAGTAAAAAAAAAAACTATTTCATAACTATCTTTCTAGGGTTTTTTCCCTTCCTGTGTCCTCACAGCAGAAAAATGTTTTAAAGAAAGCATTAGTAGGCTGGTAGGAGAGTACTCCATCATCATCACTACCACCAGCATCATCATGCTACGGATCACACAGTACAGTTAGGAGTAGAGTCCTGTTGTGGAAGGTGTTTTAGCATCACAAAGGAGGTGACAACCTGGCATTCAAAATTCTTTCAGCATAAGAAACCGATCCTGCCATTTTTTAAAACACCGAAGTGACTTGTGCAAATAAGTATGCAAAAGTGCTGCCTAAAATAAATTTTCAAAGAAAACTTCCTTGTTGTCAATATTGTCCTGCGCTTTCAGTTTATTTGCTTTATTTAATGATGCTCCATTTTCCTCTGTCCACTTAACATTTTCTTGAAGCAGATATAACTGTGGGCAAAATTAATGATTTGGTCAAGGATGTCCATCCATTGACATGAGTTATAATTTTGGTTCCATATCATTACAACTGTGATGGAATTTAAGAGCTTAAATATATGATATGATGTGATCTGTAGTAACGATCACATTCCATTAGTTTTACTCAAAAATTGCAAATATTCAGGATACAATTCCCAATTTTTATATTAAGAGAAAATATTAAGAGAAATATTTTATCTACTGTCCACAACAAAGAAATTTAACTTCTTGTACCATGTACTGTGGGTTTTTTTTTTATTATTAAATTTGATTTTAATAAGCCGCAGTGATAAATCACCGGTTTGCCCAATGATTTTGTATTCTTTGCTGCATTTAGATTAACAAAGCCAAACAAAAAAGAAATCGTGGCAAAGCATGTCTCTAGGGGCATGTTCAAACTGAATCAAATACTGCAGTGACTCTAAAATAATTGTTAAAACCTATGGGTATAAATTTAATCATGGTTACACTACTTTATCTATATAACAGAGAGAGTACTGAAAGGCTTAATTAATTCTTGATTGTAAAACACTTAAAGAACCTTTGAAAAAATTGCCATGCAAGTCCAAAACATCATTGTTTACAGTGGTGACTCACAGAAGTCTTAGTATTTCACTTGGTAAAAGACCTAATTGTTTCTCTGCTGAATTTTTATGGGACTTCTCTCCCCCCGCTCTCCCCCATTCACTTATTAGGTTCAAATTCTAATAAAGTGAGCTCTCTTGGGCAAATCAGGGCAGCTGGACATAAAAGCCTATGTGCATGCTGTCTTTCCACTCAACCATATAATGCAACACTTTGCTATCTCCATTAAAAGACTTACTTCGTACCATATCATGCATTTCATAATATTTCCATCTAAATGCAGATTTCTCTGTTCCATGTGTAGCATCTAGTCAGGTTTTCCATAAAAATACCAGCGGGAGAGAACATTGAAATTCATTTTGCATATTAAAGAAATCTCTCTGAGAATCCTTCTTTTATTTGTTTTATCAACTCAAGCAATAAGCAAGAAAATTAGAGTTTCAGCAATGATGGAGAAAACATTTATGATTTTATGAGACTTGTTCTTTTTTTTCCCCTGCTTAGACAATTTCCAGACTCTTAAGAGCAAGTAATTTTACAGTGTTCCACTGATAAATGGCATAAGACCATCTGTAACATTTAATCCAAGTACAGTATTAATATACATAGCCTGATGAGAACTTCACTTTGAATAACACACATACTGAATGCTTTTCTTCCCAATATTCACAATACATTTAATATCTGTCTCATAGGAATTTGTTTCCCTTGAAAGCATTATTGCAAATGTCATAATATTTTGTGGTGTAGCTCTCTGGTGTGCACAGGTGAAAAAGAAAAAAAAAAGAAAAAAAGGTAGAATAGATTAGATAGTAGAGATGTCATTGCAAACACCCTGTTCCTATTCTAAAACAAGAAGAAAATCAAAACTGTCATTGTCAAGCTGCATAAATAGAACTGGAGTAGATTTATATTGTAATAAGGTGTTTATTAGAAATGTTTATATTCCACATTAATCAAAAAATGGAAAAGAATGTAATTCAACTTTAAAAAAAAAACACAACAGAGAATGTTTATCAGAGCCTACTATATATAAGTGTGTTTATATATAGATAATGTTATAATTCAAAAACATGGGGAAGATATTTGACTTTTACATATTGATTTTCTTTATTGTCTGGTATCTTCTTAACATAAAATTTGTGTTTCAGAGAAAGACTTTTTAAGGCTTTGTACAGAAAACGGTATGATCATGACTAACAGTGGCCTACATCCACACTTGATTTATTTATTATTTTTATTAAATCCTTCCAAACCACTCAAAAATTTTACCAAACTGGCAATACACCATCATCTTGCTGCAGCTGTAGCTGAGCCACACATGGTGGCAGATATGTGTCATGGTTCCAGCATAATGTTTGCAAAAAGCCTGCAATTTTTCCTTCCAGTATTTCAGTGCAGCCGATGGGATGCCACAGAATGACAGAAGCAGCCGCACTTTGGTTGCTGTTGGCCTCAACAAGGAAAGACCTTCAATTCGAGTTTAGCTTTGAACAGAACGGGAAGTGCTTTTCTACCCTGAACCACCAAAGGAAGGAGCGCGCAGGCAGGAAAGCCGGATTCAGCCCTACAGGTCTCGGTTGGGGAAGGCTGGCTTCACCTCCCGGCAGCTGGATTCTTGGGAGGACACCAGCAGCCCCCAGCAGTCCTCCGCTTCCTCTAACCAGAGATCAGGACTCCAGAGGCTCACTCTCTGGACCTCACCCGCCTCTGCCCTTTCCTTTCTTCCTGGTAAAGTTGGCAAGATCTTGTTCCTAGCAGGCAAGTTTTCTCTTGTCTAAGTTCTCATACCGTACAGCCTCAGAGCTTGTGCACGACTAAGTAAAATTTACAGCATAGATGCGGCTGGACTGAATTCCCAGCCATGAAAGTGTAGGGAAGGTTTTTGCTGCTTTTATGGTGTTGGTTGTCACACCCAATGATGGTAAATTTATTAATAAAATTGCATAAATAAAACTAAGCAGAAATAACACTTCTTTTTTCCAAGATCTCACAGCCTTTTGCCAAACTTAAGTGAATTTATCTCACCGTTCACTGGCTGCACAGTATTTATTTCTGTGTAGCTGTACTGACTTGTGTCGTGTTTTATCTCTGAGAGAATACTATTTACATGCCTTAATCTTCATCTTAGTTTGCTAAAATATTCAAATCTGCCATGAATGCAAAGTAATATGCAATTATGTGTAATAGAAAGAAAGAACAACTTTGGATCAGAGCACATTTAGGTTGCAAAGCTATCATCCTAAATATCAAAATAAATATTAAGTCCATTAGCATTCACAAATACTTTAAGGTTGCTTTAAAATTCATCAGAATAATGAATATAGTTAAGATTAAAATTATTCTGCTTTTATTCAAGCACAAAAAAGAAGAAATAGCATTCTCTCTCCATTTCACAGGAGAGTCGTGCTTTTAAAACGTTCTCATAGCATAGCAATTGTTTGAAATGTAAATGGTCAGAATACGGAGTGCTGGTGCTGGTGACGGGAACCCTCAGAGAGAAGAGTACACAATGGTTTCAGAGACACGGACAAACTGGTGTGTGTTCAGCAAGAGGCTCCCAAGCTGGTCCGGGTTGGAGCAGTTGCCATGCAAGGAGGGGCGGAGGGACGGGGCTCAGCATGGGGCAGAAATGGCTCCAGGGGGGTTGGCAGCAGCCCCTGGTGCCTGTGGGGAGGTCAGGTACCAGAATTGTTCTGGCTGAAATATTACAGAGGCGTTTTTGGTTTATGAACCAAAGTTACGCCTAAGGAGTTCATTCTGTTATGTCATTTCCCCACCTCATTTGCCTATGAAAATAATGAAGAAATTTTCATCTGGAAAAATGTATTAGAAGAGAAGACTTGAAGAAAAGGAATTCATCACTTGAATGTAAAGGGGCTGCTGTTTACATTTGACTCAGTTGTCACAGTTGGCAGTTTCTCAGGACAACTGTCTGGCTGCGTGACTGTAAGAGGGACCAAGTAACAGCAAGGGCTCATTGATCGTGCTGGAAGTTGGAGAACATGATATGCAACCTCTTCTATCCTCATTTCTATAGAAAGAGGGTTCCACTTTTTCCTAGTAGCATGTTTAGAGCAAATCACGTCTGCTGCTCTCATGGAAAGACCTGCTCACAGTGCAATGCATGGTGCAGCTGTAGCACGCTCCTGAGAACGGACTTCCCTGATAGACTGCAACCATTTTAGTGGGATATGAATACATTACATGAATATTTTTGAGGTGTGGAATGAGGTGACTCAGAAGGAGAATCGCCTGAGGGATCTACAGATCTGTGGCGTAATGTATCTTGGAATGTAATGGCTTCATTTCAATGATTTTTTGTTTTAATGGTCCGATATGTGCAATATAAATTAAATACAAAAGAACAAAATCTTCTATTCGTTCTTTACTTTCTCTGTATTCTCATATTAAAAATTAATCGTTTTCTTCACATAGGCCTTTGTTGTTGTTTGGGGTGCTTTTCTTCCCCCATCCCTATTGTTTTCTCCTTAGAGAGAGGAAAAAAAAAAGGTTGCTCTTACACATTATGAAGCAGAGTTTGTTTACGTGTATTCATATGCATACTATGGTCCATCATTTTCTGTCATGACCACCGATAGTTGCTTTTTCACCTGATTATTTTTTGCTTGTTTTAATGTCAACGAGAGGCCAATTCTTTCCTTTAAAGAAGGCTACACAGCACTGTTCTTATTTTTTAAACAGTTTTGGATTTCTTCACTAGTTTAAGAGTTATTTTAAATGTAGGTAGAGCATTATAACATTATCTTCAATTGTTGTATCAATGTGTATTCTAATTTTTTCTTTAAATTAACCTTTAGACTGTTCTGTAAACTGGCAATTGCAAATGCATTTGCAAGCTTCACTTTCCCACAGGCTTCTTGGATGGTTTGGCATGAGAGTCTTACATGAGGCTGCCACTGATATGTATACTATACCATCTTATTCTGGAGCTTCCACTTGTTTGTGTATTATTTACTTGGTATTGTGTAACATTTTAGCAAAGATATCTTGTCACATCTGTTATGCATTCCCATTTAATTAGGGGAATTTTGATCTACTAGCTATATTGGTGGTTTGGAATTATATTCAAGTGACGTATGTAGTATTTACAGTGAAGACAGTGTCATCTAAAAAACCAAATCCATCATAATAAGTGGAAATCCCTATGATAAAATATTTAGAAAGACTATTCTATCATGAAAGGTTGCACTTCTGCTTCCCAACTTATATAGCTACTGGTGTTAATTTGGATAAAGACCTTTCAATACCCCTAACTGATTGCATCACTAGACAATGATATTTTATAGATATGCAACATAACAAAAAAGTTTGTTTCTCTGCAACCTGATTTAATTTGCCTGATCTTGCCAAACTTTCTGTTCACAAGAGCAAAAATAGGCTATGGATTGTTTTCAAACACTATTTCACCTGGTGACAAAAAGGTTTAGACTAAGTTGTGTACCTGTGATAAAAATCTGTGTTTTAACTTCACTTATGGCATAGTATATTTCGAACAAATACAAGATCCAGGAACAGGTAATTAAAGACATACAAATTATGGCATTTTACTTGTTTCACTACTGGTGAAAGTTATTATGAAAGGTACTAATATTTGATGCCCCTCTACAATACATCTTTTCTTGTACTTCCTTTGTCGCTGTTCAGCTGTTTTATTAATATTTTGGTAGCATTACTTATATATAAGGTTGTCAAATAGTTAAAATTTCTCAATCACTAATCACTTTTGTGTGCCTTACCTTTCCCTGACAATCTCAGGTTGATATTTTGATTTTTACACAGACACAGAAACCCTCTTTTTTTAAGAAAAAAAAAAAGAAATTTTTTTCTTTACTATGCTTAAAACAATTCTTATAACAATTTCATGACCATAGTTTGGGGCATTTGTGTTTTGGATCAAAAGCTTACCATCTGCTGTTTGAAAAGTATGCATCTGCATACTCTCTTGTTTCTGATGAGCAATAAAAAAAAAGAAGAGAATAAAAAAAAGAAGAGGGAAGGTCACTTCAAAGAAGAATTAAAATGAATTTTTTAAATGACCCTTGAACAAAATCTCTGACCTTGAATATTTCCACCGTGATTTTGATCACGTTTTGATTTTGCCTTGTTCTAAAGTACAAGTGCTCACAAGTATGTGAGCTGCCAAGTGATTTCAAACTGCTGAAGGTCGAACTGTCTGTTCCCAGGCACTGGGTTATGTGCTGAGCTACAGAACCAGAGCTCTGGCCCACCTTCTCACTCACTCCCTGCAGGCACTGAACTTCAATCCCAACATGGTGAGATGATTTTCATATGGATGCAAGTACAGTAGTTATGAGGGCTGAATACAATGGTGAGTTAGCCATACAGCAACATGCCTTTTTTCCTTTGTTCTCAGCACCAGACTGGGCAAAAGCAACATGGCAATCAGCACCCTCACTTCAAAGAAGAGGATGTAAGAGTTGAACCAAGGTAGCAAAAGGAGTAACTGAGAGCAATATGCCTAAAGAGGCAGCTAGAGCCTTGTGTATGCACAAAGAGGTTGTAGCAGGTTGACTAAAGAAAATTGGGTGGCTGAAATCACCAAATATTTGCTGGAGAGGAGGTTGAGAGAGAGAAACTCAGGCTGGCTAGACAAGAAAGTTTTTAGTTTGAAGATTTTTATTTGTAAGAATGATAGGAAAGTCTCAAACAAGGAGTTTGAAAACTGAAACTAACACTTCATTGGGAACCTGGAAGGACTCTAATGAGTCAGAAGATGGAAAGCAGGACAAGAAAACACTGGTAGTGAAGGGATTGTTAATGAACAGAGTGCATAAGGAGAGACCACAGAAGGAAACTGGGAGAATCTGAGGTGGAAACAATGCTTGTGAAAACATGCAGAAGCTGAAGTTGGAATCATTGTTCCATTAGTACTGGTAGTCATCTGTAAAACTCATAGGTTAAATGTACAAAGGTAAACATATCCATTTCTGGGCCTTGTGTAGGCTAGGAACCTGATATTGTAATCTCATAATTAATTAGCTAATGTCTGAAGCTCTGAATACTCTAAGCCAGGTACCAGCTCATGTTAGCAAATGTTAGCAAATTTGTAAGCTTTGTTCATTCACTTTTGTCATACAAAATCACTTCTGTTTCTGTCTTGTTCTCTCCCTTCTCCTTCTTCCTCCTCTCTAATATACCCATGTTGCGGTAAATGAGGATTTTAAATACTAAAAACTAAGAACTTGTAAAGTAGGAAAGAGTTTATGAGTTACTCTTCACTACTACATTGTGAACCAGAGTCTTGTGGAAAAGCTAAAAAAACCTGGCTATTTGGTCTTTTTGAAATCACTTTGGTATTACTTTGCTCTACTGAATTGCATTCACTAAAAGATATTTTCACATATGAGGCTGTGAATTCCCAGGAGTTATTTTAATTGTTGGTTTGTTTTGATTACCATCAGCAAAATCTTTGCCTTGTGTGTGTTTACCGTTCTTCATTCAGGCACAACTAGCCTTCACCCACTAGCTGTTCTTGGCAAATGTTTGACCCCATCTTGCTCTCTGGTGAAGATCAGCATAATGAGAGCTGTATAGTTTCTGCACTAAGTTCATGATGAGTCCACCATTTCTAGGATCTTTCTGTAGGTTCAAAGACATAAATGGTAGTTGTGAAGTCATGATGTTTCCTGTCACCTTATTACAGCTATATACACCCAGAGAGATGTTAGACTGTTTTGACATATTCATTATGCAGCCTTGCTATTTGCTTCAGTAATCTCTCATGATCACTGTCTGCATCAAATTTTGCAGAGGTCAATGAAGATGAGGAGTGATGTCTGCCCTCCACTCCACACCATCAAGAAATCATCTGTCACTGCCATTAGTATTTTGAGTCTGGGTTCTGGTTTGCATCCAGACTAAATTGAGGCTTGGACAATTTCCTGGTTGTTTCTTACTCCAATAGTCTGTCGTTGCTATAAGAACATCACAGAAAATATCAGTAATGTTGTGCCCTTTGTCCTGGAGCTGCTGTCACTGAGACTCAAGGATCAATAGGAGTGACTAGGGATCGTTTCTGATTTCTTTCTTTTCATCATTTTCAGGTTGAGATGCATGGCAGAACACTGCCCTATGCCTGTGAACAGAGGAGGGACTCCAGAGAGAATAAGAAATAGTAACCTGCACCAGAAAATGGTCAGTAGTGAAGCTCCACTTTGTGACAGCTTAGGGATGAAGTGAAATGAAAAATCTGTCCACTGGGCAGCTGCCCAGTATGCAAAAAAAATACTGCTTTGATTTGTGAGCTTTGTTGTTAACTCTAGATATAACACCATGCAAAATACAGCTTCAGCATTATTATCTTCACCTCAGGGTATCATAGAAATGGTAGCCAGCAAAAGGCCTAAATTTTGGATGCAGCAATTAGCAGTGTTTGGACCAACTCCATTTCTGGAGAAAACTTTCTGGAGATGCTTGGAAATTTTACAGTTCAAAGTTCCTTCTGGAATTTTACTCAGAAGAAAAATTACACCATGAGTCCAAAAAAATGAACACTTCTTGAGAAAAAGACAAGAGAGAGAAAAAAAAAAAAATCCAGAGAAAAGTAACAGCTGAGAAAAGATGCCTAGTAGAGCATGAACAGGTAAAGTATAAGTAAAATTTAAATTTAAATATTTGCAAAATGCAGCTGTTTAGGAAAATGCTCAATATCTGTTGAAGCTCATTTTGTTACCTTGAAAAGCCCAGGATGTGAAATCACAAGGTGTTTTTGCAGTCTTTGGTATATTCCGATGCTTAATTTTTCTGTCCCTAGAGTATTAGCAGTAACTCAAGAGATGTCAGAGAGGAAAAAGGATCTAAAAAATTATGACACTATCAGGTTTAATCTATTTAGCAGACCAAGTGGGTGACAAGGAAAGTTTTTCATTCACTTATGCATCCACTCCAGTGAGAGTGTGCAATCAAGCCAGGGGAGATGCAACACCTCTCTGTCCAGTTTCAGGCTCTGGGTGGAAGCTTGGTCTGCCCCGAAATGTAAGGTTGCCACCTCAGGCCCTCTGCTCCTACATAACGTCAGACATATTGGTGTCCCTCCCAGTTTCCACAACAAGGGTTTCTTATAGCCAGATGCCAGCACAGACGGCCAATCAATCGCATCAGTCCACAATGACATTACAGGACACCTCTCCAGCAGTTTTAGGTGTTCTCCTGTCACTTGTTTATGGTGCCACATAGCCCACACCAGGGCTCCTTACACTCAGTTCTTGTTTGCATTATTTATTAACTCTTGGTCAATATGGGGCCATGATGCCCCCATGTTAAAGAAAAGCCTGTAAAATGCTTCAAGCAAAATATCTGCTAGCTGGAGACTATTTCAAAATGTAGGAGGTATGTCTCTCCTTGAACCTAGTGACCCCCTAAATATCATGGGTTTTTTCCTCTAAGACCCGGGGACTTACTAAGACAATGCATCACATACTTAAGCACGAATTTTAAGACACACAGCTTGTAGATGGAAATGTACAAACACATCTGGACACCCAAGTTCCCTTTAAAGTGCAGAGGGACAGCTGGGCGTCAGGAAATGTGGTTCACAACTATGTGCATGTTGAGACAGACAGCAGTGTGTACAGATTCACTGGGAAAATCAACACAGATACACAGGTGTCTAATGCAGAACACCTTTATGAAGATCGTTACCATGTTTAGGCTCTGGAATACTGATGGATGATAAATATTTAATCCAAAGAACACTTGAAGCCATCTCATTCTCTTCCATATGAAGCTTTAGCCCAATTTTACTCAGCTCTGTGAGCTGTCATGCAATTTTTGTGTTCATTCAGAGCCTGACTTCTTAGATGACAAGAGCAGAAATTATGCATGGTTGTCCACTAGCAATTTGGATAATTAACCAACATTTAGATTATTCTAACCACCACTGTGAGGCTTGTGATTCTGAGGTGCCTTTTTCCCTCTACAATTTCATTGGCTTTATGCAAGAGGAAGGAAAGTTACATTATTTTAAAGCTCTGATCCAAAGTGATATGTATGCCAAGTTATATCACAGATATAAAAAAGATTATTATTTTTTTTGCTGTAAGGCAGTAATAGCAAGACAAAGGAAGGAAGAGGAGCAACTAAATGACATGTATTAATATAAACCCTTGAAAAGCAAGGTGGACACTCAGATCTTTGTACCCTGTGAACTGCTGAATATAAGTATTTGTCCACTATCTAGGGAAAACTTGTCCTTCATTCGCCTTCAAATGAAAAGTTTGGAACTATTAAAGTACAGAATAAAAGTCTGACTATCAAGATTAAGAGACTTAACATTCCCCTGTTCTGCAAATTAATCCCACTAAGTAATGATAACTACTGAAATTGTCACTGGACTTTAATCGACCGTGTGTCACATGCAGTTTTACATCACGCAACTAGAGGCTAGTCTGTTATCATAAACCCTAATACGAGATTTATTTAGCAATGAAAGAGTTTTGTTCTACCAGGTTTTACCTCACAGCTGGCATAGCTAGATGTACATACATGGATTTTCATTATACCTCAGTTGATCTCAATTTATGATATAATCATGTTCAATAGCATAGCCATAAATTAATTTGAAAACTTAAAGGAAATTGATGCAAACCCATATTTAACTTCAAGCCACGTGCACAGACAATTAGAGCAAATAGCAGAAAACTAACTTTTAAGAGATCTTTTCAACTGATTAAATTCTCCAATATTCAGTTTTCAGTTTCTGGGTTTCTGTTGTATTTTAAATTTGCAGGATTTTCTTTCCAGGCTAAAAAAAATATGGAAATTAAAATAAAGATTAAGCACACAGATGTGGAAATTGAAGTTTAAAAATGCCTCTAAATCTTTTTCTGTTTTTCCATTTTACCTGGAAAGCTTATAATAATGCCTAATGTAAAGTAGGGAAATTTCCATCACAGATGTATGATCTGAAGACATTTAAATAACAATACTATCATTTAGACATTGTCTGAGTGAAAAGAATTTTCAGGTTCTCAAGGTTCACCTTTCACTAGTCAAAAGGTAGCTTCTGGCAGTTTGCATGCTGTGTTGCCAGATTAAATGATAATGTTCCTTCATGTAAGTGTTACATAGGAGAGAAAAATTAGTGTCTTGGAAAGAGATTCCTACTCCTCCTAGGGTCCTTTTATGAGAGGTTAATGACCAGTAAAATGGGCTAGAAAAAAAAAAAATCACCAAATCTTGGAGATGTAGGAACGGAATGTTTTAAAGATTTTCAGAAGCCCTAGCTCAGTGATCCTGGAGATCAGAAGATATGTCAGGAGAGAGCCACAGTCCATCTCTATTTATTTCTTATATGGCATGGGCAACAGACAACCATTACAGTGTGCTAGACAGCAGCAGCCAAAGGCATTTGCCTGAATGTCTCTAAATTATTTGTTTTACACCTAGACCTTTGTGTCTTATAGCGGGGTCATGGGGAACAGCAAATTACAAAGCTATGTGCTGCTAGGACTGACAAAACAGTCTCCTCCAGAATTTTTCAGCTTCGAAATGAGCCTGTCTTTCCTTTCTTTCTTTTTAAACTGAATCAATGGCTTTTGTATTTTGCCTTCCATTCAGCATCAAGTTCTCACCAAGAGGAGCAGATAGAGCCCAAATTTAGACATGTGAACTGAACTGAGGTTGGCCATGTCTCCTAGATCGCAGAATACCGCTGAATCCTGGGGGGTCCTAATCTCCTGCAAGCTCATGCTCTGCTTGGAGAGCCTGAGTATTGTCAGCTGCCCTAGCCAAGGTGCAAATGGCTATTCCAGGCACAAAATCCAGGCAGAAGGCACAGGGAAAAGGCTTGATTTCTCCCATCTTCCTCTCCTGTACCATGGCACTGGCTCTTTTTCTATTGCAGCACAGGCACTAGGGACATATGTTCCAGGGGTGCAGGGGGACTACAGGGAGTAGGGGAGAAAAGCAAGTGAAGAAAAATATGGGGCAAGGCAAAACAGTCCCAAAAATTCACCAAAAGGTCTGTGCCTGAATTATCTTCACTGAAAATCTAAGAAATAATTGTTCATTGTGTAATGTGAGCCTTAACAGTCCTCCAGCCATCTCTCATCTCATGGCAGCACCTCTTGGAGATAAGATTCTCAGTGAAGAACACCAGTCACAAACATGATACCTTCCACCCATGGAGACTAAACCTAAAATGTACGTAATCCAATAAAGGACATTGAGCTTATTTGAACATCTACATACTTCAGGTTTTGTTTCTGCCACCTTTTTGTGAGATGAAGTTCAGAAATGAAAGTGAGGAAGCAAAGTGATTATGTTAGATATGGATGATTCAAACCCTTTTCCATCTCCCTGTAATGTTTTTTATCACATTTAAATCTGAAGACAAAGATTATTTGCAGGAGGCACACCCAGATATGACTATCCCAGCTTGCTTAGAGGTGAAAGGTAAAAGATTTTTACTTATCTGAGAGGCATCAATAAATTCTGGATTACAAAGTTCTAAACTATGTGCACTGGATCAATAATTATAATGTGTAAATACTCGAACCAGACCAGACCGGAAGCAGACTAAAAAGTAGTATACAAAGCTCCACACTTTCATAGGTGGGTGCCTTATCACATTTTGGCAATTTAATCTAGTTAGACTATCATACATTACCGAAGGAGAAAGAGTGTTGAGAAAGAAGACGAAAAGCACTGTTACAATTTTTTGTATCTACTTGGGTCTAGCTCAGTTAATGCTTGAAAGAAAGGAAAAGCTATTGCTTTTGTGAATATTGAGATAGTACCAGGATTTGCTTTCCTTTCAAATAACAAACAGCCTTTTGTTAATGTGAAGCAAAGAAACTGCATGCTACAACGCTTAAATGAAAGTGCCTATTAAGCCAAATTAAATTGCCTTCCCGAATGGGTTGATGGTGAAACTGCTTTCATACAGAACAGAAAGGTGTATTAGAAATCTCGCAGATGGAAAATACATGAGATTTGAATTTCCTCTTTTCAGAACAGCATATATTCCCTTCTACTATAAGCTTATTGCTAGTACTTAGAATTTGTTCTCAAAGATAGGTGAACAAATGTGCTTGTGGTACTTCTACCAAAAACTCTGGAAGTTAAATGCTTTATTACACTGTCTCTGGTCACTTGAAGTAATATGATGATCTTCTACAAGACAGTATATGATGCATGATAATCAGTTTGCAAAGTCTGAGTTTAGACTTAAGCACCCATCTTTCTGCCTGATGTGAAAAACAGAAGGGTTTTGTAAATGCTGCTGTATTTATTGATCTAATAAACCCTTTTTGAGCTGGTGGTCCTTGAGATAGTGAGCATGAATTCAAATATTCCATATTATTTCCATAATTTCTTACATAATTGTGCACAGCTGGTGACAAAGTAGACTATTATGAGTCGTTACTTACAAAAATGGGCATAAGCAATATAGGATTCAGGCTTATTTAGCTTCTCTATTCAGATAGAAGCATTTCCGTTAGCATTACCAGTCATTGACAACGACAACTTTGAATCAGAACCTGTTTTTCTTTCCTTGATGTTCTCTATAACTGCTTAAGGTTGCCCAGAGAAGTCGTGGATGCCCCTTCCCTGGAAGTGCTCAAGACCAGGCTGGATGGGGCTTTGAGTAACCCCGCCCAGGGCAGGGGGGTTGGAACTAGATGATCTTTAAGATCCTTTCCAAACCAAACCATTCCATAATTCTATGAAGTAGATCTATTGGAAGTAGTATTCCATGTTTTCACCACTGTCAGATGTGTTCTGCATTTATTTGGTTAAATTTCAATGAGGCATGTTTCAATTCTAAGTTTAGCAAAAATACACCTCTAGTTGGTGCTCTCTGACTTTTCTGTAGACTTATATCTCCTTATATTTTGGCTTTTCAGACTCTTACAAGGCTTTTCTATATTAGACTTTGGAAAACCTACTCCTTTTATTTTCAATGAGATTTCCATATAATTAATCACCCAAAAGATATACTGCTATTCGTCTGTTTGAGAATTGAGATGGATATTTTTAAACTCTATCATATACTGTTAGTATCACTTATACTTAGCAGTAGCATGCTTCTAAATGATTATCCCCTGTCCACTTAGTCTTCGGTTTACCTGCAGCTTGTGAGCTCCTGCAGGCAAAGACAATTTCTGTTCATTTGTTTTAAGGTCCCATGTGGCTATAACAGATGAAATGAACAGTGCAATTTCCACAGTAGATCTCCTTCATGCTCAATGGCAGTCCAAAAGGTCTAGTGAATGTTGGAGATTGAACAATAAAGTTCATTGTTAACACATACTTCTTGCAGCCTGGAACTCAAAACATACAACCATTTATAGAGTTCGAAGAAAATAGAAAATGTCTGTGTTTGATTTATGTTACGTATCACAATGCATGATATTTTTATACATGCAGAAGAAATGTGTTACACTATAAATGCATTTTTTCTATAGAATTATCATTCTATTTTATATCACTATGGATAAACATTATCTGCTCTTAGAAACTGTTTATATAACAGCTCTGAGATGGCTTTTCTGCTTGCCATACACTATTTTAATATTTACTTTTTTGCAGAACTGTCTGTTAGTGCTTATTTTATAACAGATAAAATTGTTTTCACATCTCAGTTAAAGTGGTTGGTGGTTTTTTTGTTGGTTTGGTTTGTGGGTTTGTTTAGGCTTTTTTCCTTTGGGATTATTCAGGCCCATTGTGCGTTGTGATCGATTTCCTCTTTGAAACTGGTGTTTTTTTCCTCTTTAAAACTGAAACAATTCTTTTACTTCAAGCAAAAATAATGTAAAGTTTTTTTCCCTAAGTAGATTTCATTAAATACGCTGTTTTCACAGCAAAGTACACCACTTAATTGTCTATTCTAGACTTGGCTTGTGCTTGTATGGTTTTGAAATGTGTCAAAGTTTAGTGGGCTGATAGTGCACTGAGGGATTTTTTTTCTCTTGTTTTTTTATGTTTGCATTTTAGGCTTTGATTTAATGAAGACCTAACTCTCTTTGCTAAAACCTGGATATGGAGCACAACTCACCAACCATGAATAAAAATGGCAATATAATCTGCATTTTTTTTATGAGCTGAACATGAACCCAGTTATCAATAAATTAAAAATTATCTCAGTACTTAAAGGTTTAACTAAATGTTCTACCTAAAAACAGTGCTGATCACCTTAAATTCCTTTCTAAAATACTGTTTATAACATTATTTTCCCAGGAATAACTTAAAAGCATAAACTAATTAGAATTGGTCGTTAAATTTATGTGTATATGTATTTAAAGGCATATTTTAACTGTTCTTATATATGTATATAAGTGAAGTTGTGCGTTCTA
>JAOXJK010000023.1:70994265-71009751 GCA_025774025.1 Xenus cinereus | reverse complement strand
ATAAGTGAAGTTGTGCATTCTATATGTACACACACACAAGAACACACACTCTGCATAGATAGAAATCATGTTTCTTACTTTTGCAGATATATGGGTATATCTGAGGTACAAAAAGTAAGAGACATGCTTCCTGTTGTCACAGACCTTTATTTGCATTTATAGACACCTCCTATCAGCTGCTGAAGAAAGAGTATTACCTGGGTCTTCATTTGATGTGGTGCATCCGCACCACTTCTATCTCTGTAGGGCTGGTGGAGATATGATAGCAGCACATCCAGGAATGCCTACAGCAGCTTCAAGTGAAGTACTGGGGATAAGAGCAGCAGCACATCCCCAGGACAATGACTCCACGTGTTATTCACTGGTGATACTGCCCAGATCAAAGGTGCTAAACAGAGACTGGTAGTTATTGTGTATACTATGGAGCTCCCACAGCAGATCATTCTGCCTCCTAAGTCATTGTATCTGCACTGCTTCCTGCCACAAGTGGGATCCCTGGGGGCCCCTACTCTACGTAGTTTAGAGACGGTGCACACAGAGCTAGTGTGGAATAGGTATTTCCTCTCAAGCTAATATGAAAGTGTACGTAAGCTAGTTTTATTTGGTTTTACTTTCTTGGACTTCAAAAGGGGCCACAGGCATCAAATTGGTCAAAAATCTGTCATGCTTTACTCTTAGATGATGTATTAACCTTAAGAAGATAATCGTCCTGAAAAGCAAAGGAGTCCCATAATCTTACCTAGAACCAGAAAAAAAAAAAAAAAATTACAAAGAATCTAGCGAGATGCTAGTTTCAGCAGTAGTCAGCCAAAGAAGTTTCCAGTATTTAATCTTTGGTTCCAGCTACTCATTCCTGACTGTGAGAGTAGATAAGTATGTGGGTCTGTGATCCAAACCATAGATGACACAAAACTTTGCTGAAGCCTCTGAAAGGTGTGTTCATCCGCTGGTTTGCAGTTCACTGCACTGGTTACAGGAAGAGGTAAATAGCCTGATCCAAACAAGCTCTTAATTTTAGTTTTGAAACAGGCAGTTTTTTCACTTTCTTACTGCAGAACTGGAAGTAGTGCATTAAATAAGGCTCCATTCATTTGTAAAATCACAGTCTATACGGCTATTCTCCATTTGACACAAGCAACTTTAAATTATCTGATTATATTCTGCTTCTGAAAGCTGAGTCTGAAAATCAGAAGGATTTACAAGTGCATTCTGTTGCTATTTCTTTGTCCCATCATTAAAAATGAGGTTGTAAATCAAATAGTGCATGGATTTCCCTTTTGGCACATTTATCCCCTCCAGGTCATTGTTGTGTGTGGGCAGAAAGTGTTATTGCACTTCAAAGCTATTATCAACCTTCTGGTAGTGGAGGTACAAGTTTAGTTCTGAACAGACCCATACTTGATTAAACATTTATTGTTTATAGCCTTTTTTCACCATAAAAATATAAATGAGAAGACAGTGAGAAAAGTCTGTTCTTTTAAGTAAGTAATAAGTAAGGGTTCTTTTGGCATAGTTTTTCAAGAAAAATACACAGTGCTCTTGGCACTAATACTAACGCGATACTATTTTTATATAAGCCTTGGTTATTTTGCTCCAAAATCTTCTCAAAATAAAAGAGACATTTCTAACAACCTTAAACCTGCAAATATACTTTTCAAATTAAGGGGCACAAGCACATGGTAGTTACTGTCTGGAAACAGATCACTGAACCATACAGTTGCTTCAGAAAAAGACAAAAGAATATGATACATTTAACAAAGTAAGTAATATCATTCATTGAGAAAGACAATGAAGTGGGCAAATACCTGTTTTCCTCTATAATGATTGTCTTATTCCCTGAAGCTCATCTTTATGTGGATAACTGCAGATGTTATTCTTGGCTATATAATTATCCAGCCCTTCTGAAAAATTAGTCTCCAGCATCCGCCTTTCCCGTTTCCTTGCAGCCATGAGTATCGCAGCCATGAGTATCACAGGCTGATGACCACAGTGCAAAGGAAGACGTACTTGCTTATACGTTTTCCTAGTCCATTTTCTCTGGTGATTCTCTGGCCTTTAGTATATAAGTATATGAATATGAATAAGTAATAAAGTAAGTATATGAATAATAACACTGATTTATGAGGAAGAGAGCAGATGAGACCAACCCATTTGTGACCTAAAAAAATCATTGTATCTGAGATATTTGAGAGAAGCATCAGGACTTTACCGGTGTTGGAGGGAGAAAATTCTGAGAAATTCCTTCCTTTTGTAGCATCTTTGTTTTTCGTCCACAGACCTGATACACTGCTCATTGAAAATAAATGGGCAAGAAACAAAAAATAATGCCCTCATTCTTTCCCCAGATTGCACTTCATGTTAAAGGAAAAGTCAAAACCTTCAAAAAACACAGTTAAGAAAATGTCTACAATAGTACATGCTTTCATTCTTCACAAAAATGCTGAGGTCTGCTAAATCCTCATGTTGCATACACTGCTTGAGATGCTGCCAGTAAAACTGCATTTAGCATTTGCGTTAGTCCAGAGGCAGAAGCAGAAATTAAAACATGTCATCTAGGACAGTTAAATTTGCATGAACTAACCATTAAAGCAAAGAATGCATTCCTAGGGATTTATTTTTATGTGCTTTTCAGAAGGATGCCAGTGCACAGTCTTTTTTTTTTTATTAAATTGCCAAAATCATTAGCAGGATATTTTGTAGTAGTTAAATTTAGAAATTAGGACTTTAAGACTTAGTTGGTCATTTTGTTGTGCTAGGAAAAAGACTCGGGAATTTTTATATTAGAGAACTATTTTGGCTTCAGAAATGGGATTGAATCAGAAGCTTTTGAACAAGTATCCTGTATGACATTTAGGGAAACCACAAATGTGTAATCAAAAAAGTAACAAAGCCACTTTGTTAGAAATGTAACATCTAAATAAGTATTAAGAATGCTTCTCTAGTAGATACTTTTAGAATACTTTTTAGTTATACTATTACTCTTCCACCTGATAATTTAGTCAGTGGGAAACAATATCTGAAAATACCTGTGAAAGAGGCAATCTTCCATATTCACTTCTGAAAGATTTCCAAAACCTTATTTAGCCTTAGCTAAATGCTAAGGTATCCATTACCATTTTTTTTCAAAAATCTTTCTAATTACAGAAACCAATCACAAAATACATATTGCCCTCAGTCTGAGATCTAGCTTTGAGTACTGAGCCTGCAAAGCATTTTATTTAAGTGCTTATAGTTTTAATTCCCAGAGAGCTGCTCTCCCCAAACTGATTTCAGAAAAACAAAACATATAGGGTGACATTTTGTTTGTTTAAGCATAACACAGAGTAATTGATATTGAAAACTGTTCCAGGGTTCTCAAGGTCATTCACAAAAGGAGCTTTACTTATGCTTTCATTTTGTACAAAGAGACATTTGAAGAAGACATTTGTTATCACAGGAGAAAGAAAGTTTGTCAAGGAGTTATCAGAGGTGCTTTTTCTTTTGGATTTATTACATTAAAATATTAGTAAATACAATAAAAGTAGTTTGTATTGCCTATCTGGAGTCCAAGGTACTTTCCATCTGGTCTCATCTCCCCCAGCAGAACACTGTACAGCCAACCCTTCCGACAGCTGAGTGGGAGCAGGAGGGCTGTCATCTCCAACTTCAAGAGCCATTGAAAACAACAGTGCCACAGTGGAAGTTAATTGAAGAAACTGTCAGATCCGTATGAATCTTTCTCTTAGAGATGGAAAAAGTAGCTAGACCTAACTCTCTGGTTTAGATGTAAGCCTTCTAACTCTGATTTTCTCCTGGCTTCCCCTCCAGCTCAGAAAGACTTCTGAGTTGATGCTGTTAACCTTGAAAGCGTCATTTGACTCAGGGCTAAGTAAGGCTTACAGAACGCAATAGGTTAGTACATATTTAGTACAGATTAAATGGCCTGTTCAACTGGCTTAACTCTGGCGAAGCCTATAAGTTAGAGTGTCTTCTCTGATACAGGCTTCAACCATTTAGCCTTTTAAGGATGCATAAACACACATGGATTATTAATGGCAATTCTCTGCAGTTCTTTCTGTTCGGATTTTGCCTAAATCACACGCATACCGACACGGGAAAAATATCATTACCATTTCTCATGCTCTGCATATATAGGGAAGAGGCATCTTCACTAATAATTAAAACATAGATCAGGTTTCTTTGGCAGACTCCTGAGCAACACAGTGTGAACCTTTGCTGTGAGAATATAGTCAACAGCATCTTTTAGCAAAACTACTTCTCTACTGTATGGTGAACGTGTAAACAGAAATATAATTTTATTAATGTGGGAAAGACGATAAAATGAAAAATATTCTACATTTGATTTGTGTTTAACATATGATGAAATACTAAATACAGTTTTCATCACTTTCCAGGAACGTACTTAAAGAAGCTGTCAATGTTTTTATTACTGTGGATCAAATTAGGCTAACATCTTTTGACAGCAATTGGAAAACAATAACATTTAATTTGCATATAGCTTGAAACTTACCTGTGAAATATGAGGCATATTGAATTACATTCTGTTCTTTTTTATGTCTCCTTAATTTAATTGGGTAGAAATGAAAGAAAAAAAAATAGAAGAATGACACTCCGAACAATGTGCGTAGATGTGCACAACAAGGTACAGGCAGTCACGTCAATGTGTGCAAAATCTGGTTGGGGAAAAGACAAAAGATGAGAACAGATATGATGGACAGGCTTGGGGTTTACTTGCCTCTCACCTAGGCTGCATTACTTCAAAAAGGTGTGGGTGGTTTGTAGGAAAGAGGGTTATTGTTTGTCTTCTGCTGTTGAATTCTTGGGCAAGGAGGGAATTGGGATGGCAGTTCAGACTGGTGTTACCTGGAAACAGGAATTTCCTGGAAAATTAAAGGATGGGGCAGAAAGAAAACAGGGAAACAAAGCAGAAAAGATAAAATAGATGAAAAGACATCTGGAAGGCCAGGCCTGAGAGATGACAAAAAGAGTGAGGTTTTCCCTTGGGACACAGAAGAAATGTTGTGGGGCTTATTGCTGCCTGGAATTACTGGAATGAAAACAAGCCTGACAACGAGACATAGCAGGCAGGGAGAAGTGGAAGACTGTTGGTTCATTATGTCTCTTTTATTCATTCTCAATTTCTTCTATTCTAAGTGATCTACTATCTAGCTAATCTAGATAAAACCTAGTGGAGCCTTTGATATGCGCTTTTCAGAGAAAGACCCAGCTGAAAGCTCCGGCAGTCCTGTGGCCCCAGCAGTACATGAACAACGTTCATGACTTTCATGCTAGAATCACCTAAATATGCAGAGCTGTGTGCATCTCTGTACATAAACACATCCATAATCACGGAATATTTAGCAATAAAATCGTAGAGACTAAGATTTTACATGTTTTTGAATGTAAAATGTTGTTGGGTTTTTTTTTCCACTTTTTCCACATTCTTTACACATTTGAGTCATTTTAGGGGTTTTCTTATTGTGGAATAATCCCTAAAATAAACTTACATTAAAAATATAGCGCATACAAAACCCCAATATAGCATATAACAAAACCCCAAACAAACAAAAAAACACTACCAACAACAAAATCTTTAAAGCATAATTCTTCCAACTCTTCCACATACTACACCAATATCTTTTGGTGAGATCTTTGGTCAGGGAATCTCAGAAGGGTTTTAAATTTCTATAGACGTAAAGACCCTGTCATAGATTTCACCGAAAGGCTGTGAAAGCTGAAAAACAAATACTCATAGTGAATTTATAAAAGCTCAGCCATTCTGATATTTCTCAGACCTACCCTAAACTCAGAAATTAGAAACCTTACTGAAATATAAATCCTCTTTCATTCATATTTTATTTCTTGTTTCTTTCTTTGTGTTTTGGATTTCCTTTTCTACTTTCAGAAGTAAGGATAAAAAGGACTTATTTTATACTTTCTATATGAATAAACTATTCAAACTGTGTGTATAGAAGAACATTTTGTTGAGGGATATGTTTGTAGATTTTAAAACTTGGTCAGAAATTATGCAGTTAGAAATATGCAACCTGATTTTTTAATAATTTTAAATAAATTAAATAAAAACTCTACAACTGAAGACAAAATCAGAGTGATTTATTCAATTCTGAAGATGCTTTCGCAAGCAATAAAGCTAACAACCAAATAATTTTGAGGCATAACAATCAGGTCTTGAAGAAAGTCTATTTGCTGATGGAAAATTAATGACGGCAATGCATCTGATGTGGTTTTTTGTGGTTTGTCATTTGTTTTTTTTCCCTGTGTTTGTAGGATAATCCACTGGAAAGTCCATTGAGTAGCGCAGGCTTCCATGTAGCCAAGTTCAGTGGTTTCATGCTTTTTTATTTTTGGATGTCTAAATATTTTGATTGTGCTTATCCCTTGATACAAACATGAGTTTACTGACATTGGACTTATTTTTCTGAGCTAGTGACCTTTCTTGGAAGCCTCGTGGCACTCCAGCATACCACCTATGGAAGGCTGAAGTGGTAATTTGGAAAAATACGTATTCTGTTCCTCAGGAATGTCTGTCTTTAGGCAGTAGTTATCTGTTGCTGTATCATTTTCTTTGACTCATTCTTGCATTATTGATCACCCTGTGATGAGGGAAGGCTAGGGCTTGAAACACACAGATACAGCTACTCTTTAAAATTCCCTTTTGCATCACCAAATGATACAGTAAAAGATAATTCTTTACGTGGGAAAGCTGAGTTTGCAGTAGCAAAATGTGGTGAATGGCAAATCAAAAAACAGAGCTATGTAAGATATAAGGGTGGACCCAGCAGATAAATAATGGCATTAGTTAGGGGTGGCATCCTTAACCAGGGGAGAAAAGGCAGAGTAATTTGTCTCTGTCTGGTTTTCCTTTGTTACCATTCTTATAGGGACTGTAGCTGTCTTTTTTACTTCTTGTTAACTCCTTTGTGTTTTCAGCACATATAGGAAGATTTATATATGCTGAATACATTTTCTTTTTAGTCTTTCTTATACCCTAAAGCCAGTTCTACTGGTTCCATTCTTTCAGTGACCAATATAAGCCTTTTCTGATTTCTGTTTATAGCACTGATGCCATCTTGTGCCTGTGTTTTCAAGACTTATATTGTCACAGCATAATATGAAATACATAATAAATAAGTAGTGGAGTTGGAGGGTGTAGGGTGTGGAGACGCATCCATGCCAGAGTTTTCCAACTACATTTTGGCTTCTTCTTTTGCTGTCTTTGAACTGATTCTTGTCTTCTTAACTACAATGTGGCCATGCTTTACCGGGATGGGTAAGAGCTCTACTCAAGAAGCTCCATACATGACAACTAGAGCAATCTTCTTGCTGTGCAAGTCATGGATCAAGTTTCTTCAGAATCTGAAGAGGCTAGGGAACACTCTGTCATCTCCTATGAATAATTTAATGGCATTAAGTTGGGCATTGCTTCTTCTTCTGAGAAAAAATAACCATGGCTATACTTGATACTAGCCCAGTCTTCTTGGTTCTCCACATGGTCACTAGATTAAACCCTGGAAAGTCTTACAGACAGAAATATCTGCACCAGTTCTGCACTATGAATTCTCTAGTTCTGTAAAAGTGGATCCCCTGAGCATGCTTTCCATGACTGCTGTCCAAGTAGGTACCCAGAGAGCTTTTGATATAATACAAAAAACATAGCAGTCTGATTTGTTGTATTGCTTACACACATCTAAATTTTATCTATATTCTAACTCAGGCAATATTTATACACTTTCAGGTTTGCTATGGATCCCAGCGCACATGACTGCATGACAGAATTGTCTATTCAGCAAGTCAGTGATTATAGCTGTGCCAGGGAACATTCAGTAAACTTTGAGACAAAAAGTAGTGTGTACTATTTTTCCCATCTTCCAAGAAAGCTCTGCTTATTTAGGTTTCAACACTACTTGATTCCAGACTACTTAGTGTTACCTTTGTGAAACTCTCTATGGTCAGGGCTGCAGTTCATCTACTACTACCACAAATATGACAACTGAGTATTTCCTGATAGTAATAGTTTCAGAGTTCAAAAACCAGTAACAACAATCACATTTAGGTAACATGCATTGCTGAAGATGCATAAAACTGACAACAAGCTACACTTCCAAAATTAGTAATACAAAGCCTGTTATAAATACAATAGCTTTCAAAATAAATTAAAACACTCCTTCATTGATATACTGAAAAATCTTCCCCCAAAATGTCAAACTCAGGGAACAATAGATTTTCAAATTGCTTATAATGTTCGATGTGAAAGTAGCATTTCTTTATGTCATAGACAAAATATTGAATGCTAAAATCATGTTAGGTATGTTGGTTTTTTTAAAAAATAATGATAGTTGTAAAATTAAATGCTGCACCAAACTTACAAAAAAAATTAAAATAGGGAATTTAATAATGAAGATGAACATCAGATCATCTATTGACAGTGTGCATTAGGCTTGCTACTAGCAGAAGATAATGATTCACCTGCATATTACAAAACAATTCAAGTTCTGAAACTAAAATTTAATCTTTTAAACATTGGTTAATATTATCAGCCACAAATCCTTTGGGACACTTAATTGTCTGATTTAAATTAAATGCTTTTTGCCAGCTTTTGTTGCCACCCAATTAATTTTCAAAACCAATTAAGATAAAAATCACCCATAATAATATCATACTTCTTATTAAACCTATAATTTTGCCAATCTCATTTACCTTTTTTGACCTAGTATTAATGACTCCTGCTTAGAGGTGAGCATAGACTCTAGGGTTTGTGTCTGTGAACTGTTGATGTTTGGAAAAACATGTTGACTTGAATTGGATATTGGTTTTGCTAACTGCAGAGGTGAGTAATTTACAATTAATAATTCATTTGTGTGTAACCCATTTTTGTATCTGCAAGTAGAGGACAGTTTCCTAAAAATTCTAATTGAATGTGTGCAAGATAATTCCCCTTGCATTTTGAATTCTACAGGAGGGAATGGAGAGGTAAATGTAAAGATGTTTTCTGTTGGTTCAATAAATATTTCTATCTCTTGATTGGAAGATTCACAAGAATATTTGATGTCAATATTTGATGTCCCGTGTTGTGAAGGTTTTTGTGAATACTGGATGGTCATAATGCTCTCACTCCCAGTCCCAGTGGAAACTGTGTAATTCATACCTATTTTCTGGAAGCCCCCTTTTTGTACGATCTTGTTGCAAGAGAGTAGAAGTGAAGGTGCATATATGGATAAAATGGAACAATTTAAAAGGAGAACTAATACCATAGTTCATTCTTTCTCCAAGCCTAAGCTGCTGCTCCATATTCATACAGGCTCTACTGCTTAGTCTATTTCTAAGAGTTCTCTTGTAAACAGTCTAACATCACTTTCCCCATGTGATTAGACTGTCACATTTGTGTGTGATGGAACATGGCATTAAACAACACGAAGTGAATAACCCAGATGATCACTTATTGTCAACATAGTTCACGTAAATACAGTTGAAAAGCTCGGCATTTCAGAAAATGAAACCTTTTATTCTCAAGGGTGTGAAAGTCAGAATGCAGATAATTTATCATATGTCTTTCCATAAACTATTTTGCAGAGAACTCAATGCTTTCTTTGCTCTCATTTATGTATCTCCTTTTACTACAGTCATTGGCTAATCAGAGTTATTTACTTATGCCTGAAGATACAATGCAACTCAGTATACTTATTTAAGAAAATAATTTCTATAAACAGCTATCAATCCTGAAAAATAATCAGCAGTGAATCTTCATGTCATTTTTCTCATATGTACCAGTAATATAAATAAGTCCAAGAACTAAATTTATAATTTAACAACCTGATTGGTTTTTCAAAAGTCAATCTAGAAACAGTGTAGAGAATCTTTATTATTCTTACTTCAAACATTTTATATGATAGATATATTTTTCAAAAGTTTTTTGTTGTTGACCAAGGTATTGACATTCCGCATTGACATTCTACATTCTGTTGTATAAAAACAAAAAAAAAGTTAGCAGGAAAGCATGAATAGATGTTAAACTTGAAGGATGTTGAAAAAGAAGACATATAGAAAGCAAATAAACCATTGCAAGAACCATTTGCCTGTTTATTTCAAATTGTTTTCTCAACCTAGAATTTTTCTTTTCTCCCTCTAAAATTGCCCTTGCTAAATCACAGGGTTTTCACCTTATTGCATCAGACGAAAAAAAGTTAGCAGCTTCCTAACTGGATCTATCTTGACTATGATCCATCTCTTCATTAAACTTAAAAATCTACAGCCAGGGAGAATTAAGCCTTAAGAAGAACTATAGAGGGCTCATCATTCAAGTAAATGAATGTTCTGCATGAGTGTTGGAAGGAGTAAGAATGAAAAGAGTGAGCCATCTGTTTTGGAACTGACACAGGATTTAGAAGTCTATATCGCAGGTATAGATCATAAGTCAGACCTGGCACTTACATGTTTCTGTGAATACTACAAGGCCTTTCTGAAATTAAACTGAGGCAAAGGCTATACAGTCCAAGCTGCCCAGAGATTAAATTAGACTAGTTAGGGAATGTGGTGAAATATCTTGATTTATTTCCAGGAAAATTCAATTAATCTATTACCCAAGTACAATATAATATAAATTAATCATCATAGCAAGTCAATCTCCTCTATCACACCAGCTGGTTATATGGAGAGAGAGAGGGAGTAATGGATAACATTATTCTAGTCTAAAGATTGGGGAAGGAAAGTTTACATCTCAGGATTTTGGAAAGGGAACCCAAGGTTATCAGGGTTATCGACGTTCATGTTAGTAAGATTGTATGGGCCTATCTTGAGAGAACTCCAGCCAAATATTTGAAAACCCCAAAGCCTCAATTTACTTGCTAGAGATGCCCAGTCACCATTGCTTCTAGAAGTTCTGTTCCAGTTAGAAATAAAATACTGATATACTTCAATAAGAGTAAGGAACGCGAGCATTGTAAGCCCTCTTAGTCCACAGTGTGCCTATGTTTCATATTTTAGAATGAAGAATTTGTGCACCAAAGCCTATTTATAGAAAGAGCTACAGTGAAAGATCATACCCAAAGTGAAAGCTTGGCCCAGGGGTTTGTGTTAAGAAGCTTGAAGACCTGACTCAGCTAGTATGAGTGGAAGTTACCATTTATTTCAAAGAATTCTAGACTTCACTTCAAATGACTAAATTTGAATGTTAAACATCTCTACCAGGAATCTAATAGGTCCTTTTGTGAGTTTGCAGAAACTTAATTTGCTTTCAGTACAAACTATATACACATCAGCCACCTTAACAAAACAAAGTAAACCCTACATATTAAATATTTAGCTAGAAGCTCATATAAAATCTGTAGCAATATTTTTTTAAAACTGTGTATTTTAAAAACTAGCCATATTTTTTTCTTGTAATAGAAATATATCTCTTGTTGGGCTTGTTAATTATTCTGTATAAAAGTGGACTTGCTGCTGGTAGTTCTTTACTGATCCTCTCCTTTCCTGATGAAGTCAAAGAGTCTATGCGTCTAACAAGGAAAACGTGTAAGATTTGCAAAATAAGACTCTTTAATATTAAAGTAGTGAAATGAGATAACAAATCCTTATCTGCTAGTCTCCTGCAAAGGCTACTAAGTCTGCAGTGTGTAAGAGGGTTCAATCTTTTCCATTAAAATATTTGTCCCTTTTTCCCTGTGTGAAAGACTGAAGCAAATTTTAAAGGATACTCAACAGGGCAGACTGCATTCTCTTATTTCCAATAGTGAGATAAAGTAAAAGGAGTCAGTCTGCTAACTGTCAGCTGTCTCTAAATATGAAGTCATGGATTGATGTTAAGAAATGTAAGAAGCTTATAAGAAATTCAGGTACTTTTTCTTTATATAAAGGTTATTTGAGATATAAAGTAATTGTCTAAACTACTGAACTAGAGAGGAGCAGCATAAGCCAATCAAATAGAAGTCAATTAATTCAGTGAAATGAAAAGCAGAACTGGAATTTTATAACAAAACAAGTGACCAAAATCCTGAATCACTGTCAATATTTCTAAAATCAGACTGGTTTTAGACTGCTTCATTTGATTTAACTTTTGTGTGTGCCTCCACCAGGCAGGGGATGAAATCCCAGAGTCACAAGCTGCAGAGCCAACTATGGGTTTTTCTGCTTGTTCATTGTATACTCCGATAGGATGAGGATTCAGAGTGAAACAGCAATAAATGTAAGCAGACATCTTTTGCCTGGAAAACAATTCTAGTCTACGTATAAGTTTTAGTTATGAGATGAGATCTTAGACTTACACTTATTCTAAAAAAAAAAAAAAAAACCAACAAAAAACCCCCCAAAAACCACCAAAGGTCCCTTGCTATGAATTTATCTGCTAATTATTTGTGGGAATGTGTTTTTCAGAGTCTATATAGTTATATAGAAGAAGTCAGCATTACCAAGATTGTCTTAGCTTTATTGGTACTTTTAATTACTTTTTTCCACATTTTCTTTTCCTAGCCTACAAATTCAGTACTCCTGAAAGCGTTTTTTTCCATTCTTTTGGGCATTCATATAAAAAATTATGACCATGAGATGTTGCACTCGTGTAAAAGGTGTATCCACATTATAAATGCTCAAGGGAGAATATTGTAGTTGCTAAGACAAGCTTATGGACTTCAGTTAAATGAAGCACTATAATTCCATGCTCTTCTCTAATATTTGAATATCAAGGTTACAAATACAATCTCTGCAGTGGTCAAGTCTACATCTATAAGACTGATGGTATAATTTACTGACTGTAAGATACTTTTCTTCATCTTTGTTATTCATATATCGGTAAATATGGAAAAGAAGGATGAACAGCAAATCTTGTCTATTTTCAAGAAAGAGTGATATAAATGGGGTTTTCAGAGGGTGCTTGAAAAATCTTCATACATTTTGAGAAGCTTTTTCCTCAAGCTAGTGTTAGCTTTCCTGGAGCTTGTTTTAGCCAACCAGGTTTCACAGCCAAGACATCTGGGAAAGTTTAGCAAAAAGAAAATATAGGTATGTAAATCTGAATTTAAAAAGGAGCTTGTGCAAAATGTCTGGAAACAAATATGGTGCTGTTGTTTTCATCATGACCTTCTGGGCTTAGCCTATCGCAGATGAGGCTTTGAGGAAAACTGATAAAGACTCCTTGGTGATAACAGTAAGCAGACGTTTACCTGAGTGGTTTCAGATATTTTCACAGGAAATTCTAGCAGAGTTCTTGCTCCTTCTGCACCCCTGGGTGGCCAAGACTGTCCCACAGATACACTTTCTCATTAGTGATGTGACGCATTCACCCCCTTCTCTTTCAATGTGCCTTAATTACTGCCATTCTCAAACCACCCTTTCAAGAATATGCAATGCTTGTATTAAGACACATGAAGAACAGGCTTTTATCCCCATCCCATGCCCTGCTCTCTGCTGTTTTGGATAAAGGTGCCACAAGATGTAAGTCTTCTATTCTGGAAAGGCTTCATTTACAAACTTGAAGTCAAAGTACACGAGTTGAAATTGAACACCAATGAGTTTAGGTATTATTAGGTATTATTTTCTCCAGAACTGTTAGAGTTGTTTTATAAATTGGAGGTAGAAGTCACAGCATTGTGAACTTTAAGTGTAATTACTTAAAGAAGCTATGAATAAGAGGCAAGTAATCCTTCTCAAGACCTTCCCCAAACCAAAAAAAACCAACCCACAAACCCACCCCTGAACTCTGTTTCATTGACACTAAAACTCATTATACAATTTACCCAGATGTTAAAGAAAGATATGGATTAACTTTAGCAATCATAGCAGTATTAAATGTAAGAATCAATAAAATCAATGTTGCAATTGCTAAACGTCTTTGTATATGTAATAGGCACACGATTATATAATTACCAAGATCATATGTTAGTTTGTGTGACATCACTGCAAATTCCCTAGTAAAAGAAAGAAGAAAAAGAAGAGGAAGAGTAGACAGAGTTCATTCAAAACATTGCATGAACCAAAAACATTGCAAAAAAGTCAGAAAGCAAAGGTGAAATAGAGTCAGAATTTTTCAGACTCTGACAATATTCATGTGAAAAGTTAAACTGATTTTGTTTAATATATAAAAGAAAACTATACGTTTTCTGAAGAAATTTCTGAGTATGACTTGATGGTTTATATCTACTTTCATTTTTTTATGCTTTATTAAAATTTACTATTCATCAGATTGCTGTTACTGCACCTAATTGTATTATCTATGCCTCATCTTTGCACAGTAGCATAGGGTCATACATGTACGTATATTATTCATTTTTCATCTTGCATATGTTTGAAATTACTCTGTATTTCCATTAACAGCTCATGTGAATGGAAATAGTGAAGCAATTCCCACTTTTTTTTTCTTCTGAAAAAAGCGTGATAATGACCCCATAGTGCTTCCAATCCCTACACATTTTGCAAACTGATAATTTCAAGACTTTAAAGTCCTGAATTTGAATTAACTTACACCAACATTTTTCCCCTTAACTATTATTATATGGTGCACTTTCACATGAATTACAGAATATCACAATAAGAAAGAACACTATCTTACTGTTCACATGAGGAGCAAGCAGAAAAACAAACTAACAAAATCCTCAGGTATTCTTATTAAAGTGGGGGAAGGGAGTTGATATAGACAGAACGGAGCTCCCTGAACTGGAATTTGACCAAGCTAAAAGGATCAACAGTCTTCCTTGACCACAAGGGTATCAAGGGAACTTTAACAAGGAGACACATCTGGCAAACATGCTGTGTGGAGGCCAAATAATACCATCCTTCATCAGCTCTTAAAATTCCACAGACCTGAAGAGTGTGGCTAGAAGAGTTTCTAGGAGTGATATTTCACTGTGCAGCAATAGAATGACTGGAGTTATGAGGCCAGAGATAAATCACATTGATGGACTTATTAAATCAGCCATGCCTGGAAGGGAGGTGTAGTCTCTTCCTCAGAGGCAAAGAAAGCAAGATGATGCAAGAAGCAAAAACTCTTATGCTCTGGGGACATTTAAACTTGCCTTTGAACAATGATTCTTCTCATGAGGGGAACATGCCTTAATTATGAAAAAAAGAATTTTCAGAAGAGGTGATACAAATTAAATTTCCTTTAGTATTTGTGTTGATCTGAATGGACATGTTTCTCTAGTCAAGAAAGTCTCAGTGTCAAATTTGCATGTATAAAAATGGGCCAACAATTTTCCACTCTAAATTTCAGTTAGTTTCTATCACATCTCTGATTGAATAATGTTTTAGTTTTTAAAAAAGAAAGAAAAATAAAAGGAAAAAAAGGGGGAGAAACGTTCTAAAGCATTTTGGGAGTGGGATTTAATCATCAAAGAAAAAGGATTTTAAGCCCCATGGGTATCTTAGGTTTAAATTCAGTACAGTCTTTTTTCTGTTTTGTTTTGGTTTTTCTTTTTTTTTTTTCTTTTTTATATGGAAGCTCATAGATAATGTAAATGAGCTAGGGGAAAAATGCATAGT
>JAOXJK010000023.1:70940033-70975628 GCA_025774025.1 Xenus cinereus | reverse complement strand
GGTTTGTACAGTAGGCATACTGACGTTTTTGGAAACAGGTGAACAATGTTCTGTAAAAATGTTTGAGGGGCTTGTTTTTTCACATTGCGTGTTTTCTCATTGTGCCATTTGTTACTTGCAGAAGTTAAAGAGTTATTCCTGAATTATTTCTGTTTATACCCTTCCAAATGGTATTTTGGTTCACTGTGCTTCTGCTCAACTGATTTATGCACATAAATATTGCCAGGATTGATCTCGTCTTTGTTCATTGTATATAGAAGGTTGTCAGGAATGTTCATGAGGAAAAACACACTTGAAATAAAGGTGATTCTATATTTTATAGGTCCCTTGAATTAGATGCAGCAACCTTAGAAGAATGAATAACCCAGTGCATAAATGCAATCTCACTCACTTCACTCATGGCCGTGAAGGAGGAGAGAGGGTAGTTAAAAGTTGACAACTATGATATGAGATTCAGATGCAGATTTGCAAGTGTAACATCTGCCGTTTCTACCTTAGATTTGCAATGGGATTTTGTTATATCCAGGCATGTTTTGAAAAGATCAAAGAGCAGCTGTGGGCAGAAAGGTGCTTTTTCATGTACATCTGAGTAGAAGTTTATGGTATTTCTTTTCTGATCCCAACCATATTGCCATCTTGTATGTTGTTACTACTTTGGCTTTTCTATCTCCCCTCCACAGGGCCTGAACACTGGTTCTACAGAGAAGCTCAAGCTAAGAGGAAATACAGCTATGCATCTCTTAAGACGTGAATGTTGTTGAAGACATGGGACACCAGTAAGGTACACAAATATGTGCAGGGATACTGAGGAAACTGTTCCCATGAACTTTTGAAGAAGTTAAACTACTAAACTCTTTTGTGGAGACGCTATTCTCTTGGCTGAGTAGATTCCAAGCTCCTTTTTTTTCAGCATAGTTATTGTAACACACTGCAGAATACAATGCAATCTAAATGCACAGTATTTCTAGATTTTTAGTTTATATTAAATTTCCTATGCAAAGTTGCTTCAGAGAAGCCATAATTCCTGATAAAATGAATCAGAGGTGCTGCTTTTAATATCATGGATGATGTAGGCACAGAGGGAACTAGGACATTTGTAAAACTGAAAAGCTTTATAGGTTTATACTTTATAGGTTTGAACAAATAAGGGAAGACATGATAGCAGGAGAAAACTTGACAAGTGATTCAAAGAAGGTAATTTATCCTTTGTCTAAGTCCTAAATCCAGTGACCAAGCATCAATACTGAATGCTGACACACCTCAAAATGATAAAAATGGGTATGCTTTTACAGAAACATAATTAACCTCTCACACCCCTGGGTAATATCTGTATCAGAAACTGAGAAAGGAAGAAGCTGAGATTAAAGATATATGTGGACAGCATATATATTTGTTATCAGGTTGTGGAGAATGTTCTAAAAACTGAAGGGATGTTCAGATTGTAGGGACGTAAGCCACCCATTACTGGCTTTGGACAGAACAACAAAATCATTCTCTATACTTTTTTACTGTTCTTGTAACTCAGCTCATGGGTGAGGTCCCACACTCACTGGGCTGAATTGCAAAAATAAGGATTCATTGACTTCAGCAGCTGAATTTTCAACTGGTATATTTAGTAAAACGGAATGGATTTAGATTTCACAAATCTTTCTTTCTGCTCTTGTCTCTTGAGGCAGCAAAGTCAGTACTGCCTACATTCAGGAAGCCATTGATTAGATCAAATCAGTGTAAATGGGGAGAAGAAGAAAATAAAAGAGCGCAAGTATAATCTGGGGACCTGGGAAGTTGACGCTATTTTTAAATCTTATTAAAAAACTCTAAGGTGTATGTAAATTTGAGATAACACACCTCCCTGGTCACAAGGCCTCAAAGGCATTTACTTCAGTAATTCATATCTAATTCCATAATTATTAAGCTGGATAGTATATTTTCAATATTTAATGCCACAAATGCTTAGATGTTTTCAAAGCAATCTTTAATTTTGGCCATCAAAAGTAAAGCCTTGATTAAAAACTCTTTACATGTTTCCTATTCTGTTTGGTGATAACTAGATCAGGTTTTCTTTTTTCCTTTTAGTATTTCAGTGCTTTTGGCCACCTGTCAGCTGATCAAAATTAAAAACAGAGGCTGATTAAATGACTCTCTATGGTGCTGTTCAGGAACCTTCATTAGTGCTTCAGTTTATGGCCACTCAGTGAGCCGCACTGCCATAACTTCTGACAGTTTATGGAAGCCGATTTGGAGGCACAGGATGTGGGGTACACAATTTTGCACAGTTGCAAAGTTTTGATTGCATGAATTATACATGACGTCCATTACTGTTGATGCTCACTGGTGGCAACAGCACTCCGAAGGTATAAATCAGCTTTTTCTTTGAAACAAGTAAAACCCAACCAACCAAGTACTAAAAGCCACATAAAGGAAGAAAATACAGAACAAGAATTTAAAAAAAAAATAATCAAAAAAACCCAAAATAAACCCAAACACACCTTTCTTTATTTGTCTATCTAATCACTTTATAGCGTGAAAAATAGCTGAGAGCTTTCCAGCTAATTTTGCTGGTTTTCAGGTGTGTTGAGAAATAAGGTGGCAGCAAGGGGAAAGGTGAGAGAGAGAGAGAAAGGAGCCTTCAAGGCTATGGCTGTAGATTATTGCACACACAAAGGATTTCTCCGGGATGAACACAGCAAGCATCTCTGAAAGCTCTCAATGTCACTTTGCCAAAGATGTCTCCTCTCTTCACTAGTTGTCTGTCTGCTCTGTCACACACTTTATTAAAGCTTTGGGGCTTTGCTTTCTTTTTTTTTTTCCCTTTCTCTCTCTCTGTCTGTCTGCCTTTTCAGATGACAGGAAAAAAATTTCAAAGGCAAAAAGATGAGAGATAAAGCAAAACTTGCTCTGATTTTCAATACTCCTACTTTACTCAGGTGACTTACTAACTCCTTGTTATTTTTTCTTTTTGTACTGAAAGGAAAATCTTTCTTTTGGTCAAGATTCAGTGTTAATTGTTATGAAAATACTGCTAGGTGTAGTACTACATAGAAGCCCTTAACCGCCCCTCTCACATACCACCTGAACACAATTTATCTATGGCAGAGTATTCCGTAATGGCACCAAACCATGTATACAACACCACTTACACAGATGCTACTCCCATGGACATCAGTGGGAAAATTGCACCCACGCAAACTATGGAATGGTGGAACCTGTAAGTATTGATGGAGAAATAAGCAAAACTGAACAGGCAGTGTGAGCTCTGTCAGCTTCACACAGAGGGGATGTGTGTTTCCTCTTCCTCTAGCACTGGCTTGAATGAGTAAAGCTCCACATGTCATAATCTGTGTCATATTTATACTTGTTTCCACTGAAAATTAAAGCAATCTCCACTTTCAAGGATTCTTATTACTCATTCCACATGCCTATCATGCCCTTTCTGTCTGAGGCTAGATGTAGAGCACTGCTCATAACTATTCATTGCAATGTCTTAGCAAGAAACTCAGAGCCTTAATGTGTCAAAAAAAAAAAAAGTACATGGGGGAATATTTGTCACTTGAAGTACTTGTGTGAGGAAAAAAACATTGGCAAATTAGCGTGAGGCAAATTGCCTAACCCCTCAAACATTTTTTCTGGGTTCTTAAAAACCCAGGGTATTGGCTTTCTCAGTATGTTCAAAATTTCTTTCAGTGTGCCATGTTAGACCAAGTTCGAGAGCTTTGCATCTAAAAGTTCCTGTGTAGTCTACTTTTGTATGTAGCTTGCATTATGAAACTTATGAATTAATTGAGCTGTGGACCTTGCATGGGGAAGCAGATTCATCTCTGTTGCAATTGCTTTCCACAGGCGAATTCAGACAGGATTCTGAGAAGTCATTCAGACGTGAGTCTGAGAAGTCATGTACCCAATGTGCAGCAAGGACATTGTGCTTCCACAGTCACCAATATCCAATCTCCGTGCCGTCACGTTACCCAGCAATACTAACCTGATTTAGATCAGACACAGAGACGCAATCAAATTTCTGTAAAATTAGCCAGAATACATGATGCAGACCACCTCTCAGAATATTCCGGCACCCTGATTTTGTGCATACTTTACACTACCAGCACTTGCCAGAAAACATTTGATTCAGCGCAAAGTTAGAGTAGTGTGGAGAGACAAATATTGACCCAGCAAAAAAATTTCAAGAGCAGATTAGCCCACCAATATTTTTTTAACAAAGCTGAGAAAGAAATGTGACCTCGTCTCACTCTGTTAGGATGTGACCCTGCACTAAGAGATCTAACATTAATATTTACGATTTATATATTACTGAACCATGTTCTGAGAAGACTTGTAAGCTTCAATTTATACATACTAAAATTTGTAAAAGTTGTGCCTGGAAAAAACTTTCCCTTTAAGAAAAATATTTCTGTATTTTCTCATCACAGACAATGGAAATCTTTCATTCTTATCCCTTACTTTTTCCCCATTTATTCAATAGTAAAGACATCAACATGCTTTTATCTGTTTTTATATCAGAGTTGTGTAGGAAATTATATGTGACTGTAAAGAAACTGTTAGAGTCTAATGCAATAGAAGTTTCTCCTTAACTGCAAGGTATAATTGTGAGCAGGTAGCCATGACAAATACCAGAGCAAATGTTCTGTTTCTTCAGTGAACATGCATGTTTGGGGACTAACAGCATAATTTATGCGGTGACAGCCCCCAGCCCCCTCCTTCTGCAATTCTCACTCCTTATACAATAGATAGGACTATCATGAGATCAGTTACAACAAATCTATTTCAGTATGATTGCCTTTTATCCACAGTCACATTCCTCCTGGAAATCTGGCTAGAACTGGCTGTTCGATGCTGTTCAATGTCCCCATCAATGTTGGGGACATTGTTGATACTGATTTCCCTTCTCTTTCCTTCTCTTCCCTTTCTCCCCTCTACTCTTTTATCCTGTATATGGTCAAATACCATTTTAAACCCTTCAGGGGAAACAATCTGTACCAAAACTGCTCTCTTCTGCAAAGATACTTGCAAGGAAGCAGAGTATGAGATATCCCTCATATACTGAGCTAATGACCTGTATTTTTCTCACAGCTATAAAAATGTCTCCACCGCGAGATCTGTTGGAGCCAACAAATTAGAAAAGTCCTTCCTCAGAGGCGAAAGACAACAGCCATCCGTCCAGGTTATACCCTCTGTTCTGAAGGCTCAGGGCAGTAAAATTCAGAGGTTACTTGCTGCAAGGTTGGTTTTAAATATATTTGGCATGTGAAAATGAAATCTGCAACTCCTCTCCCTCTCTGGTAGTAGGAATATGCCCCCCACAGAAGCTCAGGCTCACAAGAAGCTTTGACAGTAACTACCTGGAGACCTGAGACATAAAGCTGCTTCTGCTTCTTAATACAGGCAGCTTCCGTCTTCTTGTTTTCACTAGGTTGTTTGTTTGGCACAAAGTAAAAAGAAATCTTGTTTACCTGAGATGCATTCCTGGATAGATTTCTTTGACACAAAGGGATCCCTCAATGGCAGGAAACTATTCTTTAGTTCTATACAACCTGTTTCTGGTTTTCTGCCTCCAGGTGAGGAATGTATTGATCGGAAGCAAGACTAGCAAGGACACCGCCATGCCACACAATGTTCCAGTAACTCCAGGCCAAAAGAACAGCAGTTTCAGTCTTTTAAATCTGCTCTAACATTTAGTAGGCCTCAAGTCAACTTTCAGTAATCTGAAAATATCTGAGCATTATCACTGCTTGTGCACTGACCAGCCTGAGAGTGCCAGAGCTATGGTGCTATATTGCTCATTGTCTTTTATCTAGCAGTGTCTTTTTAGAGCAAGTACAAATATAAAAGAAGAGTCAGGAGATAAAAGACTTCTTTCAGTAGGAAACTTGCCATTAAAAAAAATTGTTTCATCTGCTTAGCTTCCGTTTACCATTTTTATATTGTGCAAAATCACAAATATTTCTTTAATGCCCTGGAGCCCATGGATGAGTGATGGCAAAAACAAATCCTCCATCTAAACAGTAACATAATTAATACACCTACACAATTATTCTAGCAACAACTACAGGTCATGCAGATAACTGTAAATTTGTTCCCCATTAGTGAGGTGTTATTGGGAGCTTGGCTCTGGCAGGATTTGTTGAGATCTTCAGTTTTAGCTGCACGTGCTGAGCTCTGAGCTACTACAGTTCCGCGAGAAGAGCAAAGCTAGTCTCAGTGTGCCTGCACGAGCTGCAGCCACCACAGTGAATATAAGGCATCCTTACACTTACACAGGTACAGAACATGCTGACTTGGACCATGGTGTGGTGTCAAGCAGATTGAGTTATGGACTTCTGGGGGGTTTTATTGCAATGTGTGGCAACACTCGTTAACAATGAGATCATTGACCTGAGATTCCGGGCAGTTAAAATTTTCAGTAAAAATAGTCATAGATATTGAGGATGATGTAAGGATAAGACAAGGAGGCCAGCAAAGCAGGATGAATCAAAGAATCAAACCGGTATCTTCAGTCTATAAATCTCACTGAGCAGAAAAACTGTAATTATTGCAAGTATGATTTTAACTCAAGGAACGAAGTAGAAGGATGCCTGAACAATACCTGTACAAAATTACTTTGCACATCTCTAGTGAACTTTAAGCAAAGACACATGACCATTTCATGGAATGATGAACAGCCAGACACATATTTGTCTGCATACTTTGTATTGAAGTAAGGATGAAAGCCAGTCTTTTTTTTATTTCAGGTCTAGCACACATTTCTAGAACTCGGCATTTCTTTTATATGCTTTCTGCAAGTATTGCCAATTGTATACATTACAGTCATGTAAATATTATGAAAGTTTTTAGGTGAACTGTGATGCTGATAGTTTCTCTCCTTCTGCAACCTCAACTCTAAACATAGAGGCCTGGGAGACCTTGTTGGTGAAAACCAAAGTAATGAAGATGTTGACTACTTCATTCTCACCTTGTACTGTCAGTAGATTGCTCAGCTCCTTCAGCAGTGGCCAACGCTTTCCTTGCAGGTTCTTTTACTGTCAGTGCAGACACAGAATCTCTTCTTGTTATCCTTGATATTCCTTGCCAATTTCATCTCCAGACGAACTCTCCACCAGCATTCCTGCATGCCCAGGCAATGTTTCTGTGCTCCTCCGCTATACCCTGCCCTTGTTTCAACTTGCTGTATACGTCTTTTGTGTTCTGGACTTTAATCACAAGTATGCCTGTTTGTTCATCACGGTGTCCTCATAAGTCTGCTTGTTTTCCCGAGTATGGGAATGGATCACTGTGTTTGCAGGAGGTTGTTCTCAAAGATCTCCTAGTTCTCTTAAGCTCTTCTGCCCTTCACAGCTGCATCTCACAGGGTCCTATGTACCATTTCTGAGCAAGCCAAAGTCTGTTCTACCGAACTCTAGGGCTTGTACTCTGCTTCTTGCTGTCCTCACTTCCCTCAGGTTTGTGAACTTCCCTATGTCATATACATTATATATGTATAATATATATATACATATATGTATTACTAAAACCAAAGAGAGGATAAGATCAGAGCAAAGTATTACATGCAGAATTAGATGCAAAAGACTCAACTTTATATTGTTTTGCAATAATGTTAGTGCTAGTTCAGTAAAGAAGTAGGTCAAAAAATGGAACCATTAGCTTTGGTATGAGGAAATCTTTGACATTGGGGTTTATTTGCCCAGAGTTGCTGAAGCAAGAGCACGCAGACAGCGGCAGCGGTGAGCGCTTCAAATTCGAGCTGAAGGGGCCTTCCCGGAAACGGAGAAGCCGAGGGAAGGCGGAGAGGCCCGAAGGGAGACGAAGGGAGTCGCGCGAGAGGCTGACGTGACTGGGGGCGGGCCGGGCGAGCCGCGGCACATTTAAAAGCGGCCGTGGCGCGAGCTTCACCCAGCGTACGCGGGCAGCGGCAGCGATGAGTGCTGGACCACGCGGGCAGCGGTAAGTGCTTTAAATTGGAGCTAGAGGGGCCTTCCCGGGGACGGAGAAGCCGAGGGAAGGCGGAGAGGCCCGAAAGGACTCGGGAATCGCGCGAGGCTGACGTGCCTGGGGGCGGGCCGGGCGAGCCGCGGCACGTTTAAAAGCGTCCGGCCGCAAGGGGTTCAGAGCCCAGCCCAGCTGAAGTGCGTCTACATGAATGCACGCAGCATGGGCAACAAACAGGAGAAGAAGATTCTTCAGTGAAGAATCCATGGGTCGTTATAGAAACCTAAACTGCTGACAAGATGACACATTAGTGAAACCACAGTGTGAACCCATAATGTTCTTTTAAACACTGCTCACATCTTGTGCTTAAATGTCATCTTCTCTATTAATCTAAAATTTATCAAGAATATTCAGGTCTTATAATTGTCATTTCTTGTGAGAATTATTGAACTTAACCTTACAGGAGTTTCTTCCCTGGAAAGTGTGATCACAGATACATAATAGCCTCAACCAATTATACATGAAAGGCACATATGAAACCGTTGGGTGTGTCAATATTGACTTTTCTCCAGGCTGTAATGGATGAGTCATTCTATCTGATCTAATGATTTTTATCATAATTTTAACTACCACATTAGTAAGAGGTGACCAAATTAAAATGCTGGACAGATGTAACCTTTCCTGATAAAATATATGTATTATTACCTTCATTACAATCAGTTCTCTTCAGAGTTTCTTGGAAGCTGCTAGTGATGTTGAAAGAAACAATGGATTACAAGTCAGAACACTTTCTCACTGTATTTACCAGTGATGGGAAAAAAATGCCATAGGATAAATTCCAACCACTAACAATTAAGAATTTGTTTACAAAAAAAAGTGGTTTTTTTTTCTCCCTCAGCTATTTCTACATTTCTACAAGCAAAATCTCTATCTTCTCAGCTGTATATTTTTTAATTCCTTGAATGCCTATTATTGGTTATTGTCTATTGGTTTTTTGGAGTTAGTCTTTTCTGTATTTTTTCAGAATGTCTTCTCTTCATCAGTGTTATTTCTCCCTCACCACATACTCATCACTGTCTCTTGAAATAGCATATAACAGTCCTCTTTCTAGCCATAACCCAGAAATTGATCATTTTCAGCCAGATTGTTTTGGCTACATTGAGCTCTATTAACTCTGATAGGGCTCTACAGAGACCTAGCAATCAAGCCATACTATATCAGTTCCTGGATTGAGGTTTCTTTTAGTTTCTAACTAATCATTATTCCAGTTTCCTTTTTCTGAAAACTGTAAGTGAGAAGTTCTCTTTGTTCTCTCTTTTCTTTTTCCTCAGGTAGCACAATTCTTATTGGAAGGTTAAACTCTGGCCCCTTTGTATATATACATACACGTTATTTCATCCCAATAGCCTTCTTTCTCCTTCTGTTAACTCACTTCAAAATTTTGTCTAATAAGTGACCAAAATGTATTGCTTTTTGGCATGGTTCACATTTCCAAAGCAGACAAATTTATCAATGTTAAAATTACTGTAACAGAAAAAAATCAAAACTATATAACAATGAAGCATTCATGATATAATATGGTCTTGCTGAAGAGCATTAATAAATAACTCTAAATTTTAAAGGATCATTTTACTCCCACAAACAAACAGAAAATTTCCATCATCTAGGGTAGGTTTCAAAAACAGTTTAGGTGTCTGCATGTCACCTCTGTTCCTAGATTCCTATTAAGGGCAGTGGACCTCTAACACGTAAAGTCTGAAGGACTCTACAAGGCAGTTCAGTTTACCTGAGTTCTACTCTCTTGCCCATGTTTAGCTGCTTCGTGTCATCTGAGATTTTCTTGGATATGCAAGATATTCATACAAAGCTGAGAGATACGATACAGGAACCATGGTAGAATGTTCCCCTTCTAGAGTAGCAGCTGAAGGGTAGGTGGGACATCCTAAGAATTTCAAGTGGCAGTATACATTTATACATATTATATATGTCGTTTCTAACACAAAAAATCCAACCAGGTTTGGATATGCTCTTGGCAGTGGAAAGCAAGTGTCTGTAACAGCAAATTCTTAGAACATTTCCTGCCATTAATTTGATTCATTCCAGCCATCATTAATCTTCAAAAATTCATGGCATGGTCTAGCTATTAAAATGGTACAGGGACCATTACAACAGGCAATTCATAGGTTAAGACTCAGGACATTTAACTGGCATAAACACATGCCAGTCTCTGCCTAGTGACCTCAGAACCCAGAATTTGCCTAGGCAGACTTAATTTATTAATATGCATGGAGCGTTAGGAGTTGTTTCTCAGAATTAATGAGGTTTGGATATATTGGCAAATCCTATAGTGATTATAATCCAGTCTTAGATGTCTATTCCATGTATAGTTACTTCCATGTAGACACTTCAGTTTCTGTGTCTTACACCTGAAGAGATTAAGTCCACCTTTATGCCTAAGTTTGCATAATATTCTAACAATGTATGTGGTTCCAGCTGAACCAGGCTTTTTCTTTGACTTATTATGAAAAATGTAATATGCAGGTACACTCCTTTTCACAGACAGCCATGGTCAGATGGGTGGCTGCTTGATCAGGTAACTACATACATAAGTCCTACACAATTAAAAATTAATTCTTAAATCAGCCATGTTATGTTGATTTATTCTTGGAAACTTCAACGATAGGCTGCTTTATCATGCAAATGGTAAATTGAAGATGCTGCTATCCAAATAGCTATGATTTTTTTACTTCCTATACATTTCATCCCAGCTGCTAAATGACGGTATTCAACATTCATTACTAACCTGTTATCTTTCATTGGTGAAGTATTGTATATCCTTGCACACTAATCAGAGAAGTCTGGTTTATCTTCTGAATGTATTTTCCAGTCTTTCTTTCTATTCCCCATTTCCACCAGTCAACAAATACAAACAAGATACAGCTCCACAATAACAATCTTTGCTTTCCAGTAAACATGAAGTATTACAATATTATTTAGATCAGTTCTTCAAAACCTTTGAAACTTAGCAAGCAGAGCTTCGTTACACCCATAAAGTTATTGGCTGCGTACAAGACTCGCAGATTATAAAAGCTGCACATTATTAATCACCCTGAAATTCAGCAATGAGGAGGTAGTGAACCATTCTTATCATCAGTTGTGAACAGTGTTTATGTGCTGTTTAATTATAAGACATAATAACATTACTATGTAAATCAAAAGTCCATAATACTAATGAAAAATACCAGAACTTATGAATAATAATTAGAAACTTAATTCATAATAGAATGTACCTATTAATATTATTCGTATTCATATCTGTAATAATTTAAAAGCTTTAAAGCTTACATATATTGTAGCTGGAGTAGATGACAAACATTGGGCTAACAAATATAGCCATTCTAAAACATATATGGTCTCCAGGGAATTTTGCCATTTTATTTCTTTTCTTTATTATTTGTACTGAAAAGGGTTCTGAAATAAAATATTTACAAATTAATTTCTAAGGTTAGTGTTTTGGGGTTATTTGTGAAGATCAAATGCTTCAAGACCAAAAGTAATTTGATTTTTTAGAATAGACTTTAACATTTAATAGGGAAAAAAAAAAGCAGCATGAGGGCTAATACACAGAAGAAAGACAGATGGTTGTCAGGTTTTAGTTCTATATAACACCTACTTAAAATACATCCCTATATATTAACATACAGTCTGTAAGTGAAGGGTGACCCTAGCTCAGTTTGTGCCCTCAGCAGTTCACACCATCTCACAGGGTCTAAACAGAGTAGACAGACCTAGTTGCTGCTAACTGGGTTCATTGTCAGCTTCCAACACAGTGAATGATAAAACAAGTCCAGGGTTCATCCAGGAAATATGGCCAAATACATGACTTGAAACAAAGCTGTTAAGTAGCTCTGAGATCCCTCTGGGGAAACAAGGTCAGATAAAGTAATGAAGACAGGTACACATCCAGCAAACAGTACTGGTCCAACTAGTGATATCCAAAGGACACCACTAGTGACCAGGGATCAGTTGGATTTTCTGCCCCTGCTCACACTTTCAGCCTGGCAGTCCATCTCATTCTCCACCCACCTCATTGTTCTCTGATCCGTATCTCACCAACCTGTCTACCAAGAAAATACTGGATACCCTTTCAAAGGCCTTCCTAGACTCAATTTACAAAATTCACCGATCTCCCCTGGTCCACAGAAAGCTTAATCTAATTACAGAATGCAGTCAGATTGGTGAGGCACAACCTGCCTTTCTTAAGTATATGCCAACTCTTTCCTGCTGTCTCCTTGTATTCAGAAATAGGTCCCCACAATCTCCATCAGCTTGTGGAACACAAAATGCAACATTTGCTCTCAACACCAGTTTGAAGTGTGGCTCCTCCTTATGAAAACAGTTCAGATTCTTTCTGAGGTGAAATGGCAATACCCCCCTTCACAAAATGGGGCTTTTACTGAGAGATCCTTGAGAGTTTAGCTCTGGTGCTAGTCACGCATTTAAAGACAGTTGAAGAACATAAAGAGTTGGTGGGGTTACCAAAACATTTCTTAAAAAATAAATTAAAACTCATTTATCAGGTCCAAAACCAGTAAGCTTTTCTCTCTGGGACAATGAGTGTGGATGATTTTGCCCAATAACAATGAACCTATAAAATCTGTTAACACTTGCATCATGCATCTTTTAATATTTTCCATATGCATTTTCAGGTATAGCTAGGGGTAGGAGGTGATGAGTGCTGGACTGTGCCATTGTCCTAAACAGTCCCATTATAGTTAAACACCGAGTGCCTCAGTACATAGTGGGATGAGTAGTCCAAATATTGGATGACTGTGGGAAAGAGAGGTAATATTTAAAAAAATAAAAGTGTTTCTCCTTCACAGAGTGACCTTGTTTTAATGTTCTCCACGCCATTCACCCTCCATAGCTGATCAGCCAATTCCATTTATCATTATAATTAGGCAGCATCTTGCCAGTTCAATCAGGCTCAATTACTTTAGGCCTCATTAGTGACTGACATACTATAACAAGTGCATCTTTGAATGAGCAAGGTCAGATAAAGAAAGTATGGTATGCAGCCAGCAAACACATTTATAGACCATGATAATACAATGCTTTGGATGTTGAATAACTTTGCATTCCCCCTTTTTAAGAAGGCATGAAGAAAATGAAGCTAAAAGTAACTTTGCTTAGCTTGCATTATTCAGCTCCTACAAGTTCTTACCAACTCTGAAGCTGAGCAGCAGTGATAAGAGGAAAAGCTTCAAATAGCTCTGGAAAAAGTTTGGGACTGTTAGCAAATTCCAGTTTAAGTTCAGGTTCTGGAGAACAGCAACTTGTCCAATGCATCAGAGCAGCATAAGAACTTCAAAACTGTGCAGTGGAGGAAACTGGATGTTGAAACTGCAGTACTACAAATCCTTCTGTATTAGTGACAGTAGCAAATGGTTCTTCTTGTACAATATTGTGGAATGTAAAGGGAACTGTTTGGCTTTTACAGTAATGAGCATTCTAGACTTTAAAATAGCAATTAAAGTTAGAAGAAGGTAAGTTGAAGATATTATTGCTCTCTATAAGTATCTTGAGAAGTAACCTCCAGAGATGAAGTGTATTTTAAGTTAAATGGATATATTATTTATATATGTATGTGCATATATATATATATGGCATGACATTAAAGGGGAAAAGATTTATGAACTAGAAATTAGAGTCTCTTTTACACAGGAAAGTGATGGTCTACAAGTATCTTCCAATATGAATAGCAGAGAAACACATCCACATTATTTTAGGATGGTGTTTGAAAAGTTCATAAAATTTTTCTGTCATATTGGTCTCATGAAGCAGTAAACACAAATTATGAGTCTATTGGTGTGCTCCAGCTATATATTTTTTAAGATATGACCAAAAATCTTACTCTGTAATGGAGGCAATTGAATCACATCTGTAACTATTCCACAAGTAGTCACTGGCACAACCGAAAACATACTTTTACATGGTAAGAGGTTTCTCTTTACCTAACCTACTTTACTAGAAAAGTCTATTGTTTGCCCACTTGGTCATGCTCGATCCTTAGCAGAGAGTGGTAATCTTAATTTTATTTTATTTTTTTTCTCTAGAGCACAGAAGTAGAGCTTGCTTTAGTGTTGTTTTATCCACAGTCAGGACCCATGGAGATGAAATTCACCTTTCCTTTTGCTGAGAAGAAGCCAGACACAAATTATGGTGATTATTGTTCTTGTATTTTTTTAATTCTGAATTATTTTCCTAGAATATTGTGAGGTATCTTACATTATGTGAGCACAGAAGTACTGATAAAGAATATTCACCAGTTTTCTGGGACATCTTTTTATAGTTTTTTAAGTTATGGTAAACATTGTTTCAAATACCATCTTTATTTGTAGGTTATATTTTTTGGATTTTGCATTAATGTATCAAGTTCTTCTTCAGTCGTAATATTTAAAAGTATGTGAAAAATATTCCAAATTCATATAGAATATTCTATAATATATTATGCATTAGAGCAATAAAATAATATCTGCAGCAAAGTGATCAGTATGCATCCAAAAGTAAAAGATTTGATTATCTTAACAGATATGTTCTAAGTCATTATTATCTGCTTCACTTTTATTCCTCTACACAATATTTGAGTACATTTTACCCAGCGGCATTTAATTTCATAAGCTGGCAGTGTGCTATGTGAAGTTTCTTTCATTTATTCTTATCTAATCTTTTATTTATTTATTTATTTTGCTGGGCAACTATTAACCTTAACAGCCAAGTATTAGAAATAACAACATTCCACTCTTCCTTTCCTCCCCACTTGAAGATGAATCAGCTGAACTGTTTTATACATTCTTGAAAACTTCACTGGGTGAAAGTGAATCAAAGGGGAGAATTTTTTAAGTGAGTCAGAAAGTGGCTCAGACTGGTGATTCTCATCTTTTGCAGCAGTGAATTTGTGTCGTGTTCTGGTCAACATCTCATTGAGAAGCACTCAGGAATTTGGCCACTGACAAATCATATCAATAAGTATTATTTTCTCTACTTTTTTTTTTCTTAAATATTCTTGAGGGTCTTACAGGAAAACAGGGAAGCATCATCTGTGGCTAGCAATAAGATTGCTAGAAGTGAGGATCAGGTCCTTATAAACTCTTCCTGCAATTTTTTGTATTAATCTATGAACATGTGAATGGAAAAGTAAGATTGGGATAACCCTGGAGCAAATCACAGCAGTAGCTGAATACAAATGAGCTTGGTGTACATTTCAAATTGTGTAAAAATTATTAGCTTGTATATAGAAAGGTCAATATTTAAAAGTTGCAAATATGGCCCCCACTCATCCCTGCACATTACCACTTTAGGAGTGGAGCTAACTTGCTTTTTCAAATGTGGATACCTGTCAGGATTCACATATTTCTGAAACTTTGGCAGTGTGATTTACAGGGATTAACATGTTCATGTCTCCAAATCCTTACTCAGATCATTAAATTGTCCTTATCAAAGGAGGCAGAAGAATTTATGTTTAGAAAGTTCCTGCATGCCCTTTATTATCTCTAATTGCTCAGGTAAAATTGTTCAGAGGTCAAATTCACAGGCTCTGAGCTGTTGCCATCAATGATTCTATTCATCTGGTGCAAATGAGATAGGCTCCTAGAAATAGAGCAGTTGATATATCCAGTGTTTTTTGAAATGACAGGTCATAGGTGGATATGGGTGAACTGCTTTATGAAAAGAGTTCATAGTTCTTTGGAGTAAGGGATGCTTTGTTCCTGCAGTGACAGTCTTGGTTTACAAAGCAATTTATAGCTCAGGAAAATTGTGGGAGGTATGAACTTTATATTTACCTGACATTATTTGCATTGTGCTTTTCTTCCCTATTGGAGCCCACTCACAGTTATATTCTACATCAGCTCTTATCACACATGCATGGGTCGCTTTATTTCATAATTGTCCATCAATGCTGTTGATTCCCTTCCCCTACATGGTGCATGCTATACATAGAGTATCAGATAAAATTTGAGAATGTAAGTGAAGTGAATTTAGCAGTTTTAGCTCAATCCCCAGCCAACGGCAGATAAAAACATATGCAACACTGCTCAGTTGACACAGTTTCTTTCATCTGTGCTGAGGAAATGCACTGGAACACATCCAACACTGACACTAAATTGATTTGCACCCTTGAGATGCTGGCTACTCCTGTCAGAATTGAGTTTGTTGACAGATGGCAGGCAGTGTGGAGAAACTTTCTGTGGAATTGCTTATATGTTACCCAGAAATGGGTAAAAAAATCTAATAAGGGTATGGTGTTGGAAGAAAGGCTGAATAGCTGGGTTTAGTATAGCCTCAGGATTCTTTACTTCCTGACAAAACTTCTGATTGTCCAAATGAAAGAATTTTGCAAATTTTTTTTTGAGATATTTATTTTTTTTCTCTTTTACAATGTGGTTGTATATCTTTTTTTACATGGAGAAATTAAAAAAATATATATTTGGCAGACAAAGAGTATTTTCTATTCTTCAACCATGAAAATCTTCAAAATTGGAAATATTAGTGCAAGACTTCTCTGGTAATGTGTAAATGTTCTCTGATATTTGATGTAATAACCAAACAATAGCTATTGAACTTTTTTACTTCTGGTCTTAAAATTAAGTCTTAGATTTAGTGCAAAATCTTTTGTCTCAGTGTAACTAGCTGTGATATATTTTAACTAGTTTCTACTCATAGCCTGAAGACTAATGTCCCAAATTTCTTTATCTTTGACATAGACACTGTGTTTCATGCTCACACACTGATTCCATAACCCAAGACTTAGTCTTAAAAGTGTCAAGGACAAAATGATTCCGAAGCAGTGTTTGCTACCTAATTTTTGCTGTTAAAAAGTAAGAAAAGCTATCAGACCATTTCATTTCCCCATAGTGCTACTGACTGTGATATCAAATTAAATTCTGAAGTCCCTTATTAAATTTATTTTAGATTTCAACTAGAAAAATGGCACACTAAAAACAAAGTGTTAAATGGCAAGTGAATGTGACAATTGTGAAGAGGGGCTATGAAATATTCTGGTATTACATGGAGGAATAACATGAATTGTCAACTGGCTGTATTTTGCTTATATTGATGGTTAATGTGGATATTGGAAATATCCAAATAAATTTTGTGGTTGTAAAAGGGTTGGACCAAGCTTGGACGCTGCATGAAGAGGTGAATAATAGCCAGCTACTCAGGAGAAAAAGAGTTTATTGGTAAGAGACAAGTAAGGCACAAAGAAAAAGAAGAGAAAGAACAAAGAAAGAGGGAAGGAATAATAAGATATGACAGCCGTGAGAGAGGCTTGTCCATCCCCTTAGGTGTAATAATGTTGACAAAATTTGATATATTCAAATAATGGTCTTGTTAAGCATTAAGGTCCAGGGACAGATGGGATGAAGGGTCAAGGCAGAAGCCTTTGAATTAGAGATCATATAGCATATATATATGTATTCTGATAGAACACTGTCAGCCCCATTATTTATTTTTGTTAATGCTGATGGAAATCATACAGGGAAATAGGTTGGCGAGACCAACTACTCTGCCTCCTGGGCAGCTTTCCTGACAGCTCTCTGCCTGAGGAGTAGACTGCCAATCTTTCCAGGACATCTGATTTCCCAGCTGTTCACCTGGTGAGCTGCTGGCCTCCCAGGCTCTCCAACTGGCTGCTCCACAAGCTCTCCAGCTGGGATGGGGGTTACCTGGTGTCACAGAAATCAAGCTCTCTCACTGGAGCCTGTGCTGGCTGGGGTCTGGGAGCATATTTATTTTGTAAACTCTGAAATGTTCCCAGTATTTCAGCAGCCTGGTCAATATCAATATTTCACTGCTCTCAAAACAAAATCTGTCAAACTTTGCAGCATCACAATGAGAATTCTAGTTCTGTTGTTGCTGCCATACTAGTTTTCCTTTACAAAAGCGTTATCTTTTTGCCCAAATCAGGATGAGTAAAAAAGAAAAACACTCTGGATTTATTGTCAGAAAGTGATACCATTTCCTTATCATGTCAGTGGTAGAAAGACATCTTGATTTCAGAGAATGGAAAAAAACAAAAGCATATTGAGAATTGCTTCAGTAAGAGATTGTTTGTTCAATTTTTATATTGAATGGTTTTCATTTCGGGGACATTTTCTGAAATACCAGAGGGCTTTGTTGTTCTTAAGTAAAAAATTGAAATCATAGTCTCATTATGTGAAATTAGCATGCAGTAGCCCTAAAGATCACATATCTATAGGAAAGAGGTGTAAAACTACCCTTGCAGAGCACCTTTAAAGCCTTTTCTTGGGGATATAACAAGGAAAGCTGGTGTTTTTTCAGAGGTGACTCTTACTGTTTCGGGTCATTTGATGTTTTAGATCAGTGTCTGACTCTGTCTGGGAGTTGTACTGGGCATCTCTCCTGCTGCCAAAACAATTCAGAACAGACTTGGAGGGGGTGAGATCACTAAATGCCGAATTAGCTCATACTTTCTGCAAAACTTTAAGGTTTGCATAGACACCCTCCTCAGAGTGATAGTTCATATTGATTTCTGACTGAAAAGGGCATCCGCAAATGAGAAAAAGCAGTACTGTTCCAACATGAACACTTACAAATTAATGTGCTATTTTCTCACACTTCCCTTTTCTCTTCTCACTTTTCCAGTAGAAAATGAGGGGTAAGAATTTTCCTTTTTTTTTGTTTTCCAATAATTTTCCATTTAAACATATACATTGGGGCCAGTTCTGTTTAACATCTTTATCAATGATCTGGATGAAGCGATCGAGTGCACCCTCAGTAAATTTGCAGACAACACTAAGTTGGGCGGGAGTGTTGACCTGCTTTACAGGTAGAAAGGCTTTGCAGAGGGATCTGGACAGGCTGGATCGATGGTTCGAGGCAGATGGTGTGAGGTTCAACAAGGCCAAGGGCCGGGTCCTGCTCTTGGGTCATGACAACCCCATGCAGCGCTACAGGCTTGGGGAAGAGTGGCTGGAGAGCTGCCTGGCAGAAAAGGACCTGGGGCTGCTCGTTGACAGCCAGCTGAATATGAGCCAGCAGTGTGCCCAGGTGGCCAAGAAGGCCAAAAGCATCCTGGCCCGTATCAGGAACAGTGTGGCCAGCAGGACTAGGGAAGTGATTGTCCTGCTGTACTCTTTATGACCATAATTTACTGCTGCATATGGGATTTTTTTGTGCAGTACTTTTATCACTTGAGTGGTCACTAGCTAACACAATAGATGCTATAGAGCAGCATCTTAAGTCACTCACTGAATCCACCATGGCTTTATACAGTAATTATAATTACTTGATGCTGGTGAGGCCACACCTCGAATACTCTGTTCAGTTTTGATCTCCTCACTGCAAGGAAGACATTGAGGTGTGGGAGGGTGTCCAGAAAAGAGCAACAAAGCTGGTGAGGGGTCTAGAGCACAATTCTTATGAGTAGCAGCTGATAGAACTGTAATTGTTTAACATGAAGGAAAGGAGGCTGAGGGGAAACCTTATCACTCTCTACAACTACATGAAAGGAGGTTGTAGCAAGCTGGGGGTCGGTCTCTTCTCCAGCGTATCAACTGATAGGACGAGAGGAAGTGGCCTCAATTTGCACCGGTAGAAGTTTAAATTGGATATTAGGAAAAAACTTCACTGAAAGGATTATCAAACATTGGAACAAGTTGCCCAGGGAAGTGGTTGGGTCACCATCCCTAGAGGCAATTAAAGACGTGTAGATTTAGCGCTTAGGAACATGGTTTAGTGGTGGACTTGGCAGTGTTGGGTTTACAGTTGGACTTGATGATCTTAAAGGTCTTTTCCAATGTAAATAATTCAATGATTCTATGATTCTATCTTGAGAGGGGATTCTCCAGAGTATATGGCAAAGCTTTATTGGAGTAATTTGTTCTAGTTTAAAAAAAAAAAAAGTATTACTTGATTGTCTAACTACGGGCATATAGAGACATACTGAAACTCCATAGCGTATGCAAAACACTTGAAGGGAATTGACTGACCTAATGACACATGTATGTATGTTCCCATATCTTTCAGAAGCAATGGAAAGGCAGGACCTCTTGCAAACAGCATATGTCTACCTATGGCTAGGCAATTGAATTCTGCCAAAATGCTATTTATCAAAATTCTTAGCTCGAACACTTCCTTCTTGTTCTGTTATTCTATCTGAACCCTAAAAATATGTCAAGTTTATGCAGGTCAGATCAGAAACATAGTCCTGTATAACTGTGCTTCCTCTCATAAAACCATAGTAAAATATGTTATGCTCTTATGTTCCCTAACATTCATTTACAGAAATTAAACTGAATATTCCCATATGAACTCACAAATCAATAAACATAAAAGTGATAATTAATAAGACACGAGAAAGGTATGGAAATCTTCATAATGGCTGCAATTAAATTTACCTGCACTGTGGGAAAGACTGTTCCCTGTTACATGTTGACTTCTGGAGTTCTCAGCCCTCATAAAAGACAGATGTTTCCTGAAATGAAACTATGTACTCAGCTTAACCAGCACTGATGTGAGCGTACCCTGTTTGGATTCATCTAGAGTACTGTGTCCAGTTCTGGGCTCCCCAGCTCAAGAACGACATGGAACCGCTGTACAGCAAAGGACTACAAAGATGATCAGGGCACTAGACCATCACTCTTATGGGGAAAGGCTGAGGGACTTGGGTCTTTTTAGTCTGGAGAAGAGAAGGCTGAGGGTAGATCTTATCAATGCCTATATATTATCAGCCAGTACCTTTCAACAGGCTTTTCCTCCAGCCTTATTAAGGACTGATCACAAAACAGGTGGTTCATCCACTTAGGTTTTGTAGCTCACTAAAAAGAGTGAGCCAAGCTTTAGCAGCTTTGGGATAGGAAAGCCCAGCTTGAAGCAAAGTTTCAGTCATATTAGTGCTATGTTTATTAATGGATTAATAAGGAGACTATCGGTTTGTACAGTGTTGTGTGTTTCAGAATGTTAGGAAAGGCACTTGCTCGCATGAAAGGAGAAAGGCTGTCCTTGTAGATAAGCACAGTGTTTTCATCCATCACTACAATGCAGCTCCCATCAGAAAGGATTGGAGTGCCTTGTGAGAGCACAAACGGATATTACACAGCAGCACAGAACAGGGGAGTGAATATCTCTGATGACAGCTTTCTGTATAATGCAGTTGCCTTAAGGTAGTGTGTGTATATATATAGTATATAAAATGATTGAATTGATAGTTTCAAAAGCACTGTATCTAAGTCTTGACTGTGGCACTTCCTGAACTTAAAAGTAGTTTGATATCTACAAGGACAGAAAGAGTTTATAATAGGGCAACATAGATACTGAGGTGCAGAAATTATGAGTTAAGGAGGTAAGTGGTTGGAGTATCTGACTGTGAACAGGTTCTTTGGAAAAAGTTCTTTGAAAGGACAGAAAATGATCTCCAACTTTTTTTCTGATTAAGAATATCTTTTGTCATTTCCTTCATGAATATACATGCATGCTTCCTTTTAATAACATCTCCATAAGTACTTGGGAAACAACTTACTATTTTTATTACAACTTCTGAGAATTCCAGTCCTGAGTTGAAAAAGTAACAGGCAAGAAACAATTTACTGTGTAACAATTTACATTTAAATTCTTTTACAACAAATGTCCTTTGTGTGTGCAAGAGGTTTCAGTAACTGATAACATTCTATTGTACAAGCACACACAGCAAGTAGCTGTCTCATGATATCCAAGCTGGATTGTAGGCGAATGGTTATGAATATTCATTGATTCCTCCGCCAACTTGAAATACCATTTTACAAGGGACTGAGCAGCTGCAGTATCTACCTGGGCTGCAGGAAGCTTATAGAGCAAGCACTTTGCTGAACTGGAAAACACGATTATCAGTATTAAATGCAGAGCAATATACTGTGCAATATTATATCCCTTTGATTGCACAGTTGAGGAAAAAGAACTTTCATTAAAGCCAATAATTGTTTTGGGTACTGAGAATGCTGAAAGACCTTCAGATATTTCAGTTTATTGGTTAGAGACCTGCAATGATTACTTTAACTATTATTTTCTTAATATGTTTTTAAAATTATGTTAATTAAAATCTCTTTTTATAGCAAATATTTTGGACAAGAAGAGTGCTTCCATTTTTTTTAGCTTGCCTATGGTTTTTGTTGTGACTGAATTTGTGTGTGTTTATTTTTCTTTCTGTATAACAGTATATTATTTTTAATCACAGAACATGGAGGGAATGGGGAAACTGGAATTGATTGTGTTAGGGGAAGAAGAAAATCTGAAGGAACAGCCAAGAAATAAATGAAAATGGAATGAGGTTACAGAAAAAGTGGCTATGATGGGAGGTGCTGGGGGAGACAAAAGTGAGCTTGTATAGATTGGTTATGTGCAATGGACTGTGGATGGTTGTGAGGAAAGTAAGAACATGAAGGGATGCCAGATGAAAGTCAGAAAGGAAGCATGGAAGAGGCAAGGGCAGAAAACTGAAAAAAAAATAAGAAAAAGGCCTGGGAGAAAGCTAATGTAAGCCTGAGAAAGGTGAGGAACCTCATTGCATTGGTTTGGGTATGGGCAACGTTGCTCAGAGCAGCTGAGGTCAACAATGAATTGGGAAGCAAGAACAGTCTTTAAAAATTACACAGCTAAAAACCAAAGGTCTTTTACAAAGAATTAAAGCAATACATACTACATTTTTTTACTTTGCTCATGTGATATCCATTGAACTTTGTGAGAATTAACTAACTAGAGAAAATCTGTATTAATACAGAGAACTGTCAATCTATATGGTACTTTTCTGAAGAAGACAAATTCACCATCTTTAAAACTGCTTCTATGACTTTTTGAAGATATAGAATACCGTATGAGCAGTGGTAGGTTTACAAGAGGAGATTCATCACACCGCTGAAATTCCTCTGTGCAGTCTCTCAGAGGGACTCAGCTCAGACAAGCTACGATCATTTACCTGTAAGTCAGACATTAATGACATATGCTAAGATTGTAATGTTCACTTTCCATTTCCAATTACCATTCACTCTTGCCATTTGTACCTTTCTCCTTTTCCCCACGTCTCAATCATAATTCTTTCTATGATGGATTCTGTGTGGTTGATCAGCCTCCATTCCCGTGCCCTTCAATCCTTCCCTCTCCTGTTATTATAAGGAGGTTCAGTAGAACTGAGAATGGCCTGTTGTTGCAAAGGTAGATTATGAACTAATGTTCAGATAACAATTCTGAACTAATTGTTCGATCTACAGGTCATTCCAGAATTAATATCCTGATGTTCTCGTTTTTCTTCAAATTAATAGTGTTCCAAATGGTCCTCTCAACTTTCTGTGATTTAGCTGAAGATAAAATTTATCTATAATTTCCATAGCACCTTACAAGCCCATATTTTGTAGTAATGCAATTCTTCTAAACATCATCATACATTCTAAAAAGATTTTTCCTTTACATAAAATTCTGGAAAAAATAGCATCTGAAAGGTTTACATTTATTTGGAAATGTTTTTCACCCTACAGTTGTCACAAGGTCCCTATTATATATTCTCACTGCCTTTCTAGACTATTGGGCTTTTCTAATTCTGTACAAGTACTTTCCAGACTCTACTGAATACTAAACAGAATCGTACTCAAAAAGCACAACTTTAGTTCCATCAAGGTGGGCTCCTTGGGATTTTTTCCTTGATAGTTTGATTCTTGTTCATTATTTGTTGATGAAAAAAAAAATGTTTTATGTGTGACAGCTGGACCTGTCTTTATGGAACTTTTTTTGGTTAGAGAATGGAAAGAAAAAGGAGTCTAGGGAAATTGCATGGAAGACTACAACCCTAAGTCCTGAAGTTTTGGGTATAAATAATAAAATATTCTGTTGTGTAGCAAATATTCCGTTCTAAGACCATATACCTAGTCATTTCCATTAGGTCACTTTTATCTTTTTTCTTTTTTTTTTTTAATTAGTCACTCTGTATTAAACAGCATTATTTTGAGAGTCTTTTGACAATGTACCGCAAGGAACGAATATCTCCACCGTGAGTATTAAAATATACAATATGCATGTGAGACTGTAGCAAGGAATTTTTGTCCTATTTTTACATGACAGCAAGCTACAGATTTTAAAGTGAAAATCAGAAGTGAAGCAGGATTGCATGTAGGCTTTGGGCCAAAACTGAACTGTGAAAATTTAAACTCTTGTGTAGGCTGCAAGATTACTTTTTTTCTCTTTATGGTGTGATTTTTGGACTTGATGCTTTCCCCTCACTGTTACCATAATCTATATTTCAAGAAACAATAAATTTATTAAGATAGTGTTTGCTCTAACATTCTTATCATTGTAAAGGATATCTTGTGTTAATAGAATACCACATAGCAATATTGATTTGCTAGAGTTCAGATTTACCTTTGCCTTTCCACAGGATTTTGTTCTGTATTTTTTTACCATTTTCTTTCCTTCTGTTATGGAAGATACTTTTTCAGGTCAACTGTCAGTCACATACAGGTCATCACCAGAAAACAGAAATAAAAATTCAAACAAAATGGCTGTGATAGAGACTTTAAAAGCTAGAAAAGTTTCACAAAATAGAGCTGGAAGTAATTACATCTTAAATTGCGAGGTCTTTACGGTGATTATTTCTGTAGTTAACATCTAGAATTCCATTGAAGTTAATTATTAATAAAGAACAGCGATTGAGGGGTGTGAGTGTAAGCACAAGTTTACGTTCCTTATTTATCCTTTCTGTGATGATGATGAACTCTGCATTTGTTAGTCCGATGTATAGTACTATTCACTTAACTGCATATGTAGATAAAACCCTTTAGGTCCAAAACTATACCATCAACCCAAAAGTTACAGTCTCTTTTGAAGATACTGTTTAATCAAACAAAATGAGCACAAACCTATTATTTAAGTGTAGTACATATTTAAAATAAGTTCGGTAATCACTAAAGCATTTAAATGAAAAAAAAAATAATCAGTTGCATTCAGTAGAATATTCTATAAACTAGTTGTATCATTTAGTGTGTGTGAAATAGAAGCCAAAACTGTTAACAGAAAATCCTCCTAGTAAAGATACCATTTGCAGAATCCATTAAGGTTTCACGTGTGTTTCCATCATGCAATGTCTATGGCCATGTAGATTTACGTTTTCTCTGACAGCAAGAGTACATAATTTGGCTTTGAGATGATCTTTTGACCGCTTCTCACATCTCCTCATCTTGAGGATTGACCTGCCTCCCCCCCACCACCATCACCACCTTTTCTGTCACCCAGAATACCTGTTTTTGCAGAAAAGCTGCTTTTTTGCTTTTTAAAAATAATAATTAAAAAAAAAATAGATTGGGGGGTGATGGTTTCTTTTTCAAAAGCAAGGAATGCTATTTGCCTTTAAAGATTTTCTTTAAGCAAATTATTTGTTTGGGTTCTTAGACATGGCCTCATTAGGCACCACACCGTGTCTTGTCTTTATTTTATTGCTGATAAGCTTAATTGAAACACAGTGGGGCAGTACTGTGTGCAAAGTAAAGGCAACATTGTTTCTGCATCTCTATGGCATGAACAAAGGGGCACGGTTTCAAGGCAAATAGCAGAAACCTGTATTCATTCCTGCACACCAGAATGTGAGTATTCACGGAAGGTGTAGCCATTTTTCAATATATGATTGAAAGCAAACCCCACAGGCAAAGAATGTATTCCTAGCTAGCTGAGTACAGAGATCTTAGAGTGATAGGTGCTACAAAAGGTGTTATGACTGACAAACAGAACAAGCCAGGACTCTTACAGAGAAAATAATTACAAAATGTTCATGAATAGTTATTTCCTATTACAGTGCCCAACTGCAGTGTAGGCACTTAAGGCTATTCATTGTTTATTGAACATCTTCAGAATACAGAAACCTTCACTGAACGACAGGCTTTTTCTGATTGCCGCTGAGGGCTTACCCTTTTCCTTCCTGCAATCAATCTCCTTAGCTGTTTTTTCAAAAGCAAAAGACTCACTTGGAATTGGAGCCACTCCCAAAAGTTTTAGAAGCTATAAGTATAGAAGAGTGCTTAATCCCATGTGCATAATACTTTTAACTTATTTTCATAGTTCATGTCTCTTCTGTTGTTTGCCAGCTCCCCGCTTCACAAGCTGACTGACCATGGCCACATTTGCAAAGATACTGAGGCATCAAAGTTACTACATTTCCACAATTTTCATTAAAATCTGCAACTGAGAGTCCTCAAGAATACAAAACGAATGAGTCCTGTATTAGTTTGCAGTAGGATTCCAAAATTGCAGTATAAATGTAACAGCTATCCATGCTGTTTCGGTGTCCTGCCAAACGATCAGCACTGTGCATTGCCAGAGTGTGTGATGCCTCTTCCTCGGATGGCAGTGGGAGGGCACAAAAACCACACGAGATTTTTACAAGCAGGCGGTGAATCAAAGAATATGCTGGTTGGAAGGAATCTCAGGGAAAGGGAGAGTTAAAAGAGTAAAGTACTAGACTTATCATGATAAGGATACTCAAGGGACCTCACAGGACAGTTCTGTACAACCCAGGCTTCTCGACTGAAGCCGACTGCAAAACATTTTCTCCAAAAATCTGAAGAAAATGTTGTTATTAAATTTCAAAAGTGAAGGGAGGACTTTAAAAATTTAATCTCATCCCCTGTGCAAGGAAATACCCATGTTTCCAAATGCATGTATTTATTTAGAAGCTATCAACAAAAACCTATGGGATAGGTTTTAGCTTTCCATAGAACTTTTGCTTTTTGTTAGAGGTCTTGTGCTTTTTTCTTCTCCTTGGGATGTTTAAATTGATCAACTGACTAACAAAGACAGGTAGCAGAGCAATGCTTAAGTGATAATAGATAGATTTATGAAGTTATTAAGAATGAGAATAAAAGACAAGGAGAGATAGACAATACATTTCAATATAGTCTTCAGCAAACAAAAAACCAAACAAGTAAACCTGTTGCTGCAACAGGAACCAGTTGTATCAGAGTTCCACCTGTTTCATGACAGAGTACCCAGTACCTGCCTGTAAAGCTACAAATAAAAGGCAAGAAACAGTTAAACAAACAAAAAATAAAATTGATGCAGTATGTTAAGATGATGAATACCACTAGGTAACTTTACAGTGAAAAGCAATTCAATAAAGACATCCTGTTGAGAACATCTAGTTCGAAAAGATCTGTTGTGTTTTAAGAGCGAAAAAACTTCTTCAGATGTTTTAAAACTTCGGTTTTAAAACTTTCAACTTCTGATGGATGGGAATGTCAGTTTCCTCCATTTACAATCCCCTAAGTATGTTAATCAGTTTAGCTTTAATTACACTGATGAAGTTAGCTCAGCAGACCCATGCCTACGCACTCCAGCACCCACTCTTGTATGCAAATACCCCACACTGTCAATGAAGGTAGAAACAGGAGGGAAGAGAAGGATGTCTGCCTCCACCTTAATTATCTATAGATGTGGCAAGAGGAGGAGAGAGGAGCGCACAAGCTAATTATCTGGAAATGTGACTGCTCTTCCATTCCTGTGACAGTTTGCTATGGGACAGATTTTTGTTAAAGACAGAATTTTCCAGAGTCATGACTAGTCAGATGTGACTTATCAGTTATGGCATGGCTATAGTCCTTCTAGCCCTGTCAGCAAGGTTCTCATGGTGCAACACAGAAGACTTTCTACTGCAGTACTGCAAAGTCAACAGCTGGTGGAGATAGGCTTAGCTCAGAGGCAGAGGCATAGTGCTGCTCAGACACAGAAGTACTTCACAGGAAGCAATACACGAGCAATTAATTCTTCCTGGAACTGGAGCGTGGGGGACACCACTGACCCCATCAAGATAATGCTCTAGCACTCCCACAAAAGAGTGTTTGACTGGCCTACACAACATAACTTCATTTTGCACTAATCACCTCTAGTATTTCATGCTGAGAGGCTGGTATGAAGCAGCTGGAAGCCTTGCATCTCAAAAAAACAGGGAAAAAGATGAGGATATTCCGATATGAAACAAAACAAGATTATTGAGCTCTTCTTTACCTATGATTACTGATTCACTGAAGTTTTTGTACTGTCATTCATGATGGATGCAGTTAATTTTTGTTGTTTTGTATTTATATTGCATGTTGTCATTTCTATCATTAATCATAAACATAATTGTCATAAAAACAGAAAAGTCTTTTCCCAGACATTTCATTCTAAAATATAATTATCCAGACTTCCTGCTGTTAATGGCATAGAATTCTAATTACTTCAAAATGAAGCCATTATTCATAAACTTCAGGCTTGTAACACACATGTTTACAGTAGATGGAAATTATTATAGAATTTATCACTGTGGAGCTCTTATTTGCCATAGGCTTATTTAACTACTCTGTTCTTTAGTACTGCTTTTGTCCTATCCCATTAAGGAATGATAAAGTACTCAACTCCCTGTTTACTCAGAAAGATATGAGCAGAACTCCTCCTTTGCTGACAATAGGCATTCAAATTTTCTACCTTTAAATAAACTACAGCTGTGCTTTCCTGTTTTCCTGTGCTTCCCTTGAAGTTGGAATTTAATTAGCAGCCATTGCCTCTGAGTCATATAATTCTCACAGTGGCTAATGTATATGAAAAATGTAAAATATATAGGTAATGCAAACTTAAATTCATGAGGAAGATTCGAGTGAGAATTGAGTAATTTTTTCAAATTTTCAAAGAGAAATCGTAAAAAAAAAAAGTGTTGCATACATGGTTTGTTTTCATAGAACAATCTTTGAATTCGGACAGCAAATATAACTGTCAGCAACTGAGAACGATACTTTTATTGTTACAGGCAACCACATCCATAATTCTTGAACTCTTGTTACTCTTTTCTGAGATTGTGTCCACAATGTCACAATATGCTGTGATAGAACTCAGTTCAGAAAAAAAGAAGTTACCATTGATTAAAGAAACATAATGTGAAAAAAAAAAAAAAGTAACACAATTCCCAAGAACAAATACGAAAATACTGTAAGAATGAGGAGCTACTGATCCAGATTTTCTTCCTGGAAAATCCTACTGACGTATCTTAGACTCACTTGTTTTCCTTGGAAGGTCTTTGCACAGCAAAAATAACACTACAAGATTTAAAATGCAGATATTCCATTTGCACATATTATTCCATTATTATGCATTCATTTAGAGAAGAAAATAAAAGAGAGAGGAAGTGTCAACAAGAGGGTATCAATGAATGGCTAACACAAGATGATGTAGAAGAAAATTCAAATTTGGAAAAAATCATATCTCAAAGAACCTAACAGGACACAAGAACAAGGAAGTTTACATTTCTTTACTCTGTGTTTTGGAACACAAGTGTCTCATCAAAAATATTTTCTGAGAAAACAGATTATTATCATGAATTGCAAAGCTTACAGCAATATATTCATAAATTAATTTTAATAACTTTAAAGTTGTTAAATATTTTTCAGACATTTAAGTCTCAATTTATACAAAAGTATCTTAATTCTCCCTTAACATTAAGCTTATACTGTGTATATAAAAATTACAGGTACTCTGTTTTACCATTCATCTTATGAAGAAAACAAACAGATTGATAAATGATTTAGTAACTGAAGTTCTTCTTAGGTGTAGAAGGATGGGAGACAGGTAGAAATATCTTAAGTAGTAAGAACAGAAAAGCAGATTTTCAGATAATTCTTCTGTTAAAGAAAGGGGGGGAAACCCCACCAAGATAACCAAAGATAATCCTGGTACACTGACTGGCAAATAACAACTGAATGTCTTTTGGTATTTTCTAAGATTTTATTGAAAAAATGTAAAAGACATATAAATTTTTTATTAGAAGCTCTGTCATTAATTATTCTTTTCACTCTTTGCATTACAGAAATATTCTCAAACAGGAAGATTCTTATTAGAGTACCATGGCTCTATATTACAATTTATTTCCTTTCGTGACACTGGTAACCATAGGTTCCTGTGAAATTTTATGTTTAATGGACTAAAATTATGCTTCTGTGTTTAGAGATCTCCATGAGTAAAAGATTCAGCTATACTGTATTTTAAAATACTGTGTCCTATCTACTGTATTCTATAATATTGTTTTTGTTTCTTGGTACTACCAAGAGAGGGAAACAGGTAGGCTCCTTAAATGGTCTGTTTTCTGGCTGGATCCACTGGATCTAGGTCCTCTTAACATCAAGCGTAGTAGAATAATGATGTCATAGATGATGACTACTGGTCTTTTACAATTCACAACTTTTCTTTCACTCATAATAGTAGTATTTCTGGTACCACAGTGATTTGTACAACTTTGTGGCTTTAAATGAATAGCATATGTACAGCTTCTAAGTTGACAGTCCAAAAATATGCTCACCTGTGTCCATAGTACACCATACTCTGTATGCAGTTCATGCTCTGCTATTGCTTTCACTCTCCTTCAGAGATGCAACTTGTACTTTTTTTCCCCAGAAACTCTCACTTTTTGCTTTCTTTCACATATGCTGTATTTGTATGTGGTTTACAACAGTATGCTTAAGACTTATATAACAGTCTCATAATTATCTTTGCCTACTTGATTTAATTACAGTATTACAATATTGAGTGCTTTGAAAACAATTTCCTGTAGTATATAATACATCTCTCCGTACAGATATATCCAATCAAACCTATTCATCTAGTCAGCAAAAACAGGTAGGTGCTTCCAGGGCACGGTTGAGCCAATTGTAACAAAGCCCCCTACCTCAGCAGCAGAAGTAGGTAGTCATCTCAGAAGCCAAATCTAATTCTAAAAATTTGAAAAGAAAAGGTTGATTTTTGTTAACAGTAGCATGCTTCCAAAACGACTAATAGTACGTCTTGGAACATAAACTTATTCACTGCGTTTAATCTTTTCCTTTGCCGAGTGCTAGTCATACCTGACATACCAGGAAGGACAGGCTTGTACCAATGGTGACTTTATCTCATTTTTTGTTCTGTCTTTGCATTCTTAACTTGGCCCTCATTGAGAAAGGTTACCATTTCAACTGAATAGTAACATAAGTGACTATAAGATTCTGATTACTCACACATTGCCATAAATGAGGAACAATGGTTAAATAACAAGTAAAATGCAGTGAAGGTAGGTATGGAATATTCACTTTTTGCCTTATTTTTAGTGCCTCCCCTGTATATTCTGCAGAACTTGACAGGCTGTTAATCAATAAATTGTGGGGAATTTATTGTTGCATGACATCTGTGTTTGTTTTTCAGTTTTTGCATCTAACCAGGAATTCTACTGCTACACATACTGACTGGCATTCACACAATATTGCAAAGGAAGCCCTGAACTATAATGATTAGATCAGCCCCCACCTTCCCTGAAATTCATATCCAGTGTGATTTCGGAGGAAATTGATGTAAATCTATTACAGTAATGTCCATCTCCATTTGATTCCCATTCCTGATAGCTTGATAAAATATCAATTAAGATTAAAGCAGAGGAAAAAAAACGTTAGCATACAATACAGTAGTTGAACCTTGCCAACATATGGAAGCCCACCCTATTATATCAAAGAAGCAGCCTTTCTTTCCCAAAATTACTGTTATAGGAAAATTTTAATATTTTAAAGTACCGGTTTAAAGCAAACTATAGAATTTGGAGAGCAAAACCTGTTTTTGTATGATCTCTATCTACAGTGCTTCCTGACATATTGTCGTAGTACATTACACCTTCTTTTTAAGCTTTCTATTGTAAAATAGGAGACTTGTGTAAACACAGCAACATTGAGAGAGATATCATGTCGCTGAGATGTTTGCTCTAAGTGGTTTTATATTAAAGGTTTGTGTAGCCGAGCACAATGCATCAGCTTTAAGAATGCATCACTTTTTTATAAATGGAACAGCTGAAAAAATACAAAATGGAACAGAGAAAAAGTCACTTTAACAGTTTATCTTTGGCCTAAGTCTGTAGCTCAGCCTACAGCTTGAGCTATGTTTGAACTTCTAGTTTATGTTATTTATGTATGTATTGGGCCTGGATGAGATGGAGTCAAGTTTCCCCATAGAGGCCCTCATAGTGCTGTGCCTTTTATTTGTAGCTAGAACAGTGTTGATAACACATTTGGCGGCCATCCAAGGTCAACCCACCACTATATAGAAAGCTACTTGGAAAGGTATTTAATTTTTTATTTCCTCAGCTGCATTTTTCAATAATTCTTTTGTTCACAGCTCAGATTTTAAAGCTAGGTTCGTAGCATACAGAGGTATGTATGTTTTCCCCTAAAGGCTCATATATTCAGAGCTCAGAAACGTGTCACAGGTTTCGTAGAAAATATGATATAATCACAAGTTGCTCATAAATGTATTTGACCTAAGCTTCTTATTTGAATATCTAAATATTTTTGTAAGAAACACAGTTTTGAGATCTTTATTTCTTTTACAGGAATACTGCAAAATGACAGCTGAAACCAGGTCATTCAGATCGCATGGCAGGCACCACAGAATTCCACCTTTACATTCATTTTTCAAGATAACATGTTCTGAAGGTATTTCTGCCATAAAACAAGCTGCTAAATATGGAAACCCTTTCAAACTGGTGTAGGTTTCCATAGTTTTTTAGGTAACCCAGGTCTGAGGGCCTACCTGACCCTAGACTTCTTTTTTAATATACATAACTTCCACTCAGAAAATTTTCTGATAGTGTACATCATTTTATTTAGTATTGTAAGCAGCTGATACTCGCCCTTTACACATACTATTGACTTTATTAGTAATTCTTATCTTACTCTTTTCAGTAAACAAAGAGATGGATAGACAGTTCCCAAAATTAGTGTGTCATTGGTTTGGGGTTTTATTTCTTCAATATATTTAGAAGGTACTTAAGAAGCATCTTAAAAGAAAGCTTTGGCAGTCTCATGATCAAACTACTTGAACCACTGAGCGCATTTTAAATTTTACTCATCCTAATATATGCCAGATTTCTTAAACACAAAATAATACAGGAAAAGATTAAGTGCATCTTAATGCATTTTCTATTCCTGAGCATGGATGTTTTATCCAATCTTCTGCAGTGCTTCCATCCTCATAGTTCACTGAAAACAACTATTACTTTCATGAGTTTGTGTATTTTGCTGCCTCTGTATAAATCCTTTCCTCTTGAAAAGAACGTGTTCTCTGTATGTGTTAGGCCAAGATCATTCTCTCTTCTCCACTGGAGCTTTGCCATTTCATCCCAGTTGGGGATCACCCCTCAGATTTGCAACCTGAATTGAATGTGACACAGTATGTGTACCCACAAACTTTTTCATCTCTTCTACACTGGGAAAAACCCAAGACATACCATCCGCTTGGAGTACAGGAGACCCAAATTACTGCCTCTGCTTCACTTTTGTCAGGAAAAAAATAATTTTACACTTTAGGAAAAATCTGATGTATCAGCAGTATGCTACCTGTGCATCAACACATCCATACAGAAACATACATGAACAAACATAGGGCAAGTAATTTCTGAAACATTCATATTCTTCCTGAGAGTAGAAAAGCTTCAGGGAACATTAATGCTGCTAACATGAATACGGAGCTTAGATATTAAAATTCATGAGGACCTGTCAACTGAACTGATTCAAACTCTATTTGCCAGAAATACATGATGACATTGCAAGCTGGCAAAGATGAAAGCAGCTCAAGAAAGCTCTTCTTGGTGCTATTTCATTCCCCTGAATGTCAAACAAGCTGTCTTTCACCAATCTGGAGCTACATACAGAGAGTAATACTGCACTATTTGGTGAAGGTGTTCTCCTGAGCGCAGGGGATGGGCCTCTTTCTCTGCTTCCCAGACACCAGACGGCCTAGGATTTGGAATGACAGTAGGCTGCCAACCAAATTCTGTGTTTATTCAAACATACGTTGTCTTCTCTTCCAGATGACTGGTAGTGAAATTTAACAGGCATCATCCATATGTTCACATTCATATTCCACACAATACTTGCACGGAATATCAGCACGTCCCTTTCAGAAAGCTCTAAATGGCTTCCCTAACAAGGGAGGCACTATCAACGCAATCATAGAAATTACCTGACAGAGTCAAAGTCCTGCCAACAGGACTTTGTCAGTCAATGTAACCATTCAATTTAAGGATCTGTTCAAACATGGCCGTCATGGTGAGTAATTCAAATTGTGGAACATTTAGAGTTTATACTTTACTGGGGAAGTTTATTCAAAAATAGTTTAAAGTCTACAGCTTTGAAACTAACAAATTCCTTACAAAAAAATCAATGAATCACTGTTCTCTGCTGCAGGAAATCCTGTGCATAACATGATATATTAAGTGTAAACATCTGGTATATCTGAATTCACAGATGGTAAAGATGCTGGACTAAAAATCCTGGACTATTTTTAATATAAGTTTTATTAAGTTGAAGTATTACCTCTCTCAGCTAGAGATTTTGCTGTTTCATCTTTACGCACTGAACGTGCTATTGTAAAAGGCCTCAAGTTATTTCCCAAATTTCTGGGTGATGTTTTTCATTGAATCCTAAATAGAAGCTTGAGTGAACTATTCTTTGAACAAGTCATTTTGAGGCACAAGTAAGAATCAGTATTTCCCTCTTTCTGTCTCTTCTAAGCATTCAGTTACACTGAGAGCTTCAGATAGCTCATCTGATAGAGTCAGCAGCCTGGATTAGTAGGTTGGTTTTTTTCCCCTTGTGGTTTGTGATCACAGGTAAATTTTACAGTCAGTAGAACAGAGTTCTAGAGTACCTCGCCATGTTGAGGATGTCACTGAAACATTTCATAAAACTTGATGCCCTCTCAGTGCAGGACAGAATTCTGAATATAAAAGGGATATTTTTTAAGTGCCAGAATAGCAAAAAACCAAGGAATAAATACCTGATAAGATGAACGGGTGGGACTGAAGGCATGGGTCGCCATCTGTGTCGTCTCCTGGAACAAAGGTTAGTCATATTAGATAATTTTCAGTGTTTTCAACTCCTTTTTGACATGAATCCACATCTCAGAAAAATAGTTAACTGTCACTGAGATTGGCCATGTTAGATGTGGAAAGTTCAAAATTGCTTTTCAAACAAATTATTTCTGACCTATAAAAAGGAATAGTGGAAAATAAGCTTTACTAGACAAAGTACCTTATCCCCCAAAATGTCAATTATCATTCATATTTGTGGAATAAGAGAGGAGGCAGATGTTCTCAGTCTATTCTCATACTTACAAGTTTAAACTTTAACATCTGTAACTCTGTTTGTGAAAAGTATGCATCCCAGCTTACAGCAAAAATAACATAGGAAAGTCCTTTTCTTGCAGCAAATTTTCATATGGCATCATATGGAAAAATAATATGCCAATGCTAATGACACTCCATTAAGATTCAATATTTGCCAGTCATGCTCTGTTAAATGCTATTGTTTAGTTTAATTTTATATGTAAGAAATAACCATTGAATGGATGTTTGGTAAGCATATTAACCATATAAATAATCATATCATGTACTTTTTTATTGCACGCCTATAATTCATGTTGTTATTGCCTGTTATTAAAATGTCAACCTTTTTTCTTTTTTCATGAAAAATCTCTCAGTCAAAGTAGAGCTATAATTTCCTACAGAAATCTGAATTTCACTGAATTTTTTGGAGTTGGAAGGGACCATAGAGATCATCTAGTCCAACTCCCCTGCCAAGGCAGGAC
>JAOXJK010000023.1:70928263-70938845 GCA_025774025.1 Xenus cinereus | reverse complement strand
GGTCTTGAAAATCTCCAGAGAAGGGGACTCCACGACCTCCCTGGGCAGCCTGTTCCAGGGCTCTGTCACCCTCACCGGGAAGTAGTTTTTTATCATATTTGAGAGAAATTTAAGGCACTCACCGTTACCACCGTCCGCGCGGTCCGGGTAGAGCTCGCGCCAGGGCCGCTTTTAAATGTGCCGCGGCTCGCTCGGCCCGCCCCCAGGCACGTCAGCCTCGCGCCCCTCGCGCGATTCCCGAGTCCTTTCGGGCCTCTCCGCCTTCCTTCGGCTTCTCCGTCCCCGGGAAGGCCCCTCTAGCTCCAATTTAAAGCGCTCACTGCTGTCCGCGTGCTCTGGGTGAAGCTCGCGCCAGGGCCGCTTTTAAATTTCTAAATGAATACATAAAAGATTTTTGTATATCAAAGATACGAGTATTTGAAAATTCTCTACTGTCTTCCTGCTGTCTTGCAGTGCAATAGCAATCACAATCGCAATAATGTTAGTGTTCTAAGTAGATCTTAAGATGCTTTTGGCAAACCCAGAAAATAGCAAGATGTTAGGATAGTAAAAAGGACAGCTCGTTTCAGACACTATAAAACAGATACTAGGTGCAGGCAGTGAGCAGACAGAAGATATTATCACCAGCAATTCACATTAAGGGGAAAGAGATTCTATGGTATTGTGAGGACAGCAAAAGAAAATTTGTGTGAAGTCAGAATGATTATCAGTATGTCAAGTTTGAACACCTGCAAGTTTGAAAGAGCACCAGTTATGAGGCTGAGACATGGGCAGTGGCGTTTGTATCCATTTACTTTTCTGAGTCTTTTTTATAACACACCTCTTCATTAGCAATTAGAATCATAAATTATCACAGAAATTGCAAATAATGGCTCACATATTCTGAAGTAAAGAAACAGATGATAAAATTTCCCACATGAAATCTTAAGAAAACTCTAAGTCAGGACAAGAAGGTGAATGGGAAGAGATACTGAGAGGTAAGATGTCTACCCGTAGCTGACATGTTGTTATCCAGAGCTTTATAGTATAACTGTAACAATAACAAATACATAAAATTAGACCAGCTGTAAACTCAGTTAACAAAATATATAATTTTAAACAGCAGTCAAATTTTCAGAATGAACTTTATGTGGGTTCCTAAACAAAAGAGCCAGAGTTTAGTTTTGTAACATCCTCTGTAAGGTAGATATTGCAATCATTAAAACACTGATAGGATCACCAGTTTTCAAAAGTCAGCTAGGTAGTTTTGCTGCCTAAAAAGTTGCAAAAACTAGTAAGAAACTGCAAGTGAGAAAATCTGTATGGAAAATGTCTTTGCTGAATGTCATTGTATGTTAAATATTCTAATAGCAGACACTAACAGTCTTGACCTTGCATTATTAAAGTTAAGAATTATTTCACCACTGGATTCCTAAGAATTAGCTCTGTGTTCAGAGAGAAGTGAAATATAGCAGAACTGGCAATTAAATGCAGAGAAACTAATTAAAAATAATCAAATGGGATAAAATTAGAAAGAAGTCAGATCATATTAGAATAAAGTGAGATGCCACACACAAATATCCACTCTGTCATTCTGTTCTGTAGACAGAGTAAACATCCAGCTATTGCCTTATAATGTATAGCAGGACATAAGCATGCACAACAAAATAAAATAGTAAAAGGGAAGTTAACCATCTGCTTGCTATTAAGCAGGAAAGAACTGGCTTTCAAACAACATGGAATTATGGATCAGCCTCTGGTTCCTATTCCTCTTCCTCCTATAAAATTCCTGCATATAAAAACATCAGAAAGTGTAAGCTACTTTATTACACACACAGCAAGCAGAAAGTGCATATGTTATGATAGAAATTGTGGGCAAAATAAAGAGGAGGAATGTAAATGCAGAATAAATGACTATTTTATTAAAATTCCTAGAGGGAGTTTCTGTCTCAGACTAGATACCATGCCAGAGTAAGTCATGGCTCAAAGAGATCCAGACAGCGCTAAGACAGTCTATCCAGTACTCGTGATCAGAACAGTGATATACAGAAAAATAATGAGAGAAATATGAGACTCATGTTTTATTTCAGAGGTTTCAGAACAAAACCACCACCAGCAGATATGCCACAATCTTTTCTGTCACCAAAGAAAATCCCGAGCTTGGAAAAGTAGGTAGTGAATCTTCCTGACACAACCAGTCTCCTACAGACTCAGCTAGAATTGGGATACTTCTGAAACTTGGGAATTCAAAAACTTTTGATTATAAAAAACCCACTTCTTTCTTTTTCCTGTGATGAGGAGATTAGCACTGGCACAGTGTAGTGCACTGGCAAAAGTATGGTATTATATATAATAAACATTTTCTTAGGAACAGGATAGTTTCAAGTTTAAAAGACTACAGTTTCCTCTTCTGATGAATATCCTTCTTACCTTTGAGCGTATAAAGTTTTATCGTACAAGTGGGAATAGGATGACAGGTTAGGAGAAGAGAGGAACCAAACCCCACAACTATACTTTTCCCACAGCTGCTTTCTATTAATTTCTCAAGATAACATAGGAGCAGGAATGAATTATTCTGAATTCTTTCTCTCTTTCATAGCACAAGTATATTCTGCTTGAGCATACATACAGAGTTTGTGCCTAACCAACCAGAACTGTCAAGGGGGACGATGGAAGGACTCCAAAGCTGGTTCTCTAAAAGCTTCTCTGGTGCCATCTCTGCAGAGCTTATTAACATGTACATAAAGCCATGGGCAAAACAGGCAATTGGCTAGAGCAACTAACTGTCAGAACAAAGATGCAATGGTCCCACTTCCCCAGAGTCAAGAAAAGGCAGGTTTGGGGCTCTTCTGGCTGCTGTTTCAATAGTAACTGTCTTATGAGGTTGAGGAAGAAGAAAGAGCAAACACAGAGAGGGGAAGAGGGTTGCAGACCATGCTAAAGTGTCAGGGACATCTGCAGAGTACTGTAATACACTGTATGGATTTATCAGCTTAGTCAGTTACTGGTAGCTTGAGGACATTTTCCCATGCTTCAGTCTGTGCTGTAGACACCTCTATACTCAACTGCACCACCACCACCAAGAGAAGTTCTGCTGAGCTTGCTAAAAGGACTATGCATGGAACCACTAAATGAAAACCTAACAGCTCTGTAAACCACAATGGAGACTAGGCTCTGTACCTGTGATCATTTTGCAATTGACAGAGTTTTAGCAAAGACAATTTCCAAGTATATTTAGATATCAAGATATCCATTACTGCATTTCTTTATTGCTAAATAAGTCATACAGTTACCATTTTTAGTTTGTAAGAATCCACAGTAGTAAAATATACAGGCTCCTCTCGCATACATGCTAGTTTCTGGGTGTATGATTTCTATATTTCCAGTGATGGTGGATAGAAAGAGCTTGAATTTTAGATCTCAGTGGGATGTTCAATAGGACTAGCAATTAGGAAAAAGGGAACAGATCTCCTGTGAAATAACTGAGAGACTGTGAACATGGATCCCCATGGTGTTCTTTTTACTGCCACTTTTCCAACTTGAACTGCAGTTTAATGAGACCAGGTTTAATTTTTAGCCATGAAATCTGAATCAGCTAACTGATAAAGGAGTCTATGTCATATATTTCCTGTGTCCCATTTGGGAAGCCGATCAATCAACTATTATTGTACTGCACACACTGCAAAGACATTTAGATCATTCTTTAGTCTCTTAAACTTACTGCAGCGACATCCAGGAATGCCTCATGTACTAATCAGCTTTTTTGCTGATCTGCATCTCAGTCTGTTTTTTTCTCTTAGGCTTCTCTAATAATCGCACTTTCTTCATAATTCTCCAAAATGAAAATTAACTGATGTGAACAGAAAAGGAGCTACCTATATCATATCTGTAGCTATGCTTAAAAACTACAATCGCGAGCAGGACATGCTAGCTAAATAGATGGTTATATCCCAGTCTTTATCTCTGCTCAATGGAAAATGATGATCCTTCCCATGACACACCTCTTGTTAAAATTTCCAACTGGTAACTCACTGGAACTATTCCTGTCTCGAAGCCTGTACAGCTTTTCATATGAAGAAACCTTTACTTTGCAATAACAAATATTTCTGTCTTATGTATTTCACTAATAAGGTATTCCCATTTATGATTAGACAGGGTTGATAAGGCCTGTTGTGTTATTAAACATATAACAAACAAGCCCATCTTTCACTTTAAAATAAATATTTTTTAAAAAAATTCTAAAAACTAGAGGAGATCTTTCTATGAATTTCCATATTAAGAACGTGGCTGGGCACCATAACAGAGTCAATTCTAGCCTTTTTGATAGCTTTATGTAACTACAGTAAAAATACACTCATTAATGAGCTGCAGTACAATTGTGTACTGTGATTGGTGTCTGCCAGCAGTTCTCCATAAAGTCAGTCTTGCAGCTTCTGATTCTGACAATTTAAGGTTTTCTGCTTAGAAGATAATGATACTGTCGTGCTGAAACCCTGATATGAGAATAGAGAAGGAAATACATCTTCTTGATGTTTCTTCCTTGCATTTAAATTCATAGATATAATTGCAGAGAAATTCAGGTTACAAGATGAACAAAAAAGTTTCTTGGACCTTCACAAAGTTGCAGAAGAGTGCAAGCCACTTTTGTCTCAAGCCCTTTGTCTCAGGACTCTGAACAGTGTCTGAACAATTTTGTTTATTAATTCTATTAAATTTGTCAATACGCCTGGAGCTGTTCTCCAGCACAGAGATGAGCTGGCACAGAATGTTTCTGCATTCCTAATAACAAGCTTTCTAACCCTGCGACAGATGGTGGCCACACACAAACTGCGTATCAATAATGGTCGCCGGCCTGCACCGATTCTCTAATACTGTCCAGGATCGGCTTGTGAAGGCGCTAGCTGCGAAGCCAAAAATGTGCCGTAGATCACCCTAACAATTTAGCTGTATGGAAGATCATTCCCAGTGGCCGAGAATATTCCCTGGCACTGTTTCTTTTGCTAGTGCAGACACTGCCTGTGTCAAACATCGGGTTTGCCTGCAGACCATGCAGGCAAATGGGTGAGAAGATTTTTTTCTTTTTTGCTTCCCATTTGCTACACATACATAGAGATCAAATATACTTCAGAGGCATCTGCATCCAAAGGATTTGTTACTCTGTGACTCCTTGATCTCTTCGTTTTCCTTACATTTGGGCCTTGGCAAATATAGATCATGAGCCTCCTTGCAAAGTCTATTGTTTCTGTTTTTCCCTTAAACACAACAAATCACATCTCAAATGACTTCCTAGCATTCCTCACATTCTTCCAATGATAACAGCATTTTCTCCTCAATGTTGGCTCTTCTCCATGGTTTCAACTATCACAGGCCAAGCCTTTGTTTAGATATACTTCTCTTTCCCTGCAAAGGAAATAACAGCTATGAGTTTTAGGAGAGAGAGGCGTACACAGACACGCACACTCTTACTGGCATATCAATAGTCACACCTGGCCATGCATGTTTCTGTCCACACTGTAAATTATTTGGGAATGCACAGAAATAAGTCTACCCTAAAGATTAATAATTAATTAAAAACTAAAGGAATAAATTTGTTGCTGGATGTGACATGAATACCCTATAAAGACAAGATAAGGAACCAGGTGTGACAGAGAAATGTCCATTAATAATAGCACATTTGTATTTCACATTTCATGGTAATGTCACAGTAAGTTTACTTTCATATCAACTGTTCCCCTCATTCTCCACAGAACAGGCATGTACAGCAAAAAGACAACACATTCAGAGTGATTCTAAATCTGAACATTCAGATGTAATGCTGGAATAATCTCACCTGCCTGTAATACCTGTATAGCTGTCAGAGATCCATTTACCATCTCTCATCTCCTTTCTTCACCAGCCGGATGTTTACTTCATTTTCCTGAGCATACGAAATGTGTTGAGAATTAAAAGCAAACAAAGCCCGGATGGATTGCTATCCATCCAAACCCCACAGAGGGAAACAATCCTTAAAAAGAAACATGGGCCCACTTGTTGAAGAAAGTATTTCTGTGGTTCTCCATTCCATTACACTCTAAAGGTTTTCGGATTATTTTGTGTTAGCCTTGGTTCAACAACAAAGTTCTTCACTCTGAAGGAGCTTATCCGCAGTTTTCCAAACCCCTTATGTGTAAAATACAGAGTGAAAAATAAGTAATGTACAGTAGCCACAGTGTCTGTATTAAGTCTTGGCACTGTATCATTGTGCTAGAGTCTTCATTAAATCTAATTCATTGACACTGCGTGAAGAAGCAATCTTTTCTCAAGAAGTAAGCCTGTAGAAAGCCTTTTACAAAATTGTTCTGCTGTAGAAACACAGAGACACCAAAAAAAATTATATGGGAGAATGACACTGAAGCTAGAGTCAGAGCAAGATGTCTGTGTGATACCCAAATTGATGAATATATCTCTGTGATTTAACAGTCTTATTAGTTTTTAACTATTCCAATGTCAATAATGAATGAATCTAAAAATTATTATTGACCCGTTGTGAACCAGCAAGTCAGCTGGAATGTAACAGAAAATAAAAGCTAAGAGAAAATAAATCAGTGAGAAATTAGAAATATCTCTGATGTTTACTACCCTGCCTCCAAAGTGAAATAATGAATTCACCCTCCGCAAAGCACAATTACCAGAAGTATAACGAACAAAGTTTTACAGTCATTAAGTAGGTGCACAGTGGGATTTAAGTTGGAGTGTCAATATTTTATGTATTATCTGTGGGTCCTCTTCCCAGGTATAGAGTGCACCGGGAATGAATGCCACACAACAGTAATTTTCCAGGCTGGGAGCTGTAATTAATCCTTAGAAGGAATTAAGAGAATTAAAAGTTCTTTATCCCCTGTCCAGACTTCACATAGTACAGAGGCACCAGCACTTTATTGCAGCTGGATCGGGATTTGGAAACCATAAAGTTCTTTTGTATGGTAACACAAAGCAAAATATTCTCTTCTAGTGGTTATTTTTAAACCAAACAACAACAAACTAGTGCTCTCCCTTATAGTGTCCTGATTACTCATTACGTTGCCAGAATTCCGTTGATTTGATGTAATTTTCCAATTCATGTATCTTCCAATGTTGCTTTTGTGCTGCTTTTGTTCTTAATTCCCTTTCTGGATAGTGTTATGCCATTGTTACTGAAAGATCTGAGTTGGGTTTTGTTTTAATTTATAATTTAAATTGTTTGGCCATTTAAAAAAATTAAAGATAGTTAGCCTTATTTTACTTTGATAATCTAATTTTTTTTTTCTTATGAGCCCTGGTGTGATTGTACATTTATATACTGTCTTGGATTCAGCCAGAACCTTTAGCCACTGGTATGAAACAGCTCCCCCAAAACTCTGACATTTTAAGATAGATTATGCCTTTTAAAATATTTCACATGCACTTGCTTAGTAGAAGTTCTGTCCTTCATGTTTTTTGGTGGTCACCAGGAGATAATGGTCACAAAACTTGCTCAGCAAGATCTAATTGCTAAAGGTTCTGGAAATCATGACCCAGATGTTTCAAGAAGGGCCTACACAATAAGGGGGTACCTTATACTGTAACACTTCTGCCTGGGCCCCTGTGTAGAGTCAATACTGATTGATCTTATTGTACTGCCATGAAAATACATTCTTTAATGTCTAAGAAAGATAGAGATATCTTATACTCTGATGAAAGCACAATTAATCCGTTCAGGGGTAAATTAGTAATTCTGTATTGAATAGATTTCAATCAACATGAATAACTTTATCCTACATAAATAAAAACACATTGATTTCACTTGTTAATTGATTCAGCGTCTTATTTAAAAAGCAGCACCGGTGTATAACTCTTTTGTAACACGTATGCACAAGAGCAAATTACCATTTCAAGAGAAAAGTGTAAATTCACCATGTTCTAACTTTTGAGGGCTTAACTTTGCAGACTTAACAAACATTGCAATTATTTATATCTAGACAGAGATACACAACAGTGACTTCTCCAGATGTCAGACAAAAGAGCCTGCATAAAGATGAATGGAGCTATTAGTATTTTATTCAGTAGACAGAGTAATAGTGGGAAAAAGAAGAAATTTATTGGACTCTTCTGCAAAAACAAACAAAAAAGTGTGAGCAAGATCTGGAAAGAAGAAATCATGCAGAGTGGAAATGTCCATTATGTTAGAGTGCTGACCAAATATAGACAAACAAGCAAGCAAGCAAGTTATATAGTATCTCTGTATGCCGCAAATAAACTTATATCAAATGTTTTTCCAGACTGTACAGCAAGGTATCATTTAATTTACCAGTCATTCTGAATTCCTTTCTACTGTTGCTGATACGGGGGGGAAGAAACTTCCCAGAGACTACACACCTCTGAAACAGAAGAAGCAGATCCCTCCATGGCACCTGTACAGTCCAGCTCTGTAGCTTGGCCTCTCTCAGATCATGTCAGTGCAATGGCCAAAAATATCCTTTTTTGTTGTAGTGATTTAATGGGTTTTGACAACTTTGTGCCAGGAAAACAGAAAAATACTCCAGCTGCATACCTAAACACTAGGTTTACATTCTCAAACCTTCAATGGAGTTTTTAAACTTTAATCTACGGTTGAGTAATATTCCTGCCTTTTGACATTCAGAGTTAGTTTACCAGTCAAAAAAAGCCAAAACCAAAAAACACACACACAGAAAAACCCCAACAACCCAAAACCAAGCAAACAAAAAGAATCCCCCTTTTCCTTTATCTTTTTCCTCCCAGATACCAAAGACAACCTGAAATTTGTTAGCTGAAGTCAGTCTCACAGAGTTGGCACAGCACCACCGGTACTCGGGAGACTGCCAGATGCAGATTCCATGGGCAATTGCACTTGTGGTTGCTAATTGTCCTTAGAGCTGGTTATGCATCTATAACATCTTTAAAGGATTTGCAAGGTGAATTTAACAACCTTGGGTGAGCACCGCTGGCCTTGCAATACAAAATTAGTGGAGATGATGAAGCACATCCCTTTTCTCAATCAAATCTAAAAATATGACAAAAAGAATAGCTCTGTGGGATCAAAACTTCCAAAGTTTTTTAATTCACTTTCATTTCAATCACTGGTTGATGACAGGCTCGCACAAAGAATAACAGACAGGGCACCCAGAAATCACAGCTTCTACTCTGCCTGAGTTTCCAGCAGATAATTTCACTAAACTGCAGTGATTCTTTTTCCTTAAGTGTAAGTAACTGAGAGGTGTCTTGCTCTGATATCACTGATAACCCATAGAGTAATTTCTTTTTTGTAGTGCTACCAACTTGTTCCATGGTGAAAGAATCCCATATATCAGTAGCGATAAAATACAAGAAATAAGTAAGAGCTTTTCTGTAAAAAAGTTTATGAAATGAAAAAGAAATGTCATCAAACATTTAAAGCTTTCTCCTTCTCCAACATTCATTTGGTTTTCTCAAACAAGGGGGGGGAAATTTCCTTGATCAATGAGGTGGCCTGAACAACAATCATGTGGAAACTGTCAGAATAATTGACAGGTTTTCTGGTGCCAGAGGTGTTGATACAGTGTTTGATGCTGACAGCTTCAAGTGATAGTGATGCTGAGTACTGGTGTCACATCAGTAGAAAATGAGAAATCACAAGAACAGAGTAAAAATTTTCTTTGCATGTATTCACTGACATATTCATCTTACATAAAATTTATCTTGTATTTGGAGACATCTGAAAAAACAGACATGGTACTTATTTATAGAGAAACAAGCAAAAAAAAGTCTTATATCTGTGTTATGAATAAGATAAAGTATTTTCCCATTGTGTCAAGTTTTCTTGCCTGAAAATCCAGGCTGAATTGGAACAAAATGCTGGAGTATATAATACTTCTATATGAACACTTTTATATAATATAAAATACTTTTTATGGCACAAAAAAATTTGTAAAATTTTGATTTTTCAGTTCAAATACAATGATTTTAGGTGTCAAAACGGAATTTTGACATTTCAATTGACATTTTAAATGCAATATTTATTCACACCATTGTTTAAATAACAAGAATCTGTCCTATTTCCCCAGCTGAAGCATTAAACACATTTTTTAAATGGTGTTGCTCACAGAAACATACAAATAGTTCTGACAAAACTGAGCTTTTCTGATCCGAACACTGTCAGTTAATTCAGATGGATTTAGACTTGAACTTTTCAGCATTGGACCCCACTAGTTTATCTGTTGTCTTAGTAACTCCTAAGGCGAGTCTAGTTTTACTTTTGGTCCTTTCTGAGCAAAGGAGTATCTGCACAATTTTAAAAACAAAACAAACAATTAGAAGAGCAAAACGTATTATGGCATTTTGAAACTCATTATTGAGACATTTAAAAGCTCATGGATTTTCAGAACATACTTTTGAAGATGGTAATTTTCTTATAAAAGTATAACACTAATTGTTCCAGCTGCCTGAAAGTACAAAACACAGTGAAAGAATAAAACATACTAGAGTATCTCTAAAGAGAAAAGAAAAAAAAAAGAAGGGAAGGGAAGGGAAGGGAAGGGAAGGGAAGGGAAGGGACGGGAAGGGAAGGGAAGGGAAGGATTCTCCAAGACCCAGTTTAACTCCTAAGGAA
>JAOXJK010000023.1:70906176-70921130 GCA_025774025.1 Xenus cinereus | reverse complement strand
TTATTATTAATGATGTTGTTGTTTCTAAAAAACTGTGCAAAACCTCTCATATTATACATTGACTTTGCTGTAGTATTATCAGTATTAATTCACAATAATTGCACAGAATAAGGTTTTGAAGCTTCAAAATATGCAATAATATCTTCCTAGTTTTCCCACTAGTATATATTTCTTAAGATTAAAGTTCTGGGTAATAGTTAATATGCCATATTCATTTTCACTACAAATCTTCCTTTATATTCAAATCTACTCAAGGTATTTTAATATTCACTTTAATATACTTTATATTCAATCTGCTCTTTCCAACACTATTGCTACAATTGTAATATCAATATATCAAATTATTGTTTCCCTTTTTCTGTTAACAGCTCTGCATTCCAGAATGCTGAATTTGTTTCCAGGGAAGTAAAATATTATGGGTGTATGTTTACAATATCCAGAATTAAAAGTGTAATGGATAAACTTAGGATTGAGTTTAGGATGGAGTTTTCAATTGAGATCTCATTAAAAACAAGAAGAATATTCCCCAGGAAAAAGCAAATGCGAAGTAGGTGGCATATTGCTAAAAGGTTATAAAAGTTGTCATATTTTAAAAAGGAAAAAATATGGTAATCATAATACGTGTGTGTGTACGTTCATGATGTCACTTAGAAATTTTTTCCAGTATGTCTTATTTTGCCTGACTGTTCTGTTTACAGCCAATAAAAAAGTGAAAATGTGTTGACAAATCACTGGCAACTTTTAAAATCTCTTAGTCTGTTTCGGATTACTCTTCTAAAGTGAAGTAAGAAATAGAATGACAGTGCCTGTAGTGAAATTTAAGGAAAACAACACTTTTATTTCTGATTGGTACCTGAGAGATAATATATGGGTCAAATTGACTGTAGTGAATAGTAAAGGCGCAAGCTAAATTATTCACGGTATTCACTGAGGAGTGACTAACCTACTATTTATACTCTTTCTGAATACATCATTATGTCTCAGGCTCAATTTGCAAGGTTCGATTTGAAGTCAGTGGACTCCAGAGTATACATTCCGTTCATCTAGAAAGTCTGATAACTCAAATTATTGGGTTATTGCATAGAGTGGGGAATAACCAAAGACTTAACTATCAGGGTTACCTTCATCACAAGAAAATGTATTTATACGACGTATTTGTATTTAATAGGTATATGCAAAGCATTCAGACATACCTACATTCAACAAGTGGAGGGAGACTGCTTGCTTTGATGAATTCACTTTAATGAACATTTAGAAAATAGACCATAAGGGACCAAAGTTGAAAAACAAGATATGCTTTATCTATTTAACTCTTGTAAATACAATTCCTTCAGAGGAAACAAGTAAAGTATAAATCTATTGTCTCCTTTATTTTTTACCTTTGCAGGCATAGAAATAGGATTTGAAGACTGCTGACACACCAGATTTGAGAAAGTTTTCTGCAAGTGTCTGAATAAAGCCAAATGTTTAGTCAATTCTGCTCTTATTTTCATTCCATGGGGAATGTTTCCTGGAACACAAAACATCAATTATACAATTTAAATATTTACTTTACATATTTTAAAATTTTAAAAAATAAAACATGTTGTAATGATAGTTTTGACCTTGCTACCAATTGTATTCTTGTTTAGCTTTGGGGTAGTATGTACACTTTGAATGGAACAGAAATGCTTTTATGTACTGCTGAAGCACAATATGAAGTGTTTACCACTGCAAAAATCAGTGTGAAAACCTCAGTATTCAGTATGAAATTTATTTCCTAAGATTCTTCTCTTTGTTTTTCAGTGTGCCTCTTCCTGAACAACGTTTAGCTAAAAGGAGAGCATCATTTTTAATAAAACACACCAAAAGGGTTTAAACTAATTTAAAAAAAAAATTCTCAAAACATGGATGTATCATATAGCAATTATTTAAAGATCATTGGCTAATATCTGATCCCTGTTTTACTTAATTTGGAGTAGAGGTTAAAATGATAAGAGAAATGCAGTCTCACAGCCTTTCCCTTAAAATGAAACTTGGGCTGAGTTAGTTGAAAATCTTCAAGGATGCTAATCAGAGCCAAATCCACTGCTGACTCTTCTTAAGACCTTGATAACACAATGAGCATCTTGCCCAGCTCCTGGACGAGTCAATGCCAGTTTTGCATCACTCATTCGTGCATTCATTGAGCTCTGAACACCAAGGGCTGCCGGGGAGGCCGGGAAGTGAATCAAACATCTATCTACCTATCAAACTACCATCAAGTAGTTCATCTTCTCTTTTCATCTTGTATGATGTGTCCAGATCAGAGGGAGAAAAAGAATGTGGTGTTAAAACAAAAAAGTCTTAGGCAGTGTCCGTGTGTATTTCTAAAAACACAGCTGCAGAAAAGAAGTGCTTCATTCAGTACCTGTGATCTTCTAGGAAAGTATAATAACAGCAGCATCGTGGGCTATGGCATTGGGCAAATACATTGAGTGCCTTTAAGTAGAAGTCATATAAAACACATGCTCTTCTGTACAATCATTTTTACATTTGCTTAATTTGTATCTTAAAAAGAAGTTGGGTATGAATGCATTAGGGAAAAAACCGCATTTTTCTAAGAATTGCAGTCAATGAATAATTCCTTCTTTTATCTGATTACACCTCTTCTAATCTTATTTAAATGCATCAGAAGCTAAATTATGATGAACTAGAAATGTTCTACCCTCTGGTACTGCCTTTTTCATCTTAATATGAAACTTGTGAATGCTCTCCATAACCCATTCGAGATGCTGTCATGTTTTTCATGGACTGGTCTTAAAATTACAGTTAACTTCATAAATAACAGCTGGTTTTAAGTTTATTGTAGGCAAGAACTGGTTTGCAAGGGAGACTATGTAGTCCTTAGTCTTTCATTAGCACTGGCAAGTGCTGTGCCTGCTGTAGCTCTACAAAGTGTAGTTGAGGCTTCCCAGGGGGTTCATCTCTCCCTGACCTGGTTTATACACATTCTAAGGAGCTAAACCTAGACTACCTGTCTATAGTTTCAATAGCTGTCAATAGCTACCTCTTTCTTACAAATATATGGAAGATGTGTTAAAACTTGGTATTTAATTCTTGTTCAAATTTTCCAGCAATACTATATAACCTAGTTACAGGTGATCTGTTCCTTTCAATTTAATCCTACAATCTGTATAATTGGGAATTTTTGCCTGAAAGCTCACCTTAGACACAAATCTCAGCTGGAAGAGCAGAGAAATTGTCCTGTCACACAGCTGTTTTCAGAAAAAAAAAAACTGACTATATTTGACTCGAGTTATGTATTTACATTGTAAGGTCTTCCAGGTACAGAAAGACATTTTATTCTGATTCTACAACATATAGCACTATATGCTCAGGTATTTGGGCAGACATGTTCTATGCTATCATTTCAGAAGTAATAAATATTAAGATAATTTAGGCGTTGCTTAAGTGCTCTGGCATTCTTTCAAAAGACTGTATGTGTGAGTGTGTGTGCACGCATATACACAGAGAGAGATACAAAAAAGAGAAAGAGAGAGAAAAATAATGCAACTGCCATTAGGAAAAGAAAAATAAAACAATAAGCATATCTTCTGGTAAAGTTCATGATTAGAAAGGAGAACATTGCAGTACCTAATTTGAGTGATGTGGAGAGATATCTTACTGGAAGCTAATTTTGAGCAGTAACAGTTCACTCCAGCTCCTATTTCAGCTGCCCTATGGAGCTGTGTCCTTTAACTCTGTTCTCTGTTAAAGACTACAGCTAAATTCCCATAAAGAAGGCATCTCTTTAAAGGTATTCACTTATTTATGCTTATTCTTTTGCCATTTTTCCTTGTTTAGTACTTTATATTGAAAAAAAATAGGCTCAGTCTAAGAAATACATAAACAAACAACAGAATTGGACAGAATGAAATACTAGGCAGTTTTACTGTAAAGCACAGAGCAGAAAGTTATCATTTCTTGTGCCTCCTCTGTTTCTTTGAAGTGGTTCTTTCCGAAATGGTTTTCCTGAAGTAATTTTTTCTTTAGAGCTATAACTGAGGGTATTCTGTCAGCTTCCTCTTTCTTTTGTACAAGTTTATCGCTTTCTATATGCAGAACGCTAAAAGCAGGTACAGTAAAATGTCAGGGCTGCAGTCATTTCATAACTATGGCAAGTTGCCAGGTTATTTACACGTAACTCTGAGTACTCACTCATCTGGAAAAATTAGTCTCTCCATGTCTTTAAAAACGTGCATAGCTGCAATACATAGATACAAAGGGATGAAAAGAATATTATTTGGTGGTGGTTTTTTTTTAAATTAGACACAGTAATGATTTTTCCAGATTATATTTTTTGCAAGACTTTCTATAGATGTTCATAATATAACATTAAAATTCCATTCCAGTTCTGTTTTCCCTTACAGATAACAAATGAGAGATTATCCTTTCACATTAGAATACACTGCAACAGAAAAACACTATTGAATCGATGAAAAGAATGTTATGAACCTGAGCATTACAGAGTATTCCCTGTAAAAACACAGTTTTCCTCAGGTGCCAGATAAATATCACGTACCCTTCCCCAGCCAGTATGGGAGCACAGGGCTGTCTTGTTCAGAAATAGAGACTTCTTAGCTCAGGCGGGTGGCAGCAGCCACACACACAGTACTAAATTACTCTTATATATATCCAGTAGCTCAAAAATGCTTTAAATTGGAAATTCATATCATGTAGACAATAATTAGTTGTACAATATCCTGTCCAGGTCAAAAGAACTAAACAAGGTTTTAGGCTGGGTAGAGTAGGATGTAGATCAGCAAAAACGATTAACTGGAAACTCTCTTTTAGTATAAAAATTAATTAGACATCTTTCAAGCAAGTAACAAATATTCCAAGTTCATCTGATACCATTATAATAAATGGTTAAATCCTCAAGTGGTTAAGAAAATTCTTTCCCTGCCTGAAACAGGAAGAAAATTAGTCCAAGAGCCTTTCTCTGAAACCACCTTGTTCCCAGTACGTAACATTCAATGTGGAGGTTGTAGGCACAAATACTTCAACAAGCTAAAGTATGGAATAAGCATCTTGGAAATTCTTAAATGAAATCGTAGGTTAAAAGCCATTATAAAAATGATGCTATTACGGTAATGTGATTGTACATTACTGACATTGTAGTCACATCTTAAGCTCCAAGATAAGCTGATGCTTCGTTGTACAAGCACTGCACAAACTAGTGTTGAGCAGTGATTAGCTCAGCTCTGCCTCAGCACAGGCAGACCTATGTTTAAGCAGTCTTTCTCTCAGCACATTTTCTCCCATTTACACCCGCTAGTAACGCCTACCTGAGAACACAATAATTACCTAAACGTTTGAGGAACATGTGAGGATATATGGCGATATGCCAGTGTATATTTGAACATTAGCCTGAAAAAAAATGTATGATTATTCAAATCCTGGCCTGTGTAACTGGAAAGAAAAAGAAAAATTGATAAAAGGGATACCCGGTTACTAGAAGTTACTTCATTTGAGCAGCAAACTCGCACTGTGAGCTTGCACAGCAGTGAGACTGCTTTGGTGAGGAAGAGGTGTGGGCAGACAGGCAACTGGCAGGAGCAGTAGGTATCCCAGCCCCAGCAAGGAGGCTGCTCCGTGGTCCCCCCTGCAGCTGCAGCGTGCCCAGGTACGAATCTCAGCGCTGAACCACGCGCTTGCCTCACCACAGCTCATTTTCCAGGTCCTGTTTATTCTGCATTTGCTCTAAACAGTAGGTCTGCTGCTTGACCCTCCTCAGCCCGAGTCCCAGTCCTGCAGCTAAAATACTCTCCAGTCAGAGCTTTCAAACCCTGAAGCTTAAATTTTAGTTCCCAAGTCGTCTTTAGGCTTTTACATGATTAACAAAAGTGCTGAGGCCTGAGAGTTGCTGCTATAATCAGGTCAATCACTACTTCCTGATGCTGCTAAATCACACTAAACATCACTTTTACCAAAACTTTTTTGCTGACAACAGATGACGGGGAGAAGGAATATGCTTATTTATATTCCGCCTTCTCCACTTACATGTACATAATGCACTTAGCCATAAGCAGCGCTCCATTATTTCTCTGCTAATCCTTCACTGGGAGTTACACAGGACCAACCCACAGGCAGTTAGATGCCTCTGGAAGGGACAGTGTTGTGCTTGGATGGCAATTTGTTCTTCCTCTTGTGTTACATCACCTTTTACCGCTGCAGCCAGGCACGTTGTCAAAGCAGAAGATTCTGTGTCTATTGCTTGTCTTCATTATCCATTCATTGGGTCAACCTTTCCTCTCATAGAGGACCAACTGTGGCTGCACTGAAACACCATAATTACTTCTTACTTGGTAAGAGATTGCTTCGTGACCAATCATTAAATCTACATATACCATTTTCCTGCAAAAATAACCTTGAGTTCATTTTTCTTCAAAGTAGAGTCTACTTTCTTGCACAAGAAGTACAATAAAAAGCGCAATTATTATTAAACAAATAAACAGAATCAGAGTGACAACATCATATTACTTTAAGGTGATCAACTCTCTTTAGAAAAATAATCTTTAGAAAGGTTTTTCATTATGTTAAACAATTGTACCTGGGAGACTGTAATGAAAGTATAAAAGCGTGTACAGGGAAAAAAACCCAACTATTTAGTTTTTCTTGAAACCCATTAGGTAGTCAAATAGTTCCCTCAGCACATGTCAAGAAAGCGAATATTATACATTGTGAATGTAATTGCTATAATGAGAATAAAAATAAAAATGAGAAAAACAAGCATATTGACAACTTCACAATGAATGAGATTGTTCTTTTTTTGTTTGACAATTTGAGAAATTACAATATTTAATTTAAAGGCCTGGAAGAAAATTGTCTCTCTCAAGTTCAAAGAAATAACAGAATTCCAGCTGTTTCAGTTTTAATGGTGTTTCTTTAGTTCTACACATCTAAATAGAATAGATCAAGGAAAAGTCATGTCTTTTCTTTTTATATACTAAATTATCAGATTGAGGTATGAGCTTACTTTCCTGTGTTAGGAAAAAAAAAAAAAAAGAATTAAAACCAAAGAAAGAGAAAAACAAGAACTAAGAAGACCGGTCTTCACACAAACAGATTTTTCTGGTAATGTTACTAATTACATCTTACTTGCTTCACTCACATGTGCCTAATTCAAGCCAAGGGGAGTGTGATACATCAGTATGGCCCCATTTGGCACTGCTGATGCTGTCAAGGTCAAGACACCACCGAAATGTTGTACTTACTTGATGGAAACAAACAGTTATTTTCTCTTTCAAATTGCATTTAGTGCTGCTGAATGGAGCCTACACATCATTCTGGAGATGAAAGGTTTGATCTAAAGCCCACGGGGAGTCTTTCCATCAAGCTGGGTATGCTTTGTTTGGATCAGGCCCCAGGTCTTTCATTTACCTCTGGCCAAAGGGAATGTGACACCAGGCAGTAAAATCAATGTACAGCACGTTTGTCCCCCAGAGACCCCTCCTAAGGAGTGGAAGCTGCCTTTTGCCTTTGGACCAAGGGTGACAATATTGTTATGTCCTTTTCAGGGGCAATGCACGAATGCATAGAGCATTTAATATTCCTTGGGAGCCTTCAGTTCTAAGTTTACTGATACATCTCAGACGCCTACATTCCTGGGAAAAGCTCACATCTGCCCTATTCTAAGAAAAAAAAGTGTTGTGGTTTTTCTTTTATTTCAAAACAATGCAAGATTTATTAATTGGAAAGCATATGGTGGTCTTAAATAGGAGGAGAAAAATAAAGTCCAACCTCACATACATTTTTTATTCTCTTGTTTGGGCATCCCTCACCTGTCAATATATTACAGAGGAACATTACTTATTACCCACAACCAAAATGTTTAATGACAGGTCTTCTCACATTTGTTCTCACTATTGCCCAGTAGTTATAAAAAATTAATCAGTCTTCTTAAACAGTCTTCTTAATATCTATTGTATCTCCAGGAAAATTCAACTCAGACATTGAAAATACCTGAGAGACTATTCATATCTGTACCAAACAAGTCATATAATTATTTTCTGTCCCAAGAAAATCATAAATGTTTAAAATCCACTGGATAAAAACACAGTTAAGGAAACAATATAGTTTCAAGCAGCCAGCAGAGAAATTTGCAACATTCTCTATAGCAACTGATGTTCTCTAAATTGAAGGTTTCCACCTAAGTTTTTAAGGGGGAAGGGGAGGGTTCCAGGGTAGTGTTTTCTACAAGTCCATTCAGCTGTACCAGAGGCATTAACATCACAGGCCAGTTGGTCTAACAGGCACTTCATCGCCTAGAGTGCAGTGGAGCACTAGGGGTCTTGCAGCACCGTTTTTTCGCACCCTGCCTATTTGATGTGGTGCACGAGGGAGAACATGTACCTTGTGGTGACAGCATCAGGTGATCTGTAAGCCTGAAAGATTATCAAGTACAGCAGCAATTGGACATGCCGCAGAGAAAGCATCGTCTGAGCCATCACAGATTCAGATAGAGCTTTGTTAGACAAGGTCTTTTTTGGACTGATGAGCTCTCTGCTATATACCAACCTCAAAAGATAAAATATTATTACTGAAAATGGAATCAGTAATAGCATAGCCATGCACAATAGAAATTTCAGGATTTGCACATATAGAACCAGGAATAAGAAAAATGAATGTGTATCAGTTGGGATTTTCCATCATTTTATTTTATATCTAAAATAGCTCTGAAAATACCATCTGTGGAAACGAAAGCTTTCTTTGACTGATAGTATAGAGGAATTTAAAATCTGATTATTAAGGCCACATATTATTCTATTGTGACTACACTTATGGCAATTAATCTTAGTGATGCAAACCATTCTGCATGAAACAGAGGAAATATTCCATGTGCTGAAAAAAATCATTTTAAGTTATATATTTCCTGGCAACTTTTCACATTGTCTAAACTAAAAAAGAAAAACATAAATTCAATTTTTAACAAGCACATTACCACAGATGCATAGAAAGAAAATTAAAATCTTAACAGCTACATCCTAACACCCCCCCAAAAATGATGCTAATTCTTTTACATTGTTTTATTCCTCAGTATAATTTTATAGAACACATTTGTTATGGTTTTCTTATATTTACAAGAAAACTCTTGTTTTACGGTATGTTTCTCCTCTCATATTCTTAAGATAAAACCCTGGGTAACTTTTGACTGATACCGTAATTACCAGTGATGTTCAACCAAAAATTTTTCTATGGGTATAGATCACTTTGTACAACTCACCTGTTTTTCCTGATGTACAGCCCCATGGAATATTTAGCCAAGCATGTCCTGATTCCTGTTTTGGGAATCTTCCCTACCATGCATGCCCACTAATGATAAAAGGACTAAGAAGCGAAAAGAAAAAGTGGCATTGAAAATATGCTTTCTTTCTTGTGGGAAATATATTTTCTATGGACATACCAAGACAACCAATAACAACCTTAGAGATTCAACTTATTTTTCAGCTGTATGGGTAAATTTGGGTAATAGAAGAAGAGCTACAACAAACTGCTGGGGCATCTGGTGAACTTTGACAAGTACACCCCCCAAAACTCTCAGCTTTAGTTTGTAAGCTTATTGCTATTCACTCAGCAGGGGCACCCTTTATAACAGTCAAGGCCCTGTGAGCAATGTGGTACATTAGAGCTAAATTATGCACCAACACTCTGATTTATGGCTAAGATCTGTACTAAATTAAGTAGAAATTCTAAATTAAGGAGAAAATCGGAAATTAAAAGGCAAGGCTAATTTATTAGGAAATAATTTGCTAACCGCCAGTATTATGGAAATAGTTCTAAAAATAAAGCCCCAATGGAAAAATATATAACTAATGCACAGGATTTTTGAAATGCAAGAACTCTTGGAAAGTTTAAGGACTCCCTAGGGCAGCTGTGCTTCCCTACCCCCAAATAGTAGGTAATTAACTTAAACTTTTACAACTAAGAGTGTTAAAAAGCTGAAAGAGATCTTTAGAAACTAATGTTAATTCATAATAAATCTTGGAATACAGAGAAAATTCCAGAGAAGTTGAAGGAAGATAATTTTCCTCCAATATTTTAAAAGGCTACATAGTGACTCAAGTAATTATAATCCTGTCACCATAATGTCAGTTATAGGCAGAAGGATGGAACAATTGGTATGAAGCTCAATTAATTAAAAAACTAAAGTAGGATAATAAGTTAATTGATATCAATCAGATCTTGTCAAAATAACATAATATGAGATTTTTTTTAGATTTTTAAAGTGGCTGATAAAAGCACTAGTTTCAATTTAATATGCTACAGCCACTGTAAAATTTTATTTGCTACCCAAAATTAATATAATATAAAATTAATGGGGCATGGATTAAATGGTAAAAGAATCAAAAATGGGCCAACACATCTCTAAAAATAAATGTAAAGGAAAGAAAGCTTATAACTTTAAGGGAAAGATTAATTCTTAATTAACTATACAATGGTTTGTAGTCAAGTTGGCAAACAGGATTTGTGCTGGTAAATAATAAAACCAGGCCACTGGTATTGAACAGCATAAATTTCTTAATAAATTTCTTATTAAGCAAATGTATCAATACAAAAAAATGCAGGGTCATATACTTAGGACTAAGATTGCTAACTGTACTTAAAGGTTTCTGAAAATGACTGGGAAATTTCAATGTTTCTTATCAACAGACAAAAAAAACTCCAAGAGTAAAATCTGACAGATTAATTCAATACTTGAACATGTAAATAGAACCAAAACCCAGAGAAATTAAGTTCTAAAACTTCCATTTCTGACATCATGTCTTGTGTTTTGATTACCTTTAGATTTAGTGTCCACACCTAAAGACGTGTGTTCATAAACTGGAGTTTTGGGGGAAAATCATAGATAATCACAGAATGACTAGAAACTAGTCATCATTATTTCATTTTTCAAATACTTTCTCTACAGATGAGAGAGAAGGGAGAGGAGAAATCACTGTTTACTTCTTCTCCCCCTTACCATATGCTCTTTATAAACATTTCACATCCACAAATTGAAGCAAGAGAAATCAACATGGAAAAGGGACATTTTTCTTTTTTTTTCTAAAACAGTAAGCAATTTATAAGTGTTGGAAGCATGGAGTGAAAACGGGAATGTTTTCATGAATGACTATTATTGAATTCAGACTGTATTTTTTATATAAAATACATGAAGTATTTGAGAGAGATTAATTCAAGAAACTTCAGTGATCTGGTTGATATTAATGAAATCATGGTCAAGGAACTTAATAGTTCGCCATTAAAACCTATTACTCTATAAAAAACTCAGGAAGATGGCCTTATTCATATTGATCTTTCATTGCCTTACACTTTGAGTAATGCTCATGTGATTCAAGTGGTCTTCTTATGCATAAGCAGTTTTAGGATATGAAAAAACCTCACTAGACCTAAGATTGTTTTGTATAGTAAACAACATTTTCTAAGAGCAAGTTCATTTTTCTAGAGAATGAGGGTATGATCTAACCATCTGGAAAAAGCACATTGCACTCGTATGATCTACACAGCATTTCCTTTGCTTTCCATGGCTAATTCTAGGGCTATTTAAATCTCATTTTTGTAATGAGAATTCTTAATAAACTCTCCATTTGTAAGCAGCGGCTATACTTTTCCACTCAAGTTATTCTACTTTATCTCTCCTATTTTTTTTATTTCTGAGACTTTGTCCTTTAGTTAATGCAGTTCAAAAAATAGTGAAGACAGCAAACACTCAGAAATTGAAAGCTCCAGTACGCAGACAACAAGATCATAGCTATTATATTACCATGTCAATATGTTTGCTAATCTAGAAGAAGGTTGCTAAAAACAAGCTAAATGCATGATCCATAACACAATCCATGCATAATATAATATATGACATAACATGATCATACATAACATAATCTATAAACAAAACCATGATACAGTTGCGTTTGATCCTGGAAATACCATCCAGCCAACCAGCCTGTACAGATAGCTGGATAGTCAGCATGAAGTACTGTCACTGAATATTGTCACAGATTTGAGTGAGGACTTCTCCGCTAATTAGGCAACCTGAAGACCATGTGCTTGTTCACTGTCTTTAGAGCACAACTGTAGGAAGGTCTTCAGGACGGGTAGATATCTAGAATTAAGCTCTTGAGTTGAGCAGAGATTCAGTTACTTTGAGCAGGGAGGCTGTGGTGGAGCAGCTGATCCTTGGGCAGGACTCCCCCAGCACTGAGTTAACAGATTAAAGCTCTGCATATGGGTGAATAACAATATTTTTCCTCTACAGGATTATGTCACTGAGGTAGAAAGATGACATAGGCTGGATTTTCCAGGCAGGCAGCAGGCAGCCATCAAGAGTCTGGGGACTCTTCCAGGCTGCAAAACTGATATCTCATTAATGCTTATAAACTTCTGAAGGGTAGGTGTCAAGAAGGTGGTGCCAGACTCTTTTCAGTGGTGACCAGAGACAGGACAAGGGGCAACGGACACAAACTGGAATGCAGGAAATTCTATCTCGACATGAGGAAAAACTTATTCACTTTGAGGGTGACAGAGCACTGGAACAGGTTGCCCAGAGAGGTGGTGGAGTCTCCTTCTCTGGAGATATTCAAAAGCTGTTTGGATGCACTCCTGTCCAACCTGCTCTAGGTGACCCTGCTTTGGTAGGGGGGTTGGACTACGTGATCTCTGAAGGTCTCTTCCAACCACTGCCATTCTGTGATTCTGTGAAGAAGGGTGGTCATGGAGTTGAGGAACAATAAAGTGCATGACAAACCATACTGAGGAATTAAGCTATACAGGTCACCTGCAGTAATTTAAGAGAAGTCCGCATTGGTTTAAGGGCAGAGCTTCAAAAACAGAGGCATACTTGTCCACATTCGTAGAGCCTGCTCACATTTTGTAGAGATAACAGCCCAGGTAGAGCAAGGTAACATGTAAACTGTGTGCCAGTTTCTTACATTTTAATTTTGTCTGGATTTTCAATTAGCTGGAGTAACTCACTCCCTCACAGTGGAAAATTAACCATACTGTCATGTTTATGGCCTCTACAAAGCCAGGTTGGGACAAAACATGTCCCCTTAGAAGATGACGTTTCTTGGGTTAATATGTTAAAAAAGAAAATTGCATACACTAGAAATAGAATAATTAGAAACAGAGTTGTCATTTTGATATATTTCTTAGAAATAAGAATCACAAAGTTCATTAGGAATTGAGGAAAAATTGGTAGTAGGCCAGCAGATTATTTATTCATCTGCATTTGTGTTGGAAACAGGAAAATTGTTTCTCAGCTTGTTAAATATGCTCTTTGCAATCACAGACAGAAACACAAGTTTAAGTTTTCTGATGTGCATTTTAACATATTACAAGAGAGAATATTAAGCTTAGGCTGCCAGCAGCACTGCAAGTCAGAGTAACGGTGATTTGTTAGATGTTTCTTTAATTTATTTAATTTCAATAAATCCACATTGATGCCTAGATCTGCAAACAGAAATAATCCTCCATTAAAAGATCTCCTTCTTCTTAAAGAAAGAAATAACAGGTCTAAAAAGGTACCCTAGATGATAAAAAAGAACTTTATATAGCAGTATCTAAGTCATCTAACAAGTTATCAGAATGCGTTTAGCATTTTCTAGTAGCAAAGAGGAGAGCTTATTTGAGGAGTGGTTCAGCTTTGAACAAGGGAGGAAACTCAGCCACAAGATGTGAGATCAATTCGCAATACATTTCCTAGAGAAATGGGCAATTTACTAAAAGGCACAAGACACTAACTTGTTAAGAAGAGTATTTGAAAAATCCAAAGAAGGATCAATCGTATTCCTTATTTCCTCTACTGGAAGATGGGCATGGAAGATGCTTTGTTCACAAAAATTTTGCTTTTTATCTTGATTAACATGGCACTTTTCCTTTAAGTGTAGGCTATATTTATGTACAGAATGAGCAATATGCTAACTGCATTGCTTTATTTTATGTTATGTGTTCGCTGAATTCTCAGGCAGAATACAACATGCTGTCCAGTTGTACATCTCTCACCTAAGTCTTCCCACAAAACTGTTGTTTCAGTGAAAAGATGCAGAGAACTACATCTCTATTATTTGTGTTACAAGAATTCTAATTGTAATTCAAGAATGTCTTTAATATTCTCTCTGAATAATGAAGAGTATTACTCTTTAATCATTGCTTGATGGATTACAATCAGCATGTCTAGACAAAGTTCATGTTTATCTCCTAGGAAGACTAGCAAGCACCAATTATTCAGCTTGTCCATTTTTAATAAATATTTATTTATTTAACAATAAATGCTTTGAGAGCTCAAAAGCTCACAAGATGGTATTCTCAGATGACAAATAGATCAATAAGACTATAGGTTAAATTACTTTGAGAGAAATCAAACAATGAGGTAATTAATATGAATTTTTCTTGGTTTGGTTGCATTTAATTCTCTTATCACATGTACAGAATATTTAAGGAATTCCACTCTATGTACAGAGAATAGAAATATTTCCATATTTCTTGTACTCATGTATTTATTAAATTTATTATCTGTGATGCCCTTATGCTTTCCTGTAAAAGCACAGGGCAAAACCTAGTATAAATTCCAGTTATATTTTATTGATTGCTCTCCACACAACAGCTTTGCACAGGGAAATAGAATGAGTCCAATCTAATGTAATCTAATGGAAAGTTTATTTCTAAATAAAGTCAAATGGCTTCTTTTACTGGTTTTTTTTTACTGGTTATGACAAAGAATCAAAAGCAAAACCTCTAGCAGTTACTCATACCTCCAGATTTTGCTAACTGTCCTATACTGTAAATTGTGGATCATTTACTTCTTATTGAAATTCATGAACAATACAATGTTGAGAAAAAATGCAAAAGCAATTTGTAGATGTCTATAGCTAAAACTTTGCACTTTTTTTTTTTTTTTTGGTAAAACCTATGGGCATTCTTTTTCATTTTTCACG
>JAOXJK010000023.1:70887172-70901406 GCA_025774025.1 Xenus cinereus | reverse complement strand
TTACAGCAAATCTTTTAGTTAATACTAAAAAAAAAAAAAAAAAACCATCTTATTATGTTTTTATACCAAAAACTAAGAATGATTCCCATAATAAAATATGGAATGGAATAACACTCCAGATCAGTTGCGTAGATATTACCCTGCTACTGATGTTAAATGTAATATATTTTATGATTTGTCATGATTCTGTCATTTATTTACCACTATTCTACATACAGCTCTGACAGGAACAGCCCATAAGATGGGTTAAATTGTCAGCCTCTACTGAGAATCTGGCCTGTCTCTTTCTATTTTTGTCTTTTACTGATTCTCTCTCTAGACAAATCTTTCCTCAAGTCCCCCTCAGGCTTTTTTCAATCTCCCAAAGTTTTTTTTCTTTCTCTTCTCTCCATGAGCTTTGTTTCAACTGTTCCAACAATCTGTGGAGCGATTCCTGCAGTTCTTAAGCATTCATCATGTTCTCAGAAGCAGCTTTGGTTGACTTCACCGGGGGTAGCACAATTTCGCCCGTGGTTACTCACTTTTCCTTACGTCTCTTTTCCATTTCATTTCATTGACTAGAAATTTGATTCATTTTTTTCTGCTCTGGCCTAGCTTCTTTCATTCCTGCAATTCTTTTCTGCTGCCTTTATTCTTTGCTATTTTTCTGTCCCTCTTCTCTCCTGTTGGCAGAGTAAGAGAAGAGTAGTGAATTCGGAAGCAGCCCTTTGTTTCATTAGGGACTCTAAGACCCAGACACAAATACTGCCTGGACTCAGGAAAGAATTAAGAGCCATGGAGACATTTCTTTCAATGAAATTTCTTAGCTCCTAACTCTAAAAGCAGTTCAGCCGTTACAATATTTAATACAATGTTCAGTGTGCTTGTTTGTTTAGGGATTTTTAAATTTCTTTGCTTGTTTTTGCTCACTATCTTATATTACAAGCAGGGAAATACATCTGTATTCTCTTTGACTCTGTTGATATTTCATTTCATTCAGTACATTTTCCTTCATACTCAGCTAGAAATTTCCCTAAACTTAAATAAAGTTTTAATATTAGGAAACTAAATTCAAAGATGACAAATGAAATTAAAAAAAAAACAACCAACCAAACAAAAACTTTCTTTTTTTTTGATCAGATATTCATTTAGTAATTTTGCACTGGTTAATTTTTCTAGAGTTTATCTATGTCAGAAAACTGTCAGAATTATTTTATTTTTATGAACAATCTGTTTGACTTAACTCAGATTAAATCTTATAACGGGATCAAGGTACTGCTGCAAGGCTTAGTCTCAGCTGGCTTTGATGCTTCACTGGACATGGCTCCCAGCTCCCTGTCCGGTCCTCTTGTGCAGTTGCAAATCTGCAGGTGAAGCAGGAACCACCTTCCTGGGGCTCCCAGCTCCCAGTTTTCACCCTCATGGGAGTCTCCATTTCCCAACCTGATAAGCACAGACTATCTTCTTCTTCAGTACAGCTGGGGGGTTCGGACTCTCAAAGCTGCAGGGTCTCAGAAGAGATCCAGCTGCTCTCTTTCTCATCATCTCTGACACTGCACCTCATCTCACAGCTCCTTTACTTGACGGCAGAGATCCTCCACCATCAGCACTCAGTCACAGGAATCTGCAGGGAAAGTAAAACAGAAAACAACAGCTGTGGCAAAACAGAAAATGCTATGTGTTTTTTTCAGCAGAGGGTAAAATATTTCCCCTGAATTCTCCTCTACTCTACAGAGACACATTAGATGGACCCACAGGATGTGCTGTAGAATATCCTGTTCCAGTGAGTGTACTTTAGTTCCTTAATTTCTATGCAAAACTGTTTCCAAATGGCAACAATACATGAAACTATAAGTATGATTGGTAGTTCGTATTTTTAAATAGGACACTGCAAGTGAAAAAATATAGTTCTACACAATTGCTATGAGACAATATGCACGCTATATTTATAAATAATATATTTGAATACATAGTGGAATAGTAATTAGAAAAGCTCGTTTCATAATGTGTTCCTATCAAAGAGGCAAACTATGAAAAGGTGAGAGTAGGAATATCTCCCCTTTGCCTTCCTGTAAAGAAGGAAGGCAAAGAGGTTTGACCTCAGTCTTTGTATTCCCCTTACATTTCAAGTGATTACCCAAATCTTCCACCATCTGCTCATTGCCAGACCTCAAACTGGTGAAAAGGAGCCAGCTTTCATAGAACTAAACCATAAAATGCCAAATGCCTTAACAGACATAATACACCTTTATAAAAAATGCAATGTTATATACCAAGCAAAGTAGCACAATAAAATAAATAAATAAATAAATAAATCTGCCAGAAATTAACTCTTAATGCCATTAAAGTAATGAGGCATAAGGTCAAAGGAAAGGAAACGGGATTTTAAATTAGTATTTTCACTGCGATGATGGAACTACTGCTGAGACCCCTAATCCGTTCATGCTGACAGACCCATTATCTGCAATTATTCTTTATTCAAGTGTAAACCACCATTATGCATGGAGCTGTTGCTACTGCAATAAAAATTTTAAAAAGCCCTGTGCTGTAAGTTTCTGCTGACTTCACCAAGTTGCTAGAGGCTCACTGAAAAAATATAACCCTCCATTTGCAATCATAAGCTTTGTCTTATTGTGTCCTTTTCAAGAAATGAAAATAAAATATTTGAAGCCTCTACTTGAATCACAAATTTGCACCAGGTGTTAGAGTCAAAGTTTATTTATCTATATCTATATCTAGCTACATCTATATCCATGAATATATATAACATTTATTCTGTAATGGGTGTCTTCATGTAAAGCTCATTTTTGAAAAGCAGTAAACAAAGATGGATGTTGTGTTCTGTGGTAGACATAATGCTTTTGAGAGTTTTCTGTTAAGAGCTGATTCTGTCTGCTTCCATCTCATGTAGAGAGGAGAAATAGTTGCAGGTTGTGCTGCAGAATGACTGCAAAAAGTCTTCAAAAAGACTTTATTACAAATTTTGCAGAACACTACTACAAAAAAGTATTTAAAAAAAATCAGAAAAGCTCACACTATGATATTGCATGCATCAAGATGTATTCTGACTCCTGGTCACACCACCCAAAATGATTTAGCTAAACTGGAAAACTAAGTAGCTTATCTTAACTTTCTCATTCCTGACAATTTCTGTAAAACACAGACATAAGCATCAATAGGAAAATAAAAGAAGTATATAAATCATTCCAGTGTAGAATTGTTACCAGAACTAAACAGATATAGGCATGATTATTGAAAATTAGTAAAAGTCATGTATATTCCAAGGTGTAAGATAGACATAAAATGTTAAAGGAAAAATATCCCCCAACATAGAGAAAGAACAGTAAACAATGTCAGAAAAAAAACCCTACATTTTAGCTTATATGGCTTCTAATCTCATGATGAGCACTCTGGCCTGTTTTTAATATTTCTCAAGTCTGTCACAGTGACATTATTGCATTTTTAAATTGGAACCCAAATCCTATAATAATCTATTAGATATAGACTTCCTCCCTGATACCAGAGAGGTCCTGTCTAAGCAGAAGTCTAGCTCATATCTTACCCATTGTGTAAAGACATATTGCATCAAAATTAATACAGGTAAAAGGATTATAAGCAAGCTCTGGCAAAGTAATAAACTGAACAAGTAAGTCTGCCATTAAGTCTGCCCTGTTCAAAGTTCTGGCTTTGTGATGCGAGTTTTTAACTTTAAAGTCTGCAGACACAGACTTTGCCTGATTTTAGCCTCATGGAGTCTGAGGGAAGGGTGAGGATACCAACAGAGAAAAGAACTCCTAACCCTTGTTTCTCGTGCCCAGTACAATGGTAGAACCAGCAGCAAGACCCCTTTCAAGTCGCAGAAAGGCGCCAAGGTAATGCTGTGAGGAGAATGGCATTCACACACATGTGCACAGAGATTGTCCCTTGGGTAGCTGTGGTGGAAAGACAATAGTGTAGACAATATCTTAGTGCAGATAGTATCTGTAAAGAGCTTGACTTACAAATGTCCAGAAGTCTCATCCGAACAGCTTATAACTTAGTCATATGCAGCCACATTTTCAGCAAGTCATCAGAAATCCCATCCAAAAGTCCAAGGCATCCAGTTTCCTCTGCCATATTTTCAGTGAAACAAGGAAGATTAATTTAAGCAACATACTCTTTTCTAATTGTACTTTGAAAAAAATCCCAATATTTTGTGTAACTTCTTCCAAAAAGTTCTGTACTGAACTGACACTAATCATGGAGGATTTCAACCGGATTCCAATCTAAGTTTAGCAGAGTTAAAGTAAACTAACCATGGGGTCTCACACTGAAAAGTATTAGGCAGCCTGAGCAGGCTGAATCTGTGTTTCTTCTGTCAAAAACACACTATCAAGGACAAAACAAGGGGATTTAGGCATCTTAGTACTTTTGCACTTCTCAGGCCTTCTTTTCTGGAACAACGTATGGTCCTAAGCATGACAGAGACATTTGGACTTTACTGCAATGTACATCCTGCAATTATTAATATTACCTACTTAAATTTCTTCATCATACAAAGGTAATGGACAGTGGAAATAGGCAAGCTACTCCTATGGCATTCAGTATGCTTGCTTTAAAATATCTACAAACACTGTGTTAAACATGATTTTTATTTAATGAATGCAGATCATATCCGTCTCCCGAGCACCTTTGCTGCTGAGCAAATTGCTTGTACTGCCCTCTCACTGGAAGAAAGGCTATTGCTGTAGTAGCCACGCTGACATGAGATGTAATTTTAAAGGGAAATAGCCTGTACAGCAGGTACAATTTGGATCATTCTGTTTAATTTTTCTTACATTTCCAGATGATAAAGGCATTGCTGGCTGTGTTAAATGTAAACCATTCACATAAAGGAATATGAAATTCAGTCCGCTTTTTGGATAATATGACATGATTTCCCAATTCTTTAAGCAATGTCTAAAAGGTCAAGCAAGTGTGAAAATTGTAAAGGAAATAAGAGTAACAGTAGTACACAAATGGAAAAACAGAAAAAAGACATAAAAGATGCACTGGGTAGTTTATACACTAGATGTAATTTCTGGTAGATTAACTGAGTAATTTATACATGCAGCTCTGTGAAAATCCAGAGGAATCTTTCTGTGAACTTCAAAATTATTTTTTTAAATAATTTCTGGAATACTTTTAAAATAATTTTGCTACTGTCTTACACTTTTCCCTCCCAGTCATACAATTAAATTACACTGCATTAGAGCCATTAGCATTTTTCTTTATTGAAATGGACAATATGGAAATACATTTTTTATATTGAGGGGCTATACTGTGGAAATAAAATATAAAATTTCAGAATATTGCTTTCCCACAGAATTTTTTCCAGTAAAAGTGCTGCACCCTGTCACCCATGTGACCCGTGATTGAATTTCGGACCCTGCAGGGTGTAGCTTCACACAAGGGGGATTGGTGACAGTGGCAGGGACAGACTCCAATAAGAGTCTGATGGAGTCATCACAGCTGTGTTTCTAACACAGGGAGTGTAGAACAAACAGAATAAAACTAGAGCAATGACAGGTTTGATGACAAATAAGTGTGTGGCTTTCATATTTATAATTTTTTTTCTTACAGCCTTTTCTGTCTCCCGTCATCTCTTTCATTCACCATCACCACTTGGCTATTTCCCTATCAATCAAAACCTCTGTATTGGCTTTGTTTTAGCATCTTTCATTTTTTTCTTGTAGTGTGGTATGATCTTCCATTCTAAGAAATAGTCATGTTAACCCATGTCACCTGCTGTTAGATTTGTCTCAAATATACTGCATGAAAAAAGAAAACACAAACTCATATTTCAAGGACTTAATATTTCATTGATTTTACTCTTACAGTGTAAACTGGGAATATTAAGATCTTAGGGAGCTGATTGCTCAGTACATCAGTTTATTATTTGCACATCTATGATTTATAGTTCCTTCTTATATCCACTGTGCTTTTATTACGAGTCATTCTCAGACAACAGCTTTTTCAAAATGTTCTGCAGAACCAGATTGTTTTCTGAAACACAGTCAGCTGCAGAAACTGAGAGATCAGATCTGACCAATATGTTTTCCAAATTAACAAACACTGAAGTAGATGCAATTCCAAAGCAAGTTAGAGGCTACTGTGAATGCTAAATACCAAAAAAAGGATGTAGTTAGTCTGGGAATAAGATGTGGGTGAGCCGAGTGAGGACCTAGATGGTGTTTTGTTGCACAGTTAAAGGTAGTAGACTGGCCTTCCCCATGCCAGGTTTTCATCATCTAGAAGCACTCGGGCTCCAGGGGACTGCAGGACGCCTGCTGTTTCCCAACAGCCATTGCCACACACTCAGATGCTGCAGGGGCTGCCAAACCTCAGCTTTGCCTTCAGCTGCTCCTTGCATCATCTATGTACCTTGCCATAGCCCCAAACTCCAGAAGAAAACAGCCTGCTGTTAGCATCCTTTTAAACAAACCTCTTGCTCAGCCCATCTCTGAGGCCACATGTAGTTTCCACAGCCTGCACTGCCACATCAGAGGAGTTGGCCTAAGGTGAACAATTCCCCCTCTTTCTTGCAAAAAATGATAAACCTGCTCAAAGTAAGCAACTTCTTTTCACACCAATGGCCCAGAATGCCTGACAGCAACAGAAAAGGGCAAAGTAACTGTCTGCCAGTAACCTAACTGTTCCTGAATAGCTGAAAACTGTTTCTTTTCTAAAGGTGGAAAAGCAACATGAAAAATGTTTCTTTTCTAAGAAATGTATGACAGAAGGAAAACATTTCACATCACTGTTGTATCTCAGAGGGTTGCCCTGATATTTACCATTCTGACAGCCTTCATACTCTGGGTGCTCATCCAACTTAACCTTAATTATACATTTTTGCTATGCAGCTTGGAGAGAGGTGACTAAAAGCCATAAATCTTGTAAAACAGCACAAAAAGGGTACGATTATGTACTCCTTGGCAAGTATTTGACTGAACTGATATTCATTCTCCAGCAGGGATCTGATAGCTTCTTTGAAGGAAGATACAGTCAGTCATTTTGTCTGGCACCCTGTTTTATTCCCCTTCTCCAGTTTAGTATCAGTTGTTTCCATTAGCTGAAGAAACAGAGGTTCCAACACAGTTGCTTAATGCGTAGAACAAAAAGGAAAAAAAAAATCATTTAAACTTTCTTCACAAGGAACCAGGAAGAAGGGATTCCCTGCAAGCTCTACAGCTAACTTCTTTTTGAACCAATAGAGGCAGAGATATAAAATCTTAGTCAACTCACAGTCTACAGGGAGAAAATTACTCTCTCCTCTTAGAAAGTATGGAAATCCTACTACAGCTTCATAAATAGCCTATTCTGGACCGGCCTTTTAAGAGAATACTCTCTCCTGAGCTTTTACTTTTTGAAATTCTTCCAGGGCACTTCATTAACTTGGCTCTCTCCCCTTCCTGCAGTTCATGCTTCAATTGCCATCTTATACGGAATAATTTTGTCCTTAGACATGTTTTCTCATTGGGAATTATGTTCTGCCATAATCTGTGTTAGTTTCTGCAAGAATCTACTGTACTAAATTGCTGCTGTGACACAGTCCTTTTCTTGTTAAATGAAGGTCAAGAACAGCTTCATTTGTTTTTTTCCAAAATGACTCTACTTAATTGCCCTTCCTTACCACATTGATTCTGAGAAGGGATTCCAGTTACATCACCTTATCATGGGACAGAGTAAGTGGATGGCAGAGTCCAGCTTTGCTTGTATCCTTTGGATTAGTGTCATCAATGACATCACCAGTGTAACTAGGACAGTTTTCTATATTATAGTTCAGATGCATTATTACCTCCTAATATTAAGAGAAATCACCAGTAGTGTTCCTCGCAAGCAATGTAACCTCCAGTTCTTAGGAACCTTTTTATTAAAACTGTCCTTGGAACAGGGAGAATGGGTGTCAAAGAGGTGAGAATGGTATTTTTTTGATGACCATTGAAGACGTTGTAGTGAAACAAGAGCAAAAACCTGGACCAAGAACCTGGTCTTATAAATTTTAGAGTATTTTGTATGTAACATACTTCAGACTTCATAATAGTATAGGCTTTTCTAATAAATATAAACAAAATTAATTTACAGCAAGCTAGCAGGCCAAGGATCGAACTTTTGGGATAATTTTTTCAATCATAAGTTTGCAATCAGTTTACTTTTGCATGAATCTAACCCACAAGATGACTGCCAAGAGTGCAGTTAATAATGGATACTTACTGTAGAGTCTCAGATGAGAGAAAATCTGCAGTAAACCTCCCAAGTAATGTGGATGTCAGGTTCTCAACAGCAATGGCTTTGTATTCAGTTGCACCTCCCAGCTTACTAATGTAGACACAGCCTTTTTTGTGCAGCAGTTTAATATCATGGTTAATATTAACTATTAAATTTAAAAACACAGGCACTACCTGAACAAAGCTCACTGTAAATTTTCATATTGCTTTCACATTCACACATGAGTATTTAATTAAAAAAAAAGAGGAGAATCAATGAAACCATGGGGACAGAAATTACAGTTGCAGTTGGCTTTCACCTTTATGGTCCAGGCAGTTTCTTCTCCCTGTGCAGAGTGCAGTAAGTGCTTTACTCATGAAATAAAATTAGATCCAAAATGTCTAATATTTTATATAAATTGGAAAGGAAACTCATCTGTAAAGAAAGGTGACCATGGGAGAAAAAGGAGCATCCAAACATGATATAAAACTGTATTGTAAGGAGAGAGCAAATAATACATATAACAAGAGGTTTGTAGCTTCCATGAAGTGTGCAGTCCAAAGTCAAAACCCTTGCAGTAGTCTTTCTTTTAAAATGCCATGTTCTTTTCTAGATCAGTATTACTCGTCTACGTTTAAGAAAAACATGGGAAAGGAAAATTGAGAATGCAGATGGTGCAGAGAGTTGGTTGGTGGTCCTTTATCAGCTGAAAAGTAAGTCTAAGCCTCTGCAACAATTAACTGTTCAATCAAGTGAAACCCCTTTCATGTGGTAAAATCATTATAATTGCAAATCCTAATCATAAAATCGGACAGTAGGAGTGACTGTCCCACAGAGGACTTTAAATACAGCTTTTAATAAATGCTGTATCCAAATCACTGAAACCATAAATCATTTTGGTCTCCCCACTGGTCTGGTAAAAAGAAATGGCCAACACTATGAATATTGTAATAGGTGTTTATTTCTAAATCTTTAAACTCTTGTTTACTTTTTGTCTCCATGGACTGACAAACAATACAATCAACAATTTTAATGCTGAAAGATTTTTATGAGTAAATAAAGCAGGAAAGACTAAGGACCCTTAGCTGCTCTGAAGTACAGGTAGAATTTCATAAGGCTAAATATTTCATATATAAGCTACAAAACTGATATCATACAAGGAGGATTTGAAAAAGGCTTGCCTTTATCACTGCCTTGTACTGAGATCAGGTCTGCACATGCCTGGTCCAGTCTCTAGTTACTTTTGGTTATTCTGACAACTGACCTATAGACCTGGTTAGAGACTAGGAGTACTATTTGCCTTTCTTATGGATGAGATCCCAATGAGCTCTACTATCTTGGAGGGATTCCCATCAAGCTTTAAAGAATATTTCTATGACAGATTGGTTCAAATGTCTTGAACCTAGAAACTGGCATAAGGTAAACAGTGAAGTTATATAGTTGTTAGAATATAGATTAAGAATGTATTTTTTAAATCTGTTACTTGCATTTTAAAATAAATTCATTAAACTCTATTATTGTCTACGAAATCTCATTTATTTGTTTTTAGACAGCATTTAAGAAGTGCACCTAGGAATTCATATGCAAACACATGAAGGAGACACAGTTTCTGGCCTGAAGATCAGTTGATGTAAATGTCTCTTGAAAAATCTAAGAACATGATAATAGGACAAGGGGAAGGGGAATGAATGGTCTGGAGAAAAAAAAAACCATGGGTTGTTAGATATCAAAGGCATGGGTCCAGATAAGGTTTTAAATAATTAGTGATACTGTAAATCGTTGGCATTTACTTTATTTCCCTCATGAGACAGTCTCTTCCACGGAAGCTTTGAAATTCACTTGTATGCCCTTTCCCTACCAAGCCCTTGCAGACTGCTGGTGGAAGGTTGAACCATAGCAAAGTCGAGCGCTTGCCTCAGAGGCAAACACACGTGCAGTGGGCACTGACACAGCCGGTCACACAGACTGCCAGACAAGGTGAGGCCTTCCACTGCACCCACCTACAGGACTCACATAAAACACCAACACAGGTGGCCATGTCTCCTCGTCCTCCTTTTCAGCTGGCAGAGACCGAAGATCACTCGAGCGGGCGCACACACGGCACTCGCTAGGTTCACAGGGACAGAGCACATTCCTAGATCCCCTCCGAGTACCAGCATGGCCCCTCTGTCCACCCATCACCCCTGCCCTGATCCCAGGCCCTGTTGCCCACACGAAGGGTCCCCGAATCACTGGCTGGACCAGCTCAGTGCTCACTGTAAACATGTAGCACTCACACGCTGCTCCCACAGGCACCCTCGAATGCCCCAAATCCTCATGTTTACAAAGGGGAAATTTAGAGTTACAAAGTTCAGGATGGCCCTCCAAAGCTCTGCCGGTAGATTCTTAATGGCTCATCAGCTAGTGTCTGGAGACACTCCATCTTTGGCATTGTCTCTGTTACCCCTGTATACCAGGTTTGTGTCAATGCATATTTTTATCTTTGCCTCCTTTACTTATTATCCCCTTTACATTTGACTGGTTATCCTTGACTAGAAAACCTTTATGAATCAGATGCTCTCACCTTCCATGTACCCTTCTAGTATCCTCAGCTCTTCATCCTCAGGGTGACTTGTGAGTTCTGGGATGAAAGCGAGCCCAGCAGGGCCCAGGGGAGCCCAGAAGAGCTGCTCACCTTAGCAGTGTAAAATTAGCATATATACTGCTGCGTGCATTGCAGTACGAAGTAAACAAGTTAAACTAAAGCTGCCACTGACAGTGAAGTAGTTCATGCAAAATATTGATAACAAATCTGGAACTATCACAACTTTTTTAATATTATTAACTAATTTCAACTGATTTGTAAGGATTATTTTTTTCTTTTGTAATGAGTCTGAATTAGTATGAACTCTGTACCGTATTCTGCTTGGTGGAATCATGATAAATGCACGACCACAACACATTAGTAGAAATGTTTCAACCTAATGGATGTATAATCCATGAACCAAATATCTTTGAGATATTATGATCTTGGAAACGTTAGATATTAATGGTACCAAGGGAGCTATTATGATCTAGTTTGCTAAAAAGAGCATTCAGATTAATCAGATTTGGGGCTATTCTACTGTAAAGAGTGACATACTGGAGCTAATATGATGCTCGAAATCCCCTCACACAAAGATAATTTGGAATATTACGGAAGTGTTATCGAAGGAGACTTTAGGTATATAAGCACAGTGAGGACAGTTACATACTTTGTATTTTTTAGTTAAAATCACATGTAAGAAGAAGATGAAATCTGAGTATAAGCCATTCATAATTTAATTAAATTACTACTTTGACTTTTATTTCATTCTTTTTCCTGCTGCTTTAAACCATGGTTTGGGAAGTACTTAACATTTTGCCAGTGAAGCAACATTTTAGAAATACCACTATGGATTAAAAATTCATATAATGCATTTAATAACTGATTTGCAAACAGTCTAAGACATGCTTTGTATAGAACCCCTTGCATTACATCAACTGTGCAAGAGGCTGATTTCTGGAAAAGGGCTATAAAACCCTGCAATTATAATCAGGTTATGAATGATGTTCTCACTTAATTACCAATCCTGATTAGGGTCTTCTATGCTAGGTTCTCCTTAATATTAAGATTAAATAATGAGCTCCATAAAAGCTATCCAGTTTGCCTGACCTTTATATAACACTGGGTCAGATATCAGCTTATTGTAAGTGTGCCTTTTATGAGTCTGTTAGCTCAATCTATGTGTCGACTGTATTTGAATTCCATTAATACATCTGCTGCCTGAACACAGTCTAATAAAATGATAGATGGGCAGAGACTGGCAAAAAAGGCTATTTTCTCAGTCTTATGACCTAGAAAAGTATCCTAAGGGAAGGCCACTAAGTAAATTAGGGAATTTTCTGACATATGCCTAGGATATCTAGTCAGAGTCAGAGATGCTTGAATTTAATGTTGAGTAAAGAGGTAGTGCAGAAAAGTATAATTATTCATCTATAACAATCCTCTTTATAATTAAAATCTATTTTTAATCCGCTTAAACTTATTGGTTTAATTTTAAGATTCATGAATTTATACATTTTATGAAACCAAAAAAGTTAATACTGTAATCTATCTACTGGAAAAAATATCCTTGGGTATTTTATGAGCATCCATATAAGAAAAAATTCATTGAAAAAATGCATATACTCTAGTTGTGTTGTTTTTCACAACCATTTCGGTGACAAAGTTTACCATGCAGAAATAAATTGCCGGGTCATAGGCAGGTGAGTACTGACAACAAAGTTTAAACAAGCTCACATGACATCTGCCTGAGAAGTAGTAGTAGTTCATAACATAGAAACATTAATAACACTGCATATCAGGAATAATTCTGCAGAATATATAATGCTTTTAGGTGCAAAACGAACTGCAGTATTCCAACCTAAATCTCAAATAGTACTTTTAAAATGCTACTACCAGATTTTTTTTGGAATTGAGATCAAGATTGTTCTTGCTCAGTTTCTTAAGATTCTCTGGTCTTGGTTTCTCTCTTCATGAGAAAGAAGTAGCGATTAAGTAGTCTATTTGGGAAGTCTGGCCAGCAAAGCAGAAAGGGAACACAAGTCACTGAGCTGCATTTCCCATTCAGCAGCATTCAACTGTGTTCAAAATTGCAGCTGTTCTTTTCTGCCTGTTCATTTTCAACAGAGATTAGAATACTTGGTTTAAATGTGTTCAGTGTTTTCAACAATAAAACTATACATTTTTCACGATAGCTGGAATTTTAAAAATAAAAAAAAAGCAAATAAGCTCATTTGGTGAAGAGCTGTAAGCTGACCATAGCATTAAAAACTTGATGTTAAAAGAATGGGATTCTCAAGCTCCTATTGCAGAAAGTAATAAACCAAGTAATTCTCTTATTGTACCTAGCAGTAGACAGAAAATGGCCCAAAACACAAGCTGCCAAATAAGGACTTGTAAAAAACAACATTTATGATAGCAAGACTGGCAGTAGAAAACATAAAAATGTTTTTCCTGTTGATTTAATATTTGTTCAAACCCACTAAAATATGAAAAATTAAAGTGTTTTCATCATGACAACCCGCACCAGCCATTTGCTTAGGCACAGAATATTCACTGTAACTAAACATTTTATACCGAAACATATTCATGGCTGTAAAAGTTTGCAGTGCCTATTGCAATTTTAGTCTGTCATTCTCGAGTTTTATTGTTAGAATTTATATCTTAGGCGAGATGTGTTCTGGAAATCTGATCCTGCTATAAAATTCAGGAAAAAAACATGATTGTATAAACAGACCTTGTACCTGTCTGAATAGTAATACTATTAACGAGTTAACTTCCGACATTTTCACTCACTTTTGAGTCAGCCCAAACTAATCTCTGCCATATTCCCTCAGTAACAATTTTGTTTCATTAAAGAATTGTTATTTTGTCCTGCATAATCTTATGCCTGCAAATGTATAATCTGACTTCTTCTGTTGACTTCTGTGAGGTTCCTTTCAGGTCTTTCAATATGTTTATCCCACTGCAACCTACAGGAAGAATCAAATCAGTAGCTCACTCTGGACATCCACGTCGAGCTGGATATTCAGAGGGGATTCTGGGACTGGGTGCCATTTTAAAGAATCACTTGTAAACATTAAACTTGAGCTGGGAAAACCTGCCTCTGAAACTTGTTTTCTTCCTCCGCAGACTGTAGTTTGAAAAAACATACTAGTTCCCTTTCTTCGAAATTACCATTAGGTGAGATGACTCTTACTTCTAAATAATGAACTGCTTCTCTCCAACCCCTTTTCTCTTAGGCCAGGTAACCTGTCTCCTCCGTTGAGAGTGCTGACTGCAGTGGCTCTCATTTAATTATCTTCTCACACCCTTCCCACCTTATTCTCCCTAGCAAACTATGTGCTGACTCAAGTCCCATATTCAAGGGCTTCAACTTCTAAGTCCTTTGAGACTCGATTATAAACTAGTTCTCTTCCAATCATTTTTTGAAAACTTGCAATATAATGATTTTTGAAAGTCTGCA
>JAOXJK010000023.1:70872506-70887072 GCA_025774025.1 Xenus cinereus | reverse complement strand
CCTGCAGATTTGGAATGTTTGGAATGATGTTCTTAAACTTTATAGCAGTTTTAAAGACTTTTTTTTTTTTTACATTCTACGTGCCTCAGGAAAGCTTAGCCAAGCTTGGAGGTGTTCAACAGTTTAAGAAAATCTGCAGGTGGATTTAGTGCTACCATCATCCTATTTACAATTTCCAGCTTCAGAGCTTCTAGTGTCACCTGTGCAACTTATAGGAAAGATGCCACTAAACACAAGAGATCTGCTAATGTCACAAACACTCTTGCTGGCTTTCAGCATTGCTCTAATTCTATATAGAGTTAGACTTGCATCCATATAGCCCGTGATCAAAAAAGCAGAAAAAGAAAGTAAAGCCACATTGCAATTTACCTGGGTCTAGTGTATCCATGCAGATGAAATTAATTTGCCAGAAGTAAACCTGAAGAAAAATGCTACTGCAAAGAAATAATTTATTTGGGATATTTTCCCCCTCATTTTTGGCCCCCATTGTTTACAGAGTTTTCTCCTCTCTTTTATGCAATTCACCTATCACAGAGTAAGCATGCATTCTGTGTTGAGTTACTCTGCACATATAGATTAGGTCCCATTCTCCTCATACTGCTCCCATGTAGACTATGTGGCACAATCTAAGTTGGTCAGTCCAGTGACTCAGAGGTATGAACCTTTTCTTAAAAAACAGGGAAAGCAGGGAGAGAGATCCCTATATTCTGGTAACACAGTCTTCAAGTCATCTCTTCTTCTCACAAGTGAAGATGATGATGAATGGCCTCCTGTGGACCACAATATTATCATAACATCTTACTAGATGAGTGAAAGTGCAAAGAGATCCTTGAAACTCCAAAGGGGTCAATATTCTTCATGAGTGAATTGATGAAGTAGATGTCTTACCGTGACAAAAACACGGGGTGAGCTTTGAGCACAAACTGAATAAGGTATCTAGATAATCTGGGAAAAGCTAAATGCTATGATGTTGAAACTCTTACTTGTTTTCAAGATTGCAAATAAGATGCAACAGAGTCTTTATAATTAGTAATCACAGTGGCACAAGAATCAAGTACAAAAAGAGAAGAATGACTATTTGTTTTAAAATAAGCTTGCTTAATCATCCTGTGATCGCTCAAAGAATGATGAGACCTTTTAGAAAATCATTACCAGTGCTGTCTTGGCCAGCACCTTAATTAGACTTTCTGTGAACTTGGGAATTTCGGTAAAGGTGACATTTGCATCAAAGGATTTTCCCTTTTGTTTTTCAATGTATGATCATTTAAGAGAATACAGATCATTTATGCTGGCATTAAAAGCTTTTCATTCTTCTCCAGATTCCAGGTATCATTCATGCAAATTAATTCAGTAAGCCATTAAAAAGCCTATTAATCTCTTTAATATCCAAGAGCCTAGTAACTTAATCATTTTTACTTTTTGCTATGTTATAAGAACTTGCCAATTTCCTTGCTATTAACCCACCAATTTTACAATCGCATTGAGGTAAAGCCAGTTCTTTCAGTGAGAAAGCCAAGAGTAACACAGGTAAGTTAAATAATTTCCTTCTTAAGTTATTGATCTTTAATTTGAGGTCTACTTAAATTACGATAACCCGATAATCTTTTTTTCTTCTTGCTGTAAATGACATTTCTGTCATTGCACTACTGATGTACAATCTTTGTATAAAATAACAGTCTTATATGAAAGAAGTTTACTTTTAAAAAGACATTCCAGGCATTAGAATAGAATGGAAATATATTTCCTTCTTCATATGTTCTGTTGTTGTTTTGAAGAGAATTATCAGGATGAAAAGGAAAAAAATATTACACATAGATTATATCTGGAGAGAAAAGTCAGACACAGAAAGCATCAAAAAGAAAATTTGCAAAGATGTTTGTCATCTTAGATTTCTTCTCTGCTTTGTGTTACACTTTATTAAGAACAATGCACCACTCCATGCTTTGTTGTGTAGAAGAGGTTATCGGTGTCTCTGTAAACATGGCCTAATTTATTTAAGTGTTTAAATACAGACTTAGGAACTTTTCTTTGGGCATAGAGCTGTAAAATATCGGTTCAAATAAAACTTTGTTCCGTCATGGTAGGTGACTGGCTACATTCTTGGATCATGAGTTCATAATACTGTGAAGTTTTGCTAGACACAGAGGAAAGCATTAGCTGAAATACATAAAGAAAGCTATAATGGGTTATATATATATATTAACTAGTGATGTACTGCTTCAATATAGCATAATATGAGCTTGAAGTAACTACCTTTATTGTCACAGGAAGATTCATTTAAAACACCGTCCCCTACCCCTTTCTTAGTAGGTTATGATAGATGAAGATTACTTCTCAACAGTGTCTATATAAAAGGTATAGAAAATAACTTTAATATGATGATAAACCTCCTGCCAGCGACCTATAGGCAGCATGCTTTTTCTGTCCTTAGGGCTGTTTAACAAGGCTATTGAACTCCTACAATTTCCAGGAGGAGACAGGTTCAATATATCCAGACATACCAGTTTAACACAGAAATGATGCGTGATTCATAGCACTACAGGACATCCCACTCAAATCAAATATCAGGAAGGCAACTGAATGTACCATTGGCATAGGAAGGATAAAGCCAAAATTGTTAACGAGGTTCACCCTGAAGTCATGAAGTTACAGATTCTAAAACAGACTAAGAATGAATATTTGCTTTTTTATACTCCTTTTGCCAACATGGTATTCCCACATGAATGGGGTGATGGCATTTTATTCACAGTCACACTAGCATCACTAACTACAATACAGTCAACGGTATAGCATCAGCCTGAAAAAATGGCAGCCCAGATGATTTCATATAGATTATCTTCTTTTTAATTTTTTTTTTTTTTGGAGGGGGGGAAGTCTTGCAGGATCCCATTATTGTCATGTTTGCATATTTATCCTCAAAACCTCCATCTCTACTCCAGTTCTCTACCTACCCTGCCCCCTCTCAAGAGAGATAAACACACATCCTCAATCACTTGGCAGCTTGAACAATGGAGACACAGGGGCATAGCAATTTGCCAAGGGTCAAATAGGGTACCTGTGGTGAAGCAAAGAATCATATCCAGGTCTCCTTGGAGTCAGATTAATGAGATAAACACTGGACCAGACACCCTCTCTACACATTATCCATTTTCCATAGAGAAGTTTCAAGTAACTTATTTTTAGTGCCAGAATCATTCTAGCATAAAAATACATAACCATTCAGCACCAGCAGTCTTGCTAGGATACCTAATAATAATACAAATAAGTATAAGACAAATGGATACGTACACATATTTATATAACTATACACATATATAAACACATGTATACACACATACAGAAGAAGATAAAGAAGATGTGTTTATTTAAAGAAAATAGTGCTAAATAGAGAAGGAACTAATGCTTTTGAGTCATTAATCCAAATAAAGGTACATGTAAGATAAGACAGCCCCATAACCTCAAGCCAGGGAGTATGAATAAATTCCATGTACGTTGCTTTAAATCTGTTTGTAACTTGGATGAAAAAGAATGCTTGGATTTTTTTTTTTGTTATTAATAACCAGTGAATTAATTTATTCATGGGAGAAAAATATCTCTCAATCTGGTAGCATTTTAAAAAATAAATAAATAAATTTTTGATTCAGATCTCCAGATTATATCAAGCTTTCAATAGGCAATTGCTTTCTCACTTTCCAAGAGCTATAAAAAGTTTTATGGCATATTTGATGTAACTGAAGGTGGCAAAGACAAACATTTTGATTTACAGTAATCCAGTGTTGTTAACCTGTTCAGCATAACAAAAGAGATTGCTCAGACACACACACAAAAAGCAATAAATCAGAAAAGCAAAATTCTATATGTAGTAAAGGTCTCCCATGAAAACTTGCCTGAGCTGTTAAAGCAAGTGTCATGTCTGATTAAATAAATGTGTAATGGGTTTATGGTTTTTAAGGTTTCTTTTCCAAATGTTCCTAAGTTTGCAGTGAGACCATTATCTAACTAAGTCGTCTAGATTTCTTTAATCATAGTCCAGAAGTCTGATTCGGAGTCCCTTGAAACTGATGAAAAGAAAATAACTGATTTCTTTGGGCTATAGATCGAGGTCAGGATCTTAATACTGACAGGGATTTCAGTCCATTATTATTGGTAATTTCCACATATATTGGCACACATTGTCGAATTTTTCATAACCCATTGAAACATCTGTGCCATGACAGACAGACCTCTGAAGAACTTAGAGGTGAATGTTAACTTTTTGTTTGTCATCATGGCACTAATATTAAGCCCTTAAGATACACAGAGAAACAAAAGGAAAGCCGAACTTTCTCATCAGCTTTTTTCTCTGGAACAATTCAAGAGAGAAAAATGTCACCACAGTTAATAGTGTAAAGTCTCTGAGTGGCCTGAAGCAAAAGCACCTGTCAAAATTGCAATCACAAAAATAAAGGGTCACCAGAAGGACAAATGCCATGTATAGTTGTATAGCAGTTCTTTGAAAAGTAAGTTCAAATATGCTGTAACTTCACTACTATACAAATAAATCCAAGGATTTTTTTTTTTAAATATGGAAATAAAGAATATCTCTATGGATATGAAGTCAGTGGGACTTGAATTGAAAATCATTACACAGTAGGCAAGCTACTTTACTGAACGCCCAGTTGCAGCATTGAATTTGTGATTAAACATGAGTTAAACTGAAGAAAATGCTTGTGGAATTTTTAACTCCCATGGCAAGGAATTAGATTGTTTCCTACATTTTAATGCCATCCTACGTAATGGATTTACTCTCTTTTATTGTGAAATTAGAAAGACCAAGAAGGGAATGCTTTCAGGAATAAAAGAAAAATGTAGAACAAAAAGCTTCTCCTCCACAAAAATTCAAAATTCCAACTTGACTTCTTGTGAATGAATGATTTTACTAAATGGAAAATGCTGGTTTATTATATCACTGGAAGGTAACTATGTCATTTAGTTTCCTTCCCCCAGCCAGGACTCAGCACTCACACAAACACACACAGTGCCAACCGCCTCATCCTGTTCCCCTCTCTGACTGATCACGATTGGTGGGAGATACATATATTTAGAGAGAGAGATGTACAGTGTGGATTCTTGCTATAGCCGGGCTTGAACACCCAGTCTGCCCAGTAGCTGCCCCTAGTTCTCAGGCATCCTGATGGGTATCACACCTGGACACCGGGGCTGAGGTGAGGAGATGGCATCTTTCCTCTGAGTTCTTAACTTCTTCAAGGCGAAGGGACCAGGAGGCAAGGAGACCCTCTTTGTGATAAACAGGCTCACCTGAGGCACAGATCCCAGCTCTTCCTCAGGCTACGTACATCTGTTAGCTAACGAAGAACTGAAAAATGGAAGCAATTGTGTCACATAAATACTTCTGCTGCTTTCTTTTTATCTTGCAGAGAAATTTTTCAGATATACTAGGTTGAAGTGGTGGGTCAATCAGAAGCCAACTGCTGTGACAATGTCTTTGAAAAACTCTCAGGATGTGACTGGGTAATGTACTTCTGGTGTTCAGAGATAGCCATTGGGAAACAGAAAGTACTTTCACAAGTACTTAATCCAAACATTAATCTACCTTCAAAGTATTTAAATACTGAATTCAGTTATTAATCTAAAGTAAATTTCTTTTATGGGAAAGACTATTTCTTGTAAAATAAATTTTGGACCAATTAAATATAAGATAAACAAAGTAATAGACATAAAATAAAAGTTAGAAAATTGTGGGACAGTAAGAATTTACACATAAAAGCAAATTCTGTGGAGAATTTTTTCAGTAAAGACTAAATCTGCTTTTCTATGTGAGGGCATTTAACCCAGAGCCCCAAGCACCCTGAGAGGCTGCTGCTCCCTTTCCCTAGCTGCTATATTAAATTATTTTACTGCCCTATGAGATAAAATAATTTCATTGTTGCATCATGCAAACTCTCTGCATTCATACTTTCTTTGAGACACTGTTGTTACTAGAAAGTCTTAAACGCTTTCTTTTCCTAATTAACCTTTTTATTCTTGTCAAACTTCCTTTTTGCATAAAATAAATTTATATGCACAAAAGTTCTCAACCTGATATAGCTGACTGTTCTCATAGTTCAGTGCTTTACTCTGAAATTCCATCTGAGAATCTATTACTAGATTATTCAATAGAAGATGTAAGGAGGTGCAAGGATTGAAGCACATGCTCAATTTTGGCCTCTGGAAGTACATAGTTGGATGTCAACAGGACTGTTCTCATTCTGAAAATTTAAAAATACGCTGAAAATATGCTGAAATGTTGTGTCAGAATCTAATTCATATATATCTATATTTAAGTTTAAGCACACCAACAGGTCTTGTCATGATTATGACGGTAGTACATAGCTGGCTATCCAATGGATGGGGGCGATCAGGGTCTGTGAAATAAAAATAGTTTCCACTGAAATTGTTTCCATCTATATATTTCAATCATAAAATGACAAGTTATTTGTATTACAAGCACTTTATTATATTAAAATTAATATATTTAGTTTCACAATTCATTTATCCTCAGTCATACGATGATAAACTTCACCACTACCCAGATTAACAAATCAGCCCTAATAAGAACAAAGATCCCAATCCATTTTATTGTCCTCAAGCACGACATCCCCAGAAAGTTAACATATCTGTTTTAAGAGGAAACTACTTTCTAAAAGGGTAATAGTCATAGGTTTCATCACACCACTACTAAACACTCTGTAAATGATAGATGTGCTAATACTATAAAACAGCAGTTGAGAAGATCAGCAGCTCCTAGAGAATATGCAGCTCCTAGAAAATAAATTAGAATAAACCAATGATGAAATTCAGATAGCAGTGGTGGGGTCCAAGCGTAAGAGGGAACATTAACCTCTTCTAACCACATGTACCAGACACTTTTGGCCATAGTTATTACCTCCAGCGCCAGAAAGCCTGTGATCTAATAATGCCCAATTGTTGCACTGTGTCACATTTGGCAATCACATCGTCTGCTTACAGGTGCCAGTTCTGATTGTTCTGTCCCGTCTCCAGCATCAAAGCATGATTAACTCTAGTTTCTCTGTATTGGAGAGAAATTAAATACTTCAGTGTGGAATAACATTCTCAAGCTCTCCCAAGAAGACAAAGAAGAAGGGCTACTTGGTAACAATCCCAAATCTACTTGTTAAAGAACTGTAGCTATATTTAAAATACTATATGCATCTGGCAGAATCAAGGATTAACAGTAGATTGAAATGAATAAATGCAAGCAGTTTATCAACACCCCAAGGAGAAGGCCAATGAATGCTACAGGAATGGTGGTTTTCTGTTCCATAAGTAGATCTAAAACCTGACAGTTCAATCACAATAAAGATTGCACAAACCAGCACGCTCTGACAGTCCTCTATCAATATTTGAGATCAAACTACGTCATATTTGAATCTGATACCAGGGAGAAGTTCAGCAAGGAGACTCCTACCTCCCCATAGTGAAGCAATGACAAACATACCCAGGGCTATTGCTAGCACATTCCCACTTCTCTGCCGCCAGCAGAGCTAGAGAAAATCTTTATCAATTACGGCAGACAGACAGTTTCCGTGCTATTACCTGACAGCGTGCCAGGCACCTTCTCTGAGAGTTCAATCCCTTTCAGTCCAAAGAGGTGACAGTTCTGATCTTCAGCACTTCTTTTAAAGTTGAATGTCACAGAGCGGGTGCACAAGGACTAGATCCCCAGGTGGCAGCTCCCCAGTGCCTGTATATCTAACTGCACTTCTCAATCTAACTGACTCCTTTCTCCCTTGCCACTGTGAACACTGGCTGATTGAAAATGACCAACAGCAACCACTTCAGAGCAAAGTGCTTTCCAGCAATTTACCCAAAAGTGTGTAACATCCACAGACAATCAAGTAAAATATAGGCTATTTGTATATTTTTCTTCTCCTAAAGCCTGCTCTTGCAGCCTCAGCAATTCCCATTCAGCCCATTTAAAACCAACTTTTGGCTGAGAGAAGCAGGCTGCTTTGCTGCTTTTACCAAACACTCCCCTCCAGATGCTCCTCTTAGTCACTCCATTGTGTCTTCCCTTCTATTGGGAACTTTCTGAAGCAAGGATTTGTCTTTTCTTCTCTGTATTTTCAGCCTTGGCTAAGTAAATGTGTAACTCTGCCCCGCACCTAGAAAACAGCATTTTCTAAGTTAACTGTCTAGCTGCTATAATCTATCTCAAAATTGTGTATCTCTGTTATCTATCACACTATAATTTCATTTTCTGTTTGCTCTCCATTTGATAGAATCCTCTGAATGCAATGTCAGTAGCAAGGATAGTATTAAATATGCAAATTAATTGCTTTTAATAATAATTGCTTTAAATCCTAATTTTACAAAGTATCATCTACATGTTTATATCTAGAGTGTTTCCCTCTTTGTGTAAGGCTGTGTTTTAATTATCTAAGTCTTCCTTAATCAGACATTTAATATGGAATACAATGGCGAGTTAAACTAAAACAAATTGGATTGCTGCTTCTTAGGGGCTGCTTTATGTCTAGCAGCTCATGCCGTCAACAAGTATGATCCCAATTAGGAGCAAGATGTTCTTCAGTGGCTGAATCAGTCTTATCTTACGGATTTTTTGTGAATTGATCTTTATGTTGTGGTTTCCAGTTTCTGTTTCAGAACTCAAGGGAATATTTTTCCTTGTTTGGTTTATTTATTTTCCTCACCACAACCCAGTGTGTTATCAGCAGTGCACTCTTCTCTATATTCTGACTTCTCCATTCAGCTGTTGTCATTACTGAATTTCATGTAGCCTCTAATCTTCAGTCCATGTGGGGCTATTGCATTTCTAACAGCAAAGAGGACAAAAGTAGGGGCAGGGCAGTTCTCAACATCCTTAATCTGAAACAGAGAGCTTTCCATTTCCATTTCCATTTCCATTTCCATTTCCATTTCCATTTCCATTTTTTCTTCCCAAGATCCGCCATTTTGCCCAGTCAGAGCCATCACCCCTAGCTTGCCATAAAACTCCCACTCATCTCATCCAGTGAACTGTATCCTTTTTTTCACCTTTTCCCCAGATTCCTCGTATTTCCAGTGTATTAGTAAGACCCTTATTCATAGATTTATTTTAAAACCTGCTAAGCACTGTAAAGCTACGAACCCTCACAATATTAAAATATGGGGGGCTTTATTTTCTGTTTTATTTAAAAATTATATACAAAACCGCATATGTATGTTGAACTTCCTCCGTGTTCCTATTGTTACTTTGTTCAGGTTTTGCTTCCCAGCAATTCACTTCCAACCTCCTGCTCACCACATTCCCCAGGGTCCTGGCATTTGATGCCAAGACCCTAGTGACAGCTGAAGCCAAGTCCACACTCTTCTGTGGCCCTTCTTGCAGAAACCTAATGTTTTTGGCATGTATATCAAGTAGATTCTTCTTATGAGGAACCCACACAGCCAGCACTACAAGAGTTGAAAGAGAAGATATGTCAAAAAAACCCCACAAGCTGTTCTATAACAATTTTAAGCTCATGCAATTCTGTAAAACCTTAAAGGTTTCCAGATGCAACTGTACTGCATCTCACATTAAAAACTCATGTAAGACACTTTAAGATATATTTCTTTGAAAATGATCTGTATTTTTTTAGCAAAACCTAAGGTCTAGTTGCTGGGGTTTTGAGGTATTTAATGCCAGTACTAGAAGACGTATGTATGAGCAATACTACTGGATACATCTATGTGGCTATAAATTCCTCTGAGATCTTTGTCTGTAACAGCTAACCCAGTTAGGTCTGTAAATTTTTTCCACACTTTAAAATATACCTCATCCCTTACTCCTTAGGCATTTTTGATTATAAAACTCAGTTTCTGTTTAACAGATACCATTAAGTCAGAACGACTAGTTCAAAAAGTGACCCTTAAAAAAAAAAATACACTCACAACTATTTTGTCCAAATCCATAGGCTTTTTAAGTGATTATAGCCGGAGTGGATTAGTGACTTGTAAATATAGTGACTCAGCTGCCTTTCCTATTTCTCTACCACTCTGCATTATTGTCACACTCCACTGTGACAGGGTCTCATCACACACATTGGATTTAGTAAGTGAATCTTGTCAAGTGAGCTTCAGTCACGCCTAAGGCTCAGAGGCTTGTTGCAGTCAGCAATCCTTTGGACTGCTCTGTCAGCAGAAACTGGAAAAAAAGCTCTCACTTATGTTTTGAATCTGGGGCACTGGCTACCTTGAAACACCTACTTGAAGCTCAAATGCTGTGCACTCAAAAAAGGAAATATTAGCTTTTCTAGTTTTGCTTTTACCTTACACATATCACTTTTGCCATAACTTCTCAGAGTCACTTGAAAGGAAGAGAATTATCAACAAGAAATATGTCATTCCCCGAACTATTGCAGTAAAAAAACAAAACGAGTAGTACCTATTTCATCGTAAATTACTTGCAGATCAACTTCAAAATAGAACTGTTCACTGAAGCATTTGGCTAGACATTTCAGTAAGAGAGGTAATGTATTTGTTTTAAAGTGAATGTATAGCTAGTAGTGATTTTGGCAACTAAATACACACAAGAACTGCTTGAAGAGTTTGAAAAATATTTTTTAAATAGTTAAACATACAGTATACTTCATGGACTAGATTCTCTAATTGGAGTTGTATCTTTTAAACCATTCAGTAGCCAGAAGTCCCTTCCAGACCAGGTTCTTCATTTCTGACTCCACAGATACTGCATTACACCTGTGGAGGTAAGGGAGGAGTCCCAGAACATGGAGAATTTATTCCTTTCCTTTCTGCCTGCTCTCCAGTGACTTATGTGCTTCAAAGCAAGCAGCAGCAGAACCTGATCCTAAATAAAAATTGCTTCCTGAAACCTTCACTTGCATTTTTGTGTGTAGATCTACAACACTGAACAGACTCTGTCTCCAGATATTTACTGTTTGTTTATTGCACTTTAACGTAAACAAATTCATTTGCATCAAAATTGGAACTTTTCTATCTTCAGAATGTAATATCATCCTACTGCATGCTCCTTGCTGAAATGTTCCTCTTCAAATATGACAAGTGTATAACACAAACAGAAGACAGTCTTATTGAGAGGTAAGCAAGGACCATTGGTAGGAAAAATATTTGGCAATGAAGATTATGTGTTGCATTTCCTATTGCTCTAAGCAACGTTTGCACCCTTATTGACTGAATTAGGACCAAATTTCAAGAGATGGCCCTAACACAAGGAGAAATGTAGGAAGCAGTTAAACTCTGAAATTCTTTTTAAAGCTTCCAAGTAAGATCTTTGTAAAACAACTTTAGTTCTAACTGAATAATGCAGAGCAGTTGCAGAAAGTAAATTATAAATTAATAATCACAAGTCTTCACACAGAAAACTTGATTCTTTCTGTTTCATGTGAACAGAAATAGCAACATGACCTACATGTCAGTCTGAATAACAAATACTCCCAGCGAACTCTTCACTGACGACATAAACTCTACGTATAGGTTTATTGCTAGTCAGAATCTGAAAAATTAATAAAGATTTGCCTTTTCTTAAAGCACACAAACACAACACACACACACATTACATATACACTTTAATACGTGTGCATATAAATACGTATGAATGTCTTACTGAATTACACTTTAGTAATGGGAAAACCTAAACTTCTTCACTGTACCTTCTGCTTCTCTGTTTTATGACAACTGATATGAGATGGACTTGCAGACAGTGGGCGAAGGCATTCAAGTACAAGATCATTTAATTCAGCCCTTATAGACAGTTCCACTGTGCTAGGAAAGTTTGGTCTGATTCAGCTGAAACTATGGCCAGTTTCCAAATGAGCTGGCATAAACTTCATTCTGTCCCATACACCTCCCCATGCTGTCCCTTATCCTTGGAAGTCAAACTAGTCAGAGGTGGCTTTTCCCTTCCCTGCTGTCTCCTCTATTGACCCCAGAGCCACACAGCCCTGGAAGGACTTGGCAGGCAGCTTTCTCCCCTTCATTCATTCCTCCTTCTGTTAGGCTTGGACCAGTAAATCCCTGCCTGCTCCCTTTCAGTGCCCAAGCCATGGTTTAATGGGCCTCGGTTGTGCTTTCAGGCTGGAGGCCATAGAGGGGTAGAAATTCCCCCAGGTGGCAGAAATTAATTCAGATAATGTTTCTGGAAAAAACCAACATTAAAATGGTGGTAAATATTTTCCTGGAGAACATTTTTAGGCATATAGGAAAATAAACCTCTGGCAAACAGTTAAAACTATTTCACTAATGCATAAAATTATATGAAGCTCTGATAGTTACACTTATGATTATGTAAGGAAATAATTTATTTTTTTAAATAAGTAGTCAAGGTTTGCTCTTTTCCAGGAGGCATGTGCATTTGAATTAGAATATGTTATGAAATCAATTAGTGACTAAAAGGTTTTTTATTCTAGAAAATGAATACAATCATATTAATGACATTAAATTAATATTCAGATATTTAGGATTGCCTCTTTCCATTTTTCAATATTTGGATCAAATAATATGAGGGAAAACTAGGATACAGGTGCGAAAATACTTGCCTATTACAGTCACTGTCGTATCTATGTGTCAGTCTTTTCAATGTGAGCCCAGGCTCAACTGCCCACAAGCTTATTTATAGCTGTAACAAAAGTGTAACTGGCCTTTCATAATGCGGTGCACAGAATCATTTTTAGATGTTGTGGTATAGCTGAATTGAGAAAACATACAATACTTCACATCTTTTGGAAACAGCGCCAAAATATGAACATATTGTCATTCACTGACGTTTAAGCCTTATGCCTTAGAGATGACCAAGATAAATAGCCAACACCATGTTAATCTTCAAAAAGAACTTGTTCTTCATGTCATGAAAAATTCTTTCTTTCAAGTGATGGAGTTTACCCTGTAAATTAAATCTCTAAAGTAATGGAAGAAATAACCCATGACACTGGTGGGGGAAATTAAATTAGAGTCACTAATAGCAGGTCAGCACAGTCCGAGCAGAGGTAATAGAAGTGACCACATGAATGATAAGCAGGCCTTCACTAGGCTGTGACATCTATCTCCCAGAGACTGTGACAAACATTCATCTGTGTGGCAAGCAATTCACAATTCAGGCACTAGCATGTTTATAGTGCAGCCTGACACTGGCAGAGCCAAAACATGCCAGTCTTTCTCAGCAGGATGCTCTAATTGAAGACCATTAAGACAAGTAAAAATCTTTGACCCCAGACTCTCGCTAAATCAATCTGCCACTGCTGCAGATAATCTTTTTACTTTATTTATTTATGGGCATGGAAGATATTTTCTGAACTAGTTCCCATTCCTCCCAATATCCAACCTAAGCCATTCTATGAATATTGCTAAGCTACTGTAATTCTACCCTAGAACACTAAAATGCAAGAGGAAAAAGAAAGGTAGGAAAATGTAAAGAACTGATTCTGTTTAGGAATTGTGACAGATCCAGAGCATGCTTTCTCTAAACACTTTAATATCACCACAATAGCCACTGGCGAAATAGCAGAGTAAGAGGTTAAGGTAAAATGGACCCTTGCATGTCATACAAAGTACCTCTGAAATTCAAGGGATGATTTATTTCCTAATACTTGAGCATGATCACTGATCTTTTGATGTAAACATAATAATGAAATAAATAACATATGGCCAGAGAAAATACAGGTTTCTATAAAATACAGGACTAAAGGGTAAGGTTAGGTTCTATCACCCCTTTTCATTAAAACAACCTACTAACACACACCACCAAATATTACCAAATATTTTCAGTAAAGATTAAGAATGCAGAAAACAGAGGTGCAGTAGGATGACAAAAATTGAAGTGTTTGGCAAAGTAAGTGTGTGAGTAAGTAAAGAAATAAATAAACAAACCTTACAGCATATGAGCTCCTGTTCAGATAAAAGAAGCTGAAAGAAATGCTTGTTTACGTTATCCACAGGATATATGTGATCTTAACCTTTTAGTCATTACCTTAAAACAAACAGTGTATTAAAATGGAAATTTCCCCAGAGTTACTGATTTGCAAAGTGAAATAATGAACTTCATATCCCTCGTTTACTCACACGACTTGTTTCCATTTAAATGGTGATTAGGCTTAGTCAGTACTAATGATCATTTGGCAGTATTATTACATGGTTTAAAAATCCAGAGGTACAACTACAAGGATAAAATGCTACTGAAAATGCCAGTCAACATTTTCTGCTGTTGCAGCAGACACTAGCACTCAGAGTTTGACATTTCTAAATAGTATCCTGGCACAAAAGTACCCCTGTGCCAAGGCTCAGGCTATCTTCAGGGGCAAAGGATTGGTCTCTACAGCTCTGCAACACCCATTTTTGCTGCTGAAAACTTCCTCCTGTGAACACACTGCATCCCCCTGCGTGTGCCGGGACATGGACAGGACATGCTATAAACCAGCATCAGCACTGGGTGCAGACCCTGCTGGCGTCAGCAGGGGTCCTGAAAAAATGGCCAGCTGGAAATATGCAAAGTGAATATAAGGCATATGGTGGAGGGCAGGCGATACACAAAAAAAAAAAAAAAGCATTAATTAGT
>JAOXJK010000023.1:70836333-70861368 GCA_025774025.1 Xenus cinereus | reverse complement strand
GATCCCTGCCTGCCTATGAAGTCTACATTTAGATCACTCCTATGAATCAACTTTTTCTGTGAGGATGTGTGAATATGTGTTTTCTTAGTTCTGTGTGCATTTAAGCTTTCTTTATTTAAACTTATCACATGCAAAAAAAATATAGCAAAAAAATCCTGAAATAAATGTCCTAATTAAAATCAAATAAAATATGCAAGGAAACAAATTGGACAAAGATTAACTTTCTGTTCCAAACTCTGTCTCTAATAATCACTGTCAGGTGTTTCCATAAAGACTTCTCAGAATGAAGCCCAAATTACATCGTGTGGCATTGGCTCTTACAGCAGCAAGTCTGCTATCCATCACTATAGCATCCAGAGTTGTAAACTCAGAAATGGGCATCAGCTTGTCAAATTCTCACAAAATATGTCCAGCATCTCTCATCAGTCACAGACTTTGAAGGACAAATGCAATAACTGCCTGGTCAAAGCAGTTGAGGTGCAGGGATGATAAAATTAGTTCATAGTTTCCTACTTTTCACCTTCTCAACTAGGAGAGATTTGCATGTTTGTAAGATACACTGTCTGTGTCTTGCAGTATTGACTTTGAGCAGTAAGGATCAAAGGCATCTTCCACATTCAAATATTTTTACTCTATTGCTAATAATGTCTTAAAGGGAAAGGAGGGAGGAGGCAAATCAGCTCTTTCTCCTAATCTCTCTGAGTAACTAGATGGAAATCCATACTGAGAAAATCAGTGGACGATTGCTATTTTACATGAGTAAAAATACTATTAATCTGTCATCCTTTATCATACTTGGATGATCATTAAGCCAAGCAGGCAAGCTGTTAATGTTTACAATATCTGATATTCCCCAACAATATACACAGACTAGTAGGAGGAAAACAACTCTAATCCTGCCCTATTGCCAATTGGGATTAATTTCATTCAAATAAACACGTTTATGAAAATAAAGAAAAATTCCTTCCGCAAACAGCTGGTTAAATTTGACTTTTTTTTTTAATTCATCCAAAAAGACCAATTAGACTGGGCGCAGTAATTGTTCTCCCCCTGCTGATGCTTTACTAATTGCCAATGTTGGTGTGCGTAAATACCAATTAAATCTGTTCCGATTTACTCTTTTTAACTGATGTTCAGATTTTAAGGGGAAAAATGGCTTTTAAAATTTATATAGACAGTGTGTGTCCTTTGTGATTTTCACAGTCTGTTCCACTTAACAACAAATGAAGATAAATACCAAGCAAAATCTGTTTGGTGTTTCTATAGAACAAACAGCCCTATTTACAAGGTGTTGCCAAATATCTGGCATTTTATTATCCTTTATTTATTTATTTATTGGCCATTAACTTCTAATCTTCTAGCCCATTTGGTCCCTTGCTTCTGATTTCCTATGTATCAACCGCAGAACAATGACAATGACATGGTAAGTGTTATCTCACCATTTTACTTCGGTGTTAATTGCCAGTGATTTGTCGGTGAAGGGTGACAGTAATGACAAAGGGGGTGACAAATAAGAATGTAATTCAAGTGGAGCTAAAGAAAGTATGAAAATACCTCATTGGGTTTTATGTGCTTTGCTTGACCCAAGTAAGCATCATTCCTTTAAATCATCATTTCAGATTGTTTTCTTCTGACATTTGGAAGATAATTTAGCAAGCTAGTTTGGTAAGGATGATTGACTAGAGATGTAATAGTAGACAGGCCAAACCAGAGGTGGAATGAAAGGAATAAGGAGTAAGAAAAAAAAAAAGCATTTTAGATTAGATTAGAAATAAAACCTGTATGTGACATGTTTAGACTTAATTTTGATTAAATGGTGAAAGCTAGAAGGAAGCTGAAAATGAAGTTTCCTCTGTGTTGATTGTATTATTAGGTTTAAAGCAGTGAAGCTCCATCACAAAGGTTTTTGTGTTCAGCAGTTTCATCAGTGCACCTCATTCCTGACCGGAGGGGTTCAGCTGGGAGCCATGCAGAGATTGCAAATTCAGCCAGCTCTGAGATAACCTGCTGCCGGGGGTAACACTGGGAATTGGTGGGCAGTAGCAGAGTGGAGCAATGAAATCAAAGGAGCTTATTTCACACTGAATTCCCTTATAGCTATTTGACAGAAGCCTTTTTTGTTGGTATCTTGGGTCAGGGTCTTTTCCAACCTCCAGTCATTCATCAGGGTTGCAATTGTGCAAGCTGGGTCTGTGCATTAGAGCTGTGCTCACTGCATCTATGTAAACAAGAACAGAAGACGGAGACAGCAAAAAGATACATTAACTTCTTCTACTTACAGAAAGAAGAGCAGAACTCTCTGGTTTCCATCACAAACCAAGATGAAAAACTCTCAAACTTTTAGCAACTATAAGGCTAATTATATGGTTGTGACTGGTTTTTGGTAAGCAGAACATTTGCTCCAAGTCAGTTCTAGTGGACTTCTAATGCAGCCCTCATGATTTACCTTTTCCTAACATTATAATAAATCAAGAATAATCCCACTGAAGTCCTCAATTTCAGATTGCTACCTCTGTAAAATATTCCTAGTGGAAGTGGAACTCTTACATAGTGTCCTTACAGCTACTGATAGTAGGCTTGTGCTTTATTTTATTATCTTCAATGAATCCTTTAGAAGGATATAGAGGATACCTTTTTGGAGCAGAACCTGAGATCCCTTTTTCACAAGTTGGATGCCAAAATTAAAAAGTTGTTAATATCCAAACTGGGTTCTCCATACATAATACCTCTATAGTACCACTAGTTATGTAGTAATTCCCAACCAAAGTAAAAATAAATGCTGGTTTCTGTGGTGGGAGTTTGTAAGGCTCTTCCTCAGGGGCTGGGCTATATTATACTGCAGCTTTTCCTGGTATTTGCTCAAACCCTAGATTTAGCAACACAAAAGATTCAGCATCTTGAAGCTGTTCTCATTTACATGCTGGTCCAAACTAGCTAGTAGTCAGTATTTGAATAAGGAAACTCTATTTAGAATAAACATCCACAACATTTTTCATGTCATATAAGCAGAAGCAAAGTTGTAGCAATGGTAAGGTACAAAGGATATGCCATGCGAACAAAGTGGGAGCCTTCACAAGACTTCAGAGTGTGATTGTTAATTTCTGTTTTCACTGTTGTAAAACTGGCTTTAGCTTGGAGTTAGACTGCTCACCACTGGAAATGAGGGGAAAGAGCATGGTCCAAACTGACATGATGCCTTAGGACATCAAAAAACCTTACAGAACAGCCTAGACAAATCTCAAAATCAAGGTCTGTATTTTCTTTTATTTAGGCTTTTCATGTCTCTTCAAGCTAGCAATGTGTCTCTTTATTTTATTTCTTCTGGTTTTTAAATAAGAAAAGAAAGATCATTTAGCCAGTCCTAAACCAAGGACTTCAATCCTCACCCAAAATCATATTCCTAAAAGTATAAATACTGCTATGTCTATTTGTTGCATTGTAATCTTCTTTCTGCCTACATTTGTATGTCTTTCTTGCTCTCTACAACTGGGCTTCCATTTGCAGGACGTGAGGGATATAACAGAAATCTTCAGGATTATTTTTCATTCTTCTTTGTGCCTTGCACCATCACAAACATTTCTGTTCTGCATAAAGCTATATATTTTCTGCCACTGCTTCTTCTTCTTATCTCCTCACGTAATTTTACATCTTCCTTAGTATAATGCTTTATTAAGCTGTATAGTGTATTTTCAGGTTAACCATATGTCTTAATGGACTTGACTCTCTGCTACAACCCCATTTTATATTTCACCTTGACAAATGCAACAGGGCATTCTGTGGACATCACAGCCCAGAATTGTCTTGGTTCAAATGTGATGTGTAGTACCTAGCAAAACATGCAATAACAAATAAAGGCATTGGTGATTTAGAGGAAAAGTATGTGTGGTAATGGGGGCTATATCACTTTCTATCCTTGATCCTTTGTTTATGAATTTAATCCCAACCAGTACAAAAGGTTCCATTTATTTCTCAGTCATCCCTCCAGCAAACCTGCAGGCTGTGTCTACCAGGTAATAGCTCGCAGAATCTATGTATGGAATACAATTTTAAATAAGGGAAATCAACATCACGTCATATCCCTGTTTTCTTCCTTCCATTTTCACTATCTTCTTCACTCACTGATGGGGAAGGTTAATATTAAACATTGTGTTAATGGTTGTCAAATCAATGATGGTTTTCACTGAGTTATGCTAGAAAGAAGCAACACACTTTATGAGAAATCAGAGAAGGGATGAATGAGATAATGTAAAATCACTTATATAGGCACTCTGGAGATGGAACCCCGTTTAATATTTAATGTAGTCATTAACCTGAGAGTAGAAGGAAGAGGGTAATGGATGGCCTATTGCTTTTACCTACAGGACAAGTTTTTGAAGTGAACTGTCTCCCCTGGGGCAAGTATCACACATGCTGAAAATCTATAAAGAGGGTCACAGATGAGAGGAGTTTGAGCTGCCTCAAAATTCCCATGTGAGCATTGTGAAAACTGCAGGCAGACCAGGTGGTGAAACTTGCCATGCTATGCACAGCCGTGGGCCATTGCCATCCAAATGCTCAATTAGTTTATTATGGCAACAGACACACCATACTGGTCAAATAACCAACACATCTGCAGAAACTACAGAAAATAATCAATTATTGAAGAAAATTGTCTACGAGTAGCATTACTCCCGTCCTTTCTTGTTCTTCTCTTTCTTTTTTTTTTTTCCATTCTGCCTAGATGCCCAACTGTCAGAGATTACCCCTGAGAACCAGAAATCCATGAGCTAAATTTAACTATGAGAAACACGTGGAGCAAATTTAACTATGAGAAACATGGAGAAACATGGGTGTAGGAGGTTGTTTGTTTTGGTTGGTTGGTTGGGTTGGGGGTTTTGGGTTTGTTTTTTTTTAATAAAAAGCTCAAAAGCACATTAAACATTTACAGGTGACCTTCTAAATAGAGTAAATATTTCCTGTGTGGCAACAGCAGAACATACAGTATGTTTTTATGCAGAGTAGCTAAGTTACCTGATAACCACTGCAATAACAGTCAGGACACGTGCCCCACTGTCACAAGGACATTGTGCCCAGGTATGAATTTACCCCAAAGGCTCAATTCAATGGGTTGTAGGGCAATGTTTTCCTCACCAACACCACTTAGCATGGCACCCACCCTCCCAATCATATGGACCACCCCACACTTTTTCCCAGTAAGAACTGGACAGCATCCAGGCTTGAACTGTATTTCCCTGCCTCGACGCTAATTAGAGCAGCTGTCGGGTCCTCCCACTTCCCTTTAAGTGTCCGTTTCTAAGCACACTGGTGAAGCAGGGAACTGCTGTCATGCTGGACCATCTATTTTCACAGTTACAAAGAGCCAGCATTGCATGTTCTCTTACAAAGAGTGAGTATGGAGCCTGACACACTCCCATACATGAATGGTCTTCCTCAGCAAAGGGGATATGGTGGAGGTTGTTCTTCACTGCTGCTCTGACTGATAGTCATACAGTTGGTATATCTGTAGGTCAGTATAGACAAAGCATATATCTGACCTAGAGGACAGTGGAAAGATTGAAATTTCTCAGCAAGAGGAATGACAAATCTTTTAAAAGTGCAGAAATATAGGTCTGGGAGTCTTTTGTTTGGTTTTTTTGAGCTACAAGACAAATATCATGTGATATCAAACCCAGATAAATTACTAAATGCTAGCAAGTGCTAGCATTTTATTAACTTTTGCCACAATACTGTATATTGTACTAAACTCTATGTAACAGAGCCAGTTCCTTCCCCGAGGAATGTACTGCTATAATGAACTAACACACAGAAGTCAACATTATCATTGGTCGCATCTTATTCACTATTTTTGGATGACTGGATTAGCTTGGCAAATACTTAAAAAAAAACCAACAGTAATTAATGCTACAAGAGAAAGAGTAGTTTTATTAAGAATGGTCTCTTCCTAAAGAAGTTTCTCTTCCACACAATCAAAGACCAAGGTCCTGTATGTTGAAATTTAATTTTTTAAAAAGTGTAGTTAAAAAAAAATCTTATGTTTTTATTTAATTTCCAGAATTGAGCAGAATGTTACTGCATCATTAAGCTTTCAGTATAAGCAGTAAATAAATTTCTGATATGCCTGAGAATCTATACAAAGGAAAATGTTAAGGTTGGATCTAGACGCGCTTTCACATCTGAAATCTAGCCTGCAGGCAACTCTCAGATGTTCCTATGACTTTGCTTCACAAAGGGTCTGGTACATTTGGTCATCCACGATTCTTATTGGACTCTATGTGAAGAAAGAAGAAAGATCACACTGGTAGGAGCACAGCAAAGTAAGATCATAAATAAAGCACCTTCATCTTGTTATGAAAGGGATTGCATCATCTTATCCTTAATGTTGCACCATTATTTATTACATGTGTAGTATCATTGCTGTGACACTTCCCACTTAAATAAAAAGGCAAGATACTTGCTACAAGGAAATTACAATCTAAATTAGGCTCATGAATGATGATCAGCTGATTGTCAGTGAAGTTCAGAAACAGAAAGAAGGCACAAGACAAGCAGTATTGCTCTCCGGGGACAGTATGTTATTAATAATGAGTAAATCAGTACTGCATGCTTACTCTTAGCTCAATTAATTTATGATTATTAATATAAAAACAATATTATGGATACTGTAGCAAGTCAGGTGAGAGAACACAGCTGCACATAGTCAAGACAAAACAGCTGAAAGTAGGCATATGCCTTTAGTTCTTCATTCCATTAAGCAAATAACCTGGTACCTATGAAATTCTGTCTTTGCTCAAATGGGCTGTTACCCTGTGCCTCTTGACTGTGAGCACTGTTTTCGTGCCTTTGGGAAGGTACTGACTGTATACTGAAGCACCCACCCATTTAAGTGTGCAATGCTCAGAGCCAATTCAAGACATGCATCCATAGGGTCAGCCCTGCTTGAGCTGGAGGCCTGGACAAGATGACCTCCAGAGGCCCCTTCCAACCTCAACCATTCTGTGATTCTGTCTAGAACTGTAGCCCTAACGCTGTTTGCCTCTGAGAATTTGGACATGCATTTGTACATGAATGGAAAGTCCTTTGGAAGATGTGGCTATTGTATTGATTAGCATAGAGACTATGTTTCTGGTGGCTCTGTCTCCATTGGATCCAAATCTCTGCAGCAGAGAACTAATGAGTTCACAGCCAATATTCATCCATCTCAGTGTTTGAAGACAAGGATCTAAGTGAGTTCATCACACAGCTGCTTTGCTCTGCTGATGTTACGCTAGGGAGTCACCTATTAGGGCTGAAGGTTCTGTCTTTCTAATAATTGACATTTTTCTCTCTGATCTTTCAGCTTTTGTGCTTGCCAGACTACACTGTTTACTGTATTGGATAATAAGAACAGCTTGTTGAACCACAGCAATATAAAAGCTATAAATCATTCGGTAACATTAAGAGATTGTGATTGAACTCAGATATTTTTATAATGGTTTGGTGAATCTAAAAGTAGAAAATAGCTGTATTCTGTACCTGTAATTTTTTCCCACATATGAAAAATGCTAAAAGAGGCAGAGTTCACAGCCAGAAGGAAAGTGGCCTTTACCATGAAAGATTTTTGTATACTAATAATTAAAAATATATTTAATCATTAGAACAGGTTGATGAATCACAACATTAACAAAATATTCTAGTAAGGTCAACTGCGTTATCCATACGTATGGTAAGCAATGGGGACATTAAGATGAAATACTAAACTCTTAGTAGCTACCAGGGGAGGGGAAGAAGATATTTTAAAGAGCGACAACCAAAGCAGGATGCTTTATATGCTTTTTTTTTTTTTAAGTTGCACTTCAAATTGATAGTAGTTTCTAATGCTGATAAAGCAGCAGAACTTTACACTGCTTTCACTGTTTTTCAATTCATGGTGAGCTTTGGTGTGTGTGAACATACAGTATAGTGCCAGGAAGCTGTTATTGTTTTGGGATAGAGACAACAACATAGATGTTTAGAAGAGGAGATGATAGACAGAGAGACAGGTAGGTAAATAATATTTATAGTTTATTTTAAGAACTCTGGATGCTATGCAAGACCACGGGCCCTGAAGGGATTACCCATGAGTGCTGAGGCAGCTGGCTGATGACCCTGTGATGCCATTCTTGGTAACCTTTGATCAATGATTGTAATTGGGAGAGGTGCCTGAGTGATGGAGGAAAAAAATATCATTCCTGACTTCAAGAAGGAGGACCCAGTCAGCCTCACTTCTAGTTGGAGGCCAGTAACAAGCCGTGCACCCCAGGCGTCAATATTGGGTTCTGTGCCATTCAACTTTTTTATTAATGATCTAGATGATGGGCCAGAGTGTACCATCAGCAGATTTAATGATGATACAAAGCTGAGAGGATTGGCTGCTATGCAGAGGCATTGGTCTGAAGAAAAGGGCTGACAGGAACCTCATGCAGTTCAACAAGAAGAAGTGGGAAGAACTGCACCTGAGGACAAACAGCCCCAGGCACCAGTATGTGATACGCTGGACAACACCTTGCTGGAAAGTAGCTTGGCAGAAAAAGACCTGGAGATCCTGGCAGACACCAAGATGACCATGAGCCAGCAAAGTGTCCTTGCTGAAAAAGGAGATAGTGGTATCCTGGGTTGCATTAGAAAAAGTGTTACCAGCATGTCAAGGGAGGTGATCCTTCTCCTCTGTTCAGTGCTGGTGATGTCACACCTGGAATGCTGGTTGGACTTCTGGGGTCCCCAGTACAAGACAGATAGGGAGCTACTGGAAAGAGTCCAGCAAAGGGCCATGAAGATAATGAAAGTACTGGAGCATCTCACACATGAGGAAAGGCTGAAAGAGCTGGAACTGTTCAGCATTGGGAAGAGGAGGCTCAGAGAAAACTTTATCAATGTGTACAAATACCTGAAGAGAGGGAGCAAAGAGGAAAAAAAAACCAAACACATAAGCCTTATACTATTACCTGATCATTATTTTTTCCAGGGAATAGTTTTGCAATACTTCCAATAAATTATATTAACTCTATAATGTAAATATGTATGATATACATAAAAGCATGTCAAAGCTAGAGTGCATAATTATTTTTTGTTTTTAATAAAGCACCTTTAAGCATGTGCTCACAGCCAAAGTGAATTTTGAATAAGCACAAGAAAGACATAATTAAAATATTCTCACTTATGCTCAAAAAAAAATCCAATGGTGCAATAAAAAGAGATAAGAAGGGAGGATATTAAACACTGAGCTAAGGGTAATTTTAGTAAATTCAGTTTTGAACTCACATTTTATATGTGATAGGAAAGAGCTTAAGGTTCTGATTATACTAAGTGTTTAAGCACCTGTTTAATTCCTTTGGAGCCAATGGGAGCTGAACACGTGCTTCTCTAGGGCAAAACAGGCACACACATGCACTTTGACAAGTTAGAACCCGTATTGACACTCTCCCGTTGATCTTTTAGAACACTCCTGAGACAGCAGCGTGATGGAGACTCAGTTTGGAGTTGTCTGCATTCATAATGTAGCTCTAGGATATCCCATGCATACCCCCACTATGGGATTTACATATAGATGAGAGATCTTAGGGATAACACTAGTCCCCCAAGCCCAGGTACACAACGGACATTATCTAACATTTAAGCCCTTCTGATAATTACATATATCAGGGTTTACCGATATCATGCTGTACTGTGCGACATTCTTCATTGTATAAGGAGCCCACTGCACCCCGTTGTCCACCCTGACACTGATGCATCAGCAGGCCTAGCCTGGCAATATTAGCAATGCAGGTGAAAGATATGAGATAGGGCAAGAGAAATAAGCAAGAAGATAGTTTCCACACAACCACATGCAGATAACCACGTAATCACTTCATCCCTTAAGTGCAAGCACCAGCCTTGCACCTTGTTGTGGGCACAGTAATCTCTGTTCCTTCACAACACCACCGTTTTGGGGAATCACAACATCTCGGCTTGTTGTATCTTAACAACTCCAGGCTCACAGCTGCAGCAAGCTACAAAAGTCCAGAGATCAAAAGCCACTCTCTCAGCCTTCTGAAACAAAGGGGGCCGAATTGCAGCAGTCCTATTTCTGGATCTAAACTTGGTCCCGAAACGATAAGGCACTAGCTTTTCGAAGAGATCTATACCAGACATAAACAGAACCTGTGGAGCAACAGTTGTATCACTAAGTCCATTGCTGTGGGATGTACAGAAACATTTGCTGCTTGGTCTATTTCTGTTTGTCATCTGCGACATCCTAAACATCAACACAGCTCTCAAGCAGGAAAGTCAATTGCACCAGAGTACTACTAAAAAATTCTGATCCAGTATCTGCTGGGAAGGTTTGAAAGAATTCTTCAATTGTATTCTGACCCTAAAAAATCACATTACAAGTATTTTATGCATAGTTAGACCAGCTTTAGAGGGCAAGGGCAAGGGCGGAACACCCCTATATTTCAGAGTTCTGGTATATCTTTCCTTATACTACACTTCCATTATACTGTATGGATACTGATAACATGAGGAAGACTGCATGCTTCATCTTGCAGACTAGAGGAAAGGTTTGCTTGACCCTGGAAAATAATTGCTTTCTCCTGGCACCCACAGAGAGAACACTTGTAACCACAACACATAGAGTACTCTAATGCATCTGAAAGACTTGAGGATCTAACAATGGTACAAAAAAAAAGGCATTTTCTCTTCACATTCTCCCTCCACCTTCCAGCAATTTCTACCTGAGACACAGTTATGCCTCACCCTGATGGAAGCTGACTCTCTTCATAATGGGAAGGAGAAAAGATTTTTTAAGGGCTTAATAATACTTCTTCTGCCGTCTGTTTACCACTCTGCTATCACCTAATAGCACACAAAATAATTGTGTCATGACTAACACCTGCCTAGAGAATTTCATATATCACTTCCCTTCCCACTCCCCTGCTGAGTCAAACGTTTCTGCCCTATCTTACATCCTTCTTCCATGTGAGCTCTACCATCTACTCCCACAAGAAGCTGCAGTTGGGTCCATCTGATGATGCTGTTGGGAGAATGTCGTTTCTGCAGGTTTTCACAGGTATTGATTTAAGCTAATAGATACATATTATACAGTGCAAAAGAAAATTACTATTTTCATTACTAAGAAAACACTTTCCTGCTGTCAAGAGAAAGCAGAAACGGTGTCCTCACATTAAAAGGCTTTTAGGAAGGAATAGGCATTGAACTCCTGTTTGCAGCCTATTTCTTACAAGACTTTCTGTTCTCCTGAAAATGAAAAAGGCCATACTTCCTTTGTGCTTATCAAGATTAATTGGAGCCCATGTCTGGAGAATAGATTCACATAGGCCACCTTATTTTACTAGGGCAAACTCAAATTAGCCACAGTCCTTTCAAAGGAACGAGATGGGCCTCCATTCCTGGAAACATCTAATATCATATATATACATGTGAAGAAAAAATTCTCTGACAAAAGCCTTATTATCTGAAACATAGGTCTGGAGAATTGTATTACTTTAATATTATGCAGGGTACTCTGGAGCATTGGATTGGTGTACCAAAACTAGTATAAAACCTGCAGTCAAATAAAAGGACAAGGGATCCTTCAAACCCACCTCAATTTGAACTGAACTATTAACTTTCATTCCTTCTGGGGCCTGATCTGAATCGTCCCAGTTCTTCCATTTACACCAGCCTCTGCTGGGATTTTATCACTCATTGACAATGCTGTATCTGCTGAGACATATGGTTTAAGGATACTAAAAATTATAGCAATCTTCCTTACATCCTTGCAGGACGGTGATGTGGTAGCAGCCTCAAAGAACCAATTCGAATGTAAATCTCCAGACAAATGTTCCTCAACAGTGTAAAATATGGAATGTAGCCTGCATTCAAAAGCATTATGGAATATGACAGATCTATAGTACATGTCAAAAAAGCACACTTTGTACATTAAAAATTCTGCTATTTCAACAATATTTTTGTCTTTACATCAAAAGGGGTTAATCTGGTTATTAAGAGCTTGAAAAAAAGCCATTCTTTTTAATATACTCTTTTGTTAAAGTTAATTAAGGTACAGAAATGCAAAGCAGCAATTATTTTCTTCCTTTCTTAAATAGTATAGCAGAGTAACTGCTGAACTTATGTAAATCAAATTCTTTTTAGCAAATACACATAGACACAATGACTATAGTTAGGCCAAGTCCAACAAATTCTACATCATGTTGAAGTATAATGAAAATAAGTAGAAAGGAGTTGCAAGCACACCACTAATCTGTTCAGAATGCATATGCAGACCGTGCTATATAGCAAATCAATCTAACATATTAGAACAATAGAATAATTAACTACAAGCTAATGGCCAGTCAAGAATTAGGCACACAATAACCCAACTTCTCAGCTATGCAAATTGGCTCAAATGTAGGACCTGGTCTGCTCTATGCCTCATAAATCATTGCAATTATAGATAGAAAGACTAGAAACCAACATTCAAAGGTTGTCTCATTTACCCTCTGGCCAAAGGTGGGATCAGCTGTACCAATGTCATTCCTCACAAAATCTTGTCCAGTCTGTTTTCAAAAACATGCAGGAATGTGAACTCCTCAATTTCTTGGCAGCCTGCTCCTATTCTTAACCATGAGAATTTTTTTTTTTAATGTCTAATCTAAGTCTTCCCTGCTGTAATGAAACCCTCCTTGACCTGCAAACATGGATCAAGGAAGAGATTATTGCCTTTCATGTCATAGTCATCTTTTACATACCTTTTTGTTTTATCCTCTCTTGAATAAATCATCCCAGATTTTCCCATCCTTCTGCATCAGCCATGGCTTATGTATTCTTTTTTTCTGTCCTCCAATCTCTGTCACTAAATTCTTAATCACAGAAAGGAATTACTTCAATTACAGAAGACATGGAAAATTCCACATAGCTAAATCTGAGCTCTATGAGGGTATAGGTCTATGATTTGCTAGATCAAGCTCTTTGACTCAGAAGGTTCTTACGTATTTTGATCAGAAATAAGTGGATAAATAATTCTGAGTATCTGGACTTTGGCATCTTCTGATAGCAATTATCACTGGATTTGATCCTACTGTGTTTGAAGATTGAAATTCATCCTGGAATGCCAACTCAATCTCACTATGAATGGGAGTTTAAACACAGGAAAGTGCAGAAAAGGACATCATTCTATTTTTGCCCCAAAAAGGATGAGAGTGCTATTATACTCATGATATATTCTGATCTGCTTTGATATTCTTCTTCTTATGAAGGGGTTACTTTCCTTATTATAGACTTCAAAATTCTTTCAGATAACATATCATCGCCTACTGACCCTGATGATGAATTTCACCAGGGTGAATTTCATCTTGGAAAAACAGAAATTTGAATACTGACACTCGTTATGCAATAGGAATGTATAATCTCTCATAATCTCAGTCTGTCATAGTGTAAGAACAAGGAAGTTAATGGAACTTGCTAATTATACTTATTCGATAGTGCAATGCTAAACCTTTGCCTTCGCAGTATCACTGCAGTATAACTTCGGTCGCTCCTTTCCCCAAAACACTGAATTTATTAACTGATCATCTGAATTCTCATATTGCTAGACATAACTAATTTTTCTCTATGTTTGTTTTTGGTTTTGATTTTTCTACACTTTCAACTGATTCCTTCCTGCTTTCAACATAGTGATCAAGAGGACTACTCTGTTCACATCATTGATCTCAGAAATATACTTTGATATTAAAGTCCTGCGGTGATAAACAGGACACTGTGGAGTTTTTTGTGGGGAAGGGATTGAATGGTATAGCAGTGGCTCCCCTGAAATCTCTTCTTCACAAACGCCATTTATCAGTGAAGTTTGTTAGGCCTGATCCTTTTGTTCTAACTTTTTGCTGTTGTTCATTTTATTGCTAATTTTGCACCTCAGTTATCACACAGCTGTACGTATCTTAAGATACCTTTATTAACTCACATCAGTCTCCCTGTATTGACTCAAGTAACTTGCAACATCATCCTAACTTCCAGAAGTTAAAGCCAGGGTGAATACTTCAAAATCAACATCTACTGGTCCCTCAGCTAGCTCTGACTGTGTTGTTCTTTCAACAGAGCACAGCAGAGTGCCATGCTCACAGCAATATTAGCTCAGACCCTGAAAACAGTGAACATTTACTCAGGTTTAGTGTTGTGCTTATTCAATTCACTGCCCAGAGGGAGCCTGTGCAGGCTGTGTCTGTATGAAGCATCATTAAGAGATGCACATATGCTCTGGTTTATTTCTCTTTGGCCAGAGGAGTATCCCCCAACTGCAGATTCTGTTAATGTACCACTATGCATCTAAGCTGTCTTTTTGCAGTTCCAGGTTCTGATGGAACAGGGTCCCAACACAGTCTTTCCTATGTCCATGCCCTGATACCCTTGGGAAAGTAGCCTGGAAAGAGTTTCAACTGGGAAAGAAAGTGCCCAGGTTAGAAGCCAGCCACTTACTACATGTTTATAGGTTTTCCAGGCTGAACAGTGAAGTACTAGAACTGCAGGAGAAATTATCTCATAAGCATAATTTATTTTATATTCTTTTCGATACTTGCACTTTCCATGCAATTCTTAATTAAGAATGTTCCTCACTGCAAACACCGCAGCGCTATCTGTGTATGCAGTGCCTTTTGCTATCTTTGCTTGAAACACTCTGTATATTCATCTTATCAAGAATAGCTGTTGCAGCCACACACACAGAAAAAAACCCTGTAACAATAGGGCTGTCTGACCTGCTGGGTATGAGGGATTCCACTGGTTGGATATCCTTGGAATCCAACACATAGCTTTATTTAATCTTTAATAATTGTTGCAAATGTATGTTCTTAACTTGAAGATTACAAATGAGAGAATGCCATTATCTTCCCGATTCACTCAAAAGGGCTTTGAACCTTCCGATTCTGAGTGGTTTAGATCACCCACAGTAAGTGAGGGCAGCAGGACTGGAATTAATTTATTTTACTGGTTAGAGTAGAATCTTCCCCTGTGACAAAATTTGGCAAATGGGGCAATAGAAATAAAAAGAACCAGTTCACTTTCTCTGAAGCATCTTACACACGCAAAAAAAATTCCAAAGATGGAAATTCAGAACGGACTCTGAATATAACCAGGCAGACCTTGAACACAGGCAGGTATTTCAGGGGTCGCTTTACAGATGCAGTGATATTTAAATTGTCAAGTAAGTTTCAAGTTAAAACCTGAAAGCTCCTCAGAAGGGTTACCCAATTTCAAAAATTGTAGGTAAAAAAAAGTATGCTAAGACAACTTGTTACTACTCCTACCAACTCAGAAATGTTCTCTGCAAAGAATTTCTGGCCACAGTGTCCCACCTACTGTCCAAACTAGTTGCTTGAATTTCCACCACTTTGGGTATTGCAGGGGAAGGGGAAAGGGAGTAGAAGTTTTATTCTATACCTCAACAAAGGGGATTTTTTTTGTGTAATTATGTCTCAAACTTCTTTTGTTATTTGATGCCAAATACAGAATGCTATTATGGATTTATTGCAGTGTAAATGCAAAAGGGACAATTATGCTTGAGAATTTACTTGAAAAAGTGAGAACTGACCCAGGCAAATGCATCAGCACTTCACCACTTACTGACTGTGTAAGCCAATAGCTTATCCATAAGGACCAGAGGAGCAGAGGCAGGGGTTAAAGCCCTGAGTCAGTCCCCATCTGGATTGCTTCTGCATCTGCCACTCAAGTTACTGCAAGCATCTGAAGAATCCCAAAGGCCAGAGAAGGAGAAGGAGAAGGAGAAGTTTCTTAACTTCTCCAGAACATTCTATTACAGATTCATAGAGGAACAATCCCAGTTTTTGTCCGCTCCCTTGACAGCCCTGAGTTTACCCAGCATCATTACATCTTCTTCAAATTCTCCCCATGAAAACCTCATGAAGATGATATTTCAAAGCTTCAAAACATATAACCTAAGAGAAGCCTATACTTTGAGGTCATAGGCTTAAATCTATCTTCCTTGAAGCTGGGTCTATACCAGGTGAGAATAACGGAGAAACTGGTGAAGTGCTAAGCAAGATCTTCTGGCCCGGTACGTTAAGAATTCAGTCACCTTCCCCAGCATAGGTATCTCTGCCCAAAATGTACTGAAACGTTATACTCTGATACTCTTCAGGTGTGAGTAGCTTCTGTGTGTGCTTGTGGAGATTCACTAACAGCCACTGGTGAAGAAGCGCTTTGACACCTCGGTCCCTGGACACATTTCAGAGAGCCAGTGTGTGTTATCTGGTTTTCACTGCAGATCCTCTGCAGAAAGAAGCTAATATTTGTGAACTCACTGGCTCCATCATGTGTTCTTCAAACAACACTGTAAGGGGGAAAATGCTCCTCGGATTTTTCACGTTTCTAAGCTTAGAAATGAAAACACGTCTGTTTTAAAACAAACACTTTGAGTTACAAAAGACTGTGCAATGCCTCTGATGACTGCACCTGCACTGCCTGGCTGAGAATGAAAAGGCACACCTGTTCTTTTCGATAAGAAAATCAACCAGAGTAAACAAACTATCTTTTGTTTTGTTTTATGTTCTCAAAGCTGAACTAGAATTTTTTTAACTCACCAGTACTTTAGAATAATGACGATTGTAGTTAACAAAGTGAAACGTGGCTGTTAGATTCAGCATCAAGCCTGTCTCTAGTTCTTTTTCATGAGCTTGCTATGGGTTTGTGCAAGTCACATAATTTTCTGCCTTGGTTTACCTGCAGTTAGCGCTTTGTTACATGAGAATCAAGTTTGAAGTATATTTGTGCAGGTCATGATAGAGATTTGGAAGCTTTGGAAGGAAATCACTACATGCTCTGTCCCAATTGTCCTCTATAAAACCTCTGAAATAATGTCAATAACAAATAGACAATATTATTAAAATATCATGTACTCAGTTAAACAATTAATTAATATTTCTTGCAGATTTTTATGCAAGAGAAGTAGAATTACTGATTCTTTTCATGAGACATCCTTCATCGCTATGTACTTTAACAAAAGAGAGTACAGGAGGTGATTATGATACTTGGGAAATGTTGTTCAGAAGGTATATTAGCTGCCATTTCTACTTGGTGTGACATGCTTAACATAATAACTTACAGGCAGCACAGTGTGGATGCAATTAATTAAGTGTGACATTCATCTGAATAAATGCAGATGTCAACAAATGTAGATGTATACATCCAGGTTAGTCCCCCAGGCTCTCTTTGTAGTCATAGGAAAGAAAGTGTCTTTAGAGAGAGGTCCAACCTATTCTGAGACAATCAACCAAACTATACCACACAAAATACCGACTAAACTTCCTTCTCATTTCTCTCCAATGACTACAAAAGGAGCTGCAATCACTAGTCAAAGTGCAGACATTGAGACTGTAGTTATCTAAAGACATGTGAGCTGACATCTGCATCAAAGTTTAGAGTATATACACGTAGGAGCTTCTTTCACAGTTCTACCAAAAAGTATTGAGTGATCTTTAATATTTCACTCACTCTCTTGTGCTTCCATTTCTTCATTTGCATAAAGGTGATCATGAGATTTATTCATTATGAAGACCTTTACAGTACTCAAGTGAGAGGAAATATTTAATCTCAAATAATGCTATTATTATTGCAGGTGACTCAGCAGGGGGAATGCCATTTTCATTTCTGTTCTGAAAATATCTGGTTTGGTTTCAGCCACAGAAATGCCAAAGACAAAATACCCACTGCATTCACTTCTTACCAGGTTAACTTTCCTTACGGAATATTTCCAGTCCAATCATATCAAATAAACTTCCCCTGAAAATATTAAAAATCATTACCCACATAATGTGGTATTAGTCATCAAAATTACTTATTTTGTTTGTGCATCACTATATTTGTGTTCCAGGTCAGTATGGCTTTTTCATGGCATGCCTCCTTTCAGCATAACACAGGCATAACAAATAAAAGACTGGATCTGAAGGCAATCTATACATGCTAATGGAGGTGCTGCATCATTTTTATTCCTTTTCATCAAAACCTCCTAATTATATATTCACCAAGTAACACAGTAAAGTAGAGGAAGAATGGGAGAAGGGGGAGGTAGAGCCTCTTACCTGGCCTCGAGCCAGGCCTACGGATATCCTGTGGTCTGAGTGTGGAAATCAAAGCACGAACTTTAGAATATCTAGTAATTGGAGCACTAAGTGATTTCAATGTCAGTAATTAGTTTTTCATTTCTTAACATAAGTACAAGAGAATGCTTAAATAGGTATAATAGCATTTTACTTTACAGAAATTTTATATAACTCTATTAAAATCCTTTATGGTCCCAGTATCGTGTATTCCTGCTTCTGACAATACACCCTCTATGGTTGGCTCACAGTAAACAGCATTACACATTTCAGATGGTATAAGCTACCACCCAAAATCTAGAACTGTCTTATCGGAGAGGCGGAAGACTCCAGAATGTACTTTATTTTGGACACAGGACTGTCTCAGAAGACACATTGTCTTAACATTGCACTAAAAAGCAACAGTGTCATTCTTAAGTCAACATAAAGGTTTGGTTGCTAATAAATTATGTATCACCAGAGCAGCCAGTTATCACTCCCAAACTTACAGAGAAGATTGAATAGTTTTCATCTAATCAATGAACCTGTGGGACAAACATCAGAGGAGGGGAAAAAAAAAAAGAAAAGTTGCAAAGGCTTTAGGAGATAGATTAGTGTGCAAGGAAGAGAAGAAATCACACTGAACTGAGAGCTGATTCACGTGGAACCTACACTGAGTAGAAAACTCCAGACTGAACTGGATAGGAAATTTCCAATTCTGTTTTTTTAATTGGGAAGTATCTATTTTGGAAATAAAAGCCTCTGATAGAAATACATCACTTTTAATTTAGTTCTTGATAGGAGAATTTTTTTCATGACATAATTCTGGTCAAAACCAGAGGGAGTGAAGGAAGAGAGAATGCAAATCTGGCAGATAGTCACCAGTGAACTAAGAAACTCTAAAGCATGGGAGAGTCAAGTCTCTCATTCTAGCCTTTTTGAAGAAAATTGAATCTTCTTCAACCCAGCTAGATGACCTGATCACTTGAGTTTTAGTTACTTTTTGGACTGTGAAAAATAGGGAAAGCCTTGGGAATCTGTAAGAAAAGCATTTCTGACACAGGTTTCACCAAGCAACAATAATCCTAGCATGAAAAGGTAGCAAGATCAAGCAGGATCACTGAGTCCACTGTGCACACAAACTGTCATGAATGAGTCGAAGCCTCTGCTCGTTCATGTGTCACGACAACTGGCAAACTCACTTATTTGAGCTAAACATATTAATTCTGATATATCTTGGGACATGGAGGCATTGCATCGCAATGGGGAACGTGTATGTGTGTGTCTTTCAGAATTACATCATTTTGTCAGTATTATTTTCTGTCATAGATTGTTTAGTCTTGCCTTTATAAAAATGTTGTGCTGACAGCTGTGTCTCTTCCTAGGGTAATTTCCAACCTTTCTGCAGAGGTAAGGAACAGCTAAAGGACTGCAATCTTTTAGTATCCTATGGGATTCCACAACCTCACAAGTTCTCAATTTTCATACGGACACTTTCAGCTTCTCACCTTGTAGTTAAAATAATTTGGATGCATATTAAATAATTACACTGTGTTGCATCTTTACAAAAAATATATATTTAAGCCTCTTAATGCAGTTTGATTGTGAACAGATTTATGATTTATTTCTTGCTTTGGTAGTTGGGTGCAATTCTTCCATTTTGCATAGAACTAAAAATATGTATTGAACAATTAGTGAAACTTTTTAAGGTAAGAAAAAGCTGTCCAAGAAGTGTGACAGATGAAAATCATCCTTCCTTCTTGATGTGTCATAGTGGGCAAATATTTTGGGGAGTGTATCAGCCTGACTCCATTAGAGTAAACAGTGAGTCTGTTCCAGGTTTCTTTGCTTCCACAGTTACCTTTTTAAATGTGTTTTGAAGACTGCATAAACAATAGAAAGACATGCAAATCTGTGATTTGTTGTTATTATTATTGTGGAATAGATTTTATCTGCGCTCGCACTAGAAATAAAATTAGAATTCCCCCACCAAGGGAAAAATACAGAAGAATGAAGCAGGAAAACAGCCACGTTTTATCTGGGCACGCAAACAGTAAACTGCACTCCATTTTCACACTACACTCCTCCGAGAGCCCTTCATCATGTCTGTGCTTACGCACACTAGTTTCCATTAGATGTTTCTGGAGATGTGCAACACTTAACATCCATACATAAAGGGCCATTAAAGCATTAAGAGCAATAAGGGGCTAACTAGGCAGTTGCAGAACACAAATATCACAGCTTGTGTATCACAGAAATGAAATGGTGACCATCGTCTAAGTATATGCATTGGGAGTCCAGGGTTTGGTTTTCTGCCTCTTATGAATTTTGTGACTTTTAAATAGTAAGCCCAGGCCAAATTAGTTCACCTGGTAATGATAATGATAGCTGTGCAGTGACTGTAGAACAATCTACAGGAGTTCACATTTCTTCCACAAAGAGCAGCTCTGTGCCTCATTTTCAAAGATGTATTAAGGGATGAGCCAGTCCCCAAAGAAGGTAAGGACATTTTTTCTACAGATTTTAAGGCAATTTTGAGTCTTTCCAATATATATTAAAGACTGTAGAAACATTGCCACCAGCTTCCAAAGGACAGGCTGGTCCTTTGAAAGGGAATAGGGGAGACAAGCCTTTTCACCTCTGGCCTCTTTACCACCCTATTTAGCGTACCTTCTCCTTGGTAAGAAAACTTGAACTGGCAAAAATGTGTACACGCTGTGCATTCAGCCAGAATCTGAACTCCATGCTTTGGCCTGCTGGATTGCATCCACGGTTAGGCACGCAGCCCAGCTGGGAAAGGGTAGCTCGAGTGCCCCACTGTGGTTTGGAGCTGGCAGGAGAGTTCATCTCTGCTCTGGGATCAACTGATTCTCAATAGATGGCCAAACCTGAGCTCCTTTATATGAATCTAAAAAGGAACCAAAAGACAAGAAATCCCAGAGTAGGTTTCCTACATTTAAACCCAGGGTTTAGGTCTGGAGGTGACATGCAACATAAATGTAGCTATAATGTGTATCATAGGATTTGGGGTTGTTTAGTCGTGGTTCATCTATGGTGGGTTTTGACACCTCTGGAACAAATAGTGTTTAGACATGGGCAAATAAAGGCTTATTGATGGAGCAATTAAAATTATCATAGCTGTAGAAAAATAGACAAAGCACAGAAGCCCTTTCTCAAGCCATTACAACATCTTTAAATCCAAATTCTGTTTACCTTTTCCCAATATATTAACTGCTATAATAAAAAGCATCATCTGCATCTACAGATTTTATCCCATTTTGCATATGCACTTTGATCTATACCTAGCAACAAAACCCCAAAACAAACTGTAGGTCTATCCTTGTGAAACTAGTTGGAAAAGTTCCCACAGCACTTTGAAGCCACACAGTTAAAGAGGTACCAAATTCACTACTTTGGGTATGGGTGCATTGTTGCCAAAATACTCACATAGTCTGGACAAAATAATTTTACTTTCCAATATGATATGTTGAAAGTGAAATGACTACAAACAACACAAAAACAGTGAATTTTTGTTCCAAACTAGATGACTAACTAAAGATGTGATCAAGTCTGAATGATAGGACTAGAGGAGCACCTCTCCTGTGAAGACAGGCTGAGAGAGTTGGGGTTGTTCAGCCTGGAGAAGAGAAGGCTCCAGGGACACCTTATAGCAGCCTTCCAGTACTTAAAGTGGGCCTACAGGAAAGGTGGGGACAAACTATTCAGCAGGGCCTGTTGCAACAGGACAAGGGGTAATGGCTTTAAACTAAAAGATGGTACATTTAGACTAGATAAAAGGAAGAAATTCTTTACTCTGAGGGTGGTGAAACAGTGGAACAGGTTGCCCAGAGAGGTCCCATCCCTGGAAACATTCAAGGTCAGGTTGGACAGGGCTCTGAGCAACCTGATTTAGTTGAAGATGTCCCTGCTCATTGCAGGAGGTTGGACTAGATGCCCTTTAAAGGTCCCTTCCTACCCAAACTATTCTATGATTCTATGATTTTAATTTACTATAATGATTTTTAGTTTGCTCACTCTTGAAACATTAGAATTGGATTGTCGCCTTAATAGTAAAAGGATTACAGGAGGACACTGCCAGCTTCTAAATTAATGGAGTTTTTAACTACTTTTGCTTTTCACCAAATATCTGAACAGGTTAAAAAAGGACATGCAAATTGCAAGGTTTTTGTATTAGCACCAAAAACCACTCTTCAGAACTTACTAGTTTAATTCATACTTGACAATAACTTCAAGGGTCTTGAATACAAATGGAAATACCTGGGTGATGTTCTTGGGGATAGATGAAAAATGGAAAACTAACATATAATTGAGAAACATTTATATCTTCTTGTACCACTGTTTAGACCTCTCAAGACCACTTATTTTTATTTCCCCTTTCCCATATAATTTAGATTTAGAATCACAGACAACTGTATGAAAATTAACTAAGTATGTTGTATGGGTATTGCACTGAAGGCACTAGTCAGCACAAAATCAGCAAGTAAACTAAAAAGAAACAAAACCAGAACAGCTTTATTCAATTACATTTGGAAACAAGTGATAATGTTAATACAATGTTGTTTGCATTATTTATTTTAATACTAAATCAAAACAGGCCACAATTTTGGAACTGCCGCTTCCATCTTTTTAACATGACATACAATTTTGTAATAATACGTTACAGTTTTGTGGTGTTTTGTGAGATCTGCTTAGAGTCTGATACAAGTCTTCTCCCAAGTTTATACTGGGATAAAAATGTAAACACAGTGATTTTGGGGTTTAGGTTCTTTATATAAAACCATGATGCTGGTGCAGAGAGTAGTAAATGTAAGCAAAGCTAACCAACAACAGAGATAAGTTCTGGGCTGTTCAAAACTACTGTTTCCCCAACTGAGACCAAAAAATTACTTTCCCTATTTAGACTGAACCTCTTCCAGGCATAAAACAAACAAAAAAAGCATTTGAACATGTAAATAATATTTCTTAGCTCTCTTGATGTGTTCTGGATTAATGTATGAAAATGCAAAGTAACTGTATCAGACAATTTGCTATAAAGAGCCATTAAAAATGGATTCCAACTTTCAAGGGTTCTTTTAATTGATTTGTTAATTCTTTCAGGGTATAGCACTGTTATGTTGTTTTCTTCTTTTAGCTAATTAATTAACAGTGGTAAACAAATCTGTCATATAGGTAACTATTTTTTATCTTTTCTTAAAAAAATAAATATACTGAGATCAGTAAGAATATTTCCAGTTAGTATTTCAGACCTTGAGTATCAAAGTCTCTCCTCCCATTTTAGGTGTTTATCAGAAAAGTGTTCAAATTCAACTACTGGGAATTTTGTGGGGTATTTTTAAACTACATAACAATTGATAGCACAATATTTCTGCAATGTTTCTACTTGGTAATTACAAAGGGTTTCTTCAGGCATTTAAAGGAAAAATCAATACGTTATTTTACCTGTCACAGCAGTAGACAATGTAGAAAAGCAAAGCCTGCAAAACACTCATTTTAATAGTTATTGCTATTATATGTAGGAGACTTCCACCTACTCAAAGGCAATGGAAACATTTCAGTTACCTTGAGTGCTAAAAGACTCTTGTTAATTTCTGCACCTTCCAGTCGCGTCTGCCTATCTGCACTGGAAGTATCTGCTCCTCTTTCATTGCCAGCCAAATCAATCAGAGAAAATTTACCATGCAATTTCCCTTTCCTTCTGAGAATAATCTGAAACACTGCATGGCTTCGAGATGAGTGTGCATTTGCAGATGTCTGGCCAGATGTCCTTTAAACAAAAGGAGAAAAGGGAGGACATATGAACAGGCGAAGGACCATACGTGTTAAACACACTAACCTAAGAATGTTAATTTTTTTAGGTCAGAGTCCTGTACTTTCTTACACATGTTGACAGCATGTATAACGTTCTTGAGGACACTAGAGATACAATCCTAATAACTGGATGTACGTAGTACAATTATACCTCTTTTTCCACCTCTTCAAACAGAACTGGAAGATTAGTAACAATTTCCCTCCCTTGTAAAAGTAAGAATAATCAGATCTTCAAAGATTTCAGATTATCACAGGGTTTACATCTAAAACGCTGATGGCATTTTTATTTGACCAGGCAGCAGTCTATGCACAAGGCTAATTTTAACAACAATGAAGCTGGATTCTTAAAAAAAATAAAAGAATTATGCTTAACCTCTGTCACTATGTATCAAGGCCTTTTAGAGCTGAAGAATCTGGCAGTACTCCAGATTATAAATGATGCGAATTTAAGTCAGTAAGATGCTTACATAATGCATGCAGTTCACATCCTGGAGAAAAATTAGTTACTTCTCTCTACGAGACAGAGAAACTCTAAATATCTTTATTTAGAAGGTAGGCAGATTCCTTAATTGCAGCCAACATCACCAAAAAACCCACTGCATATTAAAACGACATCACTATGAAGGGGCCCCCAGAAAATCTTGTTCTGATTCTTTAATGTATAATGAAAAACTGGTGTAAACTATGGGAGATACCTGCAGCTGTTGCCTATTTCAATAAGCTTAAGAACATCTTCAACACATTTGACTTCCCGTTCTTGTAATCCCACCACCTGGACTTGCTGTTTACCATCTTCTAGCACTCTTAACTTTGTCTTCCTGTTCAACAAGTCAAAAACCTTAGGAAGGGGAGGGGGAAACAGAACAGTTAAAGAGGAGCTTTAAAAAACGCTTTTGTTTCAAATCCCGCATGAAAATAGGCAAAGCATTCCACAGAAAAAGATGATTGGAAGGGAAGTGTAAAGAGTTATTTGAAATAAAGCTTTTAGAACAAAGAGGGGAAAAAAATCTTTTATGTGACAAGCTCAAAATCTTGTCTGTGAAAAAGAAATTCCCCCTTCCTCAGAGAAAGATCAGGTACTTACTTTACCACTGTAGATCTCAAAAAATGTTGCATATACTTGAAG
>JAOXJK010000023.1:70799130-70835769 GCA_025774025.1 Xenus cinereus | reverse complement strand
ATGCCCCATCCCTGGAAGTGTTCAAGGCCAGGCTGGATGGGGCTTTGAGCAACCTGCTCTAGTGAGAGGTGTCCCTGCCCATGGCAGGGGGTTGGAACTCGACAATCTTTAAGGTCCCTTCCAACTCTAACCATTCTATGATTGATTCTATATCCTAGTTTGTTCATAAGTGTTTGTGCTTGAAAAGTAAGGAGAAAAATATAACCACATATTTTCTAAATGTGTAGCCATTTAAGTTTATTTATTTATTTTTTTGTTTAGTTTATTTTTATTTAATAACAAAAAATTATGGCAAAAAGTCAATAAATTTCACACTTTCTGTCGAAAATATTCTTTTCTTTGTTATGTTGCACAGTACTTCATTTTGACATTGATTTCAGTATTTCTCTTTTACCGTCTTTAAAAAGTTGACAAATAAGACATTGTATTTGGGGATAAATGAAACACTACAAGCAGTTTCTTTTTTGTTTTACTTGAATGAAAGTTTCAACAGGTTTTCACTGCAAGTTAATGAAAAATTTATCTGTTATGGCTGCTGTATTTTCATGTTAACTATACAGTTTTGTTGAGCAACTTATAAATCTTTAATTGTAGTTCTAATGGCATTATTTTTAAAAATAGAATTAATTGGAATGCCATCTTAAATTCCATAAACCCAGAGATTATTCATGAATCTAAAGTAACATAACATTTGGTAGTTCAGGGGTTAGAGGGAATTCATTTGACTGCAATATCAGACAGTGTCAGGATTCCAATAATATGAAAATGTGATTTTTAGGTGTCTAAACAATCTCTTCACTATTCTAGTTTCTTTAGGGGAGTCAGAAAATCTCTTAGAGAGTAGCTGTGTGAATCAAGCTGTTTAAAGGAAAGTGGTAGTCTCTTTCTATAGAGATTTTAAGGTTTTCCATTTGGCCTATAATTAAAATGAAAAGCAGAAGTGCCCTCTTTATTCAGAGCAAATTCCAAAATCTTTAGCATAAAAAGAAGTGAAAGATGTTTCTATTTCTAGTGAAAGAAAATATTTTAACATCTGAAGAGAATTTAGACTCACTACTTAACTATATCGTTAACAAATCATATTGACATTTTCAGACAAAATATTTTTATTTGGATGCACATTTTTAAAATTCTCTGATTAGATTAATTTAAAAATGGGAAAATATCAGAACTAGCATTTTCTGGTGTCTTTTTCATTATAACATGTATTTCGAATTTTTGTGTGTGTCAAGAAATTTTGAATAGCTCTGTTACCTAACTATTACATACAAACATCATCTAACATCATTTTTTTACACTAGACAAGAACAAACATTGCTTGGCATAGATAGTCTTTTCAGTGGTGATAACTTTTCTACTTCAACCATTTGGAGCAGAATGATGTTTACAATTCCTCTTTACCCAAATATATCTGCTAAAAAAATTGCACAGATAGCTTCCTCAGATTATACAGAAAATGTCTGCAAAGTTTAATATAAAGGGTAATGAAAACATTTTAAGTCCTGTTGGTGTTACAGGTTTGTCAGCCCAGTAGCTGCAACTGGAGGAAGGAAGAAGTCACTTGAGACATTCTCAACTTGAGAAGCTTACTAAGCTCTACAAGCTTATCTACAACCTGCTTAGAAAACTTATGCCTACCACAGATGAGAAAATGTCATTTTATGTTTAATCAAGGACACCACGAAGGACAGAATACTTCTCAGCCAGTTGAGGAATTCTAACAACATTACAGAGACAAGAAACGGGCAGCAATCATCTCCCCCAGCATGTTTCTTCTCTGTATGCTCAGCACTTCGCTTTGAATGCAAAAGAGCTTAGAGGTGGGACTTCTGGATGGATGCCAAAGGTTATAAGACCTCTCAATTAAGCACTTCTTTTGCCTCCATTTTTAAGGGACACTCTATTCTATGAAATTAAAATTAGTTACAGTGTAAGTGTTTTTTCAGGAAGGTATCTTTTTTTCACAAAAAGGTAACTCATACAAAATACTACAAAGAAACTTCAATACAAAAGTAGTGAACCTGCATGTATTTGTCTGGTCTGAATGACTACATATAATTACATATTTAAACCATATTCTAAATTATACGTGAAAAAAAAAAAAAGAAAAAATAAAGGCAGTAAAATGAGAGTTTGAAATTAAAGATTGAGTTAAAAAGGAGAAATAATTAAAGGTTTATAGAAAAATTATAAAGGAAAATTATCTTTACAGTGTTATGTAGGTATCTATTGAACCTATTTAACAGTAAAAGCAATCATTACAGAAAGTGAAATTTCTTTAACACAAAGAAAACTTCATGAAAACTATTACTCTTTCAGCCACTCAAATGTCAGTTACAAATTAAAAAAGAAACAAAACAACAACAACAAAAAAGCCCAGCATCAAAACCTAAACACCCCCCTCAAAACCAAACAAAAAATCAAAACAAAACCCCACAAACAAACCAATAAACCTTTGGCTAAAATAACCAAAACCAGGCATTAATTTTTTTTTTTCTTTTAATATTTTATGGATGGATAATTTGCTCAGAACTGAAGCAACTGACTAGTTACCATAGGCTGACCTCTCATCCCCAGCATTCTGCATGTGGGGATTTTTCTCTGTGAATAGAGTTAAAAGATTTTTGTCTCCATCTTTCTACCCAGAACTGCAGTAGAAAATCTGTACATAGACGAGTTTCAGTATATTTTAAGCATAAAAGTGCCATGCTCTGGGCAGCTCCCCGAGTATTTTCTTCAATATTATGATTTGAAAACACTTTTTAGTATAGTTAGAAAGTCATAGAAACTGAATGGTGTTTTCCAAATACTTTGCAGCATGCGTATTTGCCCCAGATATCACCCCTCAGTTGTAATTCTTGGCATGTGATATCCCTTTTCACTGTACCATATAGCACAATTTATGCCTATAGTTTCTTTTCTCTTGAATTCTCTGGAGAGTTTTATGTTTTTCCTGGGCTGCAAACAAAGAAGCAAGTTATTAATATTACACCTGCTGCAGATGAAAACACACTATTTAATACTCATTAATGAAAGCAGTTTAAAGAATTTCATGTTTTGATAGTAGCACATCTCCGTTTGTCTTACACATTGTATTGCAATGACCCGTTTGGTTCAGAAGCCTACAGTGAGTCTCAGGCATGGAAGGACACTGGGCTCAAGGAAAGACAAGATAGTATCTGTCTGCAATTTAAACTCTGGCAGCTGGCACCCCCTTACATGCTAAATTAGAGCATTTTACAGTGATACATCAAGCAGATCCAATGGCAGAACACGGCCCTGAGGAAGCAGCAGTTTTGAGAAATGCAAGACGCCACCTGCAGTTGTTTCCTTGTCTTAAAGACAGAGAGACACTGTTTTGCCTTTACTCTCCACAATCTCCCAGCACTTTGCGTTTTTATGAAAGCTATCAGCATTAGATACATCAAACTCCGTTCACGCCAAGCACCCCTGGATAACTTGCTTATTTCCCCAGCCTCCAGCCTGCCTTGCCGGGGAAGGTCTGCCAGCCCGGCCTGTTCAATAGCCATCTCCGCGAGTCATAACACAGCAGCTCCAGATGGAAGACAGGGCAAACATCTCCCTCCAGAGTTATCACCAATTCAGTTCCCATCAATCAACCAGCAGCTGGGAGTGAGGAATCATTCACTGCTTCGCCTGGCTCGCTCATGCCAGAGACTCAGCACATTAGAGCTGCGCTTTCTTTCACATCCCGTCCTTGGGGAAGGAGAAGCCTGAGGCCTCTCACAGATTTCTCACACGGCTACTCAGCCCACCAGCTTCAAGCATCACGCCAAACTTAGTGCACGAAGGGGATTTTGTCTTAGCACTTTGAATTTTTAATTCAGAGAATGAAGCTTTCTGGCTTGCCAAGCCAAGCATGTGGTTTACAGGTGAGATCTAGTCGGTCTTCTCTCCTTCCAAAAGACAGAGGAGCGTTACATGTATTATTCTAATGGCACAGGAGCAAGTGACTGGCAAGGCAAAGGCACGTCTGGGCTAACATGTGGGAAGCAAGCGCACTGAATAAATGTGATTGCTCATGCCCGTTCTGCAGTTGGTAGAAGTGGTAGGAGTTGGCTGGTGAACTGCGATAATGGTGAGAATCCAGTTTCTGCTCTGTAGTAGCAGACGTGGCGGGAGGTGGCTGTTCCTTGAGCCAAGACAAAAATGGAGAGTGAACAGTTGGAGCGCTCTGGCAGCAGAGCTTTGGCAGGAAGCTGCACAGCAAATGCCGCGCCGTGCCAGCGTGACCTGCTGAGCGGCGCTTCCAGCCCTCACCTGCGCGCGTGGACGGCTGCACAAGCCACTGCCTTGGAGGATATGAAAGAAACAAAACCGCATGGAAAACAAATACGTAGCCTGGACAGTATCTTCTAATCTGTCGCAAACACCAGAGGATGCTCCTCTGCTCAGAATTGGGTGGGCTGATAGATAAAGCCCTTGGTTTCCTTTGAATTAATAACCCCCTGCCCCCAAACAAGGATGTTTGCTTTCACAGGAGGTCAGGGGCCTACCAAAGTGGGAATGGGGACCTGTCTGCAGGGAAATGATTGACTGTCGTTCTCAGGAATCACATTCAGTGCCTCAAAGTTACCCCTTCATACTGTGAGCAGGTCTGGAAGCCGAAGGTTTCATTTTGGGGGATTTTTTTAAAGTATAACCCAGGCGTTTCTGCAACGCATTCTGTAACAAGCGGGAGATGAAACAGATCTACACCACACACGGTATTTCTATTTTAGAAGCCTCTATTTGATGAAAACTCAATCAAAGACATAATTCTGATTCTTACCTTTGACTAACTATGCAATGGTGTAATTTTCCTGTGCTGCCTGGCTGAAGTGGGCAGGATTGGTTTCCATAACTTCAAATGCATTCATCTATTAAAAATTTGACTCAAATGTTATTGGCATTGTATATCTGGGCAAAAAGGAACAGTGAGCAGACAAAAAGAAAATCATACACTGAAGGACAGAGAGGAGAAAAACAATCAACCCAAGAGGGAAAAAACAGTAAAGAAAGAAATTCAGCTAGGAAATGAAATAGTTCTATATACAAATTATATATAGAAAGAAAAAGAGAAGAAGGAAATCTACTTCTGTAGGCTAGGCTTTTGTGATCAACACTTTTATCCCTAGTTTCTATATAGGTAGCAGACCTTGCTTTTGCAGAAAACTGTCCATTAGGAAAAAAATCTTGAATCACCTATGGGGAAAAAGAGAAAGGCCATAGGGCTGAATCATAGGAGTCAAAGATTTGAAACATTGAACTAAAGGTACAAAGTGAAAAAATACAGTGACAAATTCATAAATTCTACATAGTTGCTCCATTCAACATAAGACATTGTTCACTGTCTCTAGTCCTGGGAGATGTTTTATTCACCTAGAAACCTGTCTTCAGTCTGTCCGAAATAGTATTTTAGTTCTAAGATACAGGGGTGTCATTAAATAGAGGGCAACTGACATTGCCGTAGGGCTTCGCAATTGAAAAAATGCTCTATCAGATGAGGGAATTTGGCATCATTGTATTGCTACTATCTACAGAAGTTAAATAAAAAATTATATCTTCTTTGCACTTTTTGTACCTTGGAGTCTCCAGGGAAATCAGGCAGATCACAACTGAGTTAAGATTCCAAATTGTCAATCCGAAGCAAAAGGGGTTTTAAAAATTTTAAGCAGGGAAGTGGATCACTCCCCGGTTTTAACCAAAGGAGTGGAAAAGAAAAGAAACCCAGCCAGACTCTGACCCTGACCCTCTTTCTGATTTCCCATAGCAGCACTGAACAGATCTTTTGTAACCTATTGACAAGACTCTCTAAGATTTTAATATTCCCTCCTCCGCTCCCATCTCCCTTTTTCCCAAACTCATAATCTCTGGAAGCCCACGTGCAACTCGGTGATAAAGCAGGCTCATTTGTGGTTTTAAACAGTGTCTCTGTTTCCTTAGAACATTTTTCTGCTCATTCTTAAGCTTTCTTCTCCCAACCCACCCGTCACAATTCAAAAATGTCATGTTAATGTTTTATAGGCAAACTCCTCCTGGCTTCCTCATAGACACAGCAACACCCTTGAATAATTTATACAAGTGCGTTTCTGCTCTACTTTTTTCCTGGACTTCAGTAAGCTTCCATGAAGGGGAGGGAGGAAGAATAAAATAAGCAAATTCCAGCAAGTATCTGCCTCTGCATCCAGTGTTTGTCCTCCATTGTTCCCCCCCCCGTTTGGAAAGATGGGAAAGAAAACTGTTCTCTCAGAAACGTTAAAGGTTATATTCAAGTTCAAGACTAGCAGGGCTTTCCAATAACAGCTACAGGGATCACAGCAGGTAAAATCAGGTTGAGCAAACACCTGCTTGTCAATATTGTGCTTAGCATCATAACTGAAAGATGTTTTAGCGAAATATGTGGTGAAACAGGAGTTTGGTCATGCAGGGGTCTCCACTCAGGGTCCTACGTTGCTTCCCAAGATGTTTTGTAGCTTAAACCATTTACACCTTTGCTGAAGCAAATTTAAAAATAAAACAAAGCAAAGCAAGGCAAAACAAAACAAAACCACACACATACAAAAACCACTGCCACCACAAATACACCCCCCCCCCCCCAAAAAAAAAGAAATATAACCTTGCAGGACAGAAGAAGGTTGCAGGACTGCTAGATGCTGGAGTGTCCCTTCTTTAAGCTGAAACAAGAGTAATAGAAAAGTGCAAGGGTGGGAATCGGGCTGGAAAACCCCTGGCAGCAGCCACTTATGGGGCAACTGTACCCTCCTCCAGCTACCAGCCCTCCCTAGAAAGCAAATGCCTCCCTGGGCCAGGAGGGAGAGCCGGCTGGCACCAAGGGCAGCCCAGCCCAGCCACCCAGCCCTGTACCACACCAGCCTGCTGCCTGGGGCAAAGCTGGAACCCAGGGCGCTCTCCTGGCCAGGGACAGTGTTTGCCCCTGCCTGTTGCCTTAACCCCTTTGCATGGGGGCTCAGTTCACAGTAACTGTCCTGCTTCTGCCAGGTGTTTTGACAAGGCTGCCATCAGCATGAGCAGAGGACAAGCCGTCTCATCTTGGCATTTTGGGTTTATGACCAACTACTCCAAAGGAATGAGCTTCTTGGTCACATTTTCTAAATATAGGTATGAAATCTTGAAATATATTAATTTGCAGCTTATTTTTTACATTAGAAACCAAGTGGTTGGTGTAAGCCATTAGGTGCCTAGAGATGTGGGTCTGCCCCCCAACTCTGCCTTGTGCCAAAGAGCCTGATTGTTTAAAACAGGGGGACAGAGGTGGCTGCTTCTAATGCCACACAGGGCACATCACTTCGCTTGCTACTGACTGGTGTACCTAAGCCTTGCTGACCTCATTCACCATGTAAACTTTGAAAAAGCCTTTTGTAAAGTTTACACCAGTACTACTATCTCCTATGCCACACAAGGAAATGTTGTCAAACAGCCAAAGGCACTTGTGTCTTCGAAAACAAGCTTGGTGGATTTCTTTGAATTATTTTTTTCTAGCCAAGGTCAACAAATGATGTCTAAAATCTACTGGACTTATGTGGTGTCGCAAGGAGACCCAACCTTTTAGCCTTATTGTCTTGGAAACATTTAGAGGACGACTCCAGCTATTTAGCTGTCATACATTCTTGACTGCAGTGCAGGTCTTAAGACCAGAACACTTTATCCCCATTAGGCGTTTTTACTCATCGTATGTCTTTTTATCTCACTTTCATCCACTTAAGGTAGATAAATAAATTTCAGTGCAAATCAAATTTACACTGCAAATCAAAAGTGAGTCTGAAGCTTGTACAGGCCATTCTTAATCTCTTAGCTGAACCCAGGAATAGTTCATCTGCAGTAACAGAGTAAAAGCTTTCAGCTGAACATTTGTAGGGTACTGAACTCTGAGTTACTTATGATGGGTGAGAAACAACGGCATTTTAAAAGCTAGCCCAAAATGTCACTCAGGAAACTATTTATTAAACTTTCATCTCTCTGTTTTGAAACCAAAATACTGAACTTGGGTAACTAGGTGATTTAGCCTTCTCCTTATCAGTTTCTCAAAAGTACAGAGGATATATCCTCATTGCAGCTGTTGAAACTTATGCTAGCCTATCTGATATATCTTTACCAGTTAGTGCAGGGGTTGGTAGCAGTGAGGCCAAAACACCACAAAACTGTAGAGAATAACTCCTTGATACATTTCTCCAGCTTTCTCCATGAGGATGGTAGTAGATTCTAGTTCTCTACAACTATTTATTAGGGGCACCTGAGTTATCTTGTAATGTAAAGCTTGCTCTGTTATATCCACGCAGATTAAAGTCACACCTTTGCCTGAAGTATGGAAATACCATAAAGAAAATTGCTATTTCCTAATTTGAAAAAGCCTATTTGAAGTACTGGAAGGTTTCTTAACTGCCTTCATGTATTCATGTTGCGAGTGTGGAACTGTAAATTTTAATTTTAGAAGGACAGAAGTTTAATTTTACTCATAAAATATAAAAGGTAATAAAGGGTCAGATTTTTTAGTCTTAAGAAACAGCATTATGATTTAGATATCAGTCATAAGTTAACTTCAAATCAATATTTGACACTTGCACTATATTTAAATTATATTGCTGTAAAGTACATTAAGAATTCACTGTTGAGAATATAGTTATTCCACAGATCAGGATAAAGAAGGGCCAATGTAATAAACAATTTATAACCGTAAGTATGTTTCCTGCAATAAAGTTCCAAAATCCATCTTAAATAAATCTTGTATAATATCTCATTATAACTAATAATTTAGTTATATGAAGAATTAAAGAACTAAATTATGGTTATTCTCTAATACTCTGGACGTTTTATCTCTGCCTTTAAGAATCATTTCACATGATAATTGATTGCTGGAGTCACATCTCTTATCTCGAGGGTGAATACAAAAAACTCACAAAATTATTTTAGAGTTTTGGGACCTTTAAGAGGATGTGATATGCAACTTATCAGACCTCCAGAAACAACAAGTATAGTGAAATCTTTTATCACTATATGAGGCAGGGATTAGCAAATACATTCCCTTTATTAGTGTGACAATTGATTAGAGGGAAATCATAGCTACATTGCATGCTCCTGAAGTGGAGTGGGTAAGTGTTTTCAGGAGTCAGACATGCAGTGATACGACCATATACCACATTGGTGCCGCAATGGGTAATTCATGGATCACCCTGAAGCTGTTTCATCCCACCTCTGACCCTGCACAGAAATCTGTGGTGTTACAGGGCTAGACAGGGCTAAAGCTACAAGCATGATGGGAAATGAGCTTGGCATAGGAATGCTTCCAATATTTGGCCAATTCAGTCAGTTGGACACTAAAAGTTACCCTTGCCAAGCTAAATTAAAATTATCTAGAATGTTGTAGACATTAGTAACAGCTTTGGTTAGGTTTTCCTGTGAGGTCAAAAAAGCTTAATAAACTTCAAAGTGGGAAGGGTAAAACAAAACATCCATACAGAGATGTAAATGGATCCATCCATCCATCCATAGTAAAGATGTAGATGGATAACTGATCCAAAACACAATTCATTTATTGCTTTGAATTCTCTATTTTATTCTTCATCTCTTATTTATACTCTCCTGAGAAATTGTGTTAACTTACCCAAGTCCTTCATCTACTTCTGCCAGCAAAGAAAGTCAACAGTACTAGGAATGGGCCTTCTGCTACTGCAACCTCAAGTCTTGTGAAATCTCTCAAAAATCACAGGAAAGCAGCCGAGCAGGGTATAATGCTTGTTGAAACAAAGCCTTTCCCTGCAGAATTTCCAAGGCAAGAACATCGTCTTGGTTGTATGTGAGCTCCAATGCACACCAGTGACATTTCAGGAATCAGAGGTCTCACCCACATCAAAAGTCAGAAGGATCCCAATTAGGAACTGCTGTTTTCCAATGGCCATAGCCGGATGACAGCAGCTGCCCCAGCTGGAGACCCTGAAGCTGGTTGGGCTGTTGCTACACACATCCACAGCATACAAACAAACACTTCAACTTTGTTTCCTTACAACCACCAAGTTTGTAAGGAAAGGCAGAGGTTTTCTTAAAGGCAACGGACAGTGATGAAATTTCCTCTCAGTTTTGGTCTCCAATTCATGTTTGCCTTTTGAGGCAGGCTGCCCAGGTGCCAGGTCCTCATGTAGTCATAGCACAGGTAGAAAGAAAAAGAACATAGCAGCCTGCCCTCTGACCCAGCCACAGTTGCAGATTTATACTTTGCTGACACTTTAGACTATAGTCATGTCCTGTACCACTGATTTTTCCTGCACTAAAAGTCTGATCCATTCTCTGTTTCTCATCTCATAGGAAAATGCCAGATCAATATTAAGACCTTTATGTCAGGAATTTAGGGGACCACCACAACCTCTTGTGCCCTACCATCAATGTTTTTCTTTTCCCATGACCTCTTCCTACATAAACAAGCCTGTGTTTTCTCTTTCAGAGGAGGCTGTTGTGAAGTTCGTGATGTAGCAGGTCTCATACCTCATTTCTTCCAAATTCCAGTACCTTATTAATCTGACTATAGTAATATTATTCATTCATAGCTGAGGGGTCCCAAAGATTTGTATTGAGTCATTTTTCATTAACTCCTAAGGCATTCTGTCAACTGTGATAGGAGTCTATCTTATTACCTTAATTCAATGTATGTGTGTGTGGCAGAGTGACGGTTAAATAAATCAGAGAAGACCTGTGGGTTTCTAACTTGTTAGTGCATGTCTGTCTTTCCATAACTGACCTGGTATCTGTCAGGGATGAGAGTATGGATGAGAGCCAGCTTGCTAAGGAGACGGGCAACGCTGATGGCGGAACAACTGGAAGAGAAGAGACAGTTCTTATCGAAGTGTTGTGATAAGAGTGTGGCTTCAGATGACCTTGCTAACTTTGGAGAACTGGTGCCTACATTTAGAAGATGAGGTAGAAGAAACAGTGAAATACACCTTTTTGAAACTTTTAATTTTGGTACAAATTAATCCAGAGCCAAGGAGTTCTAGAAAAACATGCAAGTTCAGTTTGCATTCTTTTGGCTTCCGAGAGAGATGTGGAACTGAGATGCTGGTGATGGCACAGAGTGGTCAGGGATTTTTTTATAAGTAGCTGCCTTATAGAAAAAAAAAAAACCACAACCACAACACTGAATGCATTGTGATCTATTTTTAGTCATTTTAAATATTTGGCAGAGTAATGGAGCACTTTGGAATATGAACAGGTTTTGCTGTTTGAAAATGTAAGTAAACTAATCATAGTATAAAAACATCTCAGTAAATTTTTTAAAATATCAAGAACAGAAAAAAAAGTGAGAGAAAAAACAATGCTGAAAAACATGCATGACCGTCAACACAAACTTTATCATGTTTAGATACTCTTCTAAGCAGCAAGATGTAACTATCAAGCTACAGAGAGGAAACAAAAATAAAACCTTTTTGATATTGCTGTATATATATTTGAATTTTCTAGTATATTAAAACACAGAAGCCAGTATACTCAGATATTTATATCAAAGTAATTAGAGAGAAGAATGCAGTGCAATATGCTTTTCTTTTCTAATAGTGTGAATAGCACAAGTCTTATCCAAAGAGTGTTTTTCACAAATTCAGCAGCTACTTTGTTTGCTATGAAATGTTTTACCATTGTCTTTTCTAAAGACATGAACAATTGTAAAAATATGATAAACACTTCCTACATTTCTCCCTTTTTTTTTATGGTAATTATTCCCATTATTTGGGAATAATCTTCAAGGCTCGACATTTTTTTTAACTTTAGAAAAAGAACAGAAAAAACTCTTATCTCCCAATGTAACTAAAAAGTCCTTTTATACTGTGGGTGTTTTAAGCCTCCTGTAATAATGTTGGTAGAGAACTGGGGGAAGAAATAGAGAAGTTGTTGTATATCTGTCTTGTCACATATCTGCCTAATTTTAGCAGAATTTATTTTGCTGAAAATAGTGGTGGAAACCAAGGTACAATTTCTATCATGTTTTTCAATTCTATTGATATTTAGGTCCAGGTATTGGCTAAAATTTATTTCTAAGATACTGAATGCTTCAAATGTACATTTTAATTTTCTCTATGCAAAATGAGGAAGGACTGAATTCTTCAACACAGTGTGGTGGAGTGGAGATTAAAATGCCAAAGTACTTTTCAGTGATTTCCCCAGCTTGCTTATACATGTCATTTCTCATATTGATGTTTTTTTCTTTTGTATTAGTCATTCCTGAGAAGCCTGAGACTGAAAAAATAGATTACATGCACCTGCTAATAGTAAGTGTGGATAGAATGAAGTCTTTTTCATAGACACCAGTTTGGTATTTTGTTTGAGTATATGCCAAGGTCTTCTGGGCAAACATTTCCGACAGGGGTCTGAGGCAGGGTTCTCTCACATTCTGGAGAACACATCTGGCCCAGATGTTGATGGAACAGAATGGAAGCCACACAGCTTTTCATAGAAATATACCACACATCTGTATGTCTTTGATCACTGTGGCACAACTCGTACATGCAGCATTTTTAACTGCTCCAAAACCCATATGCTACAAAGAACTGACCAGTGAGTCACAGTGACCACGGCAGCACTGGGTGGACAGGATACTACAGCACTTTTTAAAGGAGTGAAACAGAAGCATATAGGAGAGCATGAGGAGCAATCACTTGGATGAGTTAACTGCTTTGTTTCTATGCACCAATATTTTGTTGAGTCTGAACCACAATAAAATTATGCACTCTGCTGGTTGCGTTCCTTGCATGCTTTTAAGTTACAAATCCACACAAAGAAAATTTCTGCTCGCAGTCAAGTCATTCAGAGAGCGTGTATGAGATATAGTGGACAGAAAAATGAAAGCAGTACAAGTGATAGAATGTTCCCTGTTGCCCTGTCGCCTGTTTGGTGTCTCTGCATATGTTCTTGAATGCAGCTAAGGTGAGCAAAGGTTCTCCAACAGGAGTCAAAAATAAACACTAGGGACCCCCTGATATTTACAGTTCAAAATAATTGCATTGCTCCATAGCTTTCTGAAGAATGGAGAATTTAAGAAAAATAGAGGTTCTTTCTTTCTGATTGGACATTTTTAAGTTATCTTTTGTAAGACCACATAAAATTATTTAGCTCTGAAAGAATAACTGAATTACATAAATAAAACATTACATAAAAGACGTCTCAGTACAATTTATGTGAAGTGAATTTCACAAGGACTGGCCTATTGTAGAAAATTCAACTTATCTCCTCCTGATCCTTTTATTCTATCTAAACATAGAAATTTATGTCAGTTCAAAAAAATCTATTACTGTTTCTCATAACTGAATCCATTATTTTCCCTCCATGATCCATCAGGTAAAAACAAGTGGAATAGATAGCTTTAGCAAAACCTTGAACATAAAAGACCTCAAGAATAGAATGAGATAAGTTAAACCCATCTAGCTGTGCACTATAACTGCAAAAGATAACCTTGATATTTAATTTAAATCAAGTCATAGCAAAGACTTCTGACTATAATTGTTAACTGTCATAGAAATAAAATTATTATAAAATGGAATTGGACTTGGAAAGATACAGTTTTGCTTGTTGCATTGCCTGTAAGCAAATTGAACTCTGTGAAGGTTTATCACCCTTTGCTGCCTTGGTCCCCCAGTCTTTCTCGGTAATGGATCCATTTGACTGCAAAAATAGGGACAGAAAGAGCTGAAAGCAAATGATTCATTTTCCACATTACTCTTTATTTCCAGAGCTTTGCTGGTTCCATTGCAGTGCTGATTTTTCTCTTCTTTGCTCCCCTGCCAGCCCAGGGAAAAAGAGATACAAAATTAGAGCTTGTATTAGAGTGGCAGCATTTCACCGGTGTAACAGCAGTTTACGGACAAGCAAAATAAGGGAGCAAGTGCAAATACATGGATTTAAGCCAGAAAGAGGAATCACTGGATCTCATAGCAGCATCTGTGGTTTCCAAGATTGGCCTCAGCTGGACGGTTGATAGTGGCAGAGGGGCTCTACCAGGCAACAGACTTTATCAGAGCAACCCAGTGCAAGAGCAAAATGAATGTCCTGGCCCCACAGCATACCTGCCTTCCTGCTTTCCCTCGCTAAGAAAAAGAGGGGGCGCTGGTCGCAGGACACACACCAACGGGGTGCAAATGGTGTTCAGGCTTGGAAGACAAAGACTGACCGCACCTCTTCACCTACAGTACGTCGCCTCGGGGAGGCCAAATAAGCACAGGCTGCCTCAAAGATAAATACAAAATGAATTTATTCGATGCAGTGCCTATAATAAGCTGCACCAAAGTGAACCTACCTCCCGCTTTCAGCCAGTGCCGCTGCTTGTCTCCCACCCTGGCCAGCACGTGCCAGAGACAGCTGGCAGACCCAGCCTCCATCAACCAGCTGGGGCTGTGCAAGCTCGCAAAGAGAAAGCACCACAGATGAAATGGCAGGATGCGGCAGCAGGGGAAACCTGCCTGCCAGCAACAGCCCATCATGCCAAGCCACGTCACCTGGCGGCCATCACACGCGGGTGCCCCCTCCGCAGGGTGCAGCTCACGTGCAGCTTCTGCTCCTTTCAGCTAGAGGTAGTTCATGAGGCCACACTTAGTAGAGGCAGCTTGAAACAGCTAATTTCAGTTTTCAGCGTGTGGGTTATTACACAAACCTCTCAGCCTAGAGTCTCATCTCTCCCGGACACCTTTACAGCAGCAAACAGAAATAAGCCCAGCAAGGATGCTTCAGAGAAGAAATCCAATTTTGGTGCACTATTTCACCTTCTCAAGGAGTCTCTCTTTCTCCTTTGACTATAGGAGAAATTAAGGAGATAAGGCATCCAACTTAGCTGGACAAACAGACCTTTTATTCCTCATATGTTGGTTTCAGAAGGTATTTATCGTACAGATGTACTTTCTTCAGAATTACTGGTGTTACTTCAGTGGAGCCCTTCAAGACCCTGCTGACTTCCACCCAAGGTCAAAAGCCATCACAGAACAGCTTGGACCAGCTTGTATAATCTGGAATTCTGAAAATTTTGCTGTTTCCCTGCTGTCAATTTTTTTTCCTGGCAACTCATCTTTGGGGGAAAAAAAAAAAAATAGATGAACCGCATGTATCTGTGTTTTCTAAGATTGTGTTTCTTTTATCAACACTTCTTTTGAGTTGGGCAATTTCAACTTTTATTTGCAACATTCTTAATGTTTTCAGTCTGGAAAATCATCTTGGAAATAGTGCTTGAACATCAAAGTTGCAAGTTTGACACAGAGATCTTTCTGAGTAACAGCATTCCTATTCTTATTACATAAACTTTCTCTGTGGGATATGCAAACCTCATGCTGTAACAGTGTAAAACACAGTTCCTAGCCAGATGAGAGACACATGGATTGATGGAATTTTGATAATTATAAATAATATCTTGTTGGGGCCGTGAGCCAGTAACTGGCATGGGTCTCAAAACAAACAGGGATGGTATTACAGCATGAGACTCTGCCTGGGAGTCCCCCACTTCCTTCCATGCCAGTTCTTATCAGGATGGGTTTGGCAAAGCCACTTAACCTCTTCTTCTTTCAGAGTGGATGATTACTTTCCAAAATCACATGGGTGCTATGGCAGCTAATTAATTATCACTGTATTATGCTTTACAAAAGTAAGTAGAATAAAGGGAGCTAATAGGGAGAAACACTATGCAGAAAATTAAGGTGAACAGAGACAGAACGCTAGAAAGACTCTAAGGGTAGTGAGACAGAAAGAGAAGAAAAACAATAAATAAGGAAAGGAGTTTTGAATAGTGAATACATAAGACATGTGTGTGAAAGAAAAAAAAAAAGTGTGCTGCCTTCCAAAAGTAGAGGAGGGGAAAAGGAAATTAAAAATTAGAAGCAAGGCACTGAGATGAATGGACCTGAAGTATAAAGAGAAGAAAAGAAAATCAGAAAGATGTAATAAAAGCCACCCAGCCTTTAAAGAAATGAATCTTTTCATTTATTTATACCCTTTTTTGATATTAGAGGAAAATGGTAGCACACTTATACTGAGCTCACACTATGTTAACACAGTACAGCTCTTAATTCCTGAATTATGTTGTTAAATAATTAACTGATGAATCATAAGTAAATAATTGAAACTTGGTTCTCTAAGCCTCACAATTGAGAACATAAAACTGTCACAGTGATATCAGGTTTTAGCAGTTTTATTGTAGTTAATTAGAAAAAATGAAAAAAAAAACCCTAGAATTTGTAGCTGTGAAGACTGCTAGCAGAAGCACCTTGGATCCATTTCCCCATGGAAAAAAAAAAAAAATATCATCATCTATTATTTAAATCTCCTATATCAGAGTTACTTCTAGAGAAGATGAAAGCACAGATTGCTAGTTCCTCTGCAAAATATTTAGACCTGCCCTGGGCATTGTCCTGTGGGAGAGCGTCTGTGAATTGGGCAGCAGGATTGGAGAGGCTGTCGCTCTAAAAGCTAAGGAAGTCTTGAGTTCATATAAAAATATCTTTTCCTCCAATATTCCTAAAATGAAGAACTATAAAACAAATCCTTACACTTCAATGGCAATAACTCATCGGCTCCATAGCACTATTTAACAGCATTAAGAGCAAACAGCTTCAAGAATTAATAATAATAATAATTGTGTTTATTCTTGTAAAAGAGGAACAGTAGACAAACTAAAAAGATCACTCTTTGCATCCATGAAAAATAATTCCTTTTAATATCCATTTTATTTTCTGATATAGCAAAAGCACATGTACTTCAAGCCTAAGCAAGGCAACTAATCTGGATTCTGCCACCATCAGAGTCATGGGATTATTTTATTTTATTTTTTACAATTAAAGGACTCTGGAAGCACAGATCTTGCTGTGCAGAGCTATCACATTCCTTCATGAGAAAAACCTGTTAGGAATCAAAAATCTAAGGAACAGCAAATAATTATTCCCATAAAGAAATTACAAAATGCTACCACGGTCATTGAGCAACACCCCTTCCATTTGTTCATTCTTGCAATCTGCTATTTAAAAAATAAATAGAAGACATTCTATTTTTTAGAAGCCCCCCCACCCCTCCAGCTTCCTGATGCTTAGTCTTGCAAAACACTTGCCAGCAGCAAAAATTTTAGGTGTCTTTGAGTATCAGTGCGAGGATAAGAACATACCAGAATCCCTCAGCACCCCCTAATAACCTCCCCGAGGAAGGACAGGCTGATTTCACAGCCCTCTTCCCCTTCAGCCCTGTTGGCTGGCATCTGTCCATCAGCCCCTGCCATGGGGGTCCCTCAGCCCCCCGCTATGGGGGTTCATTTCAACACGTTCGGGGCATAGGCACAGGACTCGGAGTTGTTGTCGAAGTAGGACTCCAGCTGATCGCAGAGGGCCTCAAAGGTGGGCCGCCCATCCGCCTCCATGTTCCAGCACTGCAGCATCAGCTGGTAGAGCGGCGCCGGGCAGGATGCTGGCTGAGGAAGCCTGTACCCATTGTCCAGCATCTGGATCACCTGGTGGCCCGCCATACCTGCAGGCAGAAAGTTCATTCGTTTGTTAGACTACTCAGCGTCTGCTTAGTGATGCCACATGCCCCTGTGAGGCAACAGGATGCCCTTCTGCGAGGCACACGAGGGCAGAGGTGGCCTCAGCATGTCCCCTTTGACAGCAACAGGCCACAGGAGTCACTGGAGGATCCCAAAACAGCAGTTAACATCCATCTCCAGAACTTCCCAGCCCACTCACCCCACCTGAGAGACACAGCAAATCAGTTCATCCCGGTGCTAGGCTTTTCCTGAGCCACCTGGCTTTGCCGAAATTTTTCTGACATCTATTTTGCTTACATGGTTCCTAAATCCCTGTAGTCTCAGTGGCTCCAAAATCTCCCAAGAAAATCTGCCCTGCTGCTGAATTTTTCTCACATTTAGAAAGTTTTCCCTAACCTCAGCCCTAAGTTTCCTCTGGCACAGCTATGTGATGGCATCCCACCTGCTCTGTCACCATGAGAAGAAATCATTCCCTTATTTTTGCTATACCTTTATATATTAAGACTATTGTCCCGTTCCCATTCTATTTTATTCTACTACTTAAATTAACTCTTGAATTGCATAATTTTTACTTCTTTTCTTTAGACCTCTGAATGCAGTGGTGGTTGGCAAGAAGATGGGGCCACACTCCTTTTGGTGGTGCCCAGAGAGAGGACAAGGGGCAACGGACACAAACCGGAACACAGGAAACTCCATCCCAACATGAGGAAAATATTCTTCACTTTGAGGGTTACAGAGCATTGGAACAGGCTGCCCAGAGAGGTGGTGGAGTCTTCTTCTCTGGAGATATTCGAAACCTGCCTGGATGCATTCCTGTCCATCATGCTCTGGGTGAACCTGCTTTGGCAGGGGAGTTGGACTAGATAATCTCCAGAGGTCCCTTCCAACCCCTACCATTGAGTGATTCTGTTTTCTCTGTACATTGCCCACTGCCATCATGGACCAACATAACCTCTTCTCCTAACTGATTACTGAGGACAAACTCCTGAAAGAAACGCCAAATAAGCAAATAGACATGGAAAAAGGACAGTTTCTATTGTAAAGTTACAGGTAAACCGTGCTTTTGCAATGGGATAATGCTGAACATATTTTCAGACAATACCCAGAATCATGATATTACATAACATTTATACTTGAATAGTTTATTTATGTTGGTGCATGCATGTGCACACACCTATAGTTCATATAAGAAAGAGTTGAGGATGTTTGGCTTTGGTGGCTTTGGGGTTTTGGGTGTTTTTTCAGAATGTTCTCACAGGAGGTGAGGGTGGGAATCAAAAGCAAAATCAATTTTTCCTTTTACAGAAAATACCAGTTTGGGACCCTGTGAAATGTAGTTTATGGTGAGCTCACTACCCCTCAGGCCTGTACAAATGCAGCATAACTTTTTTTGCTTTAGTCCTTCCCCTGTGCTTTCCTCACCAGCACAAAATGAGTCACAGTCAATCATCTCACTGATATCTTGTGTTATTGGAGCCACAGTTCCTCCAGCATTTCTCACAGTGCTAAGGAATAATAGCTGCTCTCATACCATTAAATCTACTTCTGAGGTTGGTGATATTTTATTCCTAATTCTTGTGATCCTTCTGTTTATGAAGACTTTCCGTTGCCATAGTCAAATATGAGAGAAGGGGGTAAAAACACCCTTATTCATTTTTCAGACACCTTCTTCCTCAAGTGCCTATGCAGCACTTTACACATGATAATCTGTTCTTTCGTGAGATATCCTCAAAAAATAAAATAAAAAACAAACAAACAAAAAAACCCCAAACCAAAAGAACAAGGGCAGGATGGGGGATAGAAAGACCTTCCCTTTTTCCACATTCCAAGAACTGGCATCATTGATCTGACGCTGGAGGGAAATAGCCAGTTGGCTTAGGTGCCTGTGCAATGCAGGTTGACTCCAGCGAGAGGAAGCTTGAATGGCTGCTAATCACAGCCTTTGGAAAGCTTCCAGGGAGCCTAAGGCAGCCAGAAGGTCTGACCCACTAAATGGACCTCATCTGAACAGCCTTCTTTCTGTATTTACAGTTTTAATCCTTTAACGTGCCCACAGTACAGGCATTCAACTTTTTTTGTGTGTGTCATTCTCAAAGCATCGTTCTTTAGGTAAAAGCACTTACCAGCGTAAGGCATCTTCCCATAGGTGATTATTTCAAACAGAAGTATTCCAAATGACCAGACATCTGACTTAATGCTGAATTTGCTGTAGCGGATTGCCTCCGGGGCTGTCCATTTCACTGGGAGTTTTGTTTCATTCCTAGCTTCATATATATTTTCATTTTCTACCTGTCACGGGTGAAAAATTAAGCAAGTCTGAGTTCAGATCTGCTTTGGCAAAGCACTTAAGCACCTGATTAAGGTAAGCACGTGCTTAATCTTATCCTCTTTTAGCCAAGCACCGGCATTTCAGGGTATTAAAGCACGAGCCTTCTGAAGTCTATTGTTGAATTGGGCTTCAGAGTTGAGAAATGTTACCGCTCATCAGAGGCTTTTCTAAAGCATTTATCATTTCAAGTGAGCACGCAGCGTTGGAGTGGCTCATGATTAATTATGACCTGCTACTGTGAATTCTGGACCTGGCATGCAAGATTTCAAAAGTCTGTCAGGAGTGGCAGTGTAAGCATCCTGCTGACGCTGGAGACCAAATGGCTCCACGGCTGGTCCTCAGTAAACAGAGAAGGCAAGGGTAAGAGCTAATGAATTTCGGAACCTTTCTTCTGTGATTTATTGTGGTGTTGAAGGGCCATTCACTTTGATAACAATCACTTAAGACAGTTTCAGGGACCAAAGAACAAACTCCAAGTGGTTCAAATTAACATATTAGCTTACAGAGGGTCCAATTAATTCATGTAAAGTGAAGATGAAAGACACATAGAAAAAGAAAATTTACTTGCAAATTTGTAGAATCATGTCCTTAAAGTTTTATATCACAGACATCTAAATTTTGTGAACATTTATTCTCTAATTCTTAAATGCAATTTAGTGTACACCGGTCACATCCAAGCCTCGGTCAGGTTTTCCACATGCAAATCCAGGCAAACGTGTACAAGACTTTTTTTGTTTATTTTTAATACAGAATATACATTTCCCAGCTGTAATGCCTTATAGTTTTGAAAAGACTGGTGGATAGTGTTTTGTATCTACATACTGATACAGTTGGCATCATTTCTAGAAATTAAAAATTATTTCATTATGCTAATTAACGCATAGAGAAATACAGATTTCATTTCTCACACCTATGCCTCTGGGATATTTGCATGTGACCATGTTAGTGCTTTGGCGTAGGAGACAGAATATTCCTAAGAATGTCTGCCAAGATGGTTCTACAACAGAGTATTTTAGTAAAGTTCAGTTTTAACAAGAAATGTCAACAGCTGTAAATTATTACCCCCTCTAGTGAGGACGAAGGAAAAATATCCATTGTAAGCATTGTTCATTTAAAAATATTTTTTTCATGTTAAAAAATGTGCAATCTAAACTTATGCATAACTAGAAGAATCAAAATTAAGCAAAAAGCACTTTCAAAGTCCCTTGATGTCATTGTCAAGCCATTATTCTATACTTCACTGTGTAATAAATCCAACTCTGTTATGAACTTCAATTTCTGCTGCTTGAATGGAGAAAAACAAATGAGAAGCAGAGGGCTTTTTTCTCTGTTTTTCCTTCTCAGTGCAAGAACATAAATCAATAAAAACAATAATAAAACCTCAGAAATTGTGGATTACATATTGAAATCCATAAAATATGGCAAATCAAATCTTTCCAACTCTGATCAAATAATTTTCAGAGACGGAAGATCTCATTTCTAAACCACAGCTCCTTCCAAGGGTGATCTTGGTCAGCGTTACTTGGCATTCCATGCCCTCAAGGGCTAAAGGGAAAAAAAGGCAGTACAATGGCAAAGAACTTGAAACTGCACCAGATTTAAAGCTCTGAGAGCTCACTTTATGAACTCTGCTGTTAGTCACGGAGAGGAATGAGGTCCTTTTATGATTACTACCTGTACTCACAAGCATCACGGAGGCAGTGGGGAAGTGAACAAGGAGAAAATAGCCGTCAATATATTTTTATATGCCTTCTCTTACAGGCTCAGGAGTAAAATTTTGCCATCATTCCTGTGACCTCTCTCCATATGGCAGACACCAGTGTTGTGGATAAAGGTTGTGCAGCAAAGGGTATTGCTTGCCAGGCTCCTTCCTTAGTGGCTGAGTGGGAAGCAGACACAAGGATGCCATCTTCAGACTGACACAAAGGCACAGGTTGGCTTCTAACCTTGCATGGGATAATGCAGGCAGAGGGCGCAAATAAACACGTTAGGGGTCCTTCTCTTTACGGGCATGCCTTTTGCCTGAACCCAGTGATTCAGAGGCTATAATTCATCCTTTAGCTGACCTCTTCCACCTTGTTCCCCAGAGTTAGAGCCAATACACCCTCTCGCAACCCACCTTGAAAACTCTTGCAAGTCCGAAGTCTGCCACTTTGTAAACACCGTGTTCACCAACAAGAACATTCCTGGCTGCCAGATCCCGGTGAATATAGTTCTGGGATTCGAGATAAGCCATCCCAGAAGCCACCTGAGCAGCCATGTCTACCTGATGCGGCAGGAAAATTTTGGAGCCTGCATCTTCTGTTTAAAAAGAAGATGACAAGGAAAACAAAGTATTTGGGGTATTCAGATATAAATAACATGACAGATGACTGGTTCAAATAGCCAACACAAATCAGCAAAGCCATGCAATACAATAAAGGAACAGCCCAACCAAATGACACAAGTTAGTGAATGACACTACTTAAAGTTATGAAGCCAGTTTCACAATAACTGAGCAACAATACCTGTCCCATCTTCTCCAAAAAGAGTGGATACTAAATGCAGCAGCTGATCTAGGCCTACAGCTGGGCCTAGGCTAGAGTCAGGAGCTGGTGACAAAGTCCAAAGAAAAAGGCATTTATCTACCAAAAGCAATGCAGATGTTTGCCTTTCTGACAAGTCCATAACCCATTCCAAACTGAGTAACAGTTAATGTCAGTACTCACTGGGTGTAGCCAAAGCTGACTAAAGATGGAAAAGCACAAAATTAGCCTTGTTCCCTGTTCTCCAATGATTCTTACTAGGAAATATACCATCTGCTGTCAAGTGTAACCCTCATTTTCACTTTCCAGTCCACTTGACTGCTTCACGCTGTTATCTCTGTTGCTGCTACTCAACAGCAGGACTCCTTGAGCTGCTTTCAAGCTGCTTGATTCTCTTGTAGAACTTTCTGAAGCAATGTGAGTGCCATTCCCACCACTGTAAGATCAGCAAGTCCCAGAGATTTGGCAATCAAAGATCGGCTATTCAGACAAAGTAGTAGAAAACCTTTGAGCAGAGCAACGTGCCTCTGCAAATGAAGGGAAGAGCCTTTGGCCATGAAAAACTGCAGGCAAAAATAGTAAGACAGGTACCCAAAAAAGTCATTGGCGTATTTTCACACTAGAATTCAGATTCAGGGTCTGCGTGGCATTCTGGGGACGGCTGACTTCCTCATAGCAAAGAATTTATACCCCAAGGTATCTAGGTAAGCCAAATCAGTGTCTTATTCAAGCATCACTGTCACCCAAACCTGAACACTGCAGCACTGAAGCATGAGTGCCTACCTCTGTAGCCTCCAGTACTCAAAACAATTTCAATTTTCTGTTTCAGAACCTTAACAGTATCAAAAAGCTGTTTGCTGCTACGTTTATTTATCAGTAGTTCTCCTTTCTCGTTGAGGATGGTTACTTTTCCTTACTGCCTCTGTGTTAAAGAAATAAAACATTTGTAGCTGGCAGTTTTCTGTTGCTTATTTTGAATTGATTTGTAGTGAAAGTGTGTTTTAGCATTGTTTTGCATAGCCTGCTCCAGTTCTGGCATTTTATCTGACCTAACCTTGCAATCACTCCTTATGAAGAGTGTGAAATTCCATTGTTTACTAATCTATTCTGCAATCTCCAGGCCTTGAATTTCCTGCTCATCTGGATGTTCTGAGATGAATAGGTAAAAGAAATGAATTTTAAATGATTAAACTTGCCCTGTTTGTGTATTGTCCTACTTCCTTTTTGAGGCTAAACTCATTGTCATGATAATCAGGCACTAAGATTATTTACTTCTATTGTTGACTCAGAAAGTCTTTTTCTCTCCCACACATATGTTTAATAGCTGCCTCGACCTTTAAAAGAGAGAGGGAGAAAAATCAGGCTATGTGAAAATCTATGGCTTAACCATCAAGAAAATCCATCATCAGGCCACAGAATAATATAACACTCTGAATTTCTGCAGTTCTGAGAACTGTCAGACATCAACATTTATTATTCAGCTTGCTGAACAAAGATATAAATCCACAAACGATGCTTATGTTGTATTTAATGAGAAAATAACTAAATATGTACAAGTACCTTGCATGAGTACCTGGGGTTTGGAAACTTGCTAATGTGACTCAGTTTAAAATCTCTCTCTCCATGTTCCCTTTCACACTGCTCCGTCATCTGCACAGGCTGTGAACTACCTCCTGGTGAAAGCAGACAGGGATGCAGACAGACGAGCACAGGTTTGTCATTGCTCTGCCAATGCTCTGGCCTGGCCTGAAACAAGCTGGCTCCAAGAGGCAGAACAGCAATGTCACCGCAGAAAAAAAAGGATGACTCATATGCCTTGTGTTTAATGAGCCACTTCAGTGCAGAATAGGAGTTAGAGCTGCTAAAACCTCCCTGTGTCATTCCCTGCAGGACACACAGGTTCACTGTGTTAAAGGACAAGGATGAGATCCACCTCTAATGGTAGAGTCGCAGATGAAAGACTATTTCTTTCTATCTGGGAAGAAAGTTTGGGATCCCAGACCAAGCTGACCTTTAGCATGGGGGCTGAGGGAGGGGAAGAGGCCACGACTGTCCTGGCTGCTGCAGTATTTCTTGGAGGGTTTCTCTCTACAAGCCGATTCTGCACTGCTGCTGTCCTGAAGCTAAAGAAGGGAAAGCTGTAACGAGGAGCCACAGTGGATCAGGAGCCTCTTTGGGATCTGAAGTGCAAATCGTACATGGTTGTCTCATAAAGATGAGACATCTCTATACCTCCAAAATCCCAGGTTGGGGCAGCCAAAGTACACAAGTTCAAGCACAGCACTGCATTAGTACAACTACGGAGGTTTTCAGACCAGAGCCAGCTCCCATCTGGCTGGCTGAGAGCAGGTCGGAAGAGTTTCCAGCTGTATTCACATGGGTATACATGTGCTTCAGGTTTTTTTTAAAGTGTTTTAAAGAAGGAAAAACTACAACAAAAAACCCGAAGTTAATATAACTTCCACACTCAAAACCAGGGACTACTGGTGAATTTATAAAGCCTTCCCATAGATTATTTTTTATCCTATAAAGAAAATGTAGCGCCTCCACATCCTGTTTTGCTAATACTTTTTGACAAAACTATTGCCCTTATATGAAAAATTTATTAGAAAAAATATTAAAGAAGGCTTAGGGTCTTCACCCAGTTCTAAGCAATCAATCACAATACCTCATATAGGAAAAACAGCCAAATATTCTCATTGACAGATGCCTGACAATAAATAAATAAATAAATAAGCAGCACTTTCCCCAGTTGAGAGCACTGCCTCTGTAATAATTCATCGAACTTCAAGACTGCGTCCCTGTCAGAACAAGCCCCAGGTCTATCAGAATTGATAAAAACACTCATACATTTATGACAATTTCATTCACATCCAATAACAAAGAGAAGTTTTCAGTTGCATTTTTCTCATACCGGTGGCAGCTCAATAACTCTGCTCAGAAGTGTTCATCAAGAAGTATCCCTAAGTACATTCACAGGGTACACAGGGAATTCACGTGCCCATCATTATTAAGTAGCTGTCATTATGGTGGAATGTGGTAGTCGCTACGCATGAAAAATAAGGGATTTTTAAAGCTGGAAAAACATACCATGCATTTCTAGGAGGGGAAATTTAATCAAAGAATGATCTCTGGACTTCGCCTCTGTTCCAGTTTGCCGTATTTACCCATAGCAGACACAGAGGCAGCAGCCTTTTGGAAATATTTTCCAGGTTCCTGAAGTGGCTGAGTCTCAGAATGCTTATCAGGAGCTGGGCACTGACTGTCGGCTGATACAGGTCACTTCCAGTCACAGAGCTTTACGCCAGCTTCACATTTCTTTTCTTATTACACTGACAGCAGTGACTTTTCTCTGACCAGTAGCTATCAAAAGCACCTGGCTCTCTACTTCCACCTCTCACTTCTGTTTATCCCCCTGCGCCTAGGCCATCAGACAAGGAGAGACACCACCAGGCTGGGTTTCAACCACCCATTTTTACAGTCTCCCCGATGGAGGGCCACAGCACAGGAATGAGGGCTTCACCAAAGGTCAGGCTGCAGACGCGCGCTGCCCTGCAGCAAGGGCAGCTGCTGTGCTTGTGCTGGCAACTCATCGCCGGCGTGTCCCAGACACGTCGTGCTCCGCGCACAAACAGACCAGTTTTCACCTCCGCAATAGCCGTGACTCATCCTGGGCTTTTTCAGAGCTACTTCTCCAGTGCAATAAATGTTTTCGTGCCCAGCAATCATTCTGTGATGTGCCAGGCTCTTTCAAGCAGATAGGCGGCAATCTGCGCAAAAAGGTACCAAAGACGTGAATTTAAAGGAAATTTAGGCAGCAGGCCTTGCTGCCTCTGGCCACTAAACGCCTACAGAACTTTAGATGTCTTGCAGCCCTTCTGGGCAGTGCCTGGTGGAGCTGTCCCTCTACCAAAGATTCTTTTAGCTGTAATCATCCCTCGACTGAGCCTCACTTAAAAAATGGTTCCACAGAGAAGATGGGGGAAGGCATGTGTCATAGTAAATACTGTCTGTGGTATTTCACAGGGCTTTGCCTTAAAGGCTGGATAGAGAGAAGAAATTTAGCAAGACAATTGCAGCAAACATTTTGTCTTCAAGAGATCATTACAGCTTTGGAGACATTTAGCATCTCAGAGACGTCTGCTAAACTGAAAATGGGTAACAACATTAGAATCAAGAATTTCTCAATAGCAGGGGTGAACTTAAAGTGCAATCATTGTGCTAGTCTCTTGCAGGCTGTACAACTTTATTTTTAATTATTATTTGCCTTCAAAAGAGCACTTTGAAGTGCTGCTGAGATAAAAGCCCTGATGCGATAGGCAAGGGACAAATTCACAGTGAAAGGCTATCCCTGCCTAGTAATAGATTTCAAAGCTGTTAAGTACATTTTGTGCAAGTGCCTCTATTTCATGTCAAATATGATGACCTATCCTTCTGCATGCTCGTATTTTTATTCTGCCAGTGTATGTTTCCATCTACTCACAGAACTCTGTGGAAAAATGTGGGTCATTATAAGGCTAGAATCAAACTGTGAATGTGATTCGCTCCTGCTTCTCAAATACTTTGGCACGTCAAAAATTCATAAACCTCTTTCTTTCCTCTTTTCTCATTTCCACACGCAACAAATAATGTAGCTTTTATATTAAACCGAAGTGTTGTACTTCTATCTTTTATGTTAGTGTATTTACTAAACTGACAGCTGTGGCACCCCTTGAAATTAGTTTATAGTCATTTGCTTACTTTGAAGGTATTCTAGAAGACTTCCGTATCTCATCAGCTCTGTAATAATATAAATTGGGTCCTCCAAAGAACAGACAGCATAGAGCTGTATAAGCTTTGGATGTCTCAAGTTCTTCATTATTTGTGCTTCCCTCAGAAAGTCCTTTGGATCCATTGAACCTGAAACAACAGTGTATAACAAAACATAAGCTCAGGTTATTAAAGGCCTTCCTACCAGCCTGACAGTCTTAAGGGAATAACTGAGATTGTTTTCTGTCTTTCAAAGTACATTAGCATCTCAAATCTTCACAGTTCCCACAGAAAACAGACAGCGCAGCTGAAACAAACAGTTAATGAGTGAAACATGCCAGTTGCGCAGGGACAGGGAACATATGTGTTCCAGCCACCGGAAATATAAAGGCTAAAATTAACCTCCCCCAGGCCTCCCCCAAGCAGAAAAAGTGAGGCTAGGATGTTAACTGATATAATTTAAGCAAACAATTACGTTACAACTGGTTAACGAAATGGCCAGAAACTGAGGTAAGAGCGCCTAGGTAATGAACATAAAATTTCTGACAGAAAAATAGTGCTGCAATAAGAATTTGTTGCACTGTTATTTCTGCTTCAGCAATCAAAGCCTGAATGCATTGAAATCACTTCAGCACATCTAAGGAGTGGATGTGTGCCTTTTATATACAAAAATACAAATACCTATTTATAACATTCACATAATATACAAATACATATATGTATATACACAAACATTCTCATAGTCATGTGGAACAACCTTATTAGAAATACCAATGTATGCACAGATGTTACAGTAATTTTTCAGTCCCTTAAATGCAGAAATATCTTAACAGCTTATGATCCAAACTTTTTAAGTGTTGCATAAGGTCACAATATCTCTAGTTCTATTCATATACAAAGTGAATCAATGCATAAGCTATGTCAAAGAAACAATACAGAAATGGCAAAGGGAGCTAAAGTCGGTAGCAAATTTAGGATTAGAGCTCATACATTCTGAATAAGGCCCTGATTCAAAAAAAACATGCAGAAACAAGGAAGAAAAGCTTTCTCTATGGATGATCCAGTAGTGTTTGGATACTCCCAGATGTTTGAGGAAGATGGTAAATAACATCCAACACTTGTTACAAACAAATGTGAAATTATCCAACTACTCAAACGTTTCTTCCTCCCAAATCAAAACAGTTTCATTAAGAAAAGATTACAGTGAATTTTTGGGGAAAAAAGTAATCTACCCAAGTCTAGTCTGCTGTATGCCATGTTTAAATAAAACCTCTTTTCTTAGTGTAAGCAGAGTCATTTGAGAAGCTAAGGCTGCAAGAGTAGGAGTCTTTATTTTATGTTTTTTTAATATTAGGTAACCAACAAGGTTCATTTGGGAGTTTGGCTCTGTTCCAAACATGGTTGTTTAAATGAAGTGAAATGCTGGGAGGATGCTAAATGGCTCAGCAATAAAACTGCATCAGAAAATCTGTTATACAGCTGCCTTGAACGCTGCCTCCTGAAAAGTCTTCCAACCTACTTCCCAAAACACAGTAATGAGTACATCAACGCAAGACGACTGGCTCAGAAATGCTTCTGACATAGACTTTATGAAAAAACAGCCACTTGACATTGCAACTTGTGAGAGCAAAGATTATTGCAAGGGACAGATACTCCTCTCTCTGGTGTCCTCATTCTTTCCTTGGCAATCCCACAGGGTCCAATTTGACAATATTTTGTAGGATGCTATTAGGAGCAATGGTGAAAGGTAATGGATTTCCACGCCATCAATAAATGGATAGCGGCCAATAATACATCTCCTCAACAGGTACACGCTGTAACCATTTCCTATTGTCACTGCCAGAGGAAAGTGGGGGCCTGCATGAAAAGTATATGACTCATACTTAGTCTGGATAAAGCAGAGATTATGACAGCCAGGTAGAAAAAAACAAGTATCTGTAGTACTAACACCATGTCCTTTTCCTACTTAGAGCAGCACAATTTTTACAGCTTTATTTCAACTTTCCACTTCCCAAACCCAAAAACATAGGGTACTCATTAAAGTGTGTGGACTTACTTTGATACTGCTTTAATATTGTGGCCCATTTGTTTACTCTTCTCAAGATATATGCTTTTGGTGTGGAAATCACCCTAAAGTCTACAGAGAAGCTGCATGGTGCGAGCAATTCTGCCTTCAAAGGTAAATGTGTAAGCATGACTAGTGATTTAACATCGGTGCCAAAATTTGTCATGTTGATTCTAAAAAGGATAAAGTATTTGCTAGCTTGGGGTCTACCAAATCACCTGCCCTCTGTGGATCATTATACAGGATTTCTTCACAACATAGAAAATGACAGTCTGATTTGTTCCCATCATCAAATTTTTCCGACAAGGAATCTCTCAGTTTAATCTTGCTATAAACTTCTCCCAACAAACTGAAACCAAACGACATGTTTTTCATACCTGACAACTTCCAATAAATTGATCAGGAGGGAAATATTCTATTAGCTGAATAGCAGCAATTCCTTCTTTACGCTGTAAAAGTAGCTAATAATAATAATAATAATAACAAACCACTGACAAATATCAGTATTTCCTGCATATTTTAAAGAGCATATGTAACCTTCAGTTTTACTTAGTTTATCTCTTAAAATAGCACCAGTAGCAGTGACCAAATCGCTCAGCACCCCCCAGCCCAGTTACTAAGTGGATTGGATGTTAACTAAAAAAATTTAAAAGTGACCTTATCAGTGTTTTTTCTAAGATGAGGTTTTAGCAACTAGATAAGCAAAGTAAAAACTGCCTCTGAAAACAGAAGAACATGCTTGTTACAAATTAGTTAGATAAAGCCTGCCACAATAGTGGCAAAGAAGTTACAATACATTTCTTTGAGGAAGTTTATATAAACAAAACATATAAAATATATGCCACATGGAGTTTCAAATAACTGGGGTTTTTTTAGTTTGTAGATGAATTACCTGTTTTTTAATGAAGTATATGTTTTCAGCTGTAAGTGGTAAAGGCGGTATGAAGAGTATTCCTGTAAGTAGAAACCACTTGACCAAGAACCAGCTAGTTAACAGAAGGCTTTACTGAAACAAGTATTCCTTGTGTAAGATGCTGGTTTGGGGTAGATTGATCAGTATCTAAAGAAAATATGGTTTTGGCAATTTGGTTTTTGAATGAAAAATGTTTTTGTACATGTCAAAGTCCTTCTTAAAAACAAAATGTTGGAATATGATTCTTTGATGTGTTCTATGATGTGCTGCTTTGCCAGAAATCACCTCTAATTTAATCCTACTTAAAGCAGGTATATCAGTTCTGATTACTTTTTTTCTGAAAATGTTTTGTTCTAGAATTTAGGAAGCTTCACATTATAAGGTAAACACTGATAATTTAGAAATTAGTTAGACAGACGGGTCGGTTATTTTTACATGATTTCCACTGGCCTAAATGTAAGGGGTCCTTAAATATTTGATAAGTCCCTCCAGAGACCCTTTGTTTGCAACTTTCAATGACTTCAAAGTAACCTTGTACTTCAGAGCAATCTTGTCTTCTGAGTAAGTTTATACAAAATGAACTTATGTACAGAGTACTGTGATCTTCTGAAAAGTTTATGCATAATAAAGAAATAACATTTAAAAGTATAATTTCTTGGTAACACAAGAAACTGACTGTAAATTATTCACACTAACAGGAGAATGAGATAGATATCTGACAGTCCTCAAGCAGCTTTCTCGCCATACAGTAGTGAATGTACAAGTTAGTGTAAGGTTATGCGTTAAACTAAATTGAATAAAAGAATTTCTTTGTTTAGGGAAATCATGAGACTTTCCTGAATGCAAATCTTTTTACACTGCATATGCAATGAAGAGATGTCGTATTGAAGAGATGTCATATTGAAGAGATGAAAATATTATTAAAACCTTCACTGACAGTACCAACCCAGAGACTATTTTGAGAAAGTCTCCTAAAAAAAAAATCATGCTTGGGCAGCTTCCATGCACAAAGAGAAGCTTGAGAGATGCTTTACAATATGATAATGACAAATGGATCTGTCAACTTGAACAGGCATAAGGAACTTTTTCAGATACGATTAATTGGTGATGATAGATGTCTGCTTTGCATGCTAACAGTTGGAGAAGCAAGTTATCCCAGACAATAGGTTCTAGAGAATCCATCACACTCAGCATAGGACAAAGTGCAAATCCCTGCTGCAATGATTTCCACTTACTTAAACAGAAAAAACAATGCCTTAGTGAGGAAATAAAAACAGAAATGTGAAATGACGTGTTCAGGGACCTATAGCAAGACAGTGCTCTGCAGACCCAAGAACAGCCAAATAGCAATTGCTGGTTTCTAGACCATTTTCCTATTTGCTGAGCCCTACACCTCTTTGATGATTGTGGGTCAACAACTCAAAAGTCAGAGCTGTTCCTTACGGCAAAGATGTTCTTGTGTTTTGTTTTTTCGTTCACACATCGATCGCTACATTTTGGCTGGTAAAATGTCACAGATGTCTCCAAAGCAGAGTCAAACACCAGTGCACAAGTGAGAGGATTATCTGAATGAAGGCATCACGTTACTACTTCTTTTTGTTTATAGTCACAGTGATCAACAGATTGTTTCAACAAAATCCATAGTTCTTTCTGTGCTTTCTAGCCTAGGATGTATACATTTTAATCACTGTGGCCTAGAAATACTAATGTGCATTCAACTTTTAAACCCAGCTGGAGTATCTTTACTGGACTGACGAAACGTTTAAGCAACTCACTGACAGAAGCTTGAAGAAGCCTACCATTGGTTCATGCAATGCAGTTCTTCAACACAGGATGGATGGTTTGTGTTTATGCACCTGTATATTCCCTGTGGTAATTTGGTCTTGGTAGCACATTGGACACAGTAACAAACCCACTCTGCTCAATATTTTCACTTATTGTCTAAAGTAATTGTGTACTCAGTCATGCTCCTATAAAGTTAGGAACTTAGGTTTCCTTTGATATTAGGATTACTGCATAAGATAAGGGGTTTTATAGACATCTGAAAGTGCAGTCATGGGATTTTCCTCTGAAGGAATATTATTTTCAATGTAAACAGTAATTTGGGATAGCATATAGGAGAGTATTAAAACTAGATTGCATAATCAGAGGGCAAGTAGAGAAGGAAACCATCATAGACATCCTGGGGAGCACCAAAGAGACAGAGCAGGGAAGTAGGAACTCCTTAGCTTCCCCGCAGAACAAAAAAAAACCCAAAAAACCAAACCAAACAAAACAAAACAAAATAATCAAAAAACCAAAACCCTCCCGTTCCACTGACACCTTTTCATCTGGACCAGGTCCTACTTTGGAGGTGCCAAGGAGCACAGTATGAACAGTTGGATAGAAGATCAAGGATGAGGGAAACTGGGAAACTCAAATCTCTGGACATTTATGGTTACTGAAGAGGGGACGTAGCAGCAAACATCTGATGCAAATGTCTGATAGGCTGTCTTACCAGTGCTGGGGTCTCTTCTTCCCATGCCATGCTTCCTGGAATGTATGTGGGAGGAACAATAAGAGAGTGAACTAAAATTGCCAGAAATAATGAGGGGAGAAGAGGAAAAGGGGAAGAGGAGAGAAGGTAAAAGAGAAACAAAGAAGAGTAGGAGATGGAAGAACATGACCGCCGCCTGTATCCTCTGCAACGGAGGGTACTGTCTCAGGGGGACAAAACGCTACAGTGCAACCTCTGAATATAACACCAGGAAGTGGTGAGACGACACAGAAAGCTGGTATTAATTAAAAGATCAGGATTTACAATTTTTAGCTTAATGACTGCCTGTCTCACACTCACAAATGAGGTTTAGGATAACCAAAAGTTCTAAATATTGTTGTATTAATGAAAGATATAAAAGATTATGCTTGGTATTACTTTAATCAAAAGACTCTAGTGTAATTATGAGTCTTGTGACTCTTCCTGCAAGGTTAATAGAAATCTTATATAAATATAAACATCACAGACTAGTTGTCTGACATTTTGAAGGTCTCCATAATCCACCACTGGCTCTGAAAAGTCTAAAAAGTCAGACGGAAAAGTGGTTCTGGATCAATAGATTTCATCTTCTGATGTTTGGAGATGGAAAATAAACTGCTAGCAGGAACAGGAATCCACTGAAAAAGGATGGTTCATAAAATTTGAGAACGTCTCTGGTCATGTTCTTTTTCCTGCAAAATCTCCTCCATGGTCCATAAGGGCTATGTGTGGAGCCTTGTTGCCCATAGCCAGTGGATTGCAACTCCCAAACTCTGAAGTTTGTTAAACTAGATACTACATAGTCATAAAGGCAGGGGGTAAAATGACACTCTACAAGGTTCATCAGCAGACGGACACAGGAACATAGGCTCCTTAGGAACCCCAATCCCTCTCCAGATCTTGGTCAGAGGGCTCCCAGGCTAACCAGTTTAATAACTCAGAAGCTCCAGCAGCTTGACATTTTCCTCAGTTTTGTTACTATTCTGTGGAATTACAGAACCCTGCTTGTAGCTGGACTCACCTCCTCCAAACTGTAGGCAATTATTCAGGCACCTAGATCTGAGCTAGTTGTCCAGACTTTGTAATCATGGGAAGGAAACATGCTTTAATAGCATATTATTCTCTCACTGTAATGTACATTTCTCATCTATAGTATGATTTATCTGACATGTCAAATGCTTATTTCTTCCCACTAATTATTAAAAAAAGCCTGATATATCTAAGATGTTAGATGCCTAAAAATAGGAAAAATGTAGCTAGTACACTACGTATCAATTCTTTTGAAAGAAACACTTGTGAAATTTCCAGTTTGTGTGCGATATCTGAAAAATTGGCTCTTGCTCCAAATTGGAATGAAAACAGATTTCTGAATACGCTAATTACTCACAAGTCAGGAATCTCACATTTTTATCAAGTGAGAACTGGCTCTGGGAAATGTCCATCATTGACATCTCACCAGAATTCTAGGAATTTAATTTTTCCTACAGGTTGGAAGGTCATCTACCTAAACAAGAGCATTTTAAGCCTTTTAGTAGCAATAGCTAGAAATTAATGTAAATCCAGAAAAACTATCTGAAAAATGGGGAGAGCACCATATAACAAGAAACTACGTTTAGCCTTTCTAAAGACAATTGAAAATTGGTTTAATTTGCTCTGTATATACTCCAGAATGGAAAGAAAACATAATGCATACAAGGAGGCTTTTATTTTATTACAAGAAGACATAACAAGGGTTAAAGAGAAGACATCAGGTAAATCCAGATGAGAAATTAAGCTCACGTTCTTACAAGCGTACTGATATACCACTGATACAAACTGTCAAAGACAGCAGAGGCAACTTCTCTCTGTGCCTCCATCTCAGGACAAGACGACTTCTAGTTATTATCTAGTCAAGAACAAGCTGTGTTTTGATTAAATATAAATACTATGTCTCAGCAGAGAAGTGAAATGTAATGGCATATAACAGCAAAGTATTCATGAACTAGGACAGATTTACACTGCAAAATAACGCTCAATGAAAAAATTCACACTAGCAGAAATCCCTTCTGGCCTTCAGACCTATAAATCTACAGTGTACTGATTGCATTATGCTCTTCTATATTGTTTGCTGTGTGATTACCTTACTTGATTAATCTGCTTCTGCTTGGAAATGGGAGCATGGTTCCACAATTTCTCTGGTGGTAAAGCCATTTTAACAGAACCCTCTCTATCTCAATCCCCTGTATTTGCCAGATCACTTACAGTTTATCACACTCCTCTGTTGCTCTGATGACTTTCTTCTCCAGTGGGCCTACACTGTAAAGTAGCTTAGCAAAAAGACTTTGCTTTAAAATATTTCCCCCTTCCACAATGTAAATACAACTGATTTAGACCTTTGAGCCAAGCAACAGGAGATGATCATTTTGCAGTGTGTCACACTTCAAGCCTGAAATATTGTCTATGTGAATATTGGAACCTTCAATCATCAACATATAACATGATTCATTTCTTAATTACTCATGAACTACTATGTTTTCCATTCACTTATCATATTTATATTATGATGAATAAAATTATCAGATGTAGACTTTGCTAAAATTTTATTAGTACCAAGCTAAGAATTTATTACTCAGATTAGGGTGAAGGTATCGGGGTTTTTCTTTAATTATTGAAATCTTATTCCTCATGAGTAATGATGAGAACAAGCTATGGAAAACTAATGTGCTAAATGATTACAGCAAGGCACTCCAAGTAGTGAAGAACATTGTGTAGAAGAGGGTAATTCCCTAGAAAGGTATGCTAGGAGGTTAAATGCTTCCATTTGAGACCGTTTGAACTCTTTTTGTAGAACAAGTTAGTTCACAGAGTACAGTGATAAGAGATTCAGTATTACCTATACAATTTATCAATCAAAGTCTTCATTCTGAGCATCACAAAGTGCAATGCACGACTCCTCTATCACAGTATTAGATCACGCTCTCCAGTATCCAGTCATTGCATCCTTGGTGGGGTTTGTGACTGCCCTAACTCAATATAACCCACTGTGAAATCAATGAGACTACTACTGTTGACCTCAATATGAGGTAGACTAGAATGAAAAAAAAACCAAAGATGAAAAACTTATTGATTAATCACGGCCTTTTTCCCAGCAGAACTATGATACTACAAAAAAGTATCACAGATAAAGTGGCTTCCGCCTCTGCACTGTGCTAGTTTGTATGTAAATATTATGTTTATTCCAGGGCAAAATTTAATTTTTATCTAACAAACCTACTACAGAAATTTATGTGATCATTTTTTGTTGTTTTATAGTCTTCTTTAAGTGCATTCTCAGGACACCCTATTATTATAGAAACAAAAAAAGCCACCTTCTTTTCCTGCTCATGTCGCGCTAGAAGTACTGTGTTCTCCATGTGCTTTATCAGCAAGATATGAAAAGGATAATGAATTGAACACAGTCAAAGAACGGATCTCTACAGATCAGGTTGGCCTTAAACACATTAAAATCTGTTTCAGATATAAAATTAACTAGCTCTTCCTTTTCTTCAGGTAGAGTATTAGTAGCAGTTGTTCAGCTGATCAGCAATGAAAAGAAAAAGGAAAGAAAGGGAAAAGGGAAAAGAGAAAAGGGAAGAAGGTAAATTGCAGCTGGAACTTGCCACTACTATTTCATCTATTTCTGGATAGTCTTGTCAATTTTAACTGAATCCATTATTAAAATAGAAGTTTGTTTCAGATAGAACTGATAATATGTACTGTCCCCATTGCACAGAAGGAAGAGCTAAACTGGAGTTTTGAAATGAGTTTTTAAGAGGAGATGAAATATGATCAAGATAGCTTCCCATTTTTGAATATGCAATATGAGATAAATGTCAGCTCCACTTTTCTGTTAAAGAAAATAAGTAGAAATGTATGCACTACAATTCGTTCAAATTCTAATTATTTTAGAATCTTTTCCTAGAGTGCTGATTGCCACATATTTTCTTAAAGAGTAAAGAAAAGACAATTTTAAAAAGAAAATGCAATGTCATAAAATTTCAAGATAGTTTAGTGTTGTT
>JAOXJK010000023.1:70786160-70799030 GCA_025774025.1 Xenus cinereus | reverse complement strand
CATAAAATTTCAAGATAGTTTAGTGTTGTTCTTCATTTCAGCTTCATTAATTTCCTTCTTTAAATATTGTTTAAGAGATTTCACAGCTTAGGAAGAACCTTTCAGCCTTCTCCAATAAAACAGACTTGTCCAGATGTTGCAGTAAATCATTAGAAGAAAGCAAACACAGATAGAAATACTATGTTCTTGTCATATGGAGAAGAAAGGCATGCATCACATTGGACTGTTTGAACAAAGGCCTAGCATGTCAGAAATGTGAAGCAAATCCCTCTCTTTAAACATCTAGACTTCTTCTTCCTGTTAACATCATACTTGGAAAAAAATATGGTTACCACCTCAAACAGCCCAGTAAAGATCTCCTGAAAACAATGGGACATTTAAAACATGAGAGCTACATGAAGAACTCAGTTGAGCTGTTTAACCTAAGGAAGATAAGACTGAAGAGGAACTTGATAAAAGTTTTCTAGTACGTACAACATTGCAGTAAAGAGGAAGAAAATAATAGGTACTCTTTAGTATAAGACAAGAAGTGATGGGCTTGTACTGCAGAATGATTCAGGTCAGGCACCAGGAGAAAAAGACTGGTTTGAGGCCTGTAGTTTCAGAAGTCAATAAAAATAAGCACATGGATCCCTGTCACAAAAGGTATAGGCTTAGTGGATACTGTCTCAGCAAAGAGAAATGGACAGAGAGATTTGAGGATGATTTCTGAGTTTACTGGGTCACTAGGGAGATGTACCAGTTCACTGAAAAAAAGTATGGTGTCTTCACGTGAATTATTAAAGGCCTTTATTCTGAGCAGTTTTTCTAATTTCAGTTAAGCAGAGAAAAAAAAAGGTGCTTATTTGCTTTCAATCTGCAAGTTCCAAAACACAAACAATATCCTGATACAAGATAGCACTCAAACACATGCTTAAATTAATCTGTGTTCAGGAGACCATTCAAGCAGGGCTCAAGCATATTTGATTGTTCTTCAGAATCAAAGATCTGAATCTGTTCTGCTTCCTGAAACATGATCATTACTGCCCAGCAGAAGCTTTTTCAATTAACAACAACTTATTGTATTGTTATCAGTTTTTGAAAAACATGTATATCACCCCATATACCTTTCTTATCTATGTGGTTCTTGCCATCTGCTGGCAAATATTTTATGTTGTCAATTTAAAAAGCACAAATTACTTGAAGTTAATGAAAAATAATTAAGAAAAATGTTAAAAGCTGTATTATTCATTATTCAAAGAAAATATTATTCAAACTATTATTCAAAGAAATTTTATTCAATCAATATTAAGATTAAAGCACTTCTTAAATACAAACTTAACATCATATATGTTCTATATTACCAAAGAATCATTATAATTAGCGTCTAATCACTAGAATAAATTCTACAGATGACAAACCAGTAGTAAATTGATTACTTCACCTACTGATGAAATATAGTCATTCAATTCCACACATGCAATATTGTACAAAACCCCTTGCTGGGGTTGCCTTTTTATGTAATACAGATGTTGAATGAGTTCAGCTCATAACAGAAACAGAAAACTGTATAAAATTGTAATTCAAAATACCAAAGAATACCTGGACCTCGAGCTTTAGTAATTTTCGTGTTTAAGTGCATGGATTTTAAGAGTGGTTGTATACACGGACAGGCTCTCTTCTCAGTAGCATTTAAAAAGTAAGGGAGCACCCTTGCTAACATTTCATATTATGAGCATTTAAGAGCAATTCACATACCTGGTTTTAATGTTTTGATTGCCACAGGGGTGGTATTATTCCACAGTCCTTCCCATACCTCACCAAACTGACCAGATCCTAATTTTTTTAACAATTTCAGAGATTTCCGGTCTATCTCCCACTGATCCACCGTTTTGTACGACAAATCAAAAGTACTAGGAATTCGTACCTGGTAAAAGAAAATAAAAAACACAGTAATTGAAAATTCGGATGTTTTTTCAACAGTACATACAAGTCATTGTTAACTATGTCATGTAAAGTCACAACTGATATAAGTAATGCTTCCTTAGAGTACACGCACGTGATAAAGTAATCTGAGAACATAAAATACAGCCCACACCCTGGGTACTTTTTGTTAGAAATAAGAAATACTCTAAAGAAATTATCCTGCCATTAAAAGTAAAAATTAGGAAACATCCCTCTAGCAACCTTTTTGAAAAGTGACATGTTGCTTGCCTGAACCTTGTGGTATTATCTCAGTAATTACTTATGGACAGCTAGAGTTATGAAGTTAGAGATTTCACCTCCATATACATTTATAAAAAAGAATTCATAAATCATGATTTGGCATATTTTCTCCTCCAGCCACACGATGATTTGTTCAAAATGGCACATTATTTTATTATTAACATGTCAACTTCAAGAATGAAACTGTAGCACTGCCCAGAACTTCCTGAGAATAAGCAGATCATCAACATTTTTAAATGGTAGAAGCAGATACAGGGTTAACACCTTCTGACTGATATCTGAGTTAGTGTAGAAAAAAAATATGTTGCATAATGTAGCATCCACTCTTACCTTTAGGCATGGCTTTCCAAGCACCATGCAGAGGCCATCACTGTTCTTACTGTAATAGTCAACAAATTCCTGCAGAGTTTTGAAAGTTTTCCATCTGGTTAGGAAAAAGCCTCCTTCATCCAGCTTTCTGATCCTGTAGTGCTTCACAGATACACCATCAAAAACTGAGAAGATTTAAATATATTAAGTTTCCAGGAACTATAGCAATGGCACAACATAGCTTACAGCCAAACCATCATAATTTTCCTAAATGTATTTATGAGGACTTTAAAATAAATTATTTTCGTTTCAAAGATGAAAACTACAAAATCTCTTCTAAACCAAAGCCCACTGTTTAGACAGCTTAACTTATCTAGTCTATTGGTCTTCAACCATTCAGGTTCTGAGATTCTTGCTTGCATCATAAGAGCTGACACAAAAATACATGAAGATCTCTTCTGTGAGGCAGCTCATATTTTCAATCTTTTAAGGCACCAAAACCAGCTGGTAGTGTCTCATGGGGTGTCATTTAGCATGATACTATATGACTGAGACATCACTCAGTCTCCAGACATCATTTCCAATGGGCAATGGAGAGACTATGTTATATACTGAAGGGTAACTGATTTAGTTCCTACCAGAGGGCTATCCCACCCTGCAGTTAATGAAAAAAATACAGTGATTTTCAATGATGTTTGAGGAGAGAGCTCTCAAGGGGAGGGTGATGCTTCGGTTGCCGTCAAGGTCATCACCCAACATTACACCTTTCCAATAGGCCAAGTGATTCCTTCCACAACCATCAATCCGGGAAATTACCATGACTGTGCCCTTCTCAGGCCCCTCACGCAAGATGGAAGTCCGAAAAGCCAAACAGAGGCATAGGGGAAAGCCTTTTTGCTCTTTACCTCCAGTATGCCTTTTAGTTCCAGCAAACATATTCAATTTAGTCATGTTGACTTGTGGCTACTCTTAGTTCAATAAATTAATGGAAATATTTTTCAATCCTTGAAGCAGCCTCAGCCTGCTACATTCAAAAAATCTAATTATCTAAAAAAATATTATTTCTCTCCCCAGGAGATATTATCGCTGATAGCTCCTTGATATTGTAGCACTGCATGACTTTTGGTAATCGCTTTGGTTGTACTAACAGAAAATATACAGCTATATATTGCATGTAGAAAAAATTATAGAAAATTATTGGTTGTGTGCAATTAACAAAGCTGATATTAAGTATAATTTCTCTTACTAGTAAAGGAATTAAGTTAAAAAGAAAAATCTCTCGTTCCTTAAGTACTGTCCGGTATGATCAAATGTTTTTCTACTCTACTGTGCGATTGTCATTCCAGACCACCAGAGGGCACACAGGAGCTACTGAAAACAGGAGGAGATTTTATCTCTGCCACAGGTAGTATTTCGAGAGAGCTGATTTACCAACTTAAAACTCTGCATGAGGACCAGAAATAAGAATATGTGTAAATATAACTCCATAATATAAAGATAATTACATCACACTTTTCAAATGCCGTTTCTTTTTAATTTAACACCTCTTAATTAATATTTTTTAATTATAAAACGTATATAGATTTTTTTGATGTACCATTTGGAAATGTGGCTGAAGCAAAATGAGGGAAAGGGTAATTCAGTAACAGCAGACTGGAAATATAGTGACTTTTCCAAAGCTCACAGTAGAACGCATCTGGCCAAATGAATTGCTATTTATGATGAATAAAAGGCCAAAAGGATGCCTGTGTTAATCCAGTCTCACCAGTATACCGCAAGTGATAGTAGTTTCACTACTTGCTTTCTTTATTAGCAGCATTATAATTATTACTTGTGAAGCAGCTAACGATAACACGAGAGTTGGTTTGAAGGATGTGCTATAAATTCTTAAACGAGTCTTGCATGAAGCCTTGTGATTGGCTTAGGATGAATCTGGACCCGATTTCCGCACTGATACTGTGTTTGCTTGTGATGAACAGCTGAGGTTAGGGCAGCATTTGACAGGGAACCGTTTACTCGTAGCCCAGGGCTGAGTCTGGCTGTACGGGTCCTGCACCACACATCCGCAGAGCTGCGGCATCGTACAGCTCCTCAGCCCAACGTGACACAGAGCACGTGTCACTCAGGGAAGAGCTACGCGTAACCCCCTCGGTGCTTGGAGCCATCCCTGCATCCACACCAGACCATGGATCAGGACAGGATTGCAACTTCAGCTTCACACAGTTTGACAGCAACTGGGGGTAAAAACTGCAATGTTTTTCTCCTCAATTTGCCCTTCCCAAAAGAATCACTGCTTCCCATTAGATTTCTTCACGGATTCACTTTAATAGAAGCATTCCTCTCTCCCTGCTTCCCATCTTCATAAGGCTGGGCCATGCAGGAGTACATTTCACCACCCCAATAATGAGAATAAAATAATTTACTAGCCCTTTCCCAAGGCAGCAAAACTCAATGTTATGGTGGCATCAACTTCTTCACCAAATGAATCGTGGAGACACGAAGGCACTGTTACCGTCAGCGTCCCAACGTCTTTCCTGTCAGCAGTCCTTCCCCAGCAGTGACCGGCAGGAGCTGTGCTGGGTCTCCGTGCCCAGGCTGGATGCGGGAGGAGGATGGTTTATGAGATCACCCTCACCAGCACAGAACGGGAGCAGGGGCTGCTCCAAAATTGTTCTCCTGCTACGGCCATCATTTTGCCACTCCTATCAGTCTGCTGCCTTAAACTATTACCTTCTCTTTCTTCTGCTGAAAGGCAATCTGGCCTAGAGGAAACCACACAACCTTTTTCAGGAGCAGGGAAAAAAATGGAGGAAAACACAAACCATTTACATTGTCATTTAATGCAATCAGTCTTTCAGATGCCATTATTCAGTGAGGGGGGAAGTACAGAGCCTCCTGCTATCATTGGCAATGACACTCAATTAAGCTGAGCACATCTAAATTATTGCTTTTAATTAAAAAGAGGCAATGTCTAAGATGGCACCAACATGTTTAAAATTTAATACATTTCACACCAGATGCTGGAGTCATCAACATAAAAATCTGTCAACAACATGTGCATTTTTAAAATGGGAAAACCTATTTTTAAAATGTCAAACACTTTAAAATTATAGCAACACATCTCAGTGGCCTATCTGGTTTGATGTGCTTTCCATTTAACCATTCACAGTCGAGAAAAACCTTTCTGAATGTGACTTTTTGTTTTTAATTTAAATAGTCATTTATCATGTAAATTTTACAAATTGTGAGTTTTCCCATCAAAGCAAGTTAGAAGTGAAAAGTGCCATTTTAATGAAAGGTACAGTTTATTTCTTTTTCTTTTTTTTTTTTCCTAAGGACATCCATTTGTCTCCCTCATTAATATTAACTCTCTTATAGATTGCCCGTGAGTATGAAAACAAGCATGAAAGTCATAAAATAAGTTTATGGGTGCTTGGGTAAAAATCTCTCTTCCTTTTCTACTTCTTCTCCTTTTTAATTTTATTATACTCGTTACTTAAATGTTAGGCTGGACAGACAGCTACAGTATTTTCTTAAAGACCTTAATTCTGAAAGCCAGGTTGTCATTCTTCTAGTTATTATCATCTACCCTGGAGTGAAACCAAACCAGCAAAGCAGGTAGAGCAAACCCAACCAGTTCTACAGAGGAGGGGAGCTCGAGGGTCTATTCTTTCTGCACTGCAAAAACTGGAAACACAAATTAGGGATATATTCCAAAATATTAGGTTGTCACTTCTCCCCTGTCAGTGTATCAGCTACCATGGAGAGATAGAAGCCATCCAAGAGCTGTTAAAAGAAATACTCCTGAATCACTATTCCTCAAGAAAACACTGCTTTTCTGCCTCAGCTTTGAGTGGCTCATAACTCCTTCTGATGGAACAAAGAGGAGTCAAAAAAACTGCCTTCTCCACAGCATCTGGTGGACTAAACAACCTTCCTTCCAATTAATTCTCCCCACAGTACAATCCACTTCATCATTTCCTTTAGATTGCGCTAGCTCTCTTAAAAGTAGACATAAGTAATGAGATTATGGACATACAATATCTGCACCACTATGTCCTACACTATTAGGTTGGAAGCAAAAAAACTTGCACAACACAAACAGAAACCATTTAGTCAAGCCTATTCAGTAAACAGCAAATAATATTTAGCTCTTCAGGATGAAGTAGCATGTTGAGGCTAAATTACGTTCAAGTTTGGGAAGCTGCTAAAAGATATAGCTGCAGTGGTAAATGATGTCATTAATACTCTCTACAGGCTGCTTCAGAGTTTATTCTCTTTCTTTTCCTAAAAAAGCACAAACGTTTAATAAATCTGAGATGACACACATATGCATGCTCAGAGAACAACCCGTGTTTGTGCATGAAGGAGAGCTGGCTCCTGTAGCTGGAGCCTTGCCTTTGTGTATATTGTGTTCTTCAGCACCACTCTTCCCTTCCTTCACCAAACAAACCATCATGGAAGAAATCCACACTGATGATTTCATATCTTGCTGTTATCAGTCATCATCAAATCCCCTAAGTTTGTAAGGAAACCTGAAAAATGTCTACCACAAGCTTTTGTAATTGAATCAAATATAGTAAATCAGACAGAATATAGTTTCTATCCATGATTTCTAAGGAAAAAAAATAAAGAGCAATATCAAATCTCACCCTGCCACAAATGCTGGCCTAATATTTATTTCCATTTTCTTGTATTTTTCTTTGTGGCATTCCATAGTTTAACTAAGGTAATGCTGCCTTCCTCATAGAGAAGTATTAAGGATGCAGGGTGAAGAATTAAGATTTTGAATCTTTCCTAGAAGGCTACAGATGGAGAAAAGAAATTGTGTTTCCACCCCTAGGTGCACAACACAAGACTTTTCATTGATTTTTAGTAAGGTGTTGTGTATTCAAGTGCCAGCATTAAGCAGATAATACAGGCCTATCTATCCTTCCCTGCATAACACCACGCTGTTATCGGTCTCGCCCAGTCCTTGGATGAAATCAGTTCACTGCTGAAGAACACTTGAAGGAAGCTGAAATGATGTAAGACAGGGATAAGTTGGCATATAGAGGGAAAGCATTTTGAAAGGTTTGCAGCTGTAATACAGTCTTTGGATAAAAGTGTGAGCACAGAGGGGTCAGTTCAGTCACAGTTCGGGAGCAGTCTGTTTCCTTGCTGATGTTATTTTTCTTATCAGAGCTTCTTGGCAAGAACAAACTTCCTTGAGGGCAAACTCAAGACTATGGAATGAAGGGTAGATATCTTATTTATTTCATAAACTTCCCTGTATTTCAGTCCACAGGCAACATATATTTCTTTGTCTTGGCAATAAAAAGCAACCTTCCCATTACCACACGACGTTGCAAGTATATACCCATTATGATTTGGAAAAAGAAACCAAGAATGTGTCAAAAATTCATTAAGCTGCTTAATGTGTTTCTGTGTAATGCTCAGAAGATGACTGACACACAACCATCCAGGCAGAAGAGGAGTCAATATGAAAGAATCTGGTTATGCAGACACCTCTCATTTTACTGGCGTAATTCTGCACGTGACAACTTACAGTTTATTCACAAACATTAAGAGTCTTTACTGGCATATGGAACTATATAGGTGGAGCACATTAGGAAGTTTGGGTGTAAAGCCTTGTTGTTTCAGGGACAACATTACACTCTTGACTCATACTTCCATGACAAGTTTGATAGAAAATGGTCACAAAAAAAAATACAATGAACAATCATGTTTATTATCTAACATGGCAAATATCTCTGACATCATTAAAAAGAAGATGTACATATATGTGAGTAAGCAAAATTACTATCAAGTAATTGTCCTTACTCTATAGTCTTTTGATTAAATAAAGGACTTTAAATACATTTCAAAACCCATCATCATCATAAATGTAACTTTTTACTGATGTTCATAACTAACTTTACAATGAAGTATGACTGATTCTAAGTTAGAGCTTTGACAATCTTCCTATCATTTTGCCCCTGAAAACAAATAAATATAAACCTAAGGGTGTGCTCTAGCAAAAATCTAATTTTCTTAAACTGCAGGTATCTGCCAACATGGTTTAATTTTTATTTTGTGTACCAATCTGAACAGTAGTGTACAACTGTAATGTATTTTTTGGCATTTTAATAATGAAAATAGTTTCTATTTTAAGACAGCTGGAACACTAGAAGTACTGAGCATAAGAAAGTTAATTTCTCTTCTGAGCATATTAATAAACAAAGCCTATGAAATAAATGTTAGTAAAAACCCAAGTGACTCTTGCCAAGTTTTCTTTATATATCTCCTGGGAAAAAAATATTATCATGAACTTAATTTCATTTTCATGACCACATTTTATTGTTCTCAAAAATGCAAAAGTCCGGATCACCTGAGAAATTTTTAAAACATTGCTTGAGATGAAAAATAAGACTATACCTGAAAGTGAGTATTCGCCTTTTAGACTTTCGCTTTCTCGAATTAGGAAGGCTCCTGCTTGGTTTCCAGGGTATGTCAGTTGTCTTTCGGCATCTGCTCGTTTGACTGGGCCAAAAAACCATCTGAACAAATAAAAAACATTAATTTTACCAGTCAGCAAAACACACCAGGAAGACAATTTAGCTTTTATAAACATGCTGCATATTTACTAAAAGATAATCTGTGCTATGCTAATTAAATTCCAATAGCATGGGGGAAAAAAGCCAACAAGAACTACACAACAAATTTATTGCTAGAAAATATTACACGTTTGAGTGAAATCTGGATTTTACTGCTGATGGGAAGTCCTACTGATTTCTAGGGAACAAGAATTCAGAAGTGACAGACTGGCCTTGTCCCAGGAAAAATTCACCAAGAAATTTTGCCAAGGCTGCTGTGGTAGAAATTGATGCCAAGTCCATTGTTGCCGCTTGAACTATGCTGAGGTGCAGGTATGTGCTAACACCTCAACATCTTAAAAGTGAAAGATCCCCGAAACTGCAGAAGGGCTCTTAGGTTCCAAGACATAAACCACTCTGCAGCCTTCCCCATTCCACTGCCTTGTCGGTATCTCAAATGAGTTACTGGCAATTTTTCAGCTCTGCTGCTGTCAGACAAACAAAACCAAGATGTCCCTCAAATCCCTGCAAAAATCTCAACATCCCTGTTCTGTAATAATCTACTTCTATCCACACCTTCTAAAACATATTTTTCCTCTCTCACTAAACCCTATATTTTACAACGACTTGTTTAAGCAATAGTTTTAGTTTGCCTCTCTGAGGGTGCTATCTAGCTTTGGTCTGAGTGTAAATTAAATGGAAATAAAACTGAGATGAGTCAGCATTTTCAGCTGGGGCAGCATTCAGCTTCCACCCAACAAACATACAAAGCTCTTTCCAAGATTAGCTCCACCCCTTATTTGAAGCAAATGCTGATAAATTGTTTTCAAAAACACGCCATATCGCCATAGGAGAACTCCTTTTAAATTAATCAGAGCTAAACCTATTATGCAAACTTTTAAGATAAATCAATTGCGGTATTGCACCACAAGTAAGTTGCCTATTCAGCTAACTACTTGATCTGCAAATTATGAGTGGAAAGTACAGGAGGAGTCATCAACAAACTGCTTTAGTATCTGTAAGGCTTGAAATCACCAGAAGGAAGGGAGGAAATAAATGAGAACACTTTGGGTGACACCTCAGCTGAGCAGGCGTGAGGAATGAAGGATGGTTTTGTATGAATAAAGAGGAAATAAAAAGAGGCAAATACAGACGGTGCTGACCTACACTGAATATGCTTTATTAACAAAAGAAAATGAAACCCAGAGATTTTGGATTGCATTCCTATCCTCTGACTTGAAGATGTTTTAGATAAAATAGGTCTTAATGCATATTTGGCAAGGAAAGGAATCTCATTAAAAAGCTGGAATTTGTTAGTAATAATTTTAATTAGTTAACCATGCTAATTAATTCAACTAATTAATTAAATCATTTCATTAATTAGACTGTAGAAAACTAAGTAATCAATAAGTGTCCAAATCTTTGTATGAGGTTCTAATCAAAGGAATGAGAGGACAGAGTACAAGTTCAACTCTATTCAAGTCCCAAAGAAAATTGGTCTACCCTAAAAACTGAGTAAGAACCTTTCTGAAATTTCTAAATACAACTGCTCTGAGAAGGACACCTGAAAACTAATAAACTATATGATCTCAAAAATAAATGAACTGATATTTTTCTTCTTGAATTATATCACTTAGTAATGTCCAAAGTGACTGATTCTCATAAGAGTGTATAAAAGGTATTTAATTTTGTGTCTTCTTTCTTCATGTTTAAGAGGATATCATCCTTTCAAAAGGATTTCATTTTGTATCAAAGCCAAAGGAACTTCCAATTAGCAAGATTGAATTTTATGTTCCAGATAGTCAAAAGTATAGCCGTTACATGACACACACTGCTAATAGCTCATATTGCTAAAGCTGAAAAAACAAGCAGTAATACAATGTATGCAACAAGCAGAAATTGTTAGCTTATTTGGGAAATACAAAACAGTATTACACTTGTGTATGTAAAAACATGTCTACAATACAGAATATGATTTTGGGAAAAAACCCAACTTAAGCACATATTGCATTTAGGCATATGTATCTGTTCCTTTGACTTCAAAATATTTCAAATGATATGTTTATTTTTCTTAGGTTAGAAAATCTTCATTTAAATCAATATAAACTTACCATTAAGGTTTATATGGAGAATATGTAACATGTAGGTTCTGACTCCAGATAAACATAGCAGTTAAAAAGATCTTGACTTGGAAAATAAGATAATTAGAGCAACAGTATCTGAGAAGGTAAGCATAACCAAAGGAATTATTATGGAAAGTAAAAAGTAAAGTAGACTCATATTGTATATTACTTCATTTGCCTGACTTTATATGATCTGATTAAAATGTTTCAGAAAAATATAATGTAAATTACTTTTAATAGCATTTGAGTACAGGATTCTTAGTTCAAAGTCATTGAGTTTGCAATAATAATCATACAGTACCAAAAGCAATACTGGTTGTGAAAAAATAGCCCCTTAACCTCAAAGCAAATAATTTAATCTGTTATTCACTTTTTTTAACAAAAGCACATCTGATTTTACAGTACCATTTCCATCATAAATGGAAGTTTAAATTCCTTTTATAAAGCGTGAAGGGCTTATTTCAATTTCCAGGGACTGAATTTACGCTTCAAAAGTCTTAATATTTTACTTCATCCAAAAGCGTGTATTTTAGAAGAAAAAGTACTCTGAAGAGTAATAATGAATCAAAGTAATTGCTCACCATGAGATATTGTTCTGTGGGATAGGAAGGTCAAACCAAAACAACACCCAATTCTTAGTAAATCTATTTGGTTTTTATAGCTCAAAGTTTTGTAACAGAGCACTTGGAAAAACAGGACTAAAACATCAAGCGCCATCCATTGCACAAGTTACTTAACTAGCACTTTCTCTGACTTCAGTGCGTTGTATTGGCCCCAGACAGTTCAGGAGAAGGTTGCATTAGCAATTCATACACAGTTTCGCTCCGAGCTTCAGCTCACAGCCAGATCACTTCGGTCACAATTATCAATGCAGGCTTAGCAGATTACCAGGTATGGCACAGATGAGCGCATTCAGACTTCAGCGTAAATTTCCATTTCTAGCAGGAGCTGTCTGGTTAGTACAGTAGCAGTGCTCTTCTGTCGGGAACACATTTTCTTGGCCAGAACTGCGTGCAACACCCCATTCTTTCTCCCTTTTCAGTGTAAGATGACAGATCTGCTTTTGGGGGATTTTTTCTAAGCAGCTTCCTCAAAATCCCTTGTTTCCACCATCATTCATACCTCTCAGGAACCCCTTCATTAAAAATTCCATGCTACTTCCAGGTCACTTCTGGCCACCTTATATAGGAGGACTCTGGGGACAGCAAAGATCACTTTCATACAGGTCTATAATAAACACAGTCTTACATGGTGCAGATGATGCCCAATACTAGAGTACCAGTGTGGTTCATTGTGGTCATTCAAAGCATAATGATCCCGTGTTTATCCGTCATCAGTTCCACCGGCATGTTTTTGACCACAGGATCAACAGCTGATGGACGCATGTGTCATAGCAGGCTTTGTCATGCGATATTCCCTGACATGACAGTATCATTACTCCTATCTTATGACCCTTTTCTTCCAGCAAAGGAAAGGTTATAGCTTCATCAATGTGAACACTGGTGGTTATTCTTGAAGAGCAATTTTTTTTAAGAAGTATCACCTGTGTTCACCCCTGCCTCCCCATGCAGTCCACCTTGAATCAAAACAGAGTCATGAACTCAACAGAAGTTGATGTTCACTTGGCTCCACCACTACCTTTCCTCAGAAGTTCTCTG
>JAOXJK010000023.1:70755780-70786053 GCA_025774025.1 Xenus cinereus | reverse complement strand
CTAAAATAAAAATAGTTCTATTTCTGTACTTTTTTTTCTTATAGCAGGAAGATATGGCAGGAACTTTTAATCTAGAAGGTGGAAGAGAGGAAGAGTAATGGGGGCCAAGGGTATTGTATGCTGCATAGCCTCTGACAGAATCACTAAAGCAAAGAAAGACAGAGAGGAAAAGTTCTGCAATGCTATACCACTGGCAAAGTTTCCAGTGTTTGGCAACGTGCCTAGAAGATAAAACCCCAGTGGAAAAGCAAAAAACACAAATCTCCCCATCGAAAAACAAGTATGCAAAACGAGTTTTCTTCCCTTGCATTCTGTTCCTTCCCATTAATGTAATATCCCCTTCCGATCATGTCACTGTCATCAGTGCAATGCGCTCACTTGAGGTAGAGACTGAAGATTTAACAGAGGATCTCAACTACTCTGGGAACTACAGAATCTGTTTCTCTCATGAAATTAACTCTATCCAACACCCAGAGTTAAACTCAAACAAAAGGACTCCCAGCCACAGTCCAGATGAAAAAGCTCAGAGGGAAACATTTTTTGTCAGCCTAATATTCCTTGGGGAACCCTCTTACAGCCCCCAGCTCCCATCTTACACTGGGGCTTCATGCTTGGTCTCTCCTAAGTCCCAAACACGCTAACTCCTAGTCTAAACCAAGGTGTACGCTGAGCCTTAGCCAGAACCACCCAGTCATGGGCTAGACAAAACACTTCTTAGCAGCATATCCTTTCCTTGGGCAGCCCCTTTGAAGCCCTACTCCAATAGAAACTCTAAACTCATGATGAAGGACTCCGTGTGCGTCCTCCTTTGGGACGTGGATAAGATCTTCATCATTAAGCCAAACACCAGCTATGATCTTTGGCTTTCTTGGAAATTTCAGCAGATCCCCCACTGTTATGTTTTGTTATTAGAACCGTAGCTGGGATGAAGGGAGATTATTGTAGTTTCTCATTCAAGTTGCAGGACGCTGCAGGTAAGATAAGGCTAAAGGCAGAGGTCTGAGACATACTCTGAAGTTTGTGAATGCCCAACTGAAAGGGAAAATACTGAAAGCTGAGTCAGCAGCAAGGTACAGCCACATAGAGAAACCATGATCATTACAATAGGAATGAGAGGGGAAGAAAAGGGAGAAAAATTGCTGAGAAGGACTATATGCAAAGGTCATTCAAAGAGCATGGAGATATAACCCAAGAAATAGTAAGAAATCAGTCACATTAAATTTATTTTCAAAAACACTGACGATGTTAAAATGGACATCATGATTCTATCTTGGATCATCACTTTTTGGCATGAGGGCATCTCACTTCCCATTTTTCTTAAGTGCTTGCAACTGGGATTTACCTTCTCATGTTAGGGTAAAACTCATGAGACTGCTAGATTTCAGCCACTGTGAGGATTCCGGTTCCTGACCATAACTCTCCATTATGGAAGGAATTATCATGACAAACAGGTTAGCTGGCCCTCCAGTAGATCACCTGGATTGTGTTAACTGTGTCTGTAGTGCTGGGCTATGATGAAAATAGAAGATTTTCTGGACCAAGGAGAGTAAAGAATTACTGCAATTAGAGCAGTCTTGGGTGAGGAGAAAGAAAAATAGATACTGTATATATACCGAAACCAAATATATCCCAGTCTCTTCTGGAATACAGAAAGCTTGTGCAATAGCTAAAACAAATAAAGGAAAGCTTCAACAGTATATAAATTTTACATTTTAAATGCCTCAAAATCTACAGTCATAGAAAGCTGTAGCTGCAAACTCAAGAATCCCAAAGCTAGGAGATGGCAATATAAGTATTGTTTTCATGGCATCCACTCAGCCATTTTCAGGAAAATCCAGTACGATACCATCTTTAATTACATGGCCACATCTACTGCTTCCTACAGTGTTAATATGAATGCTGCTCACTGAATAGTTACCCTCTATTTTGTTTTGTCATTGCGTAAATGGAGTTTATTTACCGTGCATTGTTTAGTCTCTGCTCTCAATACAAGTCATAAAATTACATGAATGGCTAATTTCCTAGCAGCTTCTATTACAGTGTTCATGACTATAATATCCGAATGCTTTACGAACATTCATTAATTTCTTTTTGTGGCACTTTTGCTTGTACAATATTTTTTACAGTGGAGAAACATCACAGAAAGGGACTAAGGCAGTAAGACATTACTGTAAGCATTTTCTACTAATTTTGGAGGTCCAATTTGAAATGCCTAGGGCCTACCTTTCAGGGAATTTAGCATCATACAGTATGTAGCAGTTTATACAGAGATCAATAGCTGCTCACTTCTTTGTCACAGAAGACAAGGAGAGATGCATGGAAAGCTAAAGAGGCAGAGAAAGAGAGACAGAGAGACCCTCCAAGGTCTTATTCAACTGCTTTCATCATATGACCATCCGGTGATCACTGCCCTTACTCAGCACATGGAAACCTGAACAGGCTTTCCTGCGCCACTCTCCACTGCCATCATCCCTGCAGGACAAAGAGGGCTGCTGAGCCAGCTTTTAATCCTGTGCCAGGTCTGCAGTCTGCTGTGGGTAAACATCAGCGCAGAAGCAGCGACAGAAGTTTACCAAGGGCATCACCAGCACATCCCCTCTGTGCTGAGGGGAAGGCCCCAAGCACTTGCTGGGTTTTCCCAAAATATCAGAAATATAGAATGCAGCTGTCATATTCAAATGAATCTGTTCTGTTACCACATTTTATTTTCATAGGCTTGGTTAATTTAAAGCAATTTTTTTCAGAGACAGCGAAAAAGCACACACTGTTAATACAGCAATCTCCCCTACCAAATACCAAGCTTTTCCTCCAAAGTACATGCACACAGGATTTCTCATATTGTTCTGAGCCACATTTTTTGCTTTCCAGGAGAAAGAGGCAGCTTGTGCCTGGTACCAACTCTGGAAAATTCATATCCAATCAGATAAAGCCTGGAATAATTACAAGCAACTAAACAAGTTCTTATGATAGAAAATATTAGGCTCCCTTAATTATAAGACTAATGAAGTAGTATAATTTCTCCCAGAGCTGACATTTCAAGAAATTAGGAAGTATCACTGCAGAGCTGAAAGCCTTCCAGATATAACATAGTTAAGAAACAGATGTGCTTTACAAATGATGAACTGCGTGCATGAAGGAGAACATGGGAGATAAACACAAAAAAGAGAAAAATCTGTTGTCAGGTTAAACCATGAAGGTGAAAACTTGATTTCTTTCCAGAGCATTTTCAAAACCACAAGCCTTCCCAGATACGGCACAAGAATCCACATAGTGAAAGGTCCAGGATTACTTTAGGGCTTGCAGACTTTCACTGCGCAGAGGCTGGAAAACCTAAGATTGGGTTTCAGGTGCTTTGGAAACAGAGCCCTTCCTCCTTACTTCCTTCTACAGGCTTCCCTGGGACTGTTTTTAATGCTGTCTGTCTCTCATTGGCATTTATTATCAGACACTGAAGGATGCTTGGGACAAGGACAAAATTTAAGAGGAAGGAATTCAACGGTAGTGATAAAGGAATGCATAGGACACTGCAGGAGGGAGGAAGAAAACAGGACAGTAAAAACTCAAAGCAGAGAGGACCCTAGAATATTATCAAGCAGATGGATGGAGAGAAGGGAGAAAGCCAGAGCTAAGAAGCAGCAATGAAGAGAAAATAAAGACAAGACAAAACTGAGGACTGCGTTTATTGCCCAGGAGCTATAACCTGCTGCTGCCTGAGCTGCTGCACCTGCTCAGCAAAGGCTAGTTTCCAGCTTACCCTGCTCCCGCGGGGCATGTGTCTTTGGCAGCGATTTCAGTCCTTCTTGGGGAAACAATTTCACAGAATAGCTCCTGAACCAATTTCACAGACTAACTCTCACTGTAAGGATTTCTGTCTACAGATCTTTTCCCTTTCCCATTCTCGTGTTTGTACTTGCCAAGAGAATACATTCATTTCCATCATATATTTATTGACTCAAGGCCACCACTAAATGTGCTGGTTTAAACCTTACTCACTAAAGTACCATTAGCCACAACTGAGTCAGACAATCAGTTAGTATCAGTTAAAATCTTAACACACTGCAGAAAGTACCTGACTTCGACAACATTTGAAACAAAAAATCATTTAAAATGTACACGTATGGTGACACAGCTCACTTCTGATTACTTATTTACCATAATCAGAAACTAGTTTCCTCCAAGTGAAACTAGAAATTCAGGTTTTCAGGGATGGTTATATAGGTCAGCACACTTAATCTTTGGCAGCCAAAATGGATTTGCTTCGTACATAAAGATCTGAGTCATGAGTATTGCTCAAATCCTTGTTGTTGAATAACTTATCACAAACTATAACAAAGAACATCCACACGCATTGTGTGTGGGGCCTGGAGCTTTTAAGTCTTTCCACAATAAGTGGAATAACCCCGTTTTTCTTTCCATGAGGGAAAACACGGAACATGTGTACAGTTGTGAAAAACTAACAGCTCCTTTCCACACTATGTAAACAGCAGATATCTATAAAAATAACAGAGCAGCATTAGTTTATGTTATGTACATAACGTACGTATGTTGAAGTCTGCCGGTATGTTTGGAAGTGACAGTCTGACTGTAGCAACACACTCGAAGTTCCACCGTGTTTTCCGTATTTCAAGATCAACAGCGTGACTTTTCCCTAAATAACCATTACAATGCGAAATACACAGTTTTGGAAAATAACAGATCCCATTTTACCCTTGGCTTTTGGATAACATTTTGCTAATGTTCTTGCCAACAAATTACAGCTGATTGGTAGGTGTTTTTCCATAAATACTAAATTTATGTTAGACTTGAGAGTTTTATTGGTGAGATGGCAGAATATAGGAGGTGATAAAGGAAGAGAGCAAAAAAAAGAGAAAGAAGATTAAATTACACATCTCCATATATTTTCTAAACAACATATTATAGCTTAACTTGAGAAGGTACTAAATGTGAAAAATTTTCAAATTTAAGGGATTTTTTAGTTCTGTTTGCAAGTAGAGTTTCCAGTAAAACATAACCATTTTTTCTTTCATTTTTGTTCAGAAAGGATTAAGTTAGCTGAAAACAATACACAACCAAGTAATACCCTTCGTTTTGTTTCAGCCCATGTTAAATATTTTGATTTCATACAAAACGAAGGACTCTTGAGAAACATTGCTGCATCTATCTTTCAGGAAGAGGTTGCCATTTTTCCTTTCTCTGTTCCCATACTTTTTTGATCCTGACCAAGAGCACTAGGACACCAGGGACACATTCATCCACACAGCAAGGGATCTTTAATTAAAATGAGGCAATTTAAACCTATGTCTCTAACATACCATAGTCACTATTTTGCTGGAACATACAACGTGCATAGTAATGTGGAGAACACACATCCCACTGTAACAACAAAGGCAGTCATTTTGGGACTGAACTACATGAGCTACTGCTAAAATTAGGCAGGACCTTTGCTACCTTTTCTTTTTAGCAAGATGGGAAATTGCAGGTTATTGCTAGAAAAAAATCTTTATACTTGTAGATTCAAGGACCAGATTTGCCACACTTATATTGCATAGTGTCTTTCTAAAAAAATGGTTTTAATTTTACTACTCACTGAAAACTTGACTCTAACACTAAAGAGTAGCTTACTCCACACAATCACAATGACTGCAACGTAACCACAGCAAACGTGTGAAAATACCACCTGCCCAGACAGACTTTGTGCATACCTGACACCCAAAAGGAGCCCTAGGCTGCACTAACAGATCACTGGGGGAGCCCAGCTGAAAAAACTGCAGGAGATTATTAGCTCTTGAGAAGAGGGCAGCAGAGGTGTCAGAAAGGACTCCAAGCCTCTAAAGTCTGTTTGGGTCTAAGAATTATCTTTGTTTTGTGTTACTCCATTGTTTTTGTTAGAAATAATAAACTGTGCCCTACAGTAAGGGCCTGCCAGGGCTTTAGGGACTCTTACAGTAAGTAACTGCGTGGGATTGTTTGAATAAGGTAATGTTTAATGGTGAGTAAGCGTGATAAAACCCACCACAGAGGTAGGCATTTCCTCTTGCAGTCTAGAACAAATTTACTGTCTTGAAAATGTAAACGCAAAGATTACTTGGGCACTAGTCTAAAAAAATCCATGACACATTGTGTATAAACCTTTTTAGTAAGTACTTCAGTAGGCCATAACCATACTGTTGTACAATTCTGTTGTAACAGATTATGCATAATACTACACTATTTTTTCAGTAGTTGATAATAGCAGTTGACCATGCTGGAAACATGGAAATGAATTTGCTGTGAGTCTGCTTCAGCATGACAAACCGTTGGCTACCCTGGCACTCACTAATGACTGTGAAGTGACTACTTCTCCTGTAGGAACAGTATTACAAGGCCAAGTGATGAGCTCTGTAAATTAGTATAGCTCAACCAATACTAGTTTCACTGCACAATAGGAATAAAAGATAATAAACCAGCAACCAAATCACAATCTGATCAAGTTCATTTGAGGAAATCTCCATATATAAATCCCATCCTATGAGGCCCCACTTCACTATTGCATAATTAATTTCAACGTTTTCATTCATCCTCCACAATATTGGCCAACTGCATGCTGCTTTACTTAATCTGCTCTGAAGTTCTTCTATATGAGAAAAAAACTCCCGTAGATGAATGTGATATTATGTAACTAAAACACCACAGAAAAAGTAATGTAAGTCCCTGGTATTTCTCCAATTTAAGGAAATAAAATCAATCAAATTTGCTCCCAGTAGTGGCTTTTTACCTGTATAAATACTTCATTGCATTTAAAACTTGTTCTAAAACAACTTGTATTTGAGTCAATAAAAGGTTACCACTGGCTTTAATGGGCATTGCTTTGGGATGTTGAGTGTGAAATACAGACATATAATCAACTCCTTTTAAAAAAACCCACAACTTAAAATATGTTCCTCAGACCCTATTTCTGCTGCATAGAGTCTTCCAAATAGTGTTGTAAAATTTTGCATCAGTGCTAGTACCTGTATGCATTTGTTAACACATACACGAACAAAAGTACTGATATACTGCCATAATATACTCTAAAAGTAGCAATAACTCTGCTATTCATAATAACTGAGGAACAAAGTTGAAACCTTGAGGTAGCCTTAATGTTAGCATGGTACAGAGAACACTAATAACATCAATTGATTTAACATTAAGGGAAACTCAAAGGTACAAGAAAACGTTCCATCATATGTTCACTTAAACCATTACAGCTTCCAAAAGCACTCAATTGATTTTCTTGAGAAAATCATTCCCGAGAAATTATTTTCTTTTCTCACAGGGAAACTCACCTCAGTACAGAAGTAATACAGAAACCCTTGGAAACAAAAAGCCTCTCTTGCCTGCACAGGACACTGGTGGCAGAGCAGATCTCCCCATCCATTTTGGGCAGCGCTGGTCTCCTGGACATTCACTTGGACACATACCTCCTCGGCCTGTTGCCAGAAGTCTGAGTAGACTCATTCCCTCTCTCGGGTCAACTTTCAGTGTAGAACAACCAGGTCACTCTGTCCCCAGGGGGACTCGGAAAGGAACTGTACAGTCTGGCACCCCCCAGTGACCCTGAGCCAAAGGGCAGAATGGTTCTTTCAAATGGGTACAAATGGTCTCCCAGTTTTCAGGGTCACTTTTTCAGGGTGACTGATGGAAGGGTAATACACTAAAGACACCTTTGACTTCCAGAAGTAGAGTTGGATCACACTGAACTCTATATCAGTATGTGCACTATCAGCCCAAGACCCACACTAATGTTTTATTTTCTAAGAGACCACAACACCCTATCAGAAAGGTGTGTCAGCATCAGTTTCTGACTGATTTTTCAAACACTTTAGCTCTGTAATAAGAACAAGATCTCATTTTCTCTTTTCTTTCCCTGCAAGTATTCAGAAAACTAATAATTATCTTTCCAAGCTTATGAAGTTGCCATTCTGGAACAGCAAAAAACGTCACGTGATTTTCTATGGATAAAAATTATACCGATTCATATGTGTCAGTGGCCAAGAACGTATACACGCTTCCAAACATTCGTAAGTCTATAGGAGTTTGGAGAAAGCATACAATAAAAGGAACAGAAAGCCAAGACTCTTTTTTTGAAGTAGAGGTAAAGGAGACCAATAAGGGGATTTAGGAGCACCCACCTACTCCAGCCACTATGGCCCACAGACCTCCTGCTTGGCTGCTGGAGGGATGCGGCTGCCACTTTCTTGTTTCAACCTGCAGTGAAACTGAGCACGTGTCTCAGAGACCCACAGAGAGGACATGGATGCAGCCAGTCACGCAGACTGCCACAGGCAAGGTACTCCCTTCAACAGCAACCACGCACAGCACTCCCATAAAACACAAGCACAGTCCCCTCCTCCTCCTCCTCTTCAGCTGACAGAGCCAGAAGGTGACTAGTGACAGTGCACACGCACACACTCTGGATTCACAAGCACATTTGTGGATCCCCTCCTCAAATATTGGCACAGTCCATCTCTCCAGCCAACAGCCCTGCCCCGTTCACAGTCTGTCTTACCCACGCTTGCCTCACATTCACCCCTCCCCTCAGCAGCTGGTTTCAAGCCGTACCCCAGTGGCTGGTGGCCAAGACCCTCACCCACTACAGCATCTGGCACTGAGACCCCTCTCGCTCCAGTGGCTGACACCACAGGCCAGAGTCACCTACACCACAGCTCTGACTCCAGTTGCTGGCCCAATACCTAGCCCCATTTTATACACGAACAGCACAATTTATACCTCTTTCTGCCTACCTCCTCTTTGCTTCTCCCTGATCCTTTTTCCCTAAACCTTGCCTCATCACTTGACATAGCCCAGATAGACCCCAGATTTGCATCCTTATCAGCTGCAAAGTCCAAGTTTGACCTCTTTTTCTTGATAGCCTATCAATTAATACAGCTGACTAAGATTATTTCTAATGATTGTCTTTGTTAACTTCAATCAGTCAGGTTTGGTGTCTCTATGTGTTTGCCTCCTTCCTTTTCCTTAGTGCAAGGTCCTCAGATAATCTTCCTGAAAAAGAAATATTCCCATGTTTCACCCCTTATCGGTGAGCATGACTAAGCAGGCTTGTTTCCATCATACCTCCCTTCTCACGTTTCCCTCAGATTTGTCTCTGAATGTTCTTGAACGTGTATGGCTCCTTACACCATATACCCTTAGAGGAGCAGAGGCTCCTTCCGTATACCCTTACAGAGACTTCCACTAACTGAAAAGATCGGTAGTCTTAAAAGGAAGGTTGAGGTTTGCGAGTTCTCATAATTCCTGAAATTTCTTTTTTTTTCTTCTTTTGCAGCAAGGTTTGAAAAGGTGTACTGCTATAAATAAATAAAAACGTTATTAATTAAATTAGCAATATATCTGCTTTAGTGAGAGGAAGCTAAGGGAAAGTGTTTACTGTTACTGCAGATGATAAATTTATAATGTAAAATATTATAGAAAGTAGAGTAGCCTGCATTGAAGTAATGAAAATGTCAATTACTGCAATCCTTTCTGGAACCATTGCTTATTATTTAAGTCACTCTTTTGTTTTTCCAGTTTTCGTTGATTAAGATTAGTGTACCAGCACAGAAAACATACATATTTCTATTTGGTCTAAGTGGTAAAGAAAAGGAATGCATTAATGAATCAATATTTTGTTTGATCTTCTGAAAAGCTAATTCTAGATGAATTCTAGGCATGTCTGGAGAACTGAAAACTGCAAAGATGTAGATTTCCATTCTAATTTCTTTTAACTCTTATGGGTTGTTTTACATAGTTATGAGGTGCAAAGCTGTGTGTTAACATTTAAGAAAACTCCAATGAAGAATAAACTTCTTAACTAAAGAAGTTTAATCTCTCATTTATAAAGTTCTAACACAAGAAGGGTCTTCAAATATGTCCAATATGGTACTATTGAAAAATCATTGCAAATTGTTTTTTCATCTTACATGCAGTAGTAAACATGTAATAATATTTTGTGATTTTAAAAATATCACCTAATAAATTACATCCTTTCTTTGTTATGCATACTTTGCTTGCATAACTTGAACAAAACATTTTATGACAGAAAAACATCTGAATACTGAATAATCATATTTTCTCTATGAATCTGTTTTTTTCCTAATAGCCTGGTCTTTGCCTACAGACAGAAATAAAGAATTGTGCAGTGTCAACACCTATGCTTTTGCTAAACAGACTCGATAATAGGTCCGTAATTAGACATGGCAGTGATGTACCCTCTGACATTGCTTATACAACAGTTCCAGCCTCTGGTGAAGTACAAAGGGAACAGTTCATAGAATGTGGATGGGCCAGTGCAGTTTTCATAAAATCCTTTCTGAAATAGAATAATGGGGCTAGAGGGACCATTAGTTTGACCTTGTAGGGTATCTCTTATATTTTTATGACTTAATCTCTTCCATACAGATACGATCCTACACAAAGAAAGCCCCAAAGTCCTCTATAACCAACAGTGTTTTTTACATGTTACAAAATAATTCTTCACAGAGATACCTGACCTAGTTTGTTTAAAATCAGCCCATCTTTAGGACTTCTTAGTCTGGCTGAACTGTTGGTTACTATTTTTCAGTTCTAAACCTGCTCAGAGATCAGTCAGCTCTGTACAGCTCTGTATTGTGCTGCGCAGAAAGCCATCAAAGAAAACTATTGAGGGAACAGTAACCATTGTGCAATACCTGGTGGATGTTTTTGCAAAAATGTTTGCAAAACCAGCCAATCTAGGCTAGCACACACAATGCTTATTCCTACTGAGTCTGAAGAAAAACATTGGATGGGACTATTGAGTTATTCTGATCAGTATATCGTCTTTGTTTTTCTAAAAGGCACTGTAAAGGCCACCTGGGTTTCACAGTGCCCTAAGAAAAGCTAACTGGCTATGTTTGCAGGTTTTAACTGTACTGGTTTTGGTCTTCACAAGATTCATTGTCAAATCTTTCACAACAGGGTAATGGAAACTAGGATGTAATGATTATAATGTGTAATGTACACACTAATTTCAAATAAAGGTCAAGGTAGGAAGAAATTTCTGCATTTCTCAGAATTTGAATAGAAAATAGTATATTTTAAAAACCTCATTGCCAGAAAATAGGAGACCTAAATTAGACAAGCTTACGTGAATTGTTCATCTACAATGCCGTAATTCCTTCCACCTTTCTGAGCAGAGACACACATTTTCTGGACATGGTTATACACATGGATGCATAAATATTACTGGTACTTGACAAAATCTGACATTTCACAGCTCTGGAAACCATCTCGTTTTGTGTTGTGTACCTTTGCATATTTAAGAAATAAGCATAAATGAAGACAAAGTTTGAGATGTGTTTGAAGACAGCACTGGAATTTTCAACCACAACTAAAGAAATTAAGTGATTGAATTCATGGTCTTTTTGTAGTATTCAATCATTTAAATTCAAGAGAGGCACTCCAAAACACTCATGGCAGTTCCAAACTTAGGGTACTTTAGATGCTATCAACACAAGGTCAAAAAACATCAAAAGGATGATCTTCCGGCTTTTCAATACACACTCTGTCTCACAGGACTGTTTTACATGGTCTTAAAAGTATCAGTCACAAACTTTCTCTATGCTGTGTGTGTACGCACATAAAAAAGCACACACCTAAAGTACTCTGAAAGAAAAAATGGAATTTCAAATGACTTCACATACAGCCATTTCAATGACTTATAATTAATACATATTTTGGTAATAAGAAACCTTTTCTACCAAAACCTATATAACAATAGCTCTTCTACTTAACGTAACAGGTTCCAAGAATGTGAGAACAACCTACTATTACTTCCTGTAGTCATGTTAGCAATTAACAGTTTTCACAAGTTCATTTTGTTACAAGGGTTACTGCTGATTCTGGTGGTGTCCTCATGCGTTTGTACTGTAAAAGGGAGGAGTTAAGAGACAGAGAGAAAGCGCACAGAAACCACAGTGATTACACTCAGTTTTCTGAGGTATTCAGCAGAATCTAAGGTTTCACTTTAAAAAGAGCCTCTCAACGTTTTGGCTCTAAATACCACTTTGAAAAATGACCCACATGAACCAAAGAAACCCCATAAACCTGACTTTGCAGAAAGTCTGAAACAGGTCAGCCCAGGGGACGTGCCATTGTTCATATATAGTAACTCAGATTCAGTCAATGTACGAAATAGTTAAAGCTGAGTCAGGTCACAGAAGGTGAAGGAATTATGGAGATTGACAAAAATAACCTACAAGTCACTTCTGCTTTCAAAGGGTTGTTTAAAAAGCTCATTGTGGAATTGACTGGTGAGGTTTCATTGATTAGGTCTGGGGCTCGGTTTCCACCAGCTGGGAAATACCTACATAAGAAATCTCTCTGAAATAAGGAATGTTTCTGCAACTGGCAAAACTTAAAAGTAATTGCTATGATCTTCTTTGACCTGATCTACTAGGAATTTGTGTAGATTTACTTCCCTTAGCAATGCAGTCTTGTGTCAATAATGTTGGCATGAACATATGGAATTAAGTTGACTTTCAATAAACATCCAACAGGTCCATGAGGATGGCAGGCGAGAGCCCCCTTTAACTACACTCCACCTTTCCTCTAGAGAACAAGAATTTTTTTTATTTTTGCTTCATTAAAATTAACTGTACAGCTGCGCTGTATTTGTTACCCATAACAATTTCCACTATGTGGTTTCCTTGTTTAGTTAAAACAACTGTCAGTAATAAAATAAAGGGCAGGTGAATGCGTTACTATGGTTCCTGTTTATAGTACAGAATAACAATCACAGAAGAGCACAGAGATAGGAAGGTCACACTCCTTGCCAAGGAAATTTATATCTTTTAATTCCAATTTTGGTGTTAGTTGAATCACTCTTTCTGATCATCCTTTGTTGGACATGCAAGCTAAATTATACATTCTTTGCTTTCCTTTTTCTAAGTGTTACGTGTCTAAACCCAGAAAGAAGAGCATTCCAAAGTCACGGGATGCAGCAAATACAACCTCATTCAAACTTCCTTAGAAATGAAAAATCTATCTGGCTCGTGGTTTTGACCGCTGCCTGTGATGCAGAGGGAAGAAAAGCACTAAGTGTTCTTACAGTTGCTAATTTATCATTAGCATAGTCTGAGTCTGCTTTTGGTTAGATATTACGTGAAATAACATTTTTGCAGTAACAGATTTATTCATGAAGGGAAAGTTCACTGCACGAATACAGTCTTCTAGGTGAATGCTTCCACTCCCTGGCTGCCCTGTCCCATCCCTTGTCCCAGGAAGGGCCAGGAGCACACACCTGTCTTCCGAGACACTGGGCACAATCCCTTCACAATCCCTCCACCCTGACGGGTTGTTATTACACAAGGAGTACTGCAGGTGCTAGAAAAGATCAGCAGTAAGAAGATGCTTTACTGGTAAATATATAAAACGAAGGGCCTTCTTTCCTCAGTCTGTCCGAAACAGCCTTTGTGGTAGCAGGTGTGCATTTCTTATACTTACTTAATCTCATGCAGTCCACATATAGACTATAGTGCTGCATCAGGCAGAACCCAAGCCATGGATTTATGATTTTTTCCCCGTCTCCAGCTCACATAGAATGTTAGAATGATTTCATCCGAGTCATTCACACTGGAAGGGATCGCTCAAGCCAAATGACGGAAGCAAGAGAAACCTCTTTTGAGATATCATGCACAAATAGAAAGTATTTGCCTTTTGGTATAAGTTACTTATATAATATAAATATATTAGCAAAATATAATATAAACAAAGCCTCTCTTCAACTTTAGCATACGATTCCTACCAATAAACTTTGGTCTGAGGAAAGCAACACAGTAATCTCATTCTTTCTCAGTGCTTCTTGAACATTCTGATAGCCAAGGACACACCAAAATTCTTTGTTATAAATAATATTTAATTTTTGTTTTCCCCAGACTAAAAATAGTGCACATCCTTCCCGCTCTTTCATCCAGTTATTGATCCCCCTTATCAGCACTACCTCAGTCATATTGGATGGAGTCAAAGACACTTCCAGTAAGAAAAACTGTTATCTAAATGAGGACAAGAAAGAAAAGTTTCTCACTTTCCTTCTCACTTTACTTCATTCTCTTTCTTTCCAAGGAAAAGTTGAAAAAAAGCCTTCCTCCCTGAAAAAATTCACAGACACTTCAGTGATGAGACAAAATGGTCTGCGGCAGCCCTTGCAGAGAACAAGCAATTACCTGGCATTATCATCTGCCGAACAGACAACACAGAGCCAGATGGACTTACTGATCTCTAACTGGCTCTGCAATACAGACCATGTCAAATTCTTGATTAAAAAAAAAGGCATAGATATATTTTGTTGTTAATAATCTTGAAGGTTACAGTCAAAACTGAAATGATTAGCAAAAGAAATTTGGCTGCTCTGCATGCAGCTTTCAAGCATATATTGGCTGAACTTACATAGTGGACCTGTCATCTCTAAGTTGTTCCATGACGTGTAGACTATTTCATGTTCCTCTCTCCCTTTATTTAAGTGAATTTATGGAGTATCCATGCATGTATATGCATGTCAATTTAAAAAAAAAAAATTATACACACTTATGCTGAAATCAGTTGCTAAAGAATACGGCCAGTTTGGTTTTCTCCCCAAGCTTCCCAAGAGTCTTCCCACAAATCAAGTCTGTTTTCCAGGACAGTCTAGAAAGTTTGGCTTGATCTAATAAAATGGAGATCAGTCCAGAAATAAGCTAAAATTCCCATTGTCTCTGTAGACATATAGAAGCAAGCTGGTGCTAGGGGATGTGCCTTTAACTAGCTCAAAGGCTCCTGATTAGCTGTGCCTGGCAAAGCATAAACAACACACTGCAAATGCATGATATATATGCAATTTGGCAGGTGAACATGTGGTAGAGATTGTAAGTCTTCCATTCTTTGTCAGTTCCAGACCATAAAGGGCTGGTGTAAAGGATGGAATAAAATCTTTTCCCGTTTCCACAAATGTCTATATCACGGCCATGAGCAACTGGCCAACACCAAAGAAGAGTGCTAATTAAAATCAAAATTCAAAGATGAAAGAAGTTAAATTTAAAGTTCAGGCCAAGAATATAATTAAAGCACTGAATTTTAATTAAAGAGACATTAAAATAACTTTTTTTCATCCTCATTCTTTTGGTTTAGGGAAAACGGGGGTCAGTTATTTCAAACACCATAATTACTGTTGCTCTTACTGTTTCACTTTGATAACAGAGGTGTGAAATACAGGTGATGGGTGAAAGGGAAGTCTTGGAGGAAATTACAGCAAGGAATATTCCAACTGGATACAAGGGAGAAAAATCCTTACCATAAGGGTGAAAAGCTTAATGGGAAATGGATCGAAGCAAATGGGTATAACTTTATTTTGGCCGTGTTTGTGTTGGGATGACTGGTTCAACTGTCCTTCAGAGGTCCTTTACAACCTGAGTTAGTCTGTGGCTGTACAAACGCATATCTATGTGGCCTGACAGCAGGCAGTCTTAAATACCTATTTTTTTGAAGGTCCCTAAAGCCACCTGCCTTAGTAGGAAAATCTGAGGAAAGACAACTTGTTTAGCCAGATAAGATTTGGTACGAAACTAAAAACTTGTCAAACATTTTGGATAAATGGCTTCATCTGAGCTATAAAAGCTCTCCACTTCTTCCTCTGCTAACAATCTATAAAGAAAAATCTTTTGGCAAAACTTGGTCTTTATTAATAAAGGAAGAAAGGTATATAAAAAGTAGAATAAAATTGATTGTGTAACAAGAAAAAAACAGAGGTTATGCAATAGTGCACTTCGGCAAAGTTAACTCTGTATTTGATGCTGAAGGTATAGAAAGATAAAAGGGACCTTAAGAGCTGAGACTTTGTTGTATAACTGAGCAAAATTACTTTCAAAGTATTAACAGCAAGCAGAAATCTCAGATGACTTGCAATGACTTGTAATAAAACTACTTCTTGAGAGAGAGCAAAGGCCAAGATGAGTTGAATTAGAGCCTACCACCATTTCTCTAGTGGTTCAGAAAATGCCTTCCCTGCAGATTAATTTCTGCAATTGGAAGAATTCTTTTGAACATGACCATTGAAAGGGTTGTCTGCCTGAATACAGAAACAGAAACAGCTGGTGAAAGTCCGGAAATTAAGGTCTTCAGGTTAGAGGAGAATCTTACAGTTGCCCTAAGATGCCTTTAGCACAAATCCTACGGCTGATAAAAGACTGGCATAAACATATCTAAGCCAATTTTCCTTGCCCGAGGCAGTACAGTGCGCAGATCAGATCAGAGATGATGTTTCAGGTCCAAATAAGATTTAACTAAAAAGCTGCAACACCATCCCTCTAAACTCATCATTAATTCTGAGACTAATAATGAATGCCATTTCTGCTGTCTCTTTCCACACTGATAATTTTGGTCAAAACATACCTCTGGAACTGCAGTCAGACCTATTTCAGCAAACGCTGCCTCTAACTGCAACACACATAAGTTACTCTGCATCCCAGGCTGACTCAGACCTTACTCATCCAAGTAACTGATTTTATGTGATTTCTACTTTAGTTCAGAATATTAAGTAAGATGGAACATGTTTTGAAGGGGCAGAAAAACATGGTCTGCATAATTAAACTCCGTGAAAGTTTAACAAATTCCATTTGTATTCTGTTGCTATATCCACTCTTTTGCCCTTTGCTCCAGTTAAGTTTGTTCTGAGAGTAAAGATTTGCTTCCAAAGAAGAAACAAATAATGTAGAGGAAAACATAAAAAAACTTAACTGTTCAAGACTCATCCATCATTTTTAAGAAGATGTAACAGGTATAAGGGTAACTTCCTGAAACTCTGGTTAATTTATAACTGCAGCTGTTTAGGCTGAATGCTGTTTGGGGAAAGGGTCATATCGTTTCACTTTCTGCGAAACATCTGACACAGTTATTCAAATCGAAATAATAAATCATCACAGTGGTAACCAAACTGATATTCCCAGATGCTTCTTAAACAGGTGATTAGGGTTTATCAGAAATGATCTAAACCAAAAACAAAACCCTCAACACTCTACCTCTTGTAATTGATTTTCATGTGACCATGCTGTCTTTTCCTTGCCCACACCAACTAGCTCTATCAGTGGCAGGACCACTGGAGGTCGAGTGTGGCAGGGTACTACTCAACAGAGAAAAGGCTGTGACATCCTGTCCCAAACCCATTTATCCTAACTGAAAAGAGACTGTGGTGTGCGTTATGTGGGTTACTCACGGCTCAGCTTCGATGCTCTGGTCAGCAGCTATGTAGTTGGCGGGGACGTAGCCCTGGAGCTGGCGGCCGGGATAAACTGACCCCGCCGGCAGTATGAGCCTAGCATACCACCAGCCCTCGTTGGATGCATCCAGCACTTCAAGCTTATCCCCGGCTCGGAAGCTCAGGTCCTCTTCAGTGCGAGCCTCGTAGTCAAAGAGTGCCACAAATTTGCAAATATTCACCAGATGCTGGTCCGGCAGCGGAGGTAAAGGTTTCTCTTTTACCTTATTGTCTCTGTCTTTTTGTCCTGCCTGGAAGTCATGCCTTACCACAGCAAGGTTGACAAAGACTTGGCCGACTTTCTCATCCTGCTCACCATCTCTCCCACAGAATAAGCACGGGATGTAAGGCTCCAAACAGGCACAGTACTTCCGACAAAAGTTTGCCATCCTGTTCCCTTGTGCCTTCCTCCGCTTCTGCTTTTCTTTCGCTTTTCCCACTTGCGGTACCCTTAGGCCAATTTTTGCACCATCAACATTTTAGCCTCTTGCAGGATTTCTTCTCCCCGTCCTTCTCTGGTGCAAAACGAACCAACTCTTGGCACAGCTGGAAGCTCCTCTCCAAGACCCACGGAGAGCTCATTACAGGCAGCTCCTGGATGGGGAGCGAAACCTGAGTATCCAAGTGCCGCAGCGCACGTGGAGGGAATTTCTCACTTCCTCTTCAAAACAGGAAAGCAACACAACAGCTGGGCTGCGCTCCGGGAACAACAGGGGAGCGAAGAGCCGCTTCTCCCACAGCAGAACAACGAAGTCAGAACATCCGAGCAGGGGAGGCTTCTCAACACTTACTGCTTGGGATGGGCGTTTTCCGGTCTCATATGACGGGATCCTGTCATATGAGCAGCAGCGAATGTCTCTAAAGTCTGTCTTGGTAATGATTAACCAAGCTGACCTGCCTGTTTTCTTAGCAGTCTCCAATGTGGGCAGCTTGAATATTTCTTTTTGTTTCCTGGTTTGTGCCGGCTTCAGTTCACGGTGGGGAGCTCTGCTGGCCTGGGGCCGGCAGACGCCCTCACCTGGAGCGCACCTGCGGCTGCTGCTCTCCCTCACACCCGCTGCGTTCCCCTGCTGAGCATCCGCCCTTCAAAACAGTCCTCTGTTTGGGTTTTTTTTTTCTTTTTTTTTTTTTTTTTAACTGGGTTTGATACTTCTCACAAAGAAAAATAAATTAAAAAAAAAAATATATATGTGGCTTACAGTAATACAGTAATAGGTTTCATTCCTTATTCTGCATTTTAAGGAAACAAAGGCACTAGCCAGAAAATTGCTGTAGGTGGTCAGATAATTGTACTAATCACATATAAAAATGACAGCTGTCTTCCAGTCACCAAGTAAGCCAGTCAAACTAAGTTGAACAGTATATTCCCATTTCTAAAGCACCTACAACCCGGCATGCAGACCGAACGTGGGTGCGTGGATGGCAAAGCAGCCTGGAGAGGTGTGTGCCACGTCCCAGCAGTGCAGCCCGAGCTTTATAAGAGCTGGAAATCACTGCGGTCTGCAAGACACGTAATGCCCAGAGGAGGAAGCACAGGCACAGAAGCCTGTCCGCACCATGAGGTGGCGTTTCAGTAAGAGGCAAACTCTTACAGATAAGAGGTCAAACAAAACCTAACAGATCTGTAGCTTCCTGATGATAAAGAAACCTGGCTCCCAATTTTTTTTCTTTTTTTTTTTTTGATCAGGATTAACTGCTGTTTTCCTAAGCCATTCATACACGTCTCAGCTCCGTTTACAGTTGCTGTTGCTTTACTTTACTAGAAAGAACACCCAATTAAACAGCTTACAAACCAAAGTCACTCGTTTTCATCATGTCTCTCGGTCAGTCCTTTGAATGAGACCAGTGGCACAGGCAGACGCCTACTGATGGAGTAGGGACTGTGGGATGACTGAAAGAATTCTCCACTGAAAGTTTATCACTATCAGGTGCATCTCCATTGAAAAGGGATGAGGAACTGCTTGCTCACTCCTCTTCTGCAATGCTGCAATAGAAACTAAATAAAGGAGAAAGTACCATACACATTAAGCAATCACTACACCCTACAATCTGTAGTGAAGCACCACTGGAAATGATTTTTCCTCACAGCAATTGTTAATCCCTACCCAGATTAAAAGAACACAGATATCTGAGAGATACTTACTTTTTTTAGGTCTGATGGGCAATATCCAAAGTTGAGAAAAGCCTGTGTTGAAAAAGAAACTCTCTTCATTGGTCTTGTTTAAAGAATTATCTAAATTTACTGAAACCAGAGAATATTAGAAAAGATGTATTAAATAATCTGGGTTTTTTCAATTTGTATATTTAATTGGCATTTCCTGAAATGTTTCATGGATCTGGCAACTTGGGCATTAATCGGGCAAAGATTTGCATACACATTTACTGCACAATGTAGTCACATCATGACAATGGAGCCACTTATATCATACAGAACCAATCTCGGGCCCAGCTCTTTTCAGGATCAAGACCCATCTATACATTCACCAATATACATACTCATTAGAAATCACATTGCTTTCACTGACACCACTCAGATAAATATTTAAAACTGTAGCTAGAACGGGATTTAAGCCTACAAACATTTGTGTGTATGAATATCTTATATCAAATAAACCCAGGCATTAAATTCGTCTTCTCTCACGATATTTGCCTGCTTGGCTTTACAAGACAAGAACGACTTTTGCTGGAAGGGATCAATAACTATAAATCAGATTACTTTCTTCCCAACCAACTCTTCAGGATCAATTCTATTTATGAAACAAGTAGACTTTAACAAACAGCCACGAAGATTTTTTTCTTCCAATTCAAAACTCTCCTCCAAAAGAGAGAGGAGTGGGGCTGCTGAGAACTGCTGAGCAGATTCCCAAGGCTGTGTGGGGCAGGACCGTGGCTGAGCTGTGGTGGCCACAGCAAGGGTTTGGTTCCTATCCTGGTGACTTTATTGAAGATTCTCTGCATTCCTGAAAATAAAGCAGTACTTTTTATGTTTTAGAGACTATATAATTTTATCTCAGGCAAGAAAAAAATGAACATGTAATAAAAATGTTCTTGCTGGTTTTACAGAAAAAAATAAAATCTTATAATCCTAATTTTCATGCTCACAGTTTGGAACAAATGAGGATAATCATGTATATTCAGGGCTTTTCAATATAAACTATTGTCTGAGTCCTCTGCACTGGTATTCCATATAATTAAACAGGATAATATTTGCAGCACCTATTCCTGGGCTTAATTTAGTTCTTTTGCTTTGCATTCCACTATGTTTTCTTTTTGCAAAAGGAGGCCAAACAGATCTGTATTGCTTACTGCTCTTCTGTAACTTTACTTAATTTGCTTTGGAGGCTGAGAGTCAAACCAGAAATTGTCCAAATACATAAGCTACTGGATGTAAAGTGACTGTGAAAGACTTAATCAGAGATATTGATTAATTTTATTAGCAAAAATGCTTTGAAAAGGACACAAGTCTCACCTCATTCTTACAGCCAACAGTAGCTAGCAAGAAAGATTAATTTATTATGACCAGAGTGGCACATTTACAGTATAGGTACTGAAATTTAGTATTCTGTTCCCCTTATTATTTTAAAACAAAAAATCATTAATACTGCAAATAGTTTCTTGAAATATGTAAAACCTTAAAACAAAGATGTATCATTTACAATCTGTGTCTGACAATCATATAAAATTAGTTTTCAAAAAAAGGAAACAAATTATTCAATCAAGTAGTACTTTCCTCCTTCAAACTATGTAATTCCCCATTGTTTTTAAAGTAGATTTCCTTGTTTCATGAAGGAAAAAGGTCCCAACTCCTGCTATAAGTATGAGGATGACAGATATCTGCAGTTATTTTTTTGTCTTTTATATGTTGCTTACAAAGTCCTATATAAGTAAGACTCTTGCAAGGAGCCTTACCCCTGCTTAAAGGATTAATTTGCGGTCCCCTAAATCCATTAAATCAAATTCTAATTAACTTAAAATCAATATTCTTTAGGCCTTGCTTATTCTACAAAACAATCATGTTTAAACATGGTGGTGAAACATATTTCTCTTAGCCGCCTGAATGGACAAAAAATAATGTATTAATATGATATGTTTTAGTAAGCCTAGTGCAAACTTAATCTGCAACACTGATATTAATTGAAGTGCTCTTGGAATGAGGTACTGCTCTGCATGAATTAAGGTATCAGACTGAGTCGTATTAAATAAGTACAGATAAGGTTTGAATCTATAATATTTCAAAAATCTTGGTTCAATAGAATTTCAATTTGTATTCCATGCTTTCGAAAACTATTTTGTTTGAATTTTCATTACAGATATTTCCTATTTTTATTGATTTGTATGTGCTCTGTATTGAACTATTGGTATAATTACATAAAACCTTTGAGTTTTAGAAAAAAAAGAACCCTCCTGCATCTCATAAATATGCAGCACCATATTTCAGAGACAGGGAATGAACATCAGTGAACATCAGGCTTTCGTACTGATGATACATGATGTTTGAAATAATTCCCCTATGCCATGCAGAGAAGAATTACAGTCAGAACAGTTCTCTGCTGGGGAAAAAAAAGAAAAAAGAATATTCCAAGGCAATATCCACTAAGAGTTTTGTTAAGAAATATGAGTCAGTTCAAACTGGAAATTGAAAAAGGGAATGTTTTTTCTTAATAATAAGATGAGATCACAACAGAAACAAACATTTTCCTCTGCAATTGTGTTGAATTTGTAAGGAGGAAAACAATCCATATGGGAAAATGAGAAATTAAGATATAAAATACAAGAATCATAATTAAATAATGTATGAAACTGCTGCCTGTAATATCACTTTCTATATTGTATAATCTTTTTCAAGTTGGTAGTTATACTGCTGCATTAATATATGCTAATTTAAATATTTGATATAATATACTTGCTTAGAAAAACATCTTAATGCGTTATGATAAAGCAAGTCAAATATTCCAGCAAAGTAAAGTATTCAAATAGTATGATCTTTAAAGAAATTAGAAGAAAAGCATACTGCTCCGAATCTGTGCTTGGGAAATAATTTAAATTGTTAAACATTTTAAAGTTGCACTGTATTTTTAAAGTAACAAATTGAAATGAAGCACAGTGATTTTTTTATTACAGCTGTCTTTTCAGCTATATTTCTTTCCATTTGCACATTAGAATGGAACACATTACCACCACTTTGTAGCTTTTTTATAATCCTTTTCATCAGCACTTCCATTTTGTTTCTGTAATTTGCAAATTGCCATTCTTTTCAAAATGAAAATAACTTATGTGTGTAATTTTACTCTTGACAAAATTGTTTACTCTTATTGATTAATCACATTCCTGGTTTTGTATATTATCTTAAACCATAAATCCACAAAGACGTAGAGTTGTATTTGGTTCGGCATTTTCCAACGTTAAATCTTTTGCATTTGTAATGAGAAAACTCTGGCTATTTATTTTCATAAGGCTGATCCAGTAATCCATCTCTACTCTAGAAAGCATTAAAAGTACATTTTCAAGTGCTTCAGTGATGAGGGTTGCTTATTTTTTAACTGAGTTGGGGCCTAAAACAGGCTACGTCTGACAGCAAATGAACACAGAGGAAAAAGGCTCTGTCAAGGGGTGACAGAACAGAGACTTTCTCTACTTGCTCAAACAATCAGATCTCACTCTGCTTAAATTTAATGCGAGTTTTGCCATTATCGGCAATGCACCAGACCTCAGCCATTACTTTTCATTTTATCATACATTATTCTAAATGATATACAGCCCGTAGTGTTTAAATTGTAAGTTAATTTGCTTTCTGTGAAACAACCTTTCTGGATAAAACCACGCTGTGGCTCTCTAAGGCATGAAAAATACTTCTAATTGAATCTGTCTCTGGGTGGGAAAAAATATCACTGAACATGACTTTACCATTCTTTAAAAAAAAAGTATTCCAAAACCAACCCTGTTATGGGTAGTTTTTAAATTTAGAAAGTGTATATATTAATGAAGATTTTATGATGGGTCAAGATAATTTCTCACATAACTCTAGCCAACTATGCATGCTCTGACATGGATGACTTATGAACATGATTTACCATCCTTATCTTCAGAAGTTGAAAATGCATCAGGAGGAGCAGAGTAGTACAAACAGGGATTGCTGGAAAGGAATAGTGGACCAAAGTACTGTACTCATTGTTTCACTTCTGGATAAAAGTGTGGGGGGGGGTTCCCAAAAAAAAAGTCAGCACTCTCTCCTGATCTGTGCATGTGGGAAAGGCAGCATCTTACAAGGAGCTAAAACTTACAATTATATTACATCAATTTACCATATAAAGGAACACACCTTTTTAATTACTTTAAATTACTAAAATATTACATGTAAAACCAGTAGAAAAACACTAGCTATTAACTTTAGAATAGGATAGGATAGGATAGGATAGGATAGGATAGGATAGGATAGGATAGGATAGGATAGGATAGGATAGGAGTTTTGTTTGCTTGGAGGGAACGTACAGTGATCATCTAATCCAACTGGCTGAACACTTTGGGGCTGACCAAAAGTTAAAGCCTGCTGTTAAGGGCATAGGTCCAAATGCCTCTTGAACACTGACAGGCTTGGGGCATTCACCACCTCTCTAGGAAGCCTGTTCCAGAGTTTTACCACCCTCTTGGTAAAGAAATGTTTCCTAATGTCCAGTCTAAACCTCTCCTGGAGCAACTCTGAACCACTCCCACATGTCCTGGCACTGGATGCCAGGAAGAAGAGATCAGCACCTCCCTCTCCACTCCATTTTACTTTTATTCTTCCTGTTAGATAAACTGTATTTATACAAATTGCTCAACATTACTGTAAATTGTGGACACACTAGGATTTTATACAGCTAAAATTTCTTTGTAGGAGAAAGGCTAGGTCTATAATAATCTGCTTCATGTGATTATGTGATTATATGATTATAAGGAACTGGGATAGGAAGTAAGCAGCTTTAGTGATACTCACTTTCAGTGAGCACTTGTGATACAGTTTTCTGTTACTGCAAACAAAATAATTTACTCTCCTTCTCTGAAAAAAAAAAAATTTCCCAAATTCATAATCCTTTGTTTTTGTTTCCACAGCTTTAAACCTTATCTGAATTCCCTCTCTCCCTGCGAACAGCATGAGGCTCAACACAATAACACGGGTAAACGTGAACATACTGTTTTCCTAAAAATAAAAGAGATGGCTCTGACCTTCTTCACAGACTTATATAGAAACAGAGTATAGATCTTTAAAAAGTTGCATCAGCATGATGGAATCTTTTTGAGGCTTAGTATATAGTTTCAACATATATTTTTCTAGATCACTTCCTTCTTATCAAAATCCAGCACACTTTTTTTATCCTTTCATCTGATCATTACTAGACACCCTCTAGAGGCAGAAGCAGAACAGTAAATATCAAATGCAATTTATATTCAAAATAAGTTCTTATATTTGAGATTTATAAGCACTGGTGTTAGCATTTTATTATCGCAGCTCCAAGGAATGTCACTCTCAGTATCCGCTATAATCAGCAATGAACACATACATAAGAAAATATTTCTTAAACAGAAGATCAATCACTCCTTAAGAAAAATAACTTATTGTAAATAGAAGTTAAAAAATTTTATCTCTCTTCTCATCACAGTGGGAGGACAGAATTTGATCTTGAAAACCCTAAATGGTGATGATGGTAATGAATTAAGTAACTTGTAAGTTACTTTGAAAGCACAGATTGCTCTGTTACATTACCGTGGCTTCATTATTTCTGTAGTCAGCCCTAGCTAGGCCAAAACTGGAGCAATGTGTCCAGCTTTTGATACTGTATTCCAGCAAAAGAAAGATATGGACCAATTTAATAATGAATGATGAATGAATATCATCCAGTTGGAGAATGAAACATAAGTAGGGTCAAAACCCCTCAGCCTTTTTAAGGAAGGACCTTAAAGAACTAGACAAAAACAGTGTAGGAAAACATATAGTAACAGCCTTCAAATAGATAGAAGGCTGGTGTGCAATGTCATCGTTCTTACATCTGCTAGGCATAGGACAAGAAGTAAGAAAAAAGAATGCAATGGAGACTTTGTTTTTACATGAGGGGGGTTGGAGTGGGAGAGAGCAGAGAGTTTTCTGTGTGTAAGGACTGTTAAACACTGGAAGGAATTGCCTCAGTGGCTCTTCGTGCTGTTTTAAGAAGTTGGGCGATTGACTATTAGGGTTGTTTGTAGTTGGATTGATCCTGCCTCGGGGCAAGAATAAGAAGATGACTGTCTTTAGGTCTTTCCCACTTCTGTTATCTTCAAGTCTGTGGTTTTATGATTGTGACATTTCCCACTGGCTGTTCGATAGCTCTGTTCCCTGGTGCAGACTGTGTATAGAAATACATCAGATTTGTCTTTTATGCAATAATTAGCAAGTGTCAGGCTTGAAATGCAGGCCTGTTTCCTACTTGACCAGCTCAGAAATCCTCAGGATGTCAGGATGTATTCCAATTTTAGTCATGAAGAAATTGAAGCCATAAGTGATTAAGTTATCTGCACATGAATACACCATGAATGGATGGGAAATAAGGACTGAGAACTTAGGAGCCCTACTCTGGATTTTATGCTTAAAATTGCAAAAATAAAATAATGGTATGTCCAAAAAGACCCAGGAGAAATAAGACAGTGTCCCATAGATCATAGGAACTGCACAGGTCTACTTCAAAAGTATAGCTTCCCGAAAAGTCCATATTTCCAGTACAATTTTTTTCTTCACTAAGTGTAGCTTCCATTCATCTCAAAAAGAAAAATCTTTCCAAGTACTTTTAGACAACTATTCAAAATTTTAAAATATATACTCACTAAGGCTCCAGCAATCACTCTTGGCTATTAATCACCCTGACAAAATCATTGATTTTCATTTCCTTCTTTCATGTTGCGTGGAAACAGCCTGAGTTAGATTACAAGATCTGAGAGAGGTGATAAGGACAATAAGCAAGCTTTTGAGAAATTCTGAGTATTTGGTGGATTACTTTCTGTTTAACCTTCTAATCAACTCCTGAATTTAGTTTTAGAAATCCGGTCTCTTTATCAGCACGAGTCTCCTTTCCATGCTTGTGATGGAGAGAATGTAACCAATATAGTACTGAGGTGCCGGATGTAATCAGATGTCCCACTCCCAGCAGGATGCTATAAATTGTATGCGCATGATTCCACTGAAAAAGTAAATGTGTCCATATCTTGTGCCATATAAAAAGGCTACTATACAACCCAGTAAACAGTAAAACTTCTGAAATGGCTAGAATTTAATCAAATCTTAAATCCTGATCAATAGTCAAGTATGTTCACTGGGTTTCTGTACCTAGTAACAAGTCACCCAAGAGTCACAGAGGGATGCCTTTAAAATTACGTAGTATTTTGCTGAACTTTTAAAGGTCTGCTAAAGAAATAATAAGTGCTAGTGACTGTTTTTGAAAGCATACATATTTTTGACAGCTTTGATTCTCTCACAGAGAACCAGGATATCCTTGAAGTGAATTAGTGTTGTTAAATCTGTCTGCTAAAGCATCACTCTATAATTAGAGGCCTGCTTCTGTATATTCTTGCCTTATTCATCTGATGGTTCCTAAACAAAAGTGTTTCCTTCTAAGTGTCCTAAACTTAAAAACATAGAACAAAATCCTGCAATCCTGCTTAACTTTAAACATGTGAAGAATTCCCTTGGAAGTACAATTTCATGCAAAGTTCCAGAAACATGTGTTGACCTGTGTGACTACCACTGACTACTAGTAAGTTTTTCTTTCAAGCTGTGATTGCAGGTCAGAGCTGAAGCTATCTTTATGCTTAAATAGATACAAGCATCCCTATGCCAAAACAACTATGTTGTATTTGAATCTGATTATTGATCCAAGCATAAGAGAGGAAGCAGAAAGAGTAGTGGTGCATTTTCAGGAGCTGCCTGCAGGATGGGAGCTGTGTGCTGGCTTTTCAGGAGTTGTTAAAGGTGGTTGTGTGCTGTGGCAGTACCAGAAGGGCTAATACTTGGGTCTACCTGAGATGGGAGTGACATTAGAGTAGCATTTGTCTGGAGGGTACCCCAGAATGCAGTGAGGATTAGGGGAGCTCTCAGGAGATGTGTATGCAGAGCTCCGTGAGCTGGGCCAGTGGGGTGAGCCTGAGATGTGGGCTCTGTCCTCCTGTCAGTCGGGGATGGAGGTAACGGTTCTCAGATGAGGAGTCTGTGCTGTGAAAAGCAGGGAGTTATCCCAGCAGGGAGAGCGGGCATCATGCTTCAGTGGGGATGAAGGTGCTCTGTCAGTGCCGAGGGAGGATGCTGTGAGGCACTCCCCTGCCTGTGCATTGAACAACTTCATGGGTTAAAAGCTAAATCAGGTAAAAACCTGCGGTTCAGCTCTTACCAGTGTGCTAAAATAAAATTAAAAAAAAAAACCACCACCACTTTTTGGTTTGACTTACTCTACTCCGAAAGCATTTTCCTTTGCAAAAACAAACAGGGAAAAACCTAGAATATTCTGAGCTTACTTTTGTGTAAGAAAGTGTTACTTGTCCAAAATAAAAATGCTTCACGTTTGTTCAAATTCTTCTCTTATGCTCACATATCACTAGTGCATATTCTTCCATAGTAATATGAGGGCCCCTTTCCCTTTTTTAATTAAATTCTTATAGCCTTTGCCTAAGTAGGAAAATGGCTTCAACGCTGCAGTCGGGAGAAAACACAACTGGCAACGTCAACTTACACAGCCTTGGGAAAATAAAAGCGAAGTTTGGGGAGAGCAGAATAGATTAAGGTGACAATGATTCAAAGCTAACTTGCAGATGCTCCATTGTATCGTAATGCTGCCCTCTTAAGGACAAAGAAAGCGAGGAGCTGGAGTACTTCTCTTGCTCAGAGGCCTACAACTTCTGTGCGACAGATAAGACTTACTTGTGGTATTTTGGCGTGGTTCCTGTGCCTTTATGTATGTTACCAGACTCTGGTATGTTACGTTCCTTTTGCAATCCAGGGCATGTCAGTACACTTCTTTGCTGTAAAACTACATGGTGGTAGGAGCCTCTTCTGCGTGGAAAGCAGGCATGAGGCATGATGAAATATAACAGTCTTTCTCTATAACAGTCTTTGACACATCAGATTTTGCACCTCACACATGTTTTCTGCAGGTAGCTAAACATGAGGGCACCAAGCGCAGGCAGCACCCACCGCCCTGTCCTGCAGCTCCGTGGGGTCTGTGTGCCCACAGGCAGCACCCACTGCCCTGTCCTGCCTGCTCCGTGGGGTCTGTGTGCCCCAAATCAGCACCCACTGCCCTGTCCTGCCTGCTCCGTGGGGTCTGTGTGCCCACAGGCAGCACCCACTGCCCTGTCCTGCCCACATACCTTCATGGGGCATGTGCACCCACGGACACCACCCTCTTGAAATTTCCCCCTCTAGAACAGCATTTACAATTTTTCCCAATGGATCATTACCATGTATTTACAATATAAAAATAAATACTGTGACACATAAATTAACCATGGGGAAACCTAAAATAGTACCATTTAGGACCTGACAGCCCAAAAGGACAGCCTCAGTTACGTGGACATCTCTGAGCAGCCCATAAAACTCCAAAGATAGAGCTGAAAAGGTAATCTAAGGTAGTTCAGTTGTTATGGGGGATTTCAATTAAAAGCAGCCCTTTTCTGACAAAGGCCCTAGAGAGGCTTGTCAGTATGTTTAAAGGATTCATTTGAAAGGAAGAAACTGAGAGACAAAGCAACACTTTTAAGACAAAAGGAGAATAAATTAATTTTGGGGGTTTTGTACTGAAAGTAAACTGCTGAGACTTTCCTGTTATCAGCTTTGTGCTGTGAATACTGAATATGAAGGTGATATTGTCTCATTTATCTTCTTTTTTCCCAGAACTGAAAACCAATTCTTTTCGTCAATATCTTCTATATTTCTTGTTGTCATAGTTGTAATTTAATCTTCAACTTCAAGCCCCTGAAATTTAACTTGCATAGTCTCTCCATTGGTGAGTATTGTTCCGTACGCAAAGTGATTTAAGATTAAATATTATTAGTACTTTTGTGTTGTAAATTCTAAGATAGCTTGTCATTACTGCCAATATAATCATGCAGCACTCACAAAATATGGATGTTCAAGATTACATTCAGTTGACAGTGAATACAATGACCATGGGGTTGGATTAGATGACCTTTAAAGGTCAATTCCAACCCAAACCATACTAGGATTCTATCAACGAATATCTGATTTTCAGTAGCTGACTAGATGTTTTAATACTGGAGTGTGTTAAGTTGTTTTTGTGGTGAGTTTTCATATAAAATCTTTTACAGACACAGCAAGCAAAGTTGTAAATTTAAAATGCCATAATCTAAACATAATTTTGGAAGCTGCATGAGTCCTTATGGGGAAAAAAAGTCATTCTGGAATAAGAGAGCTGTACCCGTGTCATCTGCAAGTCAGACATACTTCAAGTTAATGTGAGGATAGTGCAGAACACCAGCGATGGGTGAACTCTTGGACCTACTGAAGTCAATCAAAATTGTCCTCATTTACTTCAGCGGGGCAGGAATTTGCTCTGGGTTTTCTAAATTGAGCAGCTTCAGGAAGAGAAGATGTGCTGTGATCAGTTCCCAGGCTGCTGCCTCATCTCTGTAGTTGTGACCCCTTGTTGTGTGCAAGACCCTGGATGAATCTCTTCTTGTATGCTGGGGCTTCACACTTGTTAATGTGGAAAATGTATACATACGTGCATATGTTTGCATGTATTCAAACTTATATACATATATATTTATTTACAATGTATGTATCAGTATGTATATCTAATTTATGGTGTATACATATAATGTATGGCGTATACGAATATATGGTGTGCGTATACATACACAAAACAATTAGAAAGTATACTAATATCTGTGGGAGATACCGGGAACCTTCGAAAGAAGCTGCAACCGTCGGAGGTGAAATTACATTTCCCTGCGTTTTCCCGTCTAATTCCATTTCCTAATGAAGAAGGGGCGGGGGG
>JAOXJK010000023.1:70730734-70755484 GCA_025774025.1 Xenus cinereus | reverse complement strand
CCCGCCCCGCGGGAACCCCCGCCCATTCCTCCTTCCTCCTTCTCCTCCTCCTCCTCCTCTTCCTCCTCCTCCCGCCTCCCCGCGGCGGCTCGGCCATGCAGCAAGACTTCTCCCTGGCCGACTGCGACGTGATGGGCTTCGACCTGGACCACACGCTCTGCCGGTACCAGCTCCCGCAGAGCGCTCGGGTGAGTCGCGGGGGGGGAACGGGGACGAAGGGAACGGTCCCCCCGAGGGGAGCCGGGACCCCGGCTTGCGGGGACAAGCCAGCCCCGAGCCTGCCGGCACGGCTATCCTTAGGGAAACCCGAAAAGAGAGGGGAAACGCTCTCGGGGCTCGCCGGCTGCCTCCTCGGCAGGCCTCTGGCCGAGCCAAGGGGACAGCCATGTCTTCTTCCTCGGAAATGGTGCTTCTTGAAGGGCTTTCCCAACTGTAGCGGCGCTGAGGAAAAGGTAGAGCCTCCCTCCTTCCCTCCCTCCCTCTCTTCTTCCCTCCCTCCCTCTCTCCTTCCCTGCCCCCGCCAGGTCTGGAGATGCTGCAGACACTCGGGAGCCCCCGGCGCTTTCGCCAGGCGACCTTCGCAAACTTTCTGGCGCTTAAAATAAAAGGCCGGGCTTAGCGGCGCTCAGCATCCGCGGCTTAGCCCTCTTGTCCCTGCGGTGCCTTCCCGCCATTGGCGCTCTTGCCTTTTTTTTTTTTTTTTTTTTTTAACCGGCCGGCAGGTTTTAAACTCCCTGGTAACCCTTCGTGGACTCGTCCTTATTCGTTGGTGTCAGGACTTCGCCACTTCGTGTCGTGGATGCTTATGGTATCCCCGCCTCCCCTTTTATTTGCACCTACGTTTTGCACTGCCAGGGACTCCTACAGTAATTGCAAGATACTGACGAATTGGGTATAGAAACAAATGTTTATGAGGTGTCCCTTTCATAAACAGGTACGGTTCAGCGCGTTCTGTGTTGAAAAATTGCATTGCTGCCTTTAGCTGTGACTGATTTTCCTGCAGAGAGGCACCTTTCTTGCAAAAGAGGGTTCAACAGTAGCAAGTTATAAAATGTGTGTGCTCTAAGTTCCTGCTGGAAACTATACAACTCAAGGCTTACCTTCGTGTGCTTTCTGTTATGCCACACGTCGCATCTTGCGCAGGTGTGTTCTTCCTGATAAGAATTTTTCCGATGAAGGCGGACATTAGATAATTGTTAACTAAAGAGTTTACAAAAAAAAAAAAATCTCCAAACCAATGAGCAAACCAGAGAAAATAAAATAAAAGCATTTGCTAAAGTTAGTTCACCCTTCATCTTCTCACAGCACGCAGGCTGCCACATGCCCGTTGCATGCCTCCTTATCTATTGGAAATAAAAAATACTTAAAAATGCTGACAGGCACAGATGAAGTTCTTACTCTTTCAGTGTTTGCCTTCATATTAATCCTTCTTGGACATTATTCATATTAATTTCAAGAGTTTTTGTAATTAAGAAAAAAAGGCCAGGAAACAGCTTTGATGAAAGAATAATGAAAAAAAGGGAGCAATTACTATTTTTGTATGGTCTGTAAGGACCTGGTAGCATCTACACAGATCCTGTGCAACTTGACCAGCACGTCAATTCCTTCAAAATATGTTCCATTGTATACTTTTAAAATGTCCCCTGAGGGTAGTTGTGTATTGGTTCAGAAGCTGCTTGTTGAGTCTTGGTAACAGTGACACTTTAAAAAAAAAAAAAAGAGATTGGGGAGGGGAGAGTAGTGACTAGTCTTAGGTACTTACCATCTTGGTTTCTCAACAGCCTTGAAGCGCTGGGGCAGTAAGGTAGGATGCTGTGAACTTGGTTATGCTGGACATGTTGCACCAGAACTGTTCTGTCAGCATCTTGAGCTGTTTTCCAGCTGTGACAAAAATACCCTCAGGCACTATTTCACAGTAGTGGGGGCAGTGCGTCAGGCCCCTAGGTGCCTGGTTTGATATTTCATAGGAACACTAAGAAAAACACTAACGCTTGTATCTTGCCACTTTCCAAGGAAGCAGCATCTTTGGTGTCACTTAATCAAGATAATTAATGCATTTATTTTTTCATTTGTAGTTAATATATGATAGTTTTGCCCAGTATCTGGTAACAGAGAAGGGTTATGATGAAGACTTGCTGACTCTAGCTCCAGACAGCTTAGACTTCTGGTGAGTACATTGAAAATAACTTTAACTTTCTTGATAACTTCCTTTATGCTCTAACTTTTGCAAAGCTTGGAAAACAGCTTCACTTATTAGGCAGTTGTTACAATTGTTGGACCCAATAGATAAATCCAAAATTACAGTTCTAAATACTTGTTCCAAGAAGTATTTGCCATGAGATACTTCTAATATGGTATTTTGAAGAGAGAACTGAGCGTTTGTCTGTGCTTCTAGCTGTCTGGGCACAGGGCTTTTAGTCTGACTTACTCTCATAGTTTATATATTTCCTTTGTCTTCTACCTTCAGTTCAACTGCTAAATCCAGTAACTATCAGAATTTAGTAATTTTTGTCTTGAGAGATGTGTCTTTGCGTAAGGCAGAATAATTCCAACAGCCTTCTGAGGAACCAAGGAATGTTGGTGTGCCAGGAGGTAGCCCATGGGTGGCACGTCAGGCACAAAGCTGTGATGCCAAAGGCTGAAATGCAAGTTGCTTCTCTGAGCTCAGTTGTCTCTGAGCAAGAGCTTGAACGTGAAACTTTAATAGTTTATTTTCTAGGCCAGGGGACTGGGGGTTTGAAGGCTGGGTAATCACTAAATTGTTTTAGGAGAAACAAAGGGTTGGGTTGTTTGGGTTTTTTTGGTGTTTTTTTTTAAGTAATGTATGCATCAACCACATGATCAGGCCCAGCCAGGATGGGTTCATGAAAGGCAGGTCCTGCTTGACAAACCTGATCTCCTTCTATGACCAAGTGACCCGCTTGATGGATGAGGGAAAGGCTGTGGATGCTGTTTACATGGACTTTAGTAAGGCCTGGTTTCCCACAGCATTCTCCTGGAGAAACTAGCTGCCCATGGCTTGGACGGGAGTACTCTCTGCCAGGTAAAAAACTGGCTGGAGGGCTGGGCCCAGGGAGTGGTGGGGAATGGAGTTAAATCCAGTTGGCAGCTGGTCATGAGTGGTGTTCCCCAGGGCTTGGTACTGCAGACAGTCCTCTTTAAAATCTTTATCGATGGTCTGGATGAGGGGATCAAGCGCACCCTCAGTCAGTTTGCAGATGACATCAACTTGGAAGGGAGTGTTGATCTGCTGGAGGGTAGAAAGGCTTTGCAGAGGTATCTGGACAGGCTGGATCGATGGGCCAAGGCCAACGATATGAGGTTTGACAAGGCCTGGTGCTGGATCTTGCACTTGGGTCACAACAACCCCATGCAGCTATACAGGCTTGGGGAAGAGTGGCTGGAGAGCTGCCTGGTGGAAAAGGACTTGAGGATGGTGGTCAACTGTCAGCTGAACATGAGCCAGCAGTGTGCCCAGGTGGCCAAGAAGGCCGACAGCATCCTGGTCTGTATCAGAAAGATTGGGGCCGGTAGGACTAGGGATGTGATTGTCCTCCTGTACTGGAAAACACATCTCATGAGGAACATCTGAGGGAACTGGGGTTGTTCACCTGGAGAAAAGGAGGCTGAGGGGAGAGAGCTCTCTACAACTACCTGAAAGGAGGTTGTAGTGAGGTGGGGGTCGGTCTCTTCTCCCAAGTAACAGGCAATAGGACAAGAGGAAGTGGCCTCAAGTTACGCCAGGGGAGGTTTAGATTAGATATTAGGAAAAAAAAAAAAAAATTATACTGGAAGGGTTATCAATCATTAGAACAGGCTGCCCAGGGAAGTGGTTGAGTCACCATCCCTGCAGGTATTTAAAAGACCGATAAACATAGTGCTTTAGTGATGTTTTTTGTCAGTGTTAGGTTGATAGTTGGACTAGATGATCTGAAAGGCCCCTTCCAACCTAGATGATTCTATGATTATTGTGGGAACAGTTTTGATCAGTTGTTTTTACAATTCAGTATTTGTCTGGACAGTTTCCAACAAGATTGATTTTGACTTTCATGAGACAAGCAGCGTATGTGTATTTTTTGTCTTTTGAGGCCTCTGCTGGATGAAATCCTATGTTAAGACCTAGATATCTTGGCCTCAGTCCCTTATTGGAGCTGGGAATTTGTTAATGTGGACCTGCAAGCCACAGTGCTGGTAGCCAGCACGTCGAAGCTGCTCACCCAGGTGTCATTCGTGAAAGGCTGGGGTCTGCTTGCTGCCTTCATGGCATATGTTTTTTTCCTTTGGGTACCTTATAACAGAGGATGAAGGTGGCATTACTTCTTGGTCTTGTTTATTCATTACTATCCTAGACACTGAACTCTGAATTATTTTTTCAAACAACCTAAGTGAACTTCGATTCAATTATCTGTGAGGTACGGATTTACAAGGAGAGTTAGGAACTCTTGTTGGATGTCTGTCCTATGCTGCCGACTCTTCACCTTGTTAGCGCTGCCTGGAGTGGCAATGCTGCTGCTTCATGTGTTCCTTGGATATTCAGTTGCCTCATTTAGAGTGATGTTCTACCCCTCTCTCCCCTTGTAACTGGTGTTATCAGCCTAGTAATAGTAAGTAGAGGAGTTGACGCCAAGTAAAAATATATTGCTTTAATAGAAGTAGCTTAAACATCACATCTCTTAGTTGTATATGTTTGGACCTTGATCCTCCAACCTTTATATATATATGAATAGTCACTGAACTCACGGAACGATGAAACTGGATTTATTTAGTAGGAATTTGCTATGAAAGTGAAATCCAGTCCTCATTGTAGTAATATGTATTTGCATATATAAAGCATTGTTCAAACATGGAGGGTTTGAAGGGTTGTGATTTTGCTCCTTTTGTGTAGCGTCATTGTATACCTTCTGTAACTGCATTTCACTATTCTTATCTACAACAAGACGTTCCTCTGAAAGCATTAATTGTTTTTTTCTTCCTTAAAATAAAATTACTCTTAGTTGTAAAGGCTTGGTGTTTGACATTGAAGATGGAAACTTCCTGAAACTTGCAGAAGATGGAACAGTTTTAAGGTAATATTGACAATAAGTTTATATTGTTAAACAAACACAAAAATTTTATCCTCTTTCTGAAGGCCATCTCAGTTTTATTAAGCATTAAAAATACTAATTTCAGCATACATTTATTTATTAGATGTAAAAGTTTAAATACTCTTTGGTGATGTGATGTTCAGTTTCTCTTACTGTTCCATGTGCACTTTTTTCGTAATGTTTCCGTGATGGCTGCTAGTAAAGAATATCTTACTTTTATTAAACAACTAAGACTCTAAGGGCTGTACTGATCTTGAAAGTAAATTCAGTTTTCCAGTGGCTACTAATGTACTCTTTTTCCAGTTCTGCTAAGATCCAGGGTCAGGTTTTTCTTTTGAGTTGTGATTAACCTGACTAGGAGTCAGTGCTAATGACGAGAGCAGTATTGTCTTTGTACTGTGCGCATTCAAAATACTGCAGGCCTACAATGTATAATTTATATAGCCTGAGGTAAATTAAATACAGAAACCGACACATTCACTTTCAAAATTCAGTTTGTTTTTTTTCTCTTGAAAGCTATATTTTGCCTTCAGTCATCATTTCAGTACATCCTTAGTTCCTCTTTCCCTCTTTTTTTTTTTTTTATAAACATAGAAGACTTCTGTTTTGAATCACAAATCTGAAAAGTAAATACCTTTAAAGTTTAGCAATCCCTGTCCCATTTCCCCCTTATTTTTCTCTAATATGAAAATCTATGTAATTTAGTGCTCAAGATAGACTACTTTTTTTTTTGTTGTTTTTGATAACATATGGGAGAAGGAGCTTGAAGATGCTAGGGAAAATCAGATCTCATTGAAGAAAGGAAGAAATACCTGTGAGTCTCTGCTGCATATCCTGAAATTAATTTAGTGCCATGAATTTCAGAGTATAAATGCAGAATTCAAGACTGCAGGATATACCACAATAAGGGGAAGAGTGATACATGATTTCTTCTCCTAGCGTTGCCTGCGTTTGCTTCAAAACTGGAGTCTGTGCATTCTTTTGGGGCCCAATTTGATGGTGAAGCTAGTTGTTTTTAATTCCTAAAAAGGCTTGTGTGTACTTCTGTGTTACACAGCTGCATGCAGGGCTCAAATTAGCACTTTTCCATAGTTCTGCCCTGCACTCTGAATGTTCCCAGGCTTCAGAATGATGTATAGGCTTTCTGTACTGTGCTTTATTGTGCAGCGTATATGGATAGTTCAAGTATAGCGAGTGTCCTCACACAATTGAGAACATTCGAGCAACACAGAGTGATTGTGTTAGCAGGTGAAGCGCAGTAGCCGTGCCCCCAGCCAGCCAAACCTCTGTGTAGTAGGGCTTTTATCAAGGACTGTAATGTATATGATCGAAGCATCAAATTTCTAAAAAGAATTACTTCTGGTCAACCTGCATGCTCCTCAATATTCAGTTGCAATGCATTACTTTGCACTAGGAGTAGTTTGGCTGTTTTCAACCTTTTCCTTTTTTCTTTTTACATATACATAACTTAATGAATCAAATAGGGCAAGCCATGGTACAAGGAGCATGACATCCGAAGAGATCCTGGAGACATATGGAAGGAGGGAGTGGAAGCATTTTGATACAGTCAGTGGAATGGTTTCCCGCTCAGGTTAGCATGTCCTTACCATAGCATGTCCTCATCTTTGAAATTGCTCTGGCCTCTTCAGTGCCTCATAGTATTAGTTCTTACCACAAATATTTAAAAATACTTGAACTAGGAATTCATGGAATAGGTGAATGTTTTTGGGTAGAGTTGGGGTTTTTTTTTTTGTATTTTCAACTTCTAATACTAGACTTCAACTTAGATTTAGTTCACTGGTGATGAAACAAATAAGCCTGACGTTATAGGTGTATTTTAGTTGTAGAGATGGGCACGTTGTTCCTTGATGAAGCGGGCTTCATAGCCCATGGGCTACCAGACTATGTCATTTAAGACAGATATGATAAATCTTATTACCATCAGTGCCGTTATTGGAGGCCTACGTGCAGGTGCAAAGAACAGAGGAGGTCTGGAAACAAAACTTGCCCTCCTGCAACTGTAGTTTCTTGGTTTTAAGATGGGAGTCACTTTGAAGGCACTGTTTGCATTCTTGCTAGCTGCTCTGTGCTTCCTCTCCATTTTACTTTCATCTTGGTAATTGTGAGTAAGACACGTAACGTGCTCACTTAAGTTGCATTGTCCTATGTAATGGAGATATTTTCCTTGAGATTTTACTGACATAAACTTGTTTGTGATACTTATTCTAAACTGCCCGTAATCATTTGCAACAAAGTAGAAGAGAAAGGTTTCCTTTGGTCATACAGCAAATGTGCCTTTCTTATTAATTGAAAAGTGCACTTGTGAATGTTAAAAAATCACTGGTTAAGTCGTATTACTCCTAGGAAAGAGTTGTTGAACATGACCTCTGGCGGAACGTTTGCACCCTCCTGATTTTGTTCTGTTCTGGGGGCTCATGTAATACTGTGGCCACGCTTCCCCTTGGGCTAAGGCTCAGTCTGCAGCATGTGTGTGCAAAGGACAAGACTATGTGTAAGACCTGTCCAAATTTTTCTGAAACAACATCTCAAACTCTTTCTTTGTGTTTCCACTGCTAGGGAAAAGGGTATTTTGAAAGAGTTAAGTGATACTGACCTGACTCTTAAAACTCATGGTTTCCCCCATCTCTTCCACCTTAACTTTTAGAACTTCAAAATGAATTTTGAAAATCCCACTGCCTTGATACAGGTGAAGAACTTCCATTTGCAAATTATGAGAATCAAAAGCGGGAATAAAGGCTAACTAAGATTGTGAAGCAGATAATGCTTATTACCAGTAAAATCCAAATAGGAGCTTATACTATTATTTAAATGTATTTTTATTTGTGATTAAAGCATACAATGTGGCTTTTAAAAAGTAGATTATTTTTTTTAAATTATTTTTTTCCAGCTAAATACTACTTGTATGATAATTATTTTGACCTGCCAGGAGCTCTCTTGTGTGCAAGGGTTGTGGACAGCTTAGATCAGGTAAGAACTGGAGTGTTTAAGTATTTCTCTTTCCCCACCATCCTGCTTGCATGCATTATTAAATGCATGCAAATAGTGTGTCGAACAACATCAAGGTATTTTTCCTGTTTGGAATTTTTCATGTTCGACTTAGTGTATTAAATTTGTCTCCGAAGCCAGTTGTGAGCTACATGTCATGTTCAAATAAATGTACTTCCACCAGAGGGCACAAATAACTAGGATATGAATAGAAATGCAATGTTTTCTCAAGTTTACTCTGCGATATGCAGAATGTAGTTCTTAAAATCTCATTTAATTATACTTGATGGTACTCGAATTAGATCTAATGTAAGTCTTCTGAGTAACACAATTTGTTAATTTGCAATGTGTTAATGAGTTGAAAGCTTAACTCCATCCTTTTTTAAAGTTATTTTTGTTTTAAATATATTATCTGTATACACAGATATAAATACACCTCTAAAACAGTATCCTTTTTTTTTTCTTCTGCTAAACACCAAGTTAAGTTCTCAAGGCAGAAAATACAATTGCTTGAATGTTTTTCGGTGCGTTTTAGATAGAATGTCTTAAAACCTGTCTGTGAAGTTTGAGGCTAACTGATTTGGTTGTGTTAAAGAAGGCTTGAATCTTGAATTTGTGTGCAGCTGGGGGTTGCAGAGGGTTCTTCTCATGCAACAAGTATATTGGAGTCAAAAGGATACGGATGTAGTCTTTTGACTGAAGGTACCAAAGTGCTGCAGCACTGAAAATTGCAAGTACTAAACTTTGTTTGCAGAGTGAAATTCAGAGCTGTGTGATGGGTATCTGGGATCCCTTTGGGTATCCGCAGACTCGAGACTTTAGTCTCCACTCCAAAATAGCATGCTGAGTAGATTGCTGCCTGAGTGCTGCATGAGGAGTTAGCTAAAGCTGGCTTATCAGGAAACACTGAGGATAGGTGTGCTGTAAGACTCTTAATTTTGTGCCTCATTAATCTCCTTCCTCTACTGTTCACAGCTTAGAACCCTCTCTCAGATGCGACATCTGCATTGTATTACTTTATATTTTCTTTAGACTCCTCAAAAATCACTTATTGGGAGAGAAAGCATGTCATAGTGTGTGTGTGTAATAAGCTTGCACGTTCAGTTACTAGTTCACAAGCTGGAGCACTGACCCTGGGCAGTGCTGTCTTTGTCCAGAGAGAATGAAACCTGTGCCGTTACTCCAGAGAGCTACCAGATCTGGGTCATCCGTCCTCTTCATCAGCTAGCAGTTCTTCAATATTTTAGTGGGTGTTGGCCTGGTTTCAACAGGAATGCTGCAGAAATTCCCCGGAAGGTTGGCATCAGCTGGTTGAGAAGGGTACAAGGCAGGAGGTAGTGGGCCTCTCCAGCACTCGTGCCTGCAAAATGCTGCATCCAAAGGGTTGGGAACCGTCATGTTTTCTCCTCCCGCATTTCTGAAAGGAAGTAGAGGCTTCTCTTTACTGTTCTGGCAGCCTGTTTAGTAAGGCCCATTTTCTTACCATTTCTAGCAAACATTCTAGGATCAGGAAAGCTTCCTACTGGAAATAAATAGGAGAGCTGCTAGGTTTGGATTCAGAATGGGCTTAGACAGGAGTTGGATGCTGGGCTGCTCTGCAATATTGGCTGGCTGTGTAATTGCATCTGATTAATTCAGCACTCCTAAAATTCATGGACTTTAGTGCTGTAGGGCTCAGCAGGTTGAGAAGCTTTTCTTCTCCCTTGGTGAGATGCTGAAAGGGTGGTTGAGGTCAGTGAGAGCACTCCTGTGCCTGGGTGGCTTTCTAGGAACGGCGAGAGGCTGTTCACAAGCGCAGATCTCCTTCCCCTGTCCTCCCGCCAAAGCTGGGGTTTGGCAGTCTTCAGGGGACAATGTGACGCCGTGCTGCTCAGCCTGGCTCCCGGGTGAATGTTTTATACGGTGTTTGGGGTGGAGTTGTTGGCAGGAGGACATTACGTCTAAATTACAGCAAAGGATTTTGCCAGTTCTGAGGGTGGAAGGTGATATGAATGCCAGGCTGTAGATAATGTCAACCTGCTAATGAAGTACAGCATCTCCACCTCTAGGCACCTCTTTTCCCCAAATGTCAGTGGAATGGCTCATTCAGTAAGTCGCTGTTCTGTCTAATGCCCCCCTTTGCTGTAATGTCTTAGAGTTCCTCACAGGTATGAATCTTTTCTCCTTGCCCCTTCCTCCCTCACCATAATAACCTTCTGAAGTAGGGAGATGGCTTGTGTTCAGTCAGCCAAAGTTAAGCTGGGTACTGCTGGGTCCTGAATCCTATTGTCTAAAACTGTTTTACTCAAAATACTTTTGTTTATTAATGGCATTCCTGTCACTGTTTAAATATGGAAGCTCAAAATAGCTGATACTTGATATAATGACTAGGTTCCTTTTGACACTTACAGCATGATGATCAGAAAAAATATGACTTCTGGAAGGACATGGTGGCTGCTATCCAGCATAATTATAAAATAACAGCTTTTAAAGGTAAGTGGGTTCACTGAAAACTTACTATAATAGCTGAAAATATTACATGTGCTTGCCACAGCGAATACATTTGCAAGTACACTGTAGACTACTCAACACAGCTTTTACTTTTCAAGCTGTACAAATAGTTTATCCTGGAATAGAAGATCTTTATCATTACTATTTCTATTTCATTTAGCTGGAACTGTTTTGCTATCTTTAATAACACTGTGATGTACTTCTTTAGTAAATTTAGAGCAAAAATGGTTTCTTACCATGATTCGTATGGTAATGTGGAGATCTTTGAACTGTATTTTGATTTTTTTCCTTGTGTTCTTGTAATCATAAATAAAATCAGAAATGCGTTGGAAAAAAAAGTACTAACTCATATGTGATAATTTTCTTCAGTGCTCTAGTTTTTCATTAGAATTCCTCGTGTAGTATTGACACGTATAGTATATTGTAGTAAGGAGATTGTTATTTTCTTATAAACATACTAAAAATTGCAGAGGATATTTTTTTTATAGTAGCCTTCCTCCACCCAACGCTGACCTTGTAATATAAATTAGAGTTGGAAAATGTCTTGGATACTCTTCAGCTAGCAATTATTTTCCTTCTTTCACAGTCTTAACTTCTGAGTTTCTATTAGGCATATAAAATAAGAAGTTGAAAATAAAGGTTACCCAACTTGTGTGTGCACACAATTAATTGAAATTATTTTTAACTATGTGGGTTTTTTGTAAAAAAGACTCTATTCTGCTGAGTTCAGAATTCTGTATCGTTTTGCTAACAGTGTTTGCTGATAGAATTACCTCTGTTAATGCAACATTAATTAGGCACAGGTGTAGTTTGAAGCCTCTTAATATTTACCTCTTGTTCACTGGAGCTGTGCTACTTGCTGTATTCCTTTCAAATGTAATTGACAAAATTGTCTCAGGTTCCAAAAAATAGCAGAAGCTGATGTCAGGATGTATATTATAATAAGACAGCACAATATTCCTGAAATGTTTTGTTTGTTGTTGTTACTGTGTTTTCATTGGAGCTTTGAGTGTGATTGGTAGTTAAGAATTCCTCTAGGAACTCATTTGTACATGAAATAAATGTGTCCTTTATTTCTGTTGATATTAAAGTTATCCTAATCAACTGTAACTATTTTTTAGCATTTTTTTAATTCTTTTTTCAAATCATGGAAGCTCTTTGTTTTAAAAGGCATGGATCATGCAGCATTTGGCAAAAAGAATAATTTTTAAAAGTGTTTCTGGAAATTAATTAGATCAAACAGAAGTCAAAGTCTGATCTTTGAACTTGTGTAAATGGTTGGTTTTACTTATGCACACACAAGCAGACACCCATATGTGTACATTTATGCATATATCTACCTGTTGGGTATGTATTTGTGTATGTAAGCATGGAATCTGCATCCAAACAGATGTGTGATATGACTTAATCCTTTCTGAATTTTACAAGAACTGGTACTTAATTTAACACACCTCATGCTCTGTTATAAAAGTCACGAGGCATGTGCACAACAGGGTTGAAAATATAGGAAAAAATAGTAACTAATAGGCACGAGTTATGTTGGATAAAGCTCTGTAAAATCAGAAATAAAATAATGCAGATTGTATACTCTACTTAAATTCTTTCATATGTGAAAGTATTATGCTCTGTCATGCATCACTTTGAAAGGCCTCATACTGGTCTTATTTTCCTTTCAATAATGTGGTCCAGTGGATAAAGTGCTGAACAGGGAGTCAGAAGAACCAGAGGATGTCTTCCTATGTCACTTACCTGTGGTATTCCCATGGAGCACCTCTTTTGCTTCAGGTCCCTCTGTGCAATGAGAATAACAGCACTAGTCTTCTGTCACAAGCCTGTGACAAAGAGATATTTTTTTTTTCCTCAGCTGCAAGCTTAACATGACTTCCTGAGGAAACTCCTAAACTTGGCTCCAGCCCAATATCTACATACCAGGAAGCCCCACCATCTTTCTTAGCCCACAGGCTGTCCTGAAAACCACAGCCTCTTGACTTAACTCCATGCCTTTGTAGAGAGTTTAACCCTTCAGAGAAAAGCAGTGCTCGTTAACAGTTAGTCAAGGTAAAATTTCTAAAGCAAACTTAAGAGGTCAGTTGAGGAGACGCAAAGTTCCCAAGTCAAAGCGCTGTCTTAGTAGCGCTATTGTCAGTGATGGAGCAGAACGACTGACCGTTGTATTTTTTGAAATCCGTAAGTGTTTGCAAGTCACTTTTGGTTTGTTGTCAGTATGCCCTTGTTGCTCTGTGTCCCTTCTTTTTCACATGATTTCTTTGATCATAATCAGGTGTCTGGTGGATTTTGCCTTTTATTGTCTTAGCTATGGTAATTGCCTTAGATAATTGCACTATGATATTTTTTTTGGATGGCTCTTTCAGATAGCCATGATTGTCCTGACAACTTAATGAAGGGTATTAACCTCTTCTACTTGTAAAGAAGTGAAGAACTGAGGCTTGCAGAGGGAGAGTGAGAGGATTCCAAAATAGTCTTGTGTTACTCAGATCTTCCTTTCTAAAGAATAACTAAAAAAAAAAAAAGGGGGGGGGGAATCTATTAAACAATACTGTCAAAAAAGCGTGATGTCAGATAGCAGTAAACATTTTCAGATGGTTTCAAATATTTTCAAAATGGTAATTTCTTGCCTAATAATACCTGCGAGAATTCCCTCTGCAATTGATATCCAAGTTGAGCTTTAAATTACTTGAGTGATCCTTTTTGTAAATCTTTACTTTTTACTGGAATGTTTTTCAGCTTTAAGGTGATTAACATTAGTATGTATGTGTTTCTCTTAGTTTATATGCTATATAAATTAGTAAAGAGCAATTTTAAAATAAATGGGATGTGGCAGTGTATTTTACATGTGGACAAAGTTCCACAACATGTTATGGAAACAGAGTTTGGTCTTTAGAGGATTAATGAGGGCTTGAAGTACCGTATAGTTATTTCCACATGAAAAATTTCAGATTTCGTGATATTTGGACAGAAAAAAATCAATAGTTTTTGTAGGAGGAAGTTGCCTGATATAACTTCTTGAAGCAGAATTTTGTAAAATGTCTTCTAAAGGCTGCTTTCTCTCTGTTGTATTTCCCTGTCATTTCCCTGACACTTCTGAAAACCATAGCATCTGTGTTTATATAGTGAAAAGGACATATGTTTAAGATTTTCAATCAGTTCATAACATTATATTTCATTTTGGAAGTAAAAAAATCATGGCTAATATGGCAGTAGAGACTTCATAAATGGCCTATAAAAAGGCTTGATGGGTTCTGCTCTCTGGTTTCAAGGATGTATCTGAGAAATTTGTCACTGACCATCTTTTGCAAAAAGGAAGATGATCAGAGAAAGTAAGTGCTGGACTTAAAAACCTGGGGTTTAGTAACTTGCATTTTTATACTTATGTGATTGATAAATATTCTAATCAATACAGCAGCATGCTGATATATGTGAAGTGTTACTTTGGAGACGAAAACTTTTGATCTTTCTAAACTACTCCATTCTCTCCCCAAAAACGTGCACACGCACACATGGAGAGGTTTTTTTGATTGCAAGTTTATGTTTTTACCCTCTTGTCTTGGCAGAAGACAGTGGATCTCGATGCCCGTGATATGCACGTTATATCCTTTATATGCAACTTCAAATACAACAAACAAAAAGCAAAGATGCTTTTCTGGCTGAAAAGAAAGAATCCTCCAAAAATCCTGCAAAACCTGAGAAAATCTTAATGTTGATGTAGACCAGTGATGAGAGGTCATTATTTGTTTTAATTGTGAAAATGGCAACAGAGATAGAAGCAAACAAATCTGTTACATTTCTCTGCTGGCCTTTTGAGCCAGAAGGGGTTATATGAGTGCAGTGAACTACTGAAATTTGTCTCGGAAATATTTTTGAAGCCTTCGGAAGTGTGTTTTGTACTATTACAGGCTCTTACATTTTAATCTTGTATTGTATTTTCTTTCCTCTAATGCCTGTGATCCAGAAAAGATGTGGTTTCTGGAAGAGCTGTATCTTTAGGTAGATTGCTGATCCTCTTCTGGAGAAAAATATTAAAAAAAACAAATTTATAAACCTTACTGGCTTTCTCAAGGTCTCCTCTAAATTGAGAATCCAAAGCTAAAATAAATGTGGAAGTTGTGCTTGTGCCACAATTTGGTGTCTAATCTCTACCTTTTCTGTGTTAAGAGTTGCTTTCTTAATGACTTAATGGCTGAACAATTATGAAAAGCCTTCAAAAAGATGGGTGTGAAGTACAAAGAGGTAGACTGACTTGAAGTCCTGTATGCTGATTCGAGATGTTAAAGGGGCAAAACCTGATTTAAAGTGGGTGGACGATAAGGTTTAGTGAACTCTGCTTTTAAGAATACTGTCTGGGCCTAGTTTCTTGTGCAGAGACTAGTTAATTGGAATCACAGGACAGCAATGTACTGCCGAGCACCGAGCATCTCCAACAATTTTAAACATGTGCTTTGGCATACATTTCAAATGTAAAACAATTAACCAGAAACTTTACAACTACTGAGCAGTATTTTCCAGCTGCAGAATCCAGTCCCTCCATTTGTTTCTGAAAGAGAGGTGCCAGACTGGTTGAATGTATTGGCAGCAGTGCGTGCTGTGTTTAAACGTTGGAAGGTGCTGCTGAACTAATGCAAGTGACTGCACAGGGAAACATTTTTAGTGCAATAATGAGATAACTCTTAGGAGATTTGTAATTAATATTTGGCCTAAAACAGGAAGGTAGAGAAGTGAGAACAGACAATTCAGGCTCAGGTGTCTTGAGTTTTATTTTGGCTTCAAAGAGAAGTATTGCGGGATTGCTACTTATAAATCATGGTACTGTCCACTGTATTATTTCTATACAAACATTTTTGTGCAGTGTTTGTAACAGTAGCACCAATTTTGCCTAGGTCTACTTGGCCGCTAAAATAAGCAGATATCAAGTTACTCTCTCTACTTAAGCATTTATTATTTTACCTATATATAGCCTAAACCCCAGGCTTCCTTATCCAGCAGCACTTAATAAGGGGAGAAAAAACAATTCTGCAGAATTATTTTCTTGGTTGTTCTTTACAGTTTCCAAAACATTATATAGTTTCACTAATGATGGGTCAACCCAAAGGTGTCCTTGCTTTTTTTATTAATCCCAACATATTATCAAGTACTTAAGAAATGTTGATTTCAAATGTACACAATGTAACAAGCCTTAGGTTCTGCTTTCTTAAAGAAATGGTAATATCACAAAACTTGTAAATGTAGGCCTACCTACTTTTAGTGCAAGTGATTAAAAACTTGTTTTTAAAAAAATGATGCTAAAAATAATAGTTCAAGAGTTCGTAAGGTTTTGGATGTATATGATACTTTTAAAGCATGTGAATGGTAACTGTCATTGGAAGAAACATATGATCAAACTATTGATGGTTTCATAATTTATAAGCACTAATTTTACTAAGCTATCTTACTTTATACCATTAACTTTTCACAGTGCCATAACTGATGAATTGTCTAATGTTTGCGAGACATGAGTGTATGTAGGTATGGTAAATATGATTGTCTACTGACCAGTTACTGTCACCACCTGATAAATTTACCATGTAAGTAAAATATATTCCCTAGGCTATTGTGTTTTAAAGGAATGAAATGTTCAGGGAAAATCAGTGCAAAGATCATCTCCAAATTTGGGGTGGTAAAGATGTTGTGAATTTCTGAGTGTCTGCATGCTTGTGAAGATATCTTCTTCATGTCTGGATTTGGTGATAGTTGTTTGACAGTACTCTGAACATTGTAGTTTCATAGAATGTTAAAGGTTTAAAAAATATTGAAATAGTTGCTACAGACTACCAAATGTGCATCAAACAAATCTAAGTGGCTTCAAATCTGGTTGCTTTTCAATATTGTGAAAGTCTTAGATCTTCAGTAACAGGTAATAATTTATAAATCTACCTTTCTCTAAGGTGATTATTCGTTAATAAGGAAAGTGGAACTAAATTAAAACTGTGGCATGATATGCAGTGTATTAAAGTTGTTTTCTTGACTCCTGTTTGATAACTTAAAGATGAAGCTGACAGAGCAGAATCTTCCTGAAGTATTTTATCTAGCTGTTGTGATGATTGTGGTGTATCTGAAACTGTTTACTTTGAATTATACCTTCAACTATTTCAAGTATAGTGAACTATGATCTGGAGTCCTACTTACTGTGTTACGAGAAATGATAGTTAGAAATTCTGATTTTCCTTTTTTGTTTAATTAAATGAAAAGAGAGAGGCTGTTACATTATATTAATTCATAAAATTTTAATGTTGCATTCAGTTGGACAATTGATCATAATTTGAAACAAATTTCTTATGACAAATCTCTAAAAACATACAATATTATTCTACTAAGTTTGAACCAATCTCTTCCACGTTCTCACTCCCTCCATTTCTGTTGCAAAATTGAAGTGGCATGACCTGCTAATGACGAGTCGGATCAGCACCCAATTAAAATGGTCTGAAGGAGAGAGTGTCAGGACAGTGTAAGTGGGATGTTTTTAGCTATGAGCAAATAGGAAACCTGAGAAAGAAGAGTGAACGTAGTCGGAGGAATAGAGACCATTAGATTCTGAATTGGGCAGTTGGAGCCATACTTGATCGTTCTCCATGAGATCAATGACAGCACTGCCAGAAGCCTGGTCAAGGTATCCTTTCTTGTACTCATCATAGGTGTACATAAGTGGGGAACCATTTTTGTAGAGTGCAACCCAAACATTTGTTCCTTTTGCATGTACGTGATAGGAGAAATAGTACAATCCAGGGATCCTGCAGGTGAAGATTCCTGTTCTGGGGTCATAGTGTTGCTGCCTATTGTACAAGATTTTGTCAAATTTGATGGGGACTGTTGCCGCAGGGTAGGCTTTTGAGAGGATGACACTGAAAGCAGACACTGGCATCCCTGTAAGAGCTTGGTTTACTCCTCCTTTCATGTAAGCCTCTCCTGCTTTAACATAGCTCTCGGGCATCTGTGGGACTACAGCTTGGCCGGGAGGACCAGGAGGACCTGGGGGACCTGGCAATCCAGGCTCTCCGTTGTTGCCTTTAGGCCCAGGGGGTCCAGGTGGTCCCATGGGTCCGCTTAATCCTTTTGTAGCAATACCTGCTGGGCCTGGCAGTCCTGGTGCTCCTGGCTCACCTTTTGCACCAGGGGCTCCTGGCAGGCCAGGGGGGCCGATGGGGCCTCGGATCCCAGGTATTCCTGAAGGCCCTCTGGGGCCTGGCTCGCCATTGATCCCTGGAACTCCCTTTACTCCTTGTGGACCCATTGGGCCAGGCAAGCCAGGTAGCCCAGCATGGCCAGTTTCACCTTTTGGACCTGGGAAACCTGGGTGTCCCTTAGGACCAGCAAGACCCTGCTCACCTGGGTATCCTGGTTTTCCGTCTAATCCTGGTAGACCTCGTTCACCCTTGGCCCCTGGGAATCCTGGCAGGCCTGCGGGGCCCATGTCACCCTTGGGTCCAGGTAGGCCATTCTCACCAGGCAAGCCTTTGAGTCCTTGAGGGCCCATGTTCCCTGGTGGCCCAACAGGTCCTGGTTCTCCTGACACACCAGCTGGGCCTTGGTCTCCTTTAGGTCCTGGGAGCCCAGGAGGACCTTCAGGTCCCCTATGTCCCTTCATTCCTGGCAATCCTGGCTTTCCGAATCCTGGAAGACCTGGGGATCCAGGCAAGCCTGCAGGTCCGGGGTGTCCCTTGGCTCCGGGGATGCCTGCTGGCCCTGGTGGTCCCATTGGCCCAGGCTTGCCAATGCCAGCTTCTCCAGGTTCTCCTGGGGGACCCTGGGGACCTGGGATACCAGCCGCTCCGGGTGCACCTGGTAAGCCTCTGTCACCTTTCATACCTGGCTGACCTGGAAGACCATTTTCACCAGGCTTCCCTATCCCAGCAGGGCCAGGGAGGCCCCGGGGTCCCTGCGGGCCTGGAAGACCCCTATTACCTGGGCGGCCTGGAATGCCAAATCCATTTTCTCCCTTTTGTCCATTAATACCAGGGATACCTGGTTCTCCTTTCTCACCGGGGAAGCCCCTCGGCCCTTGAGCTCCTGGAGGGCCTTGTGGTCCTGGCTTGCCAGGAACAGACAGTCCTGCAGGGCCAGGAGTGCCGGGTGGTCCTTGTGGCCCTCTTGCTCCTGGGAGCCCAACAGGTCCAGCTTCTCCTTTCTCACCGTTTAGTCCTCTGTCTCCTGGCTTTCCTGGTAGACCTGGCATGCCTGGCTTTCCAACTGCAGAGAATCCAGGTGGTCCTGGGGGACCAGGGGGCCCTTGGGGACCAGGACTTCCAAAGCCCGGCTTTCCTGCAGGTCCTGGTTGTCCTCGTGGTCCAATAGGGCCTGGGGGACCAGGAGGTCCTTGTTCACCCCTTATCTGCACACCTGTGAGAGAGAAGAAACCATGTCAACCAGGGCAGCTGTAACAGATTTGCAGACTTATAGCATGGTGGTGAATTGTGCGAAGGGTTAATTTCACTTGAATCTCGTAGGAGACAAGTTTCTAATACTGTGTTTAGTCACTGAGAACCTGACATTCAGAGCCTCTCAGAGCTCCTACATGAATAAGTATCAAGTACAGATGTTTTAGAGTTGTGTTGTGAGCTACAAGGCCTCTAGAAATTTTTTTTGGCTCATATACATTTAGGGTCATCAGAGAGTTTGAAATATGCTCTGTAAGTAGATGCAAGCTATTAAGGAAGAAAAAAACCTGATTTAGCAAGCCATCAGACTTTCATCTTGATAATGAATTAATCCAGAGAGAGCTTCCTGTGCAGGTATAGCTGCTTTTCTGAAACTACTTGTTGCTACATTTTAATTAGTGGGACTTTTGGCTTCTCCACCACACAGTCTTCCAGAAGTGAGCCACGCCTCTGGTTTTTTTTTTTTTTTGATAAACATATGGCTGTTATATTTTCGAATACTGTCTTAAAGACTTGTTTGTCATAAAAATTTCACACAATGGCAAGGTCACAATTTCATCTTATTGCAGTCAGAATTGGGCGTTGTTATGTTTTTTTTTTTTAATAATACTTCATTTTCTTAGCTATCAAAACAGCAGGTGGAGCCACTTAACCAAATGTCACAAATGAAGAAATAAACAAATAAGTTCACTGCTTAGTTTTCTGAGCACTTTCGGGGAGCTTGCAGCTTCCTGTTGGAATTAGGATGCTGATTTATATGATATTACAGACAAGATTCACATAGATATTGTGAGATTACTTCAGTACTTTGCAGCAAGTGGCAGCATTATAGAACAAAATACCATACCTATGGTGAATGTTAATTTAAGAAGTCATATTGAAAATAAAAGCTGAGGGATATAGAAAAAGCCCAGATTCTGGGTGGTTTTGGTGGTTTTTTTTAATAATGGTAACGTTCTGTTTGATGCTTATGTAGAAAAGATTGATAATTGATCAACAATTGGCTCACTTAAAGTTTACATTTCAGTCTCTTGCCAAGAGAGCAGTGTGTGTGTGTATATATATGAAAGCATATGGAGTGATTATTTTGCTGTCAAATAATAAATTGCTTTTTCCAATCTGTGGGTAGTCTTGATGAACCAAAAATGAGATGGAGGAGGAAGAAAACTATTCCTGCACATATTGTATTTTAAAAAAATATATATTTATATGAAAAGCATTTGATTTTGGTTTGATATTGGATTTGCAAAGTTACCTTCTTCCTGTATTGCCAGGGAAATTGTTTTTTTCTACCACGAAGGGTTTTGGGTTTTGCTGTTGCATAAAACCAGCACAAATGCATATCACCTTATTTTGGACACCTTCCTATCTCATCTTCCTTAAGGCAATGAAAAGGAAAATAGTTGTTAAAATCCTACACATAGGAAGAAAGCAATGTCTGTCATTTATTGACAAACTGAAAATGCATACACGCATCCTTCTCAGCTGCAAAGGAGATTGTGGAATCTGTGAGTAACAGTGACAAGACTGGTGCAGTCTTTGGTATCTTACTGATATTGTTGGATTTCTTACTACTGAACTCCCAGATTCAGTAGGGTGCAATTGCAAGTTGGTTTGTTTTGGTTTTTTGGTGTGGTTTTATAAATGAAGGTGACATAAGATATGCAAATTTTAAGAGCTACATTGTATGGAAAAAAATAATTTGGAAAAGTCTTAAGCCTGTCAGAGTTAGCACATACCCTGCAGTGGAAGTGGTGTGTAAATTTTCTTTACACATTTTCTTTTTGCCACAGGTAAGAGAGCTGCCAGTAGAGAAAACAGCTTACTAAACTGGAAGACAGTGAATTTATTCCATAGTTTTTGAAGTTCTATCCATACATAGAACCTATCTCTTCACATTGGAGAACACAGGCAGGTCAGATCAAAGCCTCAATACAAATACCTAAACAGGTTCCTGAGCTAATGCTGTTTCAGTTGTAAAGCATTAGGGGAAAAATACGAATAGTTTTTTACATCAACCACATAAAATCCAGAACCAAGCATTTATGTGGGTACTTTGGCAGAAGACAACAGTGATCCCAGCCAGGTCTGCTCTTTCCTAACCATAGCTCAAGGAACTATGTCTAGGCCTACCAGATGTATTTTATTATTTAGCAGTCAGAGTGAGTTTAACTTCTGCAGAAGGGTAAACATGCATTTTATTCAGCTGTATTTAAGTAACATGAAATTATTGCACTTGATCTAGTTTTTTTTTGGTGGCAAGTTACATCAGACTTTAGCTTCGGAGTGCTTCTCTTTCTTGCTTCTTACCATGTTTTAGATGTACTTTCATATCACTCCTAGATTCACAAAGTGGTGGGTGCTGCCTTTTTGCGTAAGATGCTAAAGGCTTTGTCAGTGTTCATGGTGTTATAGAGATTTTCTTGTGAGGAGCTCTACTGTTTCAAAGTGTTGCTGCTTTTAGATTAAAATGTCTGATAATTGCACCATCTAGAGACAATGTTAAATCCTCTGAGGAAAAGACAGCCGAGCACATTAATGAGCAGGATTTTTACCAGGAAAACTGAAGTAGGAATGGGTCACTTTTTTTTATATATATCTTGGCACATACATTGATTCAAAATTGGTTTATGTCCTCTGAATGCAGTCAGACCCTATTTATGTATTGAATTAAGTATGAAGACTTTAGCATAACCTGCAATAATGGCTTATTTAAGCATTGCTGAACAGTCAGGCTTAATTCAACGTTTATTCTCAACTAGGGCTTTCCAAAAATCTCAAGCCAAAGAGCTACTGGTTTAAAAATCATGTACTGCTATATTTAAAAAAAGGTAACACTAAATACATACAGAAAAGGAAAGTATATTCTGACTGGAGAGCTGTCAGGAACAAGCTTTCTAAAACTGCTAAAACAATTTCACCAAATTAAATGAAGCTTTACTAGGGTTTAATTGCCAACAGAAATTGTATGATCTATTACATGTTGTCCTGAGTCACCACTTTGGGCCTAGACTGAAACTTTAGTTCCAGGCTGCTTTTTGGTGGAGCTGTACAAGACAAAAAGATAATTTATTGGTGACTAAATCTCTAGAAGCTAATAGTTGGTGACCAAATAAGAATAGGAAGTGTTCCATGATCACCTCAGACTAGAAATTATCACTAACAGTTGGCCTCTTTAAACTCTTCTATGAGCCCTTTACTAGGACGCTTGTTTTCCAGACTGAAGAGTAGCAGTGGTTTTCCAGTCCTTCATTTTGATACTTGTTCCTCAAATGAAAATTTGTCAAGCAATTTTGAATGACTGGACTTCCATGTCTGTAAAACTGTAGGCTGTTCCTGCTTTTGAGGTCTAGTATATATAGCCTTTATTACCTTTCCTTAATAGCGTTTTATACTTCTCACATGTTGATATAATCACTCACATTCTGAATATGAAGTTTCATGTGTCTTAGATTTTGTGTTAGTATATAAAGTGAAAGCTTAGTGCAGGACAATTCATTTCCCCCTTTCACCCTATTTCCTGTCTACCCTGCACCTTCCTTAGTTTGCTGCTGGTTTCCTGCTTTCCAAATGTTTTGGTTGGGGACGGAACCCAGTATAAGGAGAAGCTAAATAAAGTATGGTAGAGGATAACCAAGTAAATATTGTATTACACTTAAAAATAATATAAATATGTAAATAATTCTGAATAAAGTAATGGAAAAATGCTATGAAAAGTTAACGAGGGGAGAGGGAGGAAATGCAACTCTAATGCAATGGGAATACCAGTTAGAGAGTCCTCAGAGTAGCTGTTTATGTACATGAACCTAAATTCAGTCTGAGAGTGCTGGTAGGATTCCAGAAAGTCCTTGTGCTGAAAGCAAGGGATGAAACTGTGATGGTATTTTGGTACAGCCCAGAAGAACATTTTGGGGGGTAAGTTTCCCAGCCATGCTGCTTTCACTTGGTTCTTACTGCAGACCATTCTTGAAGCATGTGGGCTAGAGCAGGTTATGATGAGACCAGGGCTGCCTCTTTGGACTCGATGTATGCTGCTGGTGGACATCCAGTCCATAGGATCAGACTAGAGCCATTCTGAAACAAAACCTCCTAAACAAAGGCCCTGTGGATGCTATGTCCTGATAGCAACTATTTTACTCTCCAGATCTGCTTCTGTTGTGCTGCCCTGTTTTCTAATGCAGATATAGCGTAAAATGTCCCTTTTCTGGTGAAAAGAAGCTTATCTGCAAATCCTATGTTCAAAGTCCCTCATTCAGTTTTCTCATTTCTGCCCAAGTATGATTATTATAATTAAAAGTAGACGGGTTACAGCAAAAGTGAAAGCTAGTCTGAATAGCCTCTTGGTGTCTAAAAGAAAACAATGGGGGACGAGAGGGTGTTTACAAGGAAGATTCAGTTCTCTTAATTTTAGTAATGATAATTTTGGCTAGAGATCATCCTTTGGGGGACAACTGATCAAATAAAACCAGCACTACGAAGTCATAAAGTTTTGATTTCAAGTTTTTAAAAAAAGGCTTTGGACTAAGCATGGAAAAATAAAACAGAACTCAAATAATTTCAAGCATTAAGTATAGCCACCCATTTGACTTAGAAGAAGAGAGACAATGCCCAGAAATAAAATGTCACAATGTATAGCATTTCAATTATATATGGCTTATACAATCTGTCATAAGACTGATTTATGAAATGAAGAGAATTTATAATAAAGCTAGAATTTTTATATTATTATGAGATTAGTCTGATAATTAAAGTATAAGCTTAAATCACTCATGAAAAAATTATGTAGAGACTTATGTCACATTTTGGTTAGTATATATCAATTTATTTTGCCTTTCTGGACTTCAAATAGGACTTCATTTATCCATATGTATCATATTTAAATTCACACCTAAGGTCTGCTTTGAGTAGAGATAATGTGACAGAATATATAAAAGATGACAGGTCTAGAAACCCCAGTGTTGAATCAAGAAAACTGAGGATATTTAGCATGGTCAGGGCCAGGTTTGATGGAGCTTTGAGTAACCTGGTCTAGTGGAAGGTTCCTGGGGAGCTGGAACTAGATCATCTTTTAAGGTCCTTTCCCACCCAAAGGGAAGACTAGACTACTGAAGACTAGATCTGTAGCTGTGATCTTGTTTCTATATGCCTTAGTGACTATGTAAAAACAAACAAACAAAAATTTGTGACAAGTGTACATATTTGTCAATAGGAGGCAATTGCCAGAGCCACTGCCAGCTCTTTATGCAGTCATGACCTTATTTTAAAAAACCTAAACTGTTAGTGAAAGCTGAATACCAGTAGTATATATTAAAAAAGAGCTTTTTTTTCAGATATTGACTATTTTTATTATCAAAAAATAGTAAGCTTACCTTGACTTTTTACATTGAATGGTAGAAAATGTGGCCCCTTAATGCTGGATTGTTTCTGGTATCTCTCAGAAAAATATCCATCGCTACCATGGACAATGTTCAGACAAAACAGTAGCAGTAAGGATATTTGTAAATGCATGTTTCCAAATCTGTTCTGTGTTAGAAAGGGGAGAAAAAGTTTGTTATTAAAAAAAAGTTCTATTTCTTGTGCATGAATACATGAGTTTTCTTAAAGTATTAATATTAAAAGTAATATTATTTTGTGCTTACTTCCTGCTGCTTTCACTAGTTGTGAAAAATCCTCTAAGAAAAAGGAAATCAGTATTGCTATCTTCAGCAGAATTCAGAAAGACGCGACAGGCAGATATTTCCTCC
>JAOXJK010000023.1:70713969-70725906 GCA_025774025.1 Xenus cinereus | reverse complement strand
ACTCAGAGAAAGGCTGAGCTAGGTCTTTGTGGTAGTTGGGAACTGGCTAAATACATCCCCGATGCTGATGATTTTCAGTGTGAATATGCTTAGATTTATTGGTTTGACTCATACTATGGGATCTTGATTTTTGCACTATTATAAGCACAAACCATGTGCTTAGTTTCAAAGAACTGTGAGTTCTTTGAAAGTGGTAATTCATAACTTTAACACAGAATTTGTCTTATTTTTAATAATTGTCTTTTAGTCTTAATACTGAAATTTTTGTAGTTTATAATTAGTATTTATGTTAAAATAAGGTACTTATTTAAAATAAGGTATTTATGTTAAAAGAAGGTAATGTTAAAATAAGGGGTGGGGAGGTTTACTCCTTTTGTTTGTCTAAGTAATCTCAGCTGTGCAGAAGGAGGCAAGAATGTGTTGGTGAGAGATTTTTTTTATTGATGGCATAAAATCTCAACACTGTTAGAAGGACACAATTATTTGGCTGCTTCTGACTCGGTATCTATGACTAGTGTTTTCTGATGTCGGTTCCAATTTTGTTATCTGCCTGAAGTAAACTTTGAAGACTCTACCCTAGTCTGTGCCAAGTTTTTTTTTATTAAAGTGCTTATACCCAAAACTCATAGCTAGCCGTTTGCAAAGGGCTCTAGTACGCTGTAGCACCATTTCTGGTGAAGAAATTCTCCAGTCTCCAATTTTAAGTTCTCAAAGAAAGGCACTAGGAATGTCTAAAAGGAGTTTGAAACCCTGCCATGAAATTAAAGGAGTAACTGGATTTCCTAGTTTGTGGTACGCTTTATGACACTCTGGAAATTCCTAAATCATCTGAACTCAATGGCTTAAAACTGTCCTCTCTCCCTTTCCACAATGGTGAAGAGTGTTTGCACACTCCTGTGACAGCAGCCAGGTGAGCCCTCAATGAGTGTGCAGAGGAACAATGTACCTTAATGGAGAAAACTAATACAGAGGTTTTTCAGCTTCTAACCGTTCACAGTCAAATTTACCTGAAGAAATAGGAAGTGTGAAAATTTGTGAATTCAAGAGCTGTGGGAAATCGGTGTGTGTGTGTGTTTTGTTTTTGTTGTTGTTATTTCTTTGTTTTATTTGGTAATTATTATGACTTTTTATTTACATGGAGAGTATTTTCTGTTCCAACACTAGCCACTTGGACTGCATGGGGTTAGAAAACATCTTGGTGAAGAAAATATTTACCTTGGTAATTACAAAATAAGTAAGATTTCTTTAGAGTTTCAGTATGCATGTCATCTTTTGTAATTAATAGAGGCTTTTTGAGGTAATCTACAGGGCTGTGCAGTCATATCTGTGTTCATATTTTGAGATACAATGAAGAATTCTCTCTTTAAACAAACAAAACAAAACTGCGCTACTCCTACAGGCCCGTACTAGTCTTTTTATAGATTTAAAGTCCTTACAGTTTTAACACTTGTAATTGTGGTTGAATAAATGTCCTACTTTCAAGTAGCAATGGAAAGATGGTCTGTATTTATTCTGTCACTGCAAAACTGACTGCTGACCAGTTTGTTCTGGTCAGCTCAGGTAACTGTTGATCACAAGAGCTCTATTTAGTATACCAGTAGATTTAAATAGATGACACCCAGTTAAATATTTATAGTTGTATTCTGACTGAGTTAACTTGCAGAGACACTGAATAACCATGCTGAAACCTCAGGAAAAGATGTGTTCCACATTGTCTATAGAGAAAGCTTTGAGACTTACATGAATTTCTGATAATACATTGCTCAGAGTCAGATAGTATTATTGATGAATGCTTTCAAACAACACTACGTTGTTTGTGGCCCCATTTCATTATGCTTGCATGAAGACAATCTTCACCCATCTTAGAAAGTTTGTGATACTAGAGTAAAAGATGCCAAACAGAAGTACTGGTGTTAGGAAAGATGTTTTGCAGTACCGTGGGTATGCTGCTGGCCTGACCTTATTCCTCCCTCATTTTTGTTCTTTCTTCCCTTGCCTCTGAAAGTAGAACCAACAAATATTGTTCAAATGAATGTGTTGATTTGGAATTCATAGCAGATGTGTGGCTTTAGATGAAAACTGATCAGTTTTCAAAATACTGAAATCACAAAGCTGGTTTTATATATTAATATTCATCTTCCTTCTCTGATAAATGCTTTTCTGGTAAAGTAGCATAAATGTTTATATATTTAAAGTTTTGGATTTTCACTAGATCTGTTTAAAAGTGTAAACGTGCAGGTGATGGCAGGACTTGGGTCTTCTTGACGGAGAAGAGCAGAAGTATCCAAATAACTCAAATTTAGTGCAAATTTAGGAAAAAAAAAATCAAAGGGACTGACCACTGCATAGCCTTAAACAAATACAAAAATTTTACTTTGTATTTTGAGGAGGGGGTTGCACAAAAATGTTTCTGGGGCTGCTTAAACATAACCAGGTAAAGAATCTTCCAGTTCCTTTTACCTGGAGATGCTCATTTTCAGCCTTCTGCCTGATGTTGACCGCACTCTCGGTCGTGTCAATACAATGGTTTATGAAGCTTTTCTATCAGCTGAATTAGTAAGAATTTCATTTGGACTAAAACTCAATCAAACTTTCCTGAGAGTGATAGAAGAAGGGAGGCTTGTTTTCCATAGGTCCAGATGATTTCACAGGGTGTGTTAAATGATTTTTAAACACCTGAAATATATAACTGATCTTTAAAGATTACTGCAAGTGTTCTTTCTTTTTTGGTAAGTTCATAATATTCTTGTTTAAAAACCTGATATATAACAGTAAAAAGAGCATTCACATAAAAACATTAACATGCTAAATAATAATATTTCATGGGGAGGAGTATTTTTACGTTTTCTTTAACTCATGCTCTATTTTTCACTGATTTTTATTAAATTATTTAATACCTTGTTCTGCCTCTGTGCCTGCTGGACTCGAGGTTTCTGTCAGTATCCCTTGGACCACAGTGAATAAAGTAGAAACCATGGTAAAAGAAGGGTGGGAACCACTCCTACTTTCCCAAAGGTGACAAAGTTCAATTGGCTTCCTCAGGTATCCCATAATTAGGAGACTCTTCCAAATAGTTGGTGAAAAATAGGTGTAACTGAGCTGCTTTTTCAAGTGTACCCACTGGAGCAGGTAGTCGGCCTGCTGAATACTCTCATTCATTGACTGTAGTACCTACTGTGGTTTGGACAATTGGCACAGAGTTGTTTTTAAACTTTTGTGTTTAAAAACAGGTGCCAAAGGTGGTGCCGGGGGGGGGGAAAGAGATATGTGTGTGTGGAATCCAGACTTTTACAGCCAGAACAAATAAAAGTTGTCTGAGTTAATTTTAAAAATAAGAGATTTGTTTGGGTTTTTAAGTCTGGCGCATTGCCATATTGCTGGTGGGGTTTTCTCATTTATTTTAATTGAAACTTAGGAAAGTTCTGTTGGTGGATGCATATAAACTTCCTATACTCTCTCCCTTATGCAAAATAAGCTCGTGTCAATGGAGCCTAATTGTTCCTGATGTTTATTAATAGGACTGTTTTTAGTTTCACTTAGCTGAGATTGGATTTTAAACAAGCATTATGTTGTCATAAAGGAGAGCCATAATTACCTGCTTGTAATAAAGTGCTAATGAAGTGGCTGCTTTTACTATTAACAGTAAATGCATCAGGGCTGCAAAGTTTTATAGGTGACACTTACTGTAATACCTGACTCAAATCCACAAGCTTCAATGTTCCTGCATTCCAAAGGAGAAAATCACATGCATGTGAAGGATGACTTTTTAAAGCGCTTTAGCCAGTAGACTCTCACATTCAAAGTTTTGAGGATTGAAATCTAGTTATATAAAAAGAGTTCATATGTGGAGCAGGTAAATACTTCCCAAACTACTGATACAAAAAATTATTCATATACCAGGGAAGGATAGGGACACCTAGACTCATGACAGAACCTGATCAAACTGCCAGTTTGTTTCCAATGGTGATACTTTCTGACCCTGCTGTTACTGTGGTAAATGGTGGAAAAATAATACTGAGAATTGAACTCCTGCTGAAGGTGTTAGATACCTTCTGCACCCATTGGTGGTGAGATGTAAGCAAGGATCTCAATGGATTTAATGGATAAGAGCCCGATGTATTTCTACTGCATACAGAAGTAAAAGTGGGTAACTTTGCAAACAGAAATTAAGCTTTGAGATTTTGAATGTGTTACTCTTAGATTTAGGTGTGCAGGTTCCACTGAAGCCATTGAACCTTTCTGGACATTCACAGTAAATTAACTGTGCCTTTGACTTTGTAATTATCACAGTTTAAGAATGTACTTATGGAAAAGTAATGGCTGCTTGGGTTATATGTGGTTAAAGTGCTGTAATGTGAATGTGTTTATTAACAGATTTACTAAAGATCAGAGAAGTTGAGAGGCAGGCAACTGAATCCATAAATGCCAGGTTCCCATCTGATTCCTTTTCAAATGAGCTGCTTTATTCTGTGGGATCTGGTAACCAATGGCCGGCTTTTATTCTTGAATTGGTTTCTCTGGCAGTAGTTTAGCTAGGGATGTGGATAATGGTAAAGTTTCTAGGGCTCCTTTTATTAAACAGCTTATGGTCCATAAGCAAGAGAGAGGCTGCTCTGCTGTCAGCAGCTGCTGCCAATGACATGTGATACAGCAGAAGAGTGATATCGGAAAATCTTCCTTAAAATCTGGTATGCTGGTATTGCTGCAGGTCTGGAGTGGAAGAAGACTTCCACTAGTCTGCAATAACCAGGATAAAGAGTTAGGACCTTGGAATGAGGGTGAAAAGGAAAAGTCATATATGGCAGAAAATGAGATATGGAAGGAAAGACTCATTTATCAGTGGCACATAGTCCAGACTGTGATGTGGAGTCTGAATTTTATGGCTATCTCATGCAACATTTTTTTGAGGAATTCTTGTAGATCCTGTGGGTTTCTTTAGTAACAAAAGATAAAAGGAGGGATGACACTGCCACTCCTAGTGCTTAGCTCATCTGTTTTCTCATCAAACTTTCATGAAATGGGGAAGATCTCTGAGAAGTTCACTGTACTAGGTGAATGTAAGCCTGTGGAATGCATAAATTTGAGAGAAATAAATGGTGTTTGGGTACAGCTCAGTTGGAAATTAAACTGCCTTAAATGTAGGTACCTTAACCTAGGCTTGAACCCAGCCTTTCTGGCTTTATGCATGTTGTTGGACTTTAGTGCTGAAAAGCTGTGGCAGTTTTACTCTGCTTAGCAGTCTGGCTGCAACCTGTGTTGAGCTGCTATAAAACCAGAGGGAAAGGCAGGGTAAATAAATGTCTTGTGGTTGGCTTGCGCTGTGCTCTGAGCTGGTGTGGGAATGAGCACTTTCCATCTACATCTAGTCTGAGAGTGTCTACTGTGTCTTTTCATTTTAGGCATACTCGTGGGTATACTCATTTTGCTGTATGTCACTGTTGTGACTGCCCCATCCCTGGAAGTGTTCAAGGCCAGGCTGGATGGGGCTTTGAGCAACCTGCTCTAGCGGGAGGTGTCCCTGCCCATGGCAGGAGGGTTGGAGCTTGATGATCTTTAAGGTCCCTTCCAACTCTAACCATTCTATGATTCTGTGACTGAGGTTTGAAACTCAGTATAGTTTCATGACACTGCTATAGTTTCATTTCATTTTATTTTCACTACTGAATCAATTTAGTAGTCTTTATAGCACTTGAAAGTCAACTTTAGAAAACCTTTGGTAACAGGATTCTGTTGTCCAAATTGCATCAGTATTTTTTTTTTTAAATGTATTTTGACTGGCTGGGGAATATATCTAATCATTGCAGCTATAGCATTAAAACGTGAGGGAGTAAGAGTTGATCAAGATCTGTGGTGAATATCTATTCCAAGTATCTTGGAGTTCTTTACAGATTCACCTCAGACAGAAATGAAGAAAGCTATAAGAAGTGTCTGTGTTCCCTAGCATGTATTCCAGACTGTTCAAGTGGTGCAAAGATTTGACCATCCACAAGCTGTGGATTCCATTTTGAGAGCTAGTATCTACTTGTCTGCAGAGGAAAAAAAAATAAATCCTATGATGATCAGGAGGGTTGTTGTTTAACATGTAGAAAATAAGGGAGGATGTATGTAAACCCAGGAACTTCCGAGACAGCTTGCCATGTTACTCTAAATTATTTTTCAATGAAAAAAAGTGTGGAATCTGGGAAGCTAGGCCTAAAATGAATACTGTTGCTTGATATGGTTTCTACATTTTGCTTGAAAAATTTTAGTCATGCTAGTTTCATCATGTCATTTATCATTAAATCTGGAAGAGTCAATTCAACATTGCCTTATTGCTATTGCATGGTTCATCCAGTTAGTATTTCGTTATCCAACTCCGCACTAGAAACAAGGCAAAATTCTGTCTTCATATTTGCAATCTTATTCTGCATGCTAGCTTTTTCTAGTACTGGTACTTCCCAGTTTTTGGATAAGCAAGAAATAGATTTCAGTATTAGATTCAGATGCAGTAGAATCAAAAAGAATCCTTATATACAAAAGATCCATCTGCAAATTCAGTAGAAGTTACGGGAATTCAGTACAAGTTCCAACAGATTTGGAATTTGGTTTTTGGATTGAAACCTTTTCATTTACCAGCTTGAAGTATTTTTATATAAAGCTGAGAGCCTTTAAACATTCTCCTTTTTTTCAGGACCGAAACATAACACTGTTTGTCCGCTGAAATATTAGGTCACCAAGAATCCATGTTAAGTCATTCAGAGAGAGCTTATTGTTTCGGAAAATAGACCTCCTGTGTCTATAGACCTATGGCGGGATGTATTTGCTTGCCTACATATTAATAACTAAAAGTAAAATTAACATTACTCGCATATTTTCCTTCTGGTTCCTTTTTATACCTGTCTAAATCCAGATATTTTCTGGTATGTCCTGTGTACATAAATTGTATTGGCTTTTAGAGTTGGATTCTACTTTGGGCCATCCTGATGACCGCAGGATGTTTATGTGAACTATGCTAAGTTTCTGGCAAGATTCTCCCTAGGAGGCCTTTATGCAGTACTCTGTCCTTGAGACACTCATGTCATTTATAACAGGTTTTCTTGTTTGTTTGTCCACCAATAGTTTGCAGGTACTTCAAGGGAAAATATATTTAAGCTAGTTGTGTAGGGAGTGTCAACAGTGCTGGGAAACTGAGAGCTGACAGGAGCACGAGTAGAATTTCTTTGATCTGTGAAATCAAATCATAGAATCGTTTTGGTTGGAAGAGACCTTTAAAATCATCAAGTCCAGCTGTAAAGACTAAAGAGACAAGACTAAACCATGTCCCTCAGCACCACATCTATACATCTTCTAAATACCTCAAGGGATGGCGACTCACCCACCTCCCTGGGCAGGCTGTTCCAATGCTTTATTCATATTTGTCCTTTATAATTCTATAATTTAAAGCATGATCACTTGTTATCTCTGCATTCTCACTCCTTACTGATACTTGTCTTCCTCTGAGAACCTCTTGCCAAACAGTTCCTAAGAGTAAAAAACTAGTACTTTGGAAGAGTACTAGCTGGTTCACAAGTGCACCAGCTTCAGGCTTGCCATCCCTCCCCAGTGGGATTTTTTTCTCTTCATCCCAATCATGATGAAGTTTGCATCTGGAGAACCTTTTAAAGATGAGTATTGCAATGTTCCTGGCTCATTTTGAAGAACAATGTTTTTCTCCTTTTGAAGTATAAAAAACAAAGACAAAGTTGGTAAGAACTGTGGGTTTTTTTAATTCTGTTTTCCCAAGGTCTGGCTTTTGTTTTCTTTAGTCTAGTACACAATGTTTGCTCTGTATTTTAGTTATTGTACTTCAGTGGGAGGACTTAAAAATGTTTTCTATATTCTCTATGTTTTGGAGCTGATTGGACTATTAATCTTGTATCCTTTTATGTATATCAGAATAATCTGTAGAGGACTATAAATATGGTTAGGAATATCAATACATCTTTTGGGGCACATCCCTTTGGAGGGGAGGGGTGGGGGGGTGGGTAATAAGATGTTTTTGGAAACCAGTTGTTCATTACAGCATGTAAGTACAGAGAGAGGATTAGTTTTAAAACTCTGCCCGTATGCACAGGTGAAAACTCTGGCTGAATCTCTCAAAGTAATCAGAATACAACTATTAGATCACCTTTCTGCTGTGGGTTTTTTTTGTTTGTTTTTTGTTTTGTGGTGGGGTTTTTTCCGCTGCCCTTTGTTTCATCCTGGATATTGTGATTAGGCAGGTAATAAGGATTTTCATGATTATACAGGCCTCTAGCTTTTTTTTAGTGCCCTCATGCCAGGAATCTTGGATGCCAATGGTATGCATATTATATAATATATATACGTGTATATATATAAACGCTGCAGTTTCAATGACCGTAGCTAAAATGGTAGATAAAAGTACAGATGATCATAGCTCATTCTGCTTGGTTCATACTGTTGTCTTTTAGTTTACTTAGACATAACCCACAGATCCAATGCTGTCCAAAGAGGTTTGCCTTGCTGCCTGCTCTACTGCACCAAAGTCATGGTGCTCGTCTGCAGTAAACACAATGCTTTCAGGAAGTTTTGTTTCATGGGTAAGCTAAAGTGTAGACCCTTTCCTGGAGGCCTCGGGATTACTGTGTGCTATGGTCATTTGGGAAGCCTGAGTTGTACAACAGGACCTGTAATTCAGAAAACTAGGGATATGTTTAACCTCCCTTTGCAGTCAAGAAGGAGCCAGTGTCAGGGCCAGAGTCCATCAGAATGGAATTGATTCCAAGGGTAGGAGTCGTGGCTGCTCAGCAATGAATGGTAGAAGCAGAAAAGCAATGAGAGTGTTCGGTCAGGTTATCAGAAGGTAAGAAAAGAAGGCATGCTGACAGAATTTTTAGCCCCTCACTGTGTAGGCCTTAATCAATTTCTGTAAGCATCTGCTTATGGGAACTGTTTGAGACAGGACAGTAGAATGGGCAGATATCTTTATTTGACCCATTTTGGTGACTTATAAATTCTTAAAGCACGTGTCTCATTCCCCAGGATATTTGCCTAATTCCCATGCTATGGATTGGACCAGATTGGAGGCAACTATTCTGTTCTGTTTCTGCTGAAACTGGATTGCTTTTGAAAACCATGAAAGATTCAGGGAGACAGAAAATGTTCGCAATAGCATCTTGTTTATACTGCAAAGTCTAGCCTTACCGCAAAGTATAACAGCTTATTTCAGAAGCTTTCTGTCATACAAAGTAATTTAAATGGCATTTCACAAGTTATCTACTGTCATATCTATGATCCATGCTGATTCTTCACCCATTGATTTCAAAAGCATGGAGGGACACATTGTAGAAGATTCTGATATGGAATTATAGGGTACATCATAGAACCGTAGAACAGCACAGGTTGGAAGGAACCTTGAAAGATCCTTCTGGTCCAACCTTTCATGGGAAAGGGCGCCTGGGTGAGATTATCTAGCACCCTGTCCAGTCGCATCTTGAAAACCTTCAGTGATGGGGACTCTCCCATGTCCTTGGGGAGGTTGTTCCAGTGAATGATTGTTCCTACTGTAAAAAATGTATGTCTTATATCAAGATGAATATACTTTACTGAACAAAGCGTTTTGTTGATTTGCTTTGCTTTGTGGTGGTTGTTTTTTTAGCAGAATAGAACTAATAGGAAAAAACGCTTTTTAAGAATACCTTCTCCTTTGCCTTTCCTCTACTGTTTATTTTTTCACAGCCTGTCAGTTCTTGAATGTTGCTTTCTTAAGTTTGCAAAAGGCATAATGGCAAACTAAGGACACAACAAAGGAAACCTGTTTGCTTTCAGGCTATCCTCTTTCCAACAGCACATCACAATGTGGTTTTACTCCCTTTAGAGCAGCAGGATTTCTTCTCCTGAAGTCTCTCTGAGCTGGTGGAAGTGGGTGTTAATGGAGAAGTAAGGTTTTAACTAGAAATGTGAACATGACACAATTCACACATAAACCATGTAAGCAATAAATCTTAGAAATGAAGGCTTGTCCCAGCATTTTAGTGATTCATTCTATGCATTTCTTTTCATCTTCTGTATCTTCAGCTTTGCTCTCTGCTTCTCGGTGTATTTGATGCTTCCTCCTAGTATTCACTGTATTCTATCTTTGCCATTCAGCAGGGCATGGGTGAAGGAATTTGTTGGTGCTCCTAATATCAGCTCTTGATGTTCATTCATGCAGTATCAAGCAGGGGTTCCTTGGAGCCAAGCAGCATGTGTAGGGTGAGAGTCCTTTTTTGAAAAATGAGGCACAGACAGAGAAGGAAATACATTTTTTTGGAAGTTGGCAAGTCTATTGCATTGTACACTGTATTCTTGCTGCAAATTGTCTGACCATATTGACATGGAATCACTACTTTTAAATAGAATAATATAACTACAACCTAGTTTAGGTCATATTTTAGTCTATTTAAACCTCCCTTCAAAAACACTGTGTCCAAAACTCAGTATTTAGCATTAGACCACTGAAGATGCAGGTTTGTTGATTGACTCTCTTTAAAATGTGTTCCTATAAAAATACAACCTGAGACAAAAGCCTGAAACTTCAGAAGGAATCACTGTCTACTTTAGGTGAAAGCTTTGGATTTTATAATTTTATTATTGTAATTTCTGTCTTGCTATCTGAGAGCAGAATTTTCAATCTGTCTTATCTTAAATAGCATCTTTTTCATTCAGCAGAACTGAAGGTCATTTGAATTTCAGTGCAAGACTGGATGTACTGGGCAAAAATTAAGTTTTACATTTCTCACTATTTTTGCTTGTATGCACTCAAAAAAGAAAAACCTGCTTCTTGGCTTTTAGCTCGGAGAAACTGCGGAGTACCTCCAGCTTGTGATGAAATGTTTCTGCTGTGATGACAGCCCAGGAATGCTGTCTACTCTATCGGGTCAGCTTTGGAATTCATGGCACTCTTCTTTTGTTCATGTCTGTAAACTTGACAGGAGCTTCTTCCAACAGGAAAAAAATACAGATATTTTTAAGATACACCACTTGTTTCAGGTTTCTTCTTGCAGTTGCTCAGTGACTTGTTTTCTTCAATTATGTTTAAACTTGCTGAGACTGGAGAGCCTTCTCACTATCTGAGAAATCACTACCAGGTTTCCCAGTACTCTGTGGAGTCTTGATGTGTGTCTTCAGCTTATTCTCCCTTGAGCAAAACATGATTTTAACTATTGTCAGTGGCCAAAGTCAGACTGGATCATTACAATAATTCATTCCGACTGTCATAACACAAGCCAAAGAAGCTTGCCCAGTAGCTTCTGTTTCTGCCCAATCTTTAAGGACATAACATCCTAGCCTTTATTTAGCTGTGGATTGCTCTGGTTGCTTCACACACTGCTCCTGATTCTCAGGAGGAGAGTTCCTACTTCACACCATGTAGGGGAGCTCCCTTTAGACGGTTTGTCATCACATCTTTTGAATGTTTGGCAGGAGTTTTGGTTTTTTTACTTTTAAATGTGAATTCTCTATTAGAGTATTGTGCAATACCATTTTAGTATGGAAGGAAAACTGAACTTTGTAAAATTATATGGGCTTGTTTTGATTTGGGAGAATCTAAGCATCTGGAACTATCATAGATGGCTACTTCAGACACAATCAGTCCGATATGTCTCCAAAGCAACTTGATTTTTTTTTTTTCCTTAGTTTAGTATGTTCAGAACACTTGTCTCTCTCAGTTACTGCTTTAAAAATTAGTTCAATGGTTCCAAGTTCACATCTTTTTCTTTTAATCAGATTTTTATTCTTCTTCCTACTTGTTTGGATATGATAAATATTCTGTTTTTTGGATACAGCATATATGTTGCTGTTTATATATATGTGTGTGTATATATCTGCATATACTTTATGTAAGTAAAAATTGGATACAAATGGACTTGCACAAATAAGCTTTACAAATATGATTTTTTATAAAAGACATCTTTTGTG
>JAOXJK010000023.1:70699107-70713869 GCA_025774025.1 Xenus cinereus | reverse complement strand
AAGATTTTTTATAAAAGACATCTTTTGTGTGTGTGGAAATGAAAAGTTATCTAGCATCATCTTATTTTCAGTATTTGATTCTGGCACCTTTTCACACCATAAACATAAATGAAGGGTTTTTTTACAAAATATTCATAAGTTTCCAAAAAGTGATGTATCCAGACAGATTTATGAAATCACGTAGAAAGTATATAAGCATTTATTTCTAATCTGTGATTTTCCCTAGTTCCTGCCTTAAAGATTCAACTTTTATACTAACTGGCATGCAAGAGGTAACTATCAGTGCTAGGTAAGCTATAGCAAATCTTTGTAAATATTCTATTTAGTATGTTTATCTGCAAATTCAAAAAAAGAGGAGCCCTCTTTCCTTATCAGAGGAGGAACATTCCTCAAACTGTTTTTTTAGACTTTACTCTTAGGTGCATCAAAATCTTTGCTTTCTCAAGTATGTTCTTTTTTCTTTTCTCTTTTCCAGAACAGTTTTAAACAATGTAGTCATATTTTGAGAATTATTAATTAGTGCTTTTAAGACTAGAGCTTAGTTAATTCATTTGTTACGTCTCGTAACAGGGTTGTTCCCAAAAGCGAAATTATGAGTAGCCTCAAAATTATTTCAGGCTGTGTACACTAAAACTCATCTTCATTGCAAATGGTTGAGAGCGGAATGACAAACTGGTCCGTTCACCAGAGCAAATGTCTAGACTGGCCCCCTACGTCTGCAAGCAAAGTCTCTTGGATCCTGACTTTGTCCATATTGACAAAAGTCCTGCCCTTGTCAAAGGTTTTTCTATTAGAATAGTCTGCTAAATTAGTCTGAAGTGTATCTTTCAATCTGGAAAATGAGTTTAACTAGGAAAGGGTAAGCTCAAAATAAGGCTGTGGTAGTAAATACAAGTCAACAAAGGAATGCTGTCAAGCCTGGCAGGACCAAAGCCTACATGACCTACATGAAGCATTTCACAGTATTTCTATTGACAGATGCTTGACTGAGCTTGTATCTGGCAAGTTCTGCTGAGAGACACCAAAACAGCTCTCTTCTTTTTGACCAGAAGAGTGGACATAAAACCCTTTCTGTGACTTGCCAAATGTACACAAATAAATTTGGGACACCAATTTCTATTTGGGACTGTGGTAGCAGGTTGTACTTTTCCTCTGACTGTCATTAACTCATCACAAGTTCTAATTTCACATTAGCACTGCTCACATTCACACTTTTTACAACTTCCAGTGCTAGTTTGTAGTTGGCCCCATTAGATTTGGTGTGCTTCCGTTTGAGTTATTGGGAGGTTGCCTGCTTTACAGGAGGGTGTTTCTCAGTGAGTTTCATGCCTCTGGCTAGCTGCAGCAAGCAAATCTTCCTTTTTTTGATATTTGGACCTCTGGGCACAATAGACATGTCTATGCAGCTGGCACCAAGCTCTTGCACTTCTGCAGAAGTGAAACAGGCCTCAAGTAGAAGCTACGTGATCATCCTGGAGTGGTGGAGTGAGTACACTTGATACCTGTGTTAGCAAGGGAACATGGATGCTAATGCAGCTAAACTGCTTCCAGAGGGCCACTGCTCCGTATGCAGCCTGCCCAAGGAGTAAGCAGAGTCTGGTGGTACCTGTCTGTGTAGATACCTCTGCTGTGTCCAACAGATTCTGTAGAACTGCCAGTTCTGGTCACCTAAAAATAAATTATCAGATTACAGCAAAAAGAAATAGTTCTACCGTTACAGAATATGAGAAGAGTGGAAAAAGAATGCTACTGGGAAGGGAAAAGAACTTTTTCTCTTACACCAAACTATTTCCATCAAAATGCCAGAACATACAAAACTGGGAATTGGCAGGAGGCTCCTCCACGCAGCAGTTCTCTGGACGCTTAAGGGAAAGCGGCTTTGGAGCTGGATGAGTGGGGAGGCTGGAAATCCTATTGTGTGTGCTTATGATTTTGAACAGAAGAACTGCTGCATTCTGAACTGCAAAATATGGTAGTTTGTATGTGGCAAATAAGTAAGGTCTGTAACGAATATGCGTAACTGATTATGGAGTATGCTATGAAGCAGCGGATCCAGAGAGAACAGCTTTGGTGTCTGTTACACTGTGTTCCTAGAACTTCACTTGGTGATTGAGCGATTTTAAAGAAAGTGAAAGATGAATACTTCCACACCCATTGGAAAAGCAGATATTTTCCTTTTAGTAGAGAACATCTGTTGTAGTTAAACTTATATATGAAATACTTTTTTCTGAGAAATCAGAGCTACTGCACTTTTTACAAACAGTAAGGCCTGAAAAGAGGATGAGTTCTTACGAATTAAAAGTCCCCTCCTATACAGAAAATAAATGCTTCCTTTGTATCAGCAGAGATGACTCACATAGATTTAAAAATAAAAAAAAACAAAAAAACCCAAAACAAAACAAAATACAAAAAAACCCCACCCTACAGCCCCATCTGCAAGTGCTCTAGAGCTGTTGTCTTTCCTCATTTTAAATAGATGTAGTTTTTGTTAGTATTCTGGAAATGTATATATATCAAAAGCCCTGCTTTACACGCTAGACAATGTGAACAGCTGAATGTTTGTGTAAGTGACAGTAGGTAGCATTAGTCTTTGTCTCCTAAAAAGCCTGGTCCAGATAATAGTATAAGAGCCACCTTCTTTAGCTCGAAAGTTGACTCATGCTTTTAGTTGCTGATTAAGCTGAACAAGTTCTGCTTACAGCACACGAACAGCCCCAAATTGTTCACGTGATTCAGAGAATAATTATCTTTTTGGTAGTATGATGGTGCTTTTTTTACCTCCATAAAAAATATCAAGAGTCAGAGTAGAAAATTTTATTTATGTTTTAAAAATACGTTTTATGCCCTACTAATAGAAGCAATATTTTGAGGCTGATGTGTGGCAAGACATGCCTCCAAACATGAGTTATGAGTAGTGTCTACTATTACATCATCCAGCACTATTACGAGAAACAAAGTTCTGGACTCAAAAGTGAATTTGATGAGAATTTAAAAAAAAAAAAGTAAAACTAATCAGTCCTGAAGGCGTTTTTACTTTTTCTAGCTGTCATAATTAGATAAGTAGGTATAGTTATACATCAAAAAATGAGGAGGAACAGAAAATGCTATAAATATGCCTTGTTTAAGGACCAGCCACAGCTTTGACACTTGCAATGTGGGCTACATCTAGGTGTGTTATACTAGCCTGACTTAATTCAGTGGAGTATGGATTTTCCGAAAGTAGATATTGATTAAAAAAAAAAAAAAGGAAGTGTCCAAACTGTTTAGTACTGCTGCAACTTAATACCTAGTTCAACCTATGATTTTCCAGTTCATCTATGCATAATTTTCATCCTGTCATGGATTAGTTAAAGCTTCCAAAATAGCCTAAGGGAAATGTAGAACATTGATTTACAGTGCTATTAATGCAATGTTAGAAACAAGCTGTTATGCCTTGAAAGAGCAGCGGAAGCAGTTACATGCAAGATGTGATTGTTTTATGTGAATAGAGATAAAAGTGACATGGCTGATGAAGTGAGCTGTTGGAAAATGTCATTATATTCCTCAGTAAGTAAATTCCCTCTGTCGCCCCCCAAATGGAAAGAAGTCTCACTAATGTTTTAAAAATCTGTGTTTCTTTGTAAAAAGCACTTTTCATTCAAAAAAATCTTTTGTTGGGAAAACTTTGTAATATGTTTTTCCCCAGAATGCTTTTTCTTCAAAATATTATCATGGAGGGCTGGGAAGTTTGTGGCTCAGTTTCATTATTTCATATGGTCTTCATTTTCTCTTACTAAAAGCAAATTAAATGTTATATGTATGTGTGTGGGGAGTTGTATTTATAGTGAGAGACAGAAAGGAGGGCAACCTTCAACCTGGAAAAGGTGACAGAAGACTTAAGAAATATTTTCCCATTACTAATTTAGCCATTCCAACTTAGTGATATACGGTCAACCAGTAAATTTCTCTTTACAAACTAGCCTTTACTGATGAAACACATGGTGTTTACTTTGGCTGCAGAAGCTTTAAGCAGACAAGGTATGAGAGGCGGCCAGTGCCAAGTTAGTTGAAAGGTCTATTAAAACCTTTTAAAGTGGGCAGGGAGGGAGGAACAGTGCTACTTACTTACTTGAACTCAAAGTATTAAAATATGAAACTGCTTTCTGTGGTAGTAGAGAAAGCAGATTTTTTTTTCCTATTTGAGAATGTAAGATACCACTGGCAGGTGGCTGTTCATTATTTATAGACTTACAAGAAATCATTATCTTCTATTATAAGTAGAAATATTTAAACTTATAATCTTCTATAGACCTATTTTGTTTACTTAGAAGCTCATGAAAGAAAAGGAGTGAAACTCCTATTAACACTGAGGCTGGAAAAAAATTTAAATTCTTAACAGTGCTTTGAGTTTAGCCTGGGAGGATACTGGTTTTTTCTGAAGCTGGAATGCAGCTCTGCAAATTTATCTGCATGACTTTTTGAGCAACCTTATTTCCAATTCCTTATTTCAGTAGGACAAATGAACTGCACAAAGGTATGTAGTGGACTGGGAACTCCATGGTTGAAAACAACTTTTTGCTTACTGCAGCATATCCCAGACACCCTGTCAAAGCTTCAGCACACGCCAGTAGCATTCATATATTCATATTCAACGTAAAAGTTATTCCTTATGTAGCTTTATATATGCTTTCTCATTATAATAGGACAAATGAACAGAGAAGACCTGTTTATACACAGGTCACCACAGGTGACAAACGCATCAGGCTTTATCTTCATTCCTCCAGACTAGAATTCTCAAAAAGGAAAAAGTGTGTGTAAAGAGCAAAAAGAATATATACCTGAGTGATAAAAGTATTCTTATATTTCTGTTTAAAACTAGAGGTGTCTCTGTGTAATTTCCATGGGTATAACATGGTTACCTTTAATAATTCAGTCTACAATTTCAAATGTATTTTACTACAAGATTTTAAGTGTTTGGTCTAGCGCAGAAAATGTCATCTGCATGTAACAGGAAAGAGTCTATTTACAAAATTTACCTCTTGATTATTGGAGTACCAGATTCTTGCACTTTTATTTCCCAGTTGTGCCTATTTTTATGAATAGTACTAGTTAGATTTAGATGTAAGGATGGCAAAATGGGGCTTTCAGCTTACATCGCAGTAGTGTGATTTGTTTCACAAAAAAAATTCTTTAATAAGAAAAAAACAGGAGCTAAGGGAAGGAATATCTTCAGCATTTGTGGCATTTGCAAGTTGTTTTCCATACTTTAAAAGTGTTCCAGCTCTTTTTCTTTGTAATAGAATGCTGCTTCCTAATTTAATAACTTTCAGGATAATTTTTGGCCTAACAAATGATTGGAGTAAACCTAAGAAAACTGTAAAACTAAGAGACATTTGTGTAGAAGTTAACCTTAACTTCTAATATGCCAAGAGAAGAACTTTATTTCAAATTTGACGTCTCTTATTTTTAAGCAATGACTTGAAATAATTTCACATTACACAAAATCTTTATCAAGTGCGTGTTCTCATACCACCTAAATTGTATCCCCGACATTTCTGCAAGATATGTGCTTCTTTCTTGCTCAGTAAACCTTCCCCCCTCCCCCCTGCTCCAAAGTGTCATAACCATTGAAATGGTTTATGTGTATTTCCAGGAGTAGGTACGTGGATGTTCACATTTTATGAGTAATATGTGCTATTGTGGTCTGCTAATTCAAAGTAATTTGGAGGCAGAAGGATAAGCCACCAGCATGTGGATAGAGTCCAAATCACAATGATAACTGTCATCCCTCTTCTTCTGTGCTTTAACTCTGGGACATGCCATGTAATGAATTACCTTGCATTAAAACAGCAATGTGTGAATATGTGCTTAGTAGCCTGAGGTAAATGTGAAATTATAAGAGTAATTAATTAGTCTTTATCTTTATGGGCTAAGCCAAAGTTTCACAGCCAAGCCTATCTAGTGAGCTGCTGCCACCAAAAGGTCAGCTTCTCTGCCCTTGCTATGTCCTCTTCTCCCTCTCCTGTGCTCTCCTCGTTCCCTTACACCATGGGTAGCGGTTGTCAGGTTCTTCTGGGACCTGCTTTAGCTGGGATATAGCTAAAACTAACCAACCTTATTTTCTGGTTTACTTTTCTCCCCTTTTAGAAAATTAAAGAACATTACAGAAATGTTTCATCAGCATTGCATTGAAGGAGTGAGCAGAGGTGGACCAGGTCCGTAAATCACTTAACACATTTCATAGCCCATATTTCTAATTCAGGTCTTTGGCTCTGGCCGTGAGCACAATAGTTACTATGGTTTAGCTGAGTGGTGGGATTTATTTATTTTTTAAAACCTGCATCTTGCATGTGAAAGAGAGCCATTTGTTCCATTATATGGTTAGAAGTCAACTGAAAGTCCTGAAAGTGAGCTATGCTGCAGTGTATCTTTTATAACTTTGAAAGGTTGATTTATGGCAGTGCACTTTAGATGTTTGAAATCCTTTTGGATTACTTAGTAGTTTGAGGCATCTTAAGTTAAAGCGTGATGTTGTGCAGGAAAGCAAAGCAGTCTGGGTTCAGACCTATGATGGCCAGTAATTTCTAACTGCTTCATACTGGAAAACAAGACCAGAGAGAAGTGTATGTTGCAGGAAGGAATCCAGTGCTTGACTGGTCCAGCTCCTCTTTTCCCCTGTATATCCGTGACTGCATACAGCCACCACAGCAGCATCAAATGAACAAATGGGATAGCCAGTGCTCTGGTGTGGGAGTGCAGGAGTCCGGGATGTGGCCACCCTTCTGCCCGCGCCCGCAGGTTGGTCAGAGCTAGTTGCAGGAAGCTCCAGGTGGACCACACTGGTGGGCTCCACTGGCTGGACTCCTTGCGTGTGGCTCATGCCGTGGCAGGTGATTAGGAAAACTGACATTATTCTGTGCTAGAGACTGCAGAAGTTGCAAACTTCGTAAATACTAAGGAGAGTTGTTTCTTAGTTAAGTCACTTTTCTAAACCTATAGCAAGAAGATACTAATCTAAATAGAATTTGAATGAAACCAGGTAACTTCCATTAATACGAAATCAACTGTATAGACTTTTATATAAAACTTGGATGCAAAAGAAAGCATATATACTATTTCACATCATTCTATGAACTCTAGGTTGCGTGTTGAAACTGTTCTGAAAGGCAAAAGATTAGAATTTAATAGGTATTTGCTTAGGTAAATAACAAATATAGTTGTACTTCTTGCTACTATATGATATATTCTGCATGGTTTTGAGGATCTATGTCTTATATAGCTTGAATATAAAAAAAAAAGTAGACTCCCTGAAGTTAAATTAATTATTCTGAATCCCTCAAATTTTCAGTATTTTAATTAATTTTTAGTTCCTTCCTTTAAACTAATTTGCTTTACTGTAGAATACTGCAGAATTTTCCATGCCTGTCTTCAGCAAAGATGGGCTGTGCTGTTCCAAGGGAAATGGAATGAGGTCACTTTATGGAAATTTTTGTCATATAATAAATATCATAGGAGGAGAGTGTAAAAATGGAGCATAAATGTGATAGAAAGCAAATTGTCAGTGATTGGCAACAGCTGAGAGTAGAAGGAAACATGTGGCAGCAGGAAAGTGTGCAAGAGGAAAGGGAGAGAGCAATGCAAAAGGAGGTGGAGTGGAAAGCTGGAAGTGAGTTCCCATTGTTGAAAAAGGATAATGCGGCAGCTTTGCATACCCCAGCAACAGGGGAAGGTCAACAGCTGTGTATTCACTGAAACACAGACAACATGTTTAAGTCTGTATTTAAAACTGAATGTTGGCTGTAGATGATCCAACAAAGAAACTATCAGAATGCAATAACGTACTTTGCCAAGCAAATGTCCCTGCAGCCCAGCGTGCTGGCTTACAATAGTCCTAAGCAGATGCTTGGTGAGGAGGAGGAATAAGGTAGGCATCCTAAAAGATGAAAAGGTCAAAAGGCTTTTCAATTTGGTTTTAATTGCGTGTTTCTTGGGATTTCAGTCACAATTTTTGAATAACTGGAGATGACAATATTTCTGTGTCTTAAGTACACCTATCATTCTGCCTCCTTTTTAATTCCTGATAAAAATTGAGTTTCTTGAAGTCTTGATTTTGTTAGGAAAAAATATTAAAGATCATTTTTAGATAATAAATATCCTCTCCTCTGAGCATTTTTTGTATCTTAGATTTTGAAAATGGGGGCATTTTTATTTTTTCTACCAGAACAAAAGAATTTAACCAGCCTTAACTTCAGCACATTATTGTGTCTTTTCCTATGCAGCTTTTTGAAAGGAACCTGATACTTGGGTAGCAGTAGTGCTAATAAGGATTTAGTAGTTTTATTTCAGTTACATAGATTATACTTAGGCAACTTGACCCAATGGATTGTTGTTTTCCTCTGTTTCAGAAAATGGACCGTGATTCTTACATACTGCTCATTTCGAGAACAAAGCAAGCTATCGATCAGTATATTCATTCAGACCCCAATGTAAGAGCACCTGCCAGTTGCTGTGTATTATATTTGCACGTACACTGCCATCTGGAGAGTGTTCTAACAGAGGATTAGGATGTTCCTTAACGCCACTCATTTGGGTGGCTGTCCTAAAAATAACCAGATAATGCTACTCAAGTTAATTCCCCAAGCACACTGCTTTCATCCACTGCCTACTGTGCTTACTTATAAACAGTAAGCTATCATCTGAAATACAGATGAGTCATGTTATGCTCATTTTTTTGTGTGATTTAGAGTTGATCACAGCATGCAGTTTTGCTCTGCATGGCTTATTCTGTCATTTAAATAATCCACCAACGTGTACAGTCTTTTTCCTTTCACCTATTTGCCACATTATTAGGGAAGACAATCTCTGTTATTCAGAAGATTCAAGTATTGTTTGATACTGGGGTAGGGAGCTGTGAGCGGTGGCGCTTGTGAAACATTACCCCAGAAAGTTACTACCTAATTGTACCCTGAAACTTTGACAGATTCTGTCCTGATGCATCACTTAGTACAGGCCCAAAGCTTGCCTTTGTAGAAGGCAGGTGTTCTTAGTTAAAGATCGAGATGTTTCCCCCAAAATTATCATTGTTCTACTTTTTTTCTTTGGTTAAATTGCTGAGTGGAGTTCTTTTGCCTTGGTTTTTTTTTATACTATTTTCTTCTGAACCAAGAATCAGTGGTGGTTTCTATGCTCTATATAAGTATTAAGTGTTAGAGAAAGATAAATACTGAGCTAAAGGATAGCCTTAGGATGATCTGGCCAAATTCTTGTTCCTCCTCTCTTTCATGTTCAGAAGTTCGTTTAGGTTACCTAAATTGGTTTAGTAATCACCTAACCCTTTTCTCATCCCTCAAATAACTAACAACCAATTCCACCTTATTCAAATTTGGCCAAGACAGACCAACCTTTAATAACCCTGGGTCAGAATTATGAAATGCATGTGTGCTTTGAACTTGAGCGAGAAAATTACTTAATGCAAAAATAAATAGCTCTAATGCTGTTTTTTGGAAAGTATTATAAATGAAAATTCAGCACTTGGACGTACTGATGGGATTGGTAATAAATAATACTGGAATATATATATAATACTGGAAATAATCCTGTGAGGATACACTTTGGAGATCCTTTTGGCTACCAACGGAAGATATGCTGAATCTCTAAAAACTGTATTCAGTAACTGACTATTATGGTAAAATAAAGCTTAATCAGCAATGGCTGTGTTTTAGGAGAAACAATATTGTCTGGTACGTTTCTCTCTCACTCCATGTTCTCCTTAAATTTATACCACAAAGTAGTTTAGGCCACGATTATTAAAATGCATACTTTTCTTTCTCCGAGCTGCTTTTAAAAGGCAGAATTATCAATTTTCATGGCAAGTCATACAAAACTCTTGTATCAACCACAAAGTCTCTAAGTCTTTCATTTTAGGAAAGTTGCTTAGGAAGGTCTTCTGCACAAATAAAAATTATGATGTTACATTTAAAGATAAGTTTGGCTGCTTTATATGCAAAAATATGTTAAAAAGTAAGTGCTTTTAAATTCTTGATGCTATTGGGAGACAATACCAATTTTGGTAAAATAATATTTTCTTTGGAGTGGTCTTCAGCTCTCTCTGATTTTAATACTGCTCCTGTTGGTAAGGTGTGTGAGGGTCAGAGCACAGATCTTTGCAGGTGATGACTACCTGCAGCAGACCTCCCAGGTCCTCCACCTCACACTTGAGAAGTCCCTAAGAACATGATGGGATGCAGGATGACCCAGCTGAACAGACCTCCTTAAAGAGGTGGTGAGCCATTTCAGAGCTTGTATTATCAATATAACTGCAAATACCTGGAAAGAAAGACAATTAACTCTTCAGAAGTACAAATGTTAGTATTCAGTCTTGAGCCCTGAATCAGCTGAACTAAGGTTAGGGATGTGCCTAACTTTAGAAGTGCTGATCACTTTCTAAAAATACCTTCAGCATTTTTATTATATAGTCATACAGGAAACACAAAAAGCATTGAGCGTATTGAACAATATTGCGTAATACCAGTGCCGGGAGCTACAGGGCTAGACTGCGGAAAGGTGGGTTTTGATAGCAGCAGCTTTCAGGTGCAGTGTGGAGTTGGAAGGAGCGGGTCCAGGAAAAGAATCACTTTGGGACTGTACTTGGGTGACACAAACTTTAGTGGGAGAGAATTTGACAGGAAAATCTCAGGGGAGGTGCAGACTTGACATTAGGAAACATTTATTTACCAAGAAGGTAGTCAAACATTGGAATGGGCTTCCTAGAGAGGTGGCTGATGCTCTGAGCCTGCCAGTGTTTTTAGACGTTTGGACAATATCCTTAATAATGTGCTTTAACTTTTGGTCAGCTCTGAAGCGATCAAGCAGTTGAACTAGATGATTGTTCTAAGTCCCTTCCAGCTGAACTATTCTATTCTATTCTGTCCCAAAAGTACCTTGATTACTGTGTCCAGTTTTGGGCCCCTTACCACAAAAAAGACATTGAGATGCTGGAGTGGGTCCAGAGAAGGGCAGCAAAGCTGGTGAGGGGTCTGGAGAACAAGTCTTATGAGGAAAGGCTGAGGCAGCTGGGGTTGTTCAGCCTGGAGAAAAGGAGGCTGAGGGGAGACCTTATCGCTCTGTACAACTACCTGAAAGGAAATTGTGGAGAGGCTGGGGTCGGTCTCTTCTCCTAAGTTACAGGCTATAGGACAAGAGGAAATGGCCTCAAGTTACGCCAGGGAGGTTCATATTGGATATTGGGAACAATTTTTGCGCTGAAAAGGTTATTAAGCATTGGAATGGTCTGCCTAGGAAGTGGTTGAACAACCATCCCTGGAGGTATTTAAAAGACGGGTAGACGTAGTGCTTAGAGATGTGGTTTAGTGGTGGTTTTTTATCAGAGTTAGGTTGATGGTTGGACTGGATGATCTTAAAGGTCCCTTCCAACCTAGACAATTGAAGGAAAAGAAGACATTTTTGGGGAGCATTGTGGGAAAAGGAGATGGAATTTGGTTGGAAGTGGCAGTGGGTGGCATGGCCAGAGTTAGATGAGTGAAACTTCAAGAGGTGAATCATTGGCATTCTGGGATAGGGAAGATTAGAATTGGGAGGAACTGGGGCAAAAGAAGTAAAGCCAGGGGCTTTGGGGAGAGGAGTTTGGGGCAGGAAGACTAGAGAGATGGGAGGTTCTGTGGCAAAATGGACCCTGAGTCAAGATCAGCTTCAGCTGCCAGAGGCCATTTCCCTCTCCCAGACATATGCATGGTTTTGAAATATCTTTGCCCTGACTTTTTGCCTTTGTAAAGCCCTATGTTTCAAATTCAGGGACCTGTTTTCTTAGAACAAACACCAAAACAGCTTTAAGATTCTGATTTTTTCTTAAGTTCCAAAGTTAACAAATAAACCCAGCATTCGTATTCTGTCCTTGGTTCTCTGCTTCCCCACCCCTCCAATATAGAAAGGCTGTGGAGTTTAATTGAGAGCTGTAGCTGTGACAGCTTTTATGCTTTCCTTTTACAGACTCGTTTTGGGGCACGTTGATTTATGTGTGTCCTGGAGTGTAAGTTCCCACACCAGGCTAAGATACGTCTGAGAACCTCTTGTAACAAAAGCTCTAGTAGAACTGGGTCAAACACGTTAAAATAAATATGTTAAATTAAAAAAAAAGATATAAAACAGTAAAAAAGATAATAATTTAAAATAATGTAATATTAAAAATCTAATAGTCTGCAAGACAATTAGGTGCAAAGTACGTTTGTTAATATTGAGCAAACTAATGAGTTCTTTTGAGTTATCATCGTGCATTATTTAATTTCAGGTATGAAGGGAGTGTGTGGGCAAAGATAAGTTCATACTTGCACTTTACAATATGAGCTGTGAGATAAGGCACAGAAGAAGTTGTGTTGGTGGCTTCCTATGCCAAATTTGAGCCCTCCTGTATTAATGTATGACAAAGTCACTCTGATAAGGGATTTTTTCACTTTATTGAGATGGGTACTTTGAAAATGTCGCGGCTTAGTCTAACTGTATCCATAGAGTGGAGCTGTGACAGTTGGCATGGTGAGGGTCAAATAGAATCTGCATTGAAAGTTAATTTTTATCCCTTAAAAAGCCAGTTTTCAAATCTTAAAGTTTTAAGTAAAATAAGGCCAACACCACAACTGGTTGCTGAGAAGCCTACAGTTCAAAGTAGGATTATGGGGTAAAATTTATTCATTAAACATAACTGGGTAAACTGTGAAAAATACCTGAAGCATTTCTCCCTGGCTTTGGCCTAAAAATAGTCAAATCATTTTAGAGGAAATCTTGGGAGGTAGAAAAAAAAAAAAAAATCTAGTATGCCAGGTATCTGTTCAAATCTTGTTAAAAGAAAAAAAAATTGAGTTTTCAATGCAGCCTCAGTTTCATAGCTGTGATAAGCTGCTTCCCCAAATAAGATGGTCATTTGTGTAACCCTATTCTTACACTTTGTCATGCAGATACATTTCCAATGTACTTAAACAATAAAAGCAGGCATCAAAACAGATGAAAGAAAATGATGTGTTTGTTTTCAGTCTAATTTTTTGGCACTTTTGTGCAACTCAAACTTTTTTGTTAAGCTAAAGCAGTTTTGCCTCCTGCTATTGTGTTACAAGGCTGCTTGGGAATATTTTAAACAGAAGTCTTCTGAACACACAGGAAATATTCATTGTTAGTAATTTGTTAAATGACCAGGCTAGTAAAAATCTAACATATGATTAATCTGGGAGACAAATAGTATTTCTTTCAATTGGCTTAACAAGTAGGACAAAACCCCCATTCAAAATGCATCCCCTTGGAAATGTGAGTGAATTACAGCAGAAATAGTTTTCTCATTGTGTACATTGCATGAAGGAATATTAAAAGCATTTGAAGGCACAGCTAAATCATTCTGCGATTCAAGCACTGCATTTAACATGAGTGGAATACTTAGTGCTATTTTAACATTTTGTATCGTTTCCCGAGACTTGAATGGAATGTCTTTTTCCGACTTGCAATAGTGTTTATTACTCAATTACTCAATGCTTTCTAGTATAATCATAAAATATAAGCAAAAATCAGCATATTTTATGAAGCTTCTTGGTTTAGATAATAAACATTTTTCTTTTTAGAAAACACTATATTGGATTTTTTTCTTTAAAAACACTATGGTTGGGAAGGGTTGTAATTACTATGTATTTTAATCATCGATCTACTACGTTTTCAGTGTCCAGCTACAGGAATTCATGTTTGTCCTACCTTGTAGTTGAATGAAAGCTGTCCCTCGATAGAGGGAGTGTCTGCTTGCCAGCTGTCACCGAAAGTCCCTGCTTTCTGAAGTCAGAGGTGCTTCTCTTGCCGCAGGCATGATTCACAGGAGTGCTCAGCAGGCATTTCAGAAGAGTTAGAAGGAGGCAGCCCTCTCATTCAAAAACCCTTTTTTGGTGGCTTTTGGACTTTTTAACTTATTGAAAAGCTGAGCTGAATCATATGCTGGCTACTGACTGACGGGTCTGCCTTCTGATTCAGTTCCAGGAGAGAATAATTTTTTGTTTCCCAGCAGAAAATGTCTGTGTATGAGAGGTGGAAGGGGATTGGGGATTCTCACTCGTTTAACCCCCGTGTTCTTATTTATCTGTGTTAAAGAGGAGCATGAAATTTATTTGACATGTCTCCCTAATGGGATGGGCTTTTTTGGAGAGTAGAAAACAAATTCCTTTATGTTCTGTAACCAATAAAAATTGCTTCTTAGGAGAAAAAGTTACAGCATTTTCCCAAGTTTGTTACTCTATTCATATTCTTGCAGCAAAATGCAGATTTCAGAAGGGGGAGACAAGCTTCCTAGAAGAACTTAAAAATGCCTTTGTGTCTGTTACCCATTTTTCTATTTCCGTGAAGGTACAGGTCAGATATAATATCTCTGAATTTTTTCCATATTAAGGAATGATAGGTAAGTCCAAAATGTATTTCCTGGAATCCAAGAGAATAATCTCAAGTCAAGATCTTTTCTTCCTTTCCATTACCACTTCTGAATCTATTAATTCAAGTGTTGGGTTTGGATGATTTGGAAATTCCATCTTTTAAACACTGGTTTCATGCCTATGATAGTCCCATACCAGACTTTTAAAGATGACTCTGTTGTGCTTTATTGAATCCATATTGGATTGCGGGTTTTTTGTTTGTTTGGGGTTTTTTGTTTTCTTGGTTTGTTTTTTTTTTTGTTTGTTTTTATCTTGGTTTTTCTTTTGCTGGAAAGCTGCCTGGAAGAAAGAGACCTGGGGGTTCTAATTGACAATCGG
>JAOXJK010000023.1:70666136-70699007 GCA_025774025.1 Xenus cinereus | reverse complement strand
TTTGTAGAGTAGGGTAGATGGTTGGACTCGATGATCCCAAGGGTCTCTTCCAACCTAAATGATTCTGTGATTCTGTGGTATATCTCTTATGCTGATACTTATATTCAGCATAAACAATTCTGTCTTACCAAAGGAAGAAAACCTTGCTTTTGGAGCGTATTCAGTCACTGCCATAGCCCTTGGGAGAAACAACAAAAAAGATTAGAAAGCTAAGTATAAATCCTGAAGATGACAGTACAGGGTGTGAATTGTCATCATATCCCTTGGTTGAGGCAGATTCATCTTTTTTACAGTCACTGTTTCATTTTGACATTTTTCTGATGTGAGACTTGTAACTACATCTTGAGTGCTTCTTAAACACTATGAGTTACGTTATTGTGCCATTTCAAAATGCAGTATCAGAAAAGCTAAATACTTTTGTTAATTTATATAGACTACTCTAATTGTTATGTTCCTTGCCCTTAGTTGCAGAGATATTTCAAACCATTTTTAAAAATGTAGTGCAAAATACTTCACAATTTAGATATCAAAATTATAATTGGCTCCATTGCCTTGAATTGTATCTGCAACAAGATGGGAAATACATTTTACTTCTGATTCTTTTCTGCATGTATTTAAAAGACAGGTAGACGCAGTGCTTAGCGATATGGTTTATTGATGGTTTTTGTCAGTGTTAGGTTGATGGTTGGACTCAATGATCTGAAAGGTCTCTTGCAACCTAGACAATTCTATGATTCTATGTTGTAAAAATCTTGTGAGACTAGTTTGTCTTCAGCTTTTGAGCTTCCTTTTGTATTCTTTGACAGCTGCTTATCTGCCTGATTTATTTGTTTAATATGAGTCTGTCCACTCTAAGGATGAGCAAGTTTCTGAGGTAATATTAATTTCATTCAGATTGCAACTCAGTTATGGCTCTAAACCTGAAATGAAAATAATTTGTCTGAAAATTTTAATGTAGTGCCATAGAGAAGACTAAGTGGGAATGCCAGTGTTAGGGTATTGCTGCTCTGGAGGCAGTCATCCCATTCATTTCTGTGGCATTTTTGACAGTGACTTCAGGAGAGACAAGCATTCCACTGAACTGCAGAACTTCTCTACATCTAAAGGGACAAGCCTATTAGAAGGCACGTCTCTTTCCAGGTGATCATTCGTTTTTTGCTATACCTTTTATCATCTTTCAGGGTCTGGGCTTGACATACAGAAGGGCAGAACAGCAGGGCGTAGTACAAGTCAATGGAATTTCTGTTTAGAAATAAGTTTAGAAGAAACAAAGAAATTGTCAAGGAAAGGGGCACCCGCAATTACTGGATGTATGTGCTGCAGCATCTCTCTGTTTCAAGAAACTTGGGATTGTTGTAGGATGGGGATAACAAAATACAAGTATCTCATAGGAGTCTGATGAATGTTCATAAATGTTTGTAAAACTCTCAGATGACTTGATTGGGTGGTAATGCTGACAGTCATGAGAAAGCCAATATTAATAAATATGTGTGCAAACTATATGCAAGTCAGTTACATTATTTTTCTGGAACTTCAGTCTCAGCTGTTTGCTTCGCATAATGGGTGGATAACTTGATTTTTATGATAGATCTTATAATGAAAGTGACACTTCCTGCCCTGTATTTATTGAGCTGGCCCTTTAACATTTGTCTGAACTTCCTTAATGCATCTCTTTAAATTCCAGTTTAGGACTGCAGTATCTATAGTCTCGAGTGGTAAGTGTTGCAAAAGTGCTGAGAAAGACGGGCATTGGCAGCCGGTCGGCTATCGATCTCCATAAAATCATTTCTGTATATGTGGGCCTGAATTCATTCTTTGTCGGTTCTGATTTCTGTTTGAATTGTACTTGGCCTTTCACTTGTACTTGGCCATTCACCCATCACTGCTGGGTAATAAACATGCCTGGGATGAGGACAGGATAAACCATCATTCCTTTGCAGTAGATCATTGCTTCTTCCCCTCTCTCTTCATATTTTCCTAGTCCCGCTTTCCCATGTCTGTTTCTTAAAAATTTCTACCCTAGTTCTCCACAAGATTTGTCAGTTCTTGGGAGACCCTTGTTCCTCTCCAGAATACTAAGGTAGCTGAGACTTGAGGTCATTGCTGTGTCTGCTTCTCTGCTGGGGAAAGGAATTGCGGGCGAGGTCCTCTTTGTGCTAAGGAGAGTTGGAATGGGATGCGTTGAGTTTCTAGGCCGGAATAATGAATTATGTAATCCTGCTGGCACGGCAGGGCCATGTGGGAATAGAAAATGCATAGGAAAGATGGAATCTTTGAAGAATTTTACTGCCTAAATCCATAATGCAAATTTCAGAAGTGTGTATTTTAGATTGTTGCTGAAATGTAAAAGAAGAGCACTTCAGCTCCAGGAGACAGCCTGTGCTGTTACATAAATTTCAAGGACCTATATTATAAAAAGTAAGAGTTTCTTATTAATATGATTTATAGGTGGTTGTTGTTGTGATGATGATGATGTGCGAGTAAAAAAACTTTTTGTTGTTCTTTGCATTCATGGCAGTAGCGAAACCATTTTCCTGAAAATCTCTACAAATAAAATTTTTTCAAAAGGTAGAGAAATCAATCATGACGCAGCCATCTGGTGTGGAAAATTCTGACTGACTGGTAGAAGTTTAGCAGTCACTCAGTTCAGGAGAGGAAATGCCACCCCACTCTAGCTTTGTCTAGAGTGCTTTAGAGTGCTTTATCTATAGATCATTCTTTTCATGCCTTTTTCACAGCAAAGGAAAATTTTGAAGAACAAATAGTTTTAATCCTGTTTACAAATCTTGTTCTCAATGTAAACCAGACCTGGGTTCTTGTCTTAAATTACTTGTCATTGCAATACCTGTAGTACTACAAAAGACATACAAACTGACTTCATTGCCGTAAATCCTGCAAACAGCAAAGTATTACAGCTATATGACTTTTTAATAGGCTTTTATTAATCTTAAATCAAATCATGTTGTCGTGAACACTATAGTCGCATATTTCTTTTCTCAAATCATACTCTACTTGACATTTAACCGCTCATTTTCTATACTGCTTTAATTTAAATGTCATTAGACCTTTTGATCAATATGATATCAGTGCCATAAAACACACAAAGTTAATGTTGAAATCTAATTTAAGAGTGCTTCTTTTCTTTGAATACCTAGTTACTAACCCTATTATAATGAATGTAATGCTGTTAGTTTTGTTTCCATTAGACCTGTAGAGAGGTCAGACTCTGCTGCTTATTGTAGAATTCTGGGTTTTGTCTGAGTTGTGTTGATCTGCTTTGGAAAATAAGCTTTGCATTCGAAGTGAAATTTTAATTTGATTTGTTGGCACATTGATACATACTTTTGTATATCTTCAAACTTGATTTCTGTAATTCATTCTTTTAGTCAGAAATCAATACAAATTTCAATGTAAATTACACATCGGTATAAAATACTTCCGTTGACTTTTGAGATGTTTTGTTACTTGCTACATTGCTTACTTTTCTTTGTTAATGGCATTAAATCACATTTGACTGTATCCCAGTTTTCAATAATGTGAATATATTTAGGGTTAAGGAGTTTTTTTTCCCAACTAAGCATGAGTACACTAGCTACAATAGAGATTTGATGTTTCTTAGAAATTACCTTACGTATAATTTCAAGAATACATGTCTTCTGGATGAATACATGTCTTTTGTAGAAAACACAGAGAAAAAATAATATATATATAAAATCATTAAAATAATTGTCTTTTTCCTGTGTTTTATTCAGTAAGTCATTTCAGCCTTTTAGAGTTAGTCTGAAAAAATAATATTTACAACTGCTTACTTTTTTTTCTTGAGAACAAAAAATAATTATTGAGCTGTTTTGCAGTAACCTTATCCCAAAGCTAACATTTGTTTCTAACATCTCAGAAAGCTGTGAAACAAATGCCATATTGATTTGCTAAACTTGAATCATGATACATATATTCTTGGGTTTGTACGCTCTTTGTTTCAGTGGAGAGAGTGAGTCTTTATTTTTACACGAAAGTTAAAATGACATCTAAATAAAGAAGAGATTCTTTAATGTTCTCTTTTGTGGGAAGGAGAACCGGGTGTTTCTTCAAGAGTGGAAAAACTTGTGGTCTCTCAAAAGGTCTGGCTGCTATTTTGTCCTCAACTTCACTTTCTTAACTGACACTTCTTTCATCCGTACGCTTTAAGACTACAATCCCTTTCATCTATCAGATGTGGTCCTCCCTTATCTATGTTCTTATTTTCTTCGCATACAGCCACCTTTCTTTAAACAAACACCAACCTACACGTGGATAATAAATTCTACCTTGGAAAAATATTTTAGGTCCTTAGACAAACCTAGACCTTCTTAAAATGATTTAGCTTGATCCCAGGCTTTAGCCTGGCCTAAGCAGCTTTTTAAGGCTTTGTAACATACAAAAATGCAAACTAATTTTGAAAAAAAACAAGCTGGGGGAGGACAGTGTTGTTTTTAGGAATGAAAGAATATACAACACATATCTGCAACACATATCTGAAATGAGCAAAATAAAAGAAATGCACTCTTAGTTGGTTGTGAGCATTACTTTTCAGCATTTTCAGTTGCAAAATGATATAAATTACATGTAAATAAGTTTGCTAAGAGAGAATGATACTGCAAAATGTTTCTGACTGCTTGGCTTAAAAAAACCTTTGTTCTTGAAAAGTGTAGTACTAACATGGAAAACTTTTCACCCGTTAAAGAATACCTGCCCAGAGCTTGCCCTGTCAATGAGCCAGAGTTTATTCTGTTATCACAACTGCTGCTTTGCTCTTGAAAAGAAAAAAGTAAAAAAAATATATTTAAAGCTCATTAGGAAAAGCTTTGTAATGGATACTACTCTGAATGCTAGATGATATATTACCGGTGTGAAATGGGGATGTCATTAGAGCTGTGGAGCGGGAAGGCATTCCTGCCATCTGGCCTACCTTCACGTTATGTAAATCAGTTCTCTCTGGACCTTAGTCCCAATGGCTCCCACTGTACCATACATAGCACTTGGCTAATGAAAATATTGAGCTGGAAATTGTAAGTATGATAAACCTTTAACAGAGGGGACAGGCAAATGTACAAAGGCTGGAAGAGCAAGCCTGTCACCTCAGGAGAAGGATCTGTGCATCTCTTGGTCAGGCTGCTGAGCATCTTCTAACCACAGCCTGAGGGTCCCAGTGCCCGTTACCAGCCAGGTTTCCATAAAGCCTTTGGTATGTTTGGAAAATAAATGCATTAAAATTCATAAGAAACCTAGAAATTTCAGTCACGCTCTTCATAGAAATGCACAGACAGATAAGCAGGGGGAAACAAAAGCACTTGGACCTTGAAACCGAATTTGTCAATAGTAAAGAGATTTAAGCTAAGACTTTTTTCTTGTTTCCTTAATTGAGTTAATACGTGGCATTAAAGTATTGTAAAACTAATTAGAAAATATAGATAGACAGAAAGAAGATAGTAATGGCATATATAGTTATCAGTTCCTTATTTTTCTATATATTTTTGTTAAAATATGGAAACTATATTTTGTTCTGAATGTATATGAAATATGAAGACATCAACACTTGTAGTGATTTTCTGCTCTCCTAGATAGTTTATAGTTTTGCTTAAAATTAACCATAAAACCTTGTTCACTTAGCGTATTAGAACTACGCTTCGACATACACCATTAGTTCTGGCACAGTTTCACATGGGCTCTATTTTAAAATAATTTATCTCTGCAAGATATACTTATTCAGTAGCTAATATTTCTAGTTACAAATAGAGATCCAACAGTGAAGACTGACTGTATATAGAGGTTTGTATGTCTGTTTTGGATAAGACTGTGTCTAACATAATATTCTTGTGTCTTGAACGTGAAGGAATGCCAGTGAAGCTTCATGTAAAGGAATAGAGCAAGTTCACACTAAAATCAGTCATTACCTCTTTAATTATTACCGTATTCATTTTTTTTTTATTATTTCTGTATAGCTGGCAAGATAATGTGTAGTGTGGAAAGACAGTCAAGTTACTTCACATTAATTTAATGTTTATTGATCTCTGAAAGTGCACTCTTCCTGCACACCAGTTTTTCAGGGAACCTCTGCCTGCTATTCTGCCCTGCTTTGCAGTGTTTGCTCTTCTTTATCATCATAAGCAGATGTCATATGTCTAGACAATTTTGGCTTTAAAAATATATGAAAGAGAAGGTGATATATCAAGCATAACGTACCATTTCTATCTTTTTAATTAACTATCTCCTTTTTCTTGGGTGAGGTAATGTCAGGTTGGGAATTGAAGACTAACAATTTTCATTTTTAATCATACATTTATTTTACAATTCTGATTGTCATTTAAGTGCTTGTTTCAGCGTGTGCTACCCAAGATCTATCCTACAAGAAGAGGTGTTTATAAGAGAAACGTAGATTCAGTCCATAGCTATTTGTTACCACTACAATTATGACTGTCATATGGCAAAATGACAAAGTGAGATTTGAAGTCCTAGGGGAAGAAATAAAATTTCATTATTCATAGTTTACTAATTTATTCACTCTTTACTTACACTTTAAACTGGACATGCTACAAACCCATCTGATGGTTATGTTGTACACCTTGTACATCAATTTTTGGATGAAACTCTTCAACTTGTCTTTCAAAATTAGATAAGAACATCAGGAACTAAGTAGATTTATCTTATAATGAATTTTAAATCTATTTCATATGCCATTACAAAAAGGTAGTAACTGAAACAAAATTATAATATTTCACTAATTGATTTGTTCAACAATGTGTATATACCAAAAAAAAATCAAGAAAAAAATGAAAACAAGCTCTTTAATAAAAAGTTCACATACTTGATCTGTCCAAATGAAAAAAAAATATCTAATTAAGTAGTGCATTTGAGCACATTTCAAGGGAAAGCTTGTCTGTATTATAAAAATCACTTTCTTTTTTTCTTTCTAAAAAAACCAAAAAAAGCTAAACCCATAAAACTAACAGCTTAACGTTTGATATGATTAGATTAACATGCCCCCATAAAGAAAAACATTAGCTTTGGATTCAGACATTTGCTGCTGTTACTGTCATCAGAATTGACAAATCTGTTATTTCCCTCTGAAAACCTGTATAAATATACTAAGGCACACGGGAAAAATATTTTAAGAGCTTGGGAGATGGTTTTTTGGGTTTTTAAAATTTTAAAATAAAGGTTTTCCAGGGCATTTCAGCCCATTTCCGAATTACAGTTAGGAATGTAGCTTCTTGTGTCTTTTTTCAAGTGAACCTAAAGCTAGCAAGATCCTCCCAGCACACCAGCTACAGCCTCTTCTTTTCTGGCCCCACATCATATAATCTGTTTCATAAAACCGTCCAGCTCACTTTTGAAACTCTTCAGGTTTCTAGCCTTCAGCAGCTCTTCCGGAAGGCAGTCCCACAGCCTCACTGCTCTGATGGTGAAGGAAGTTTCCAACCTAAATCTGTTCATGGCAAGTTTATAGCCTGTTGCTCCTGTACTTTTTTTAAGATTAAATTGTCTTCCTCACTTGCAGGGAGGGGGGCTAATGATATGATGTATTTAACTATTCACATGATTCTTGCAGTGGTTTTTTTTGCAAGACAGCCTGCCTGTGTTTTGGAAGACTTGCAGAATATGGACAGCTAGATATTTACTCAGATGAGACCTCACTAGTTTTTTTTCTCTTGTATTAACTCTCTTCTGTTTCAATTGAATTTACTTTGTGTAGTATGTCTGAAGAAGTTGGTTGCGTTTTACAGAGTCCTGGGTCGTACCAAAATTGCATGTTTTCCTCCTGGCTGATGAGCTACTGTAATGAAAATTTGTAATAGTCCTTGGGGAGATTATTCTCATCAAATTTAGAAGTTTAAAAGTTAGGCACCTAAGTAGGTCTTCCAATTGTCCTTTATGAATGACTATAGAAAGAGGGAAGAATCTCCAAAGAATCTCCATTCATCCCATTTAGACATGTGTCTAAACTAGATAATAGAACATTACCAGTGACTTGTTCACATCTTTCTAGTGATTATAGAAGGAGACTGAACAGCTGTGAAGATACGAAGTTTTTAGATGGACTGGATAAGATGAATCCGATCTTAACTGCAGGATGCTGTACTTTGTAATGTTGCGTTTCATCCCACTCTTCTGTCCATTTCTTCTTTCATGTGGAGTTCGTCCCCCTTCATGCTTGCAGTGGTTCTCATTTTTGTTCAGACTTCTTGTATTCATTCTTATGTCCAGGTGAAATCACAAAGTAAAATAGTAAACAAAATGAATGCCAAAACTAATCCAGGAGGAGCACTACTGGAGTAATCTGTTTTCAGCCCAGAGGTTCCCCTTTCAGCACAGTTCATTGTCATTTCCTCTGCAACAGTCCCTTTAGTCGGCACCTTCATATTCTTTTTCTAATCTTCCTGTTTTTTACGGTTTACCTAGTAATGTCCATTGTGACACCTTACCAAATGTTCTGCTGAAGTTCAGATAAAATCTAATCTCTCTCTGCAGTTCTTTTGTCTGGAAAATCAGGTATCGTATCAAAGGAAAAAATCAGGCTAGTCTGACATGACCTACCTTTGCTAAAGCCATGTTACATTTTATTCTATTGTCCACTTACCTTCAAGCCATTAATTATTCTTCCCTTCAAATTTTATCCTAAGATTAACGTAGAGCCTAAGGTGTGAAAGGATAAAGAGTTTTGAGTTGCTTTTTATTCTCTGGTGTTGGCACAAACCTGGTTATGATTTGAGCATATTTTGTAACTCTACTGAAGTAACATCTTCATCAAAAAAACTTTCTATTGGATCTGGTATTATGTGGCCATTTTTCAGGGTTCTTAGATGAAAGTGTGCTTGTGAGCAGATTTGTGAATGCATTAAGCTGTTAAAGCTTTGCTTGTGCCTTGACTAGGGTTATGGGCGTATACTTGTCTCACCACATTGTGTTCACTGAAGACTTCCATTTAATTTGGGGATCATATGTTGATTTCTACTGTGGTATTTCTACTTCTTCCCTAGAACTACATTTTTTTCCAACTAGATAAAAGAGTTGTTGGCATTTCCTTGAGTATCTGTTTTTCAAGGCATAAATGATTTTGCCATTTTGACAATTTTTTCTTTTCCTAGTTGTTTTAGGCTCTCTGCTTTTTCAAATATCCTTACTTGTCCATTTGGATCTGGAGGCATTATATAAAAGGGTTTCCCTTTCCTTGAGATGCAAATTCCAATTAATATGTGAATAGTTGAGATAAAGAAATTCAGGTGTCCTTCATCAATGTATTGATATTTTTAGCAATGTTTTGTCTCAGAGGACTAATATTTTCAAATGCATCTCAAGGGAGCTCTGGAAAAGGTGCTTTAAAGTATGTTCTCTCTGCTGAGTAGTTTATTTTACAGCTAAAATAAATAGGTATGCTTGTTTAATAGTAAAATTAAGCTTATATTACTCACACACTTTTAAGAGAGTTTCTGGTTAATCAAAGCTTGTTTTCAGTGACTGTATCATTGCTTAAGTAGAAAGAAAAAGTCTTTGATATTAGTGACAAAACACCTTTTACGAAAAACATTGACTAAGATATCAACACACTTTTAAGTCATTAAGAGGTAGTAGGCTAAAAGACATTTTGCAAAGGAAATGTAAGAAAATAATGCAGTGGCATTACATCACTCAGTAACAATTTCAGAATTATTGTGCTTTAAGTTCGCCTGAAGGATGTGGAAAGGAAAAAAGGCCAAATGCCTGTAGACCCCTGCCCCACGGGGTGGAGGTGGCTCTCCCATGACAGTACGGGGCCTTTTGCTGTCTAGATTTAGAAGTGCTTTGAGAGGCCAACATATCGAGCTGTTTGCTTTACAAGAAAGGAGAAATACAATTGATTAACACCATTTTGGACTGCAGCTGCTTTGTTTACTCCTTCATTTGTTTCTCTGAACTAATTGGACTGTGAACCTAGCAAACTAGTTCAATAAACAAGGCAGTACAATTACAAAGAATATCACAACTGACTATGTTCTTATGAAATCAAAACACCTCACCAACAGTGACACTTGGCTGCATTTTTTTTTCTGTATTAAGTGGAGAGAAAGAGGATTATTTAGCTAGTTTGTTCAAAAGTTTTGTAAAGTTGCTCATAAAGTACAGAAGCCAATATTCCCTTTTGCAGATATGAAAGGAGGCTGTTATGTGCCCCACTGGGAATGTTCTGTGCTATTTGCTGTAGGCAAAAGTCTTTGCATGACAATCAGAGGTCACTGGGAGACCCTTTTTCAACAAAATCTCTGTATTACCAGTTTCTTAAGCCAGGTTACGGAATGAAGCAGAAACACCTGTTGTTACCCACTGTAGTATCCTGATATTTGGGACTGGGATCAGCGATTTACCCTGTGTTTTTTTTTTTTCCATTCAGCTTAACCTAATCTAAAATGAAATACAGATAATTATTTGCAAAATTTGCAGTAAAGAGCTTAGTTGCAAAGTTTTACGAGACAAGTGAATGCAAGTGAAAGTAACCCCACATACCTTTGCTTAGCATAAATAGTAGTTTAAAGGGTTTTTTTGTCTCCATGCCCTCTAACACTCACGATACTGAAGCTAAGACATCTCATTTTTCCCAAATTATAGGTATTTGCAGAAGACAGTCAAGATTTGGGGCTTGTCATTTTTATCTGAATAGTCAACATTCATCTTTCATTAAAGTGAGGATGAAGAGGATGGAAAAGGATTTAATTCATATTCATAGAGTCTTATGCCTCTGGTCATTTGGCATTCATTAATCCAATTCATTCTTGCCTAACCATTGTTTGCTATCTCCTGTTTTAGAGATGTTCCTGTTTAATTGGCCCAGCTGAACAAATCTCATCCTTCCAGCCAGACTGTGTTTCATGTGGCTGAACATTGGACATCCACAGTTAGGCATCTGTTGTTTAGATTCCTTTTTTAAGCAAAGGAAAGAAATGGGCATTTGTAGTGTGTGACTCACATGATCTATTTTAGACATCTGTGTACACTGGGATGGGAGGAGCAGGGTGCTAGAGACACCCGTTTGTCTCCACCAACTATAAAAGAAGCCTTGCCCTCCTGCACAAATTTGGGGATTGTCAACCTTAGGTGGGGTGATTCCCATCCTTAAGGACTGTTCTTGTACTAGGCTAGGTTTTTGCCAAAGTAGTGATTCATGAGGAAGTCCTCTCCCCTTCTCACAGAGCTGGGAAATTTCCATGCCTCAGTGAGAAACTTCTCATTCTCCCTCTTTGCTCGCCCCACAATTACAGTGTCACGTAGCTGGGCATCTCAGGAGAGAACTCTTGTTTAGGACCAGTCCCAGAAGCGACCCATCAGTGCTGGTATTAACTGCTTTGGGAGCTTCTGACTCTTCTTCATGACAGTGCGATTAAGGCAATGGAAATCTGCCTTGGAAGACCTGGGGAGCAGAGAGAGTTCCCAGAGCTGCTCTCCTCTGTGATCTCATGTAGTTTCAGGACTTTGCCAGCATTCTGCTTGCACCTGCAAATGTTCCTGCAGCAAAGGGAAACAGACTATGGTAATCAGTATGGAAACTCAAAGAAAGTCATGCTTTTACAGAAACAGAGTTTGCAGTAAGTAGAAAACATTGGAGATGATCTAAAAGTGATGTAATTGAGGACAACTGTAAAAGGACGCATTTTGAAGCATCCTTAATGTCCAAGTCTGAGTGTCTTCAAACACTTTGAGTTGAACCTGAGTGTGTGTGCTCTTAGATTCAATGACAAACTAAAGCTGGCTTAATGCTCCTAATGCCTGATCCAGAATGCCCGTGGCATACAGCACTGAGGTAGAGTAAAATCACTTTGCTGATAAGGTTTCTCTCCAGAAATATCATCAGTTTAACTTTGTCCCAGCAGGCTTCTTTGAGGCCTCTGCCACTCAAACTTTATAAAGGATCAGGTATTTGATCTGCATTTAGCATAAAACCAGCGCAAAGTCGTAATGTCAGCATAAAGAGCTTTTATAGTGTGCTTTGGGAAATTTGAAAGTAATGTGATCATGCCCACACCTGACCTGGTGCAAAATTGGGTTATCTGCTAGAGCACAGATCTGATATAAATGTCTATGGAGCTTAGGTTTTATCCTGTTATACTTCTGTGAATTAACCTGCCTACTCTAAGAAGAATAAAAAGGGAGTGATAAAAGAGAAACCACCTGGTGAAGGTATTGAGATTACAAAGTTGCTTGTATTGCAAATGCATGAGTGTTCCCTTCCCTAAGGAAAAGTGAATATTGTTCTAGTTCCTGGGAGGAATGAAAACAAGGGGACATTCTTATCACATTTTGGAAAAAAAAAGAAAAAAAGCACATTTTAATAAGACAACACTGTCAGTGCTTGATTTATTTGCTTTTAGTTCTATATTTCCTAGTAGGAAAAAAGACAAAAAGAATAAAGAAGTGGAGATAGTAAGCTTGTAATACCCCTTTGTGGTTCAAACAATATTCCAAATCTTTGCAGGTGTAGATTTCATTAATTAAGGAAACAGCAATATTCTCAATATCTGAGCTGTTCTTCTACATTACAAAGCACAGAAGGGCTTTGGTTTTGAAAACTAAAATATAGCAAACTGTTAATGGAATTTTATATTTGTGCTCCTAAGAGATTTAAATGAAGTCTTGAGGGTAACCACAATCCCTGGCGAGAATCCTCTTTCCTATTAAAGCTGACCTGGACAGGGCTTGCTTTCATGCCACATTTAAATTGTCCAGAGAAAAAAATTTCTGTGGGAGACATCACACATTCTTCTTGCCTCCCTGACTCTGACCAGCCTAGCAGAGCCACTGGATCTTAGTCATTAGCAGGGGAGAGAAGGAAACCAATACTTCCCAGTTCTGGAAAAGAAAACCATTCAAGAAAAAAATACTTACTAGATCCCACAAACTAATAAAGAAAGGTCTGTTTGATCGCCAACAACTTACTCCTGACCTCATGAACTGGAAAATATTTTCTGTTCTCCTTGGGTAAGTCTTCTCAGTGAATTGTTTCAGGATTTCTTGGGATGGATGAAGTAACTTAAAAGGTGACTTGTTTAGGTTTTTTAAGTATTTTTTATTTATTCAGTACACTTCAGTTTGCTAATTATTTAGCCTGAGCAGAAGCAATTAGCTGCCAATAGAACATTAGCAGTGAGCTTTCTGTAATATTCCCTCTACAGAGTTAGCACCTGCATTAAACTCTTATTCTAAATCACCACACGGACCTGCCTCAGGCTCTGCATTAATAAATTTTAAAAACTGGTTTGGAAAAGTTCGACAATATAAACAACTCCCCTCCTAAAAAAAAAAAAAAAAAAAAAAACCCCAAACCAAAACTGCAAAACTGGTATATTATTTGCATACATTTTTTTATCAAATAGATACTTTAAGGTACATTTATTTTTGCATTTACATAGATTGAAGTTATATAAAGTGCTGTATAAATCCAAAGCAGAGATTTGCTGAATATAAACTTGCTTGCTAAATGAAAACTTGTAAATATAAACCTAGAATAAATTCTTATGGTCAAATGTATAAAGTTCTTTGGAACTGGATGTGTGGTATTGTTACTATCCTACTTTTTAATGAGGTTAAAAACAAAAGAAAGACCACTGATGAGATACAGGATCTAACTTTGTCTGGGATCTGACTCTGTGTGCGGTACCAGCTGCTTTATGACTGCTATCAAACTTTAGGAAAAAGAGATCAACTTCTTTTTAAAGAAAAATATCAAAAGACTTTGAAAAGGATTGAAGCAGAAAAGGAACCAGAAGTTATGTGTGCAGTTTAAGTAGGCTGAAAAATTTTTAAATTGTTTTCCATTAAAAGCAGATAAGTGTCTGCTAAATATTGATACTGGTGGTAACTGATTTTCTGACAAAACTGAAAACAAAAAATGATACATGATCATGTGCTATTTTTGAAAAATTTTAAGTGTCAAAGAAATCTGTCAGGAAGCCAGATAACTACTTAAACACAGAATTACCACCCTGGTAACTTACATCAATCTTATAAGGTGACTTGAACTGTCTTGCTGGCAAATTTGAAAGCAGCGTGAAATATGTCCAATCACTGGGGATATGGCAGGCATCCACCTCCCAGCGTGAAAGCCAATATGTGGCATTAATGTTTATTTCAGAGAGAACTAACTTCCAAATGGCTGGAGAATACCAGCCAGCTGCCTGCACAGAGAGCAAGAGAAACCAAAACCCAGGGGGAGAATGCCAAAGCTGAAATCCTTTAAGTCTCCTGTGCCTTTGCACCAACTATTTGCCTTATAGAGCTCTGCGCAAAACCAAACAGGAAAGATCTTAGACCTGTTGCACTGCCAAATATTTCGTGGTCGCTGGGAGCTTGAGAGTTGAACTACGAGACCTATGTGGTATGTGAGAGGGCTGGAAGGGATTGTTTCAAGTAGGGAGGCAGTGACAGCGCTGCTGGATCTCAGTAGCCTGCCTAGGTGCCAGACGGCCTCTTCCGAGGAGTTTAAAAAGGGCAAGTGGTCCGACAGCTAGTAAGTTTATCCAGTAAGGTCAGGTGAAGTACAAACTCCCTAATTGCAGTGACCTCTCTACTTACCACAAAGAGGGAGAAGTGCTCTGTGGAGTTTATGAAATCAGAGTTATATTCCTTTCATTCAGATATACCCTCCAGTCTTTAAAAGCTCACTGTTCTCCCATAGACCTGATATACCTATTTTGTGACGGAGTATACAGCGTACTGAGAAAAAGCTGCATGAGACAAAGCTGTGTTGCAAGGCTGTCCCCCCCAGAGGTGGCTGTCATGGTACGAATGGCCTTTCTTTGGATGAGGGGCCTGGAGCCCACCGTATCAGATCCATGAGCAAAGGTAACAGCCCCAGTTGGACAAGCTAAATGTCAACGATCCAAAGAAAAAGAGAACTCTATTGGCTTCTCATAGAAACTTTAAACTTGCACAATGGCACTAAATCCCTGGGAACACGTGAGCTTGGTACTTTAGATGAAAGGCTACATGCAGAATGAAGGGCTGCCATGCAATTTGTGGGAGCTGAAACATTGAGCTCACTGGGCAACGAGAGCCACATGCTCTTTTTATGTGCTGTAAAGTAAAACTCATCACTTCAAACTAGTTATGATGGCAACTCTGTAAGAAAAAGTTCAACACAGTGTTTCACAGCATACTACTACCTCAACAACAGGCCTTCAAGTCACAAAGGAGATGGAAGGAGGTAGTTCATGGGCAGAGTCCAAGAAGACATGACTTACGTTCACGTTGCGATCTTTAAAATCTCATTTCAGGAGCTCCTTAATTTCTAGCCAGCCATGTACAGTGCCTATACATACAGGCAGCGTAGCGGTGATGTACCCTTAGCAGAGAAATTATGCAGCCATGAGGGATGCGCTTCTGAAAATCTCCGTCGTGGAGGGCAGGTCTGGCAGGGTGTGACCTCCACATATGTGGCTGTCTCCTGTTCTGCCCAGTCTCGAGGCTGTGCCTGCACCCCAGCAGCCCTCACGTTGCCAGATACTGTCACAGTTTTCCTTTTTTCAGCCTGTGCTTGGAAAGCAGGAAAATACTTAAGAGTCTAGCCATTAGAAATACTCCTAATGCTGCCTAAAGGTGGCCGTGGGAAATAAGGTATTCTCTGATACCTTTTTTGTTTGACAGACTTTCAACTGACTTAAATACAGTTACAGGGCATGTTGCAAAGTACTCTCTTTTAGTCATTCTTTTTGCTTGCTCCTTGCACCCAGATCTTTGCTTCTTGCAATAATTACGATGGGATGATTAGTGCCTTTCTCCTGAGTGATCATAAAGTGTTTAGGGTGAATGTAATATGAACCATTTTGCTACTACCTTACCAATTAGATCAGCTCCAAAAAAACCTGTCATAAATTCTGTTTTCTGCTGCTGTTGCTGCTCCCTGACCAGAAACCCTACCCACTCAAGAGGTGGCTCTTTTTCCCTTTTCCCCCCAGTTCCCAGGCTTGGCCCTATGACTTCCTCCGCTTCTTCTCCCTCTTTTCTGAAATTCATTGTTCTTAGATTGAAAGCAGACTCCAAAACCTCTTTTCTTCTGCACCATTCAGTGGAGAGAGCAGGAAGGAGTAAGATGTTGTGCAGGCACATCAGTCCCTCAGTCCCACCGAAGTGTCAAAGCACCCAAGAATATTTTCTTCAAATATTTTTGGTTCACTTAAAAATGACAAACCAGATAAAAGTTTTACTTCTAATTTGACAAAACTCAGATGGATAATCTTTCTTTAAGAATTTGGATAGAACTGTGGTCAACAGTGGAATGATTAGTTTTACAAAATTACGTTGGTTAGAGTCACTGAGCTACTGGCACCATAAGAGTTGGTTTTGACAAATATCCAATAAATACATTGCTCATATATAGTTTTATCTGCTGAGTATAAAATGTTAGAATTATTTACAGTTTTCTAATTCTTCTTTTTATTGGGTCAGGCCAGCAGCTAGACATAGTGTTTCATAATACAGGTATGAGGATTTTAAAAAAATTGTGATCATTAAAGATGTCTCAGGCTGCTGCACGGTGTGAAACATTTGGTTTCTCCTAATATACTATTTAGCTTGTGAATCATATAATTTCAGTACCCCACACTATTAGATGCTATTTGATTGCTCAAAAGCGTATATGACTTCAAGTCTGGTTCTTTGTTTGAACTATGTGGACACTTCTGAAAGATTTTCACTGTCTGTTAGGATTTCTAAGGGAAATTTCTAAGAAGACTTGAGAGGCTACATGAAATACTATCAAGTTTTAATTTTTAATTAAGCTGATGAGTAATCTTTTCTGTATAGCAACAATTACATCAGCCCCCTGTGGATACTACAAACTTGAGCAAAGAGCTCTTGGCCACCCAGTCCCAACAAATAAAGATTATTTTGTGCATTACATATGAGCCTATTACTCAGTGCCTGTAAATTAATTTTGATGGATATGGAACATATCCTGACACGTCATTTTTTTTTTGTAAATGTGGATTGGGATTAAATTATTATGGTTTGGCAAAGAGAGGCTGGAGGTCAGAACCTATAATGAATCTCAGGAGGGAAAGGAAACTAAAATGAAAAAGCTGTATTTTAAATTAAAATGGAAGTAGTCTGAACAATTAAGCAAGCTGAAAAACTCTCAATGAGGAGAAATTACGCTAATGGTAATGGAAAGACTACTCCTCATTTTAGAGGTCCCTCTGGAGCAGGGTGCCACCAGGAACAGGACAGCAGTCGTGGTGAGAATCTCTTGGAGTTTCGCCGTGTAGTGGGTGGCAATGTCTTCTGACCAAATCTGGGCCCAATATAATGACACAGAAGGATTTTTATCATTGCTAAATTTTAAACAATTGTAAAGGTGCAGGCATACGTTGTCACTTGTTCAGTCTTTAGGAGCAGCTGAACAGTTTCAGTTCATGGTTAGAACTCATCAGTGAGGTCACTTCTGAATCTGGTCTAGGTTTTTCAGATGTGAATCATCAGAGAGACAGCTGATTTGAGGGGCTTTTTCTTTTGAGCCTTGTCTAGGTTTAGTCCTTAATGAAGCACGAGAGAATGGATGAGGTTTTTTTCTAGTAATTCAGTTCATTGCACAGGTGAGTTTGCCTTTGATCATTTCTGTGGCTTTTTTAAAAATCCTATTTTAGAGGGAGGTATGACTGACAACTGAATCTGTGACTGCGCTGTGAAGGAGGAATGAGAGTCGATTTTTAAAAACCTATCTATACTGAAATAATATTTATTAAACAAAGATTAAAAGGCTAGTAGTTTATCATCCCATAGTCAGTAACAGAAAATTTTTAAACTTTGCGTGTAAAAACCTGCAGCTGTCCAAATGAAGCCTGCCCTCAGTTTTTCTCCTGTTTTGTGGCTGCTTGTTGCATATTTCCTCACAAGTTGAAAAGCTTTGCTTCATTGGTGTATCCTCAGCCACTCCAGGTAATCTGACTAAATTGTCTTGCATCCTACTAAATGATGAATCGCTGGCAGTAGCTGGGAGAGGCTCAATAGAAACATTCACTCCTCTGTGAAAGTTGCTCCCTCTGGTGTTTCAGCAGCGGCAGTGCTTGGTGACGTTTGAATCCAGACGTATAATTTAATTGCATCATAATAGTGAGGAACTTTTTTCTTTATAAGATTTGTAAAATTATTTTTAAAACTTACTGTATTAAACTCTTCTTGTGAAATAAGGTTTTGTTTGGTCAGTGTTATCATAGAGACACTGGTGTCATTGCAGTGAATATAAAGAGCAAAACACATACTTTCCCATATGGCTCTGAATGCTGTCTTCCTTATAAATAATCCTTCCATTTTATTATATTATTTAATTGTATTCCCAAGTTTTATGCTTACTTAATTAAGGAAAAATAATTTTTCAGTCTCATTTTGGAACTTTCATATAGAAACATAGCTTGTGGTTTCAGTTTTGGATTTTGTTTATAATAGAAAACTATTTGTATCTGTCAGGCTAGAAAAAAGATGGCATGTAAGCATCCTTCTAATTTAACTTGTTCCCAGAATATTTCTAGAAAGCCTATTTTGGGAACATAAATTATCCTTGATACTGAACTGGTATTATATTTAAGAATACCAAATTGTAGAGAGAAGGCAATTTCTATATCAATCTGACATGAGGTATTTCAAGTGTTTAAGCCTAGTCCCAGGGAAATTGATATTACAAATCCCTTTTACTCCTTGAAGGATCAGGAGCAGGCCATCATGAACAGGTCATATGCATAGCAATGGAGGGGACAAAAATACTAGAAAAAGCAGAAGTTTGATACCTGGGAAAGGCAGGTTAAAGATAATGACAGAGATAGTACAACCTCCCCTACAACTACCCGAAATCTTCTATAATTTTAGTAGATTATTACATACTTTAATTGCTGTCTCACTGAGATCAGAAAGCATTATTGGTGAACAACCAGGTTGAAATTTCTCTTGAACAGTTTCTGTAAAGATGAACTCCTGCTTCAATTGATCAGTATAAGACATGTTACGGTCCTTCAGTTCTCAACTACTACACAAGAACTTGATATTTCATATTATGGCATTATTTGGGGGAAAAAAAACCTCAACATGGTAGAAAACTTTGTATAAGCCAGTTTTCTGTTTTGTTTTTTTTTATTATTATTTGGAGTGATGTAGTACGGCTGCATTAGAATTTGGACACATGCTTATGACTCAAATAAGGCTGACTGAGTAACACATGAGACACATACTGTGTAGATGAACTTTGTGTGTAGCAATTGAAATGTTTCTTGCGTGCCTAAGATTGTAAGTCACTCAGGCAAGTTTCTTACCACACCGTGGGGAGATACTGTCACCTCTATGGTTTACTTCTCTGCACTTAATAAGCCAGAGTACTTTTCTCAGACTTGGACTCCTGCAATCATCTCTATATGTGTTTTGTTTGGCTTACATAGAGGACATTTTAAAGAAGCTGAAAAGGAAGAGTTTAAACTCCCCAGATGAGCACTGGGAAAGGTGTTTTAGCATGGCATTTTACATGGGGCATGTTCCCAGGCTTGCAAATGGCATAAAAAGTTACTGCCTGCCAGGTGAGATGGAGTGACTGATTGTATATGTGCACATTAAACCTGTCCCCACGGTGAAATAAAGTGTTCGCCTAAACGAGGGAGAAAAGGATGCAGGTGTGCAGGTCCAAGGTCTCAGCTGCCAGATGGCAACTGCTTAGATTTGCTTGTTTGATCACTTCAGCAACACAGAAATTAAAATGAGAGTAGGAGTAGGAGCAAAATCACCTTGTGTCTTTTGAGTGTATAAAATTTGAGTAATATGTTCAGTCTGTTTCTTGTCGTATTTAGGATCATAAAATCCTTGAAGACACTTATCCCATTGAAGTCAGTGAGAATTTTGTCTTGGGAATATGAAGAATTCCTTAAGAGTCATGCTTCTATCAACCTATAAAACATACACAGTCAGCTATGTTCAAATACCAACAAATACACACATATCAAGTTGTATATAGCTAGAAAGAATCAGATAAAGTTACTTAGGCAGCCTATGGCATGATACTTTTTGTTTCTGTATGGCACCTCCACTCTTTGAGCAAAAATATTTATGCAAGAATGCAACCATGGGTCCAGGATAAACCAAGAAAGACTTTTATTAACACAGTGATTGTGGTGAGCTAATCATGAAAGAGTGTGAGGTTAAATAAACATTCCAAGAAAGTTTGTATTACAGCTTTTCTATATGTTTCCGTCCATAACAACGTGTGCTGCTGTCCTAATATTTTCTAACAATGCATTTCTGTAAATGAATTTTTATATTCTATAAATGCAGTCACATTACTGTTTTCATGAACAGTAGCCATTCATACTATAATCACACACTGGGCATTCACCTTTGGCATCTGAATAGCTACCAAATCCTCGCAGTTGACTGATTTCTCCAGCCCTGTTGCAGCTTACCTAAATATTGACTGTTGTTCCAGTCCTGCCTGTACCAAATCTGTCCACAGCAGACTCTTCTTGGGTGAATTTACGTTGTTCTCACTTACAAGGATATATTTCATTCTTCTAGATTATTTTTCCACTTTACTATATTGTAATTGCTAACTGTCTTTCTGCTCCTCTGTTTTACTTTCTAGTATAGTTTTTGTTGTACGGCTAGTTATTCTAGCCAGCAGTAGAATTGTCTTACCACAGTATGAATGTCTGCAAAAGGCAGGTTTAAGTTGTAACAGCTGGATGCAGACACTGTGTGTCCATCCTTGCTTTGATATCTTATATTCAATTACGTTAATACAGAAAACATACTACTGGCAGAATCTCCTACATCTTTGATTTATTAGAAACATTATTTCATGTATGCAGTGAGTGAAAGGAATAAACACTAAGAGCATTACATTGGATTCCCTGTCTTATCCAAGGATGCTGACATAAACCGTAGGCCAAAAACTCTGAATTTACAGAGAAAGCCAGCATCATTTTTACTGTCAGAGAGACTTTGGCTGTCCAACCATTAAGGCAAAAAGAGAAATCCACAGATAATTTTATATATCTTTTTATACTTTTTCATTATAAGAGAATGTGCAAACATATGCCCACAATTCACAAAAAATACATTTTGATAACCAGTAATATCAAAGATTACATATTATTAAGTACTATCTTGCAACTTATACATGCAGCTTTGGCAATTGCATAATGTACGCTACTGAAGCACCACACAATTCCATGGAATCATAGAATCATAGAATGGTTTGGATTGGAAGGGACCTTTAAAGGTAATCCAGTTACTCTTTTTGGTTTTCCAATGTGTTTATGGCATTCCAAAATGCTTACCTTATCTACTGGTCTGACTCTGTAATAAGCTGTCCATCTCATAGCAGGATGTTCTTGAATGGATTTAATATTTTCTTACACAGGTGTGTAAGCTACATTAGCTCTTTGTTACATAGAGAGACTTAAAATTTCCTGCAGCTGAACTCCTATATGAAAATTATCTCTATTTATAATTAAATATATTTTTGTCTCCAATTTTGTCCTACATAATTTTTGATGTTACTATATTCTGTATTCCATTAGTGGTGACAGTACCATTTTTAGAAATTTTACATGTAGAAAAGCCCTAAGTAATCCAAATGTCTAACAATTATATGAGCAAATAAGAAATTACAGCCCTTTCTCTACAAGTTCTTAAAGTCTATATGAATACACACACCTGAAAATTTAAAGTTTCTTTATGTACAGTTACTGATTTATTCTATCTGCTAGCCCATAAATTTTGTAATTATAATGGTATTATGGCACTTTTCATAGAAGTATATTTATCTCTCTGTATATGTACATCTTATACTCACATATGTAATATAAGCACATACAGATTTTGTTTTATAGCAGCCTTTACCAATGAATACAGATACAGGTAAATTCCTGAAAGATCTGCATATAAATATATCTGGTATAGTATTAGCAGACAGGCTTATGTCTTTGATACTTGAATGGTTTCTGATGCCTGACAATTTCCATTTAAACAGGAAAAAAACCTTCTTTCTACTTCTGATTATTTTTGCTTATGTTGAGTCCTTATACAGCAGGGAAATCCCTTTTATAAAGCAATTGTGACATAGCTACTGTTGCTAATATAAGATTGGTCTTGATAGGAGCCTTTTAATGATAAAAATAGAGAGGTCTGCTTTGTGTCCTATATCACTATAAATAGTCTGAGACCAGCATTAATTATAGATACATTTTGCATACTGGGTTCATATCTTCTAGTAGAAAGGAGGTAATAAAAGAAACCTCATATAACACATGATATCAACACAAGAATCTGACATTAATGTTCAGATGTCAGTCCAAAAAATCAGGGAATGAGGATTAAAATGTTCAGTCTCATTATTGCGGAATGCATAGAGCTACATGCAAACATGCTGTATATGTCAGTGCCTTTGGCATGAATGGTAATTTAAAGCCTGAAGCTGAAACAGAACTCTTTATATGTCTGTTTTCTTGGGACTTAATAACCAGTCCTGCAGTCTGGAAAACAAAAGAGCTATTTGTGTGGCATATGGTTTCTTTATAAATATTCAGGGAAGAATTTTGTTGCTCTGCAGAAGCTTCCTCTACAAACATTTTAAATGTCCCATACTTACAAATACGAATTGTTCATGCAGTCTTTACTTTCATAAATGCTCCATCCTGTTTGGTTTAGCCCCATGTAAGTGGGATTTGAATGGCAGGACTGTCTTCCTTGCAGCCTAGTGAGGGTTCGAGTGGTAACCAGGCTCTTGCCTTCTGTTTCTTCTCATCAACGAATTTTTTAGTTGGGGTGTAGTGTAGAGGAAAAGAGAAGTATAGCAGGGCTGTTGGTGGCAGAGTGGAGGTCCACTGAAACCCTTCTGCTCCACAGCCCACACACCCAAGGAGAATAATGGGAAGATAGCTAGGAGTGCCCACTGCTGTAATGAGTGGTGTAGGTTCCCAGCCACCCCCTTGCCAGGGTGCAAGCAGATTAGTGACAGAGGAATAAAAAGTGTTTTTTCAACTATCATTCTCAAGAAAAAGGTATTATATGACTTCAATAGACCTAAGAGACTGAACCCTGTAAAGTTTGCATCAACAGAAACAGCATTTCAACTGTGCTGTAAAAGATATTGTGTTGTCATGTGAATATATTTATTATTTCCAGAATTTCCTGCTAGTAGCTGGAGACATCTATACAATGTCTTTCTGAAAAAAAGAAAGCCGAAAGTTCTCACTAGAGCCAATAGACAACCTTAAATGGCAAAGTGATGGGTCCAAATACATATGATCTATCCAGAGTTTGTTACCATCTGCTTGCTGCAAGAGGTCTCTTTTAAAGCCAGAGCACACCAGGACATGTATCGAAATGTATCTGCAAAATAGTTTTGACTCCACTGTCCTAATTGTAAAGTAGCTGCTTTGACATGCAGGTTTCTTTAAGCTTGTATGCTGGATTGCTATCAATTTGCCCGTGCTGGCATCTCTGCAACTCCATCATAGACATAAAATCTGACAAAAAGTTGAAATATTTCTTACAAGAAAATGGAAGTGGAACTGGCCACGAGAGTATATGATTTTGCATTAACAGTTAATTAATTTCTGATCAGGATGAGAAAAAAGGGGAGTTCAAGCATAGCAGGTATCCTTAGACAGACATTTATGTGGCATGTAAGAGGGCCCGTGTTCACGTCATTCCTTTTCTGCCAGATTTAGGTTATAATTTTGGACTAACTGAGATTTCCAAAGGGTGAACTTGGAATACAGAGCTGAGACGTAATTCCAGGTTTGATGATTAGGACACCCACATGAGAGAGCTGCTGTAAAGTTTGAGTACCTGTTGCCGTATGACGTGAAGAGGCTCAGATAAGTGAGATTAAAGCACAAAAGCAAAATCACAGCAGCACCAGGAGTCAGCCGACTGGAACCGTGTACTTCTGCCTGGCTTGCAAAATGGACTCGTGCACAGTAAGCAACTGTGAGTCCATGTGGACGTGTGTGTTCCTCCCTTTTTTCTTTTTTAATTTTTTTTCCCAAGGAATTCTGTTTAATCCTAATACAGGACAGGGGGGAAATCCGGAATCCTAGAGAAGTTCAAGAGCTAAAAATAATTTTTTCTTGCATGATTCTGCTTAAAGAAACCCTTTTTCCTCCTGATTCTCACTCCTGGGATTAATCTTGTCTAGCCACTGTGCATTTGGGGTCTATGTTACATTAAGTGATATTTACAAGATTCATTTTCATCTGTTTTCCCTTCTTTGAATAACGATTCAAACTAGGAGATAAAAGAATTCATAACTTAGAAATACAGATTCCCCTGGGCTCTAAACTCCAAAATTCATGTAGACAGACTGACCAGGAAGGACCTTTCCAATAGCGCTTTAGATATAACTTTTACATCTTTTACATTCTCCCTAAAAGAGTGATAAACTCAATGCACAGGCTTCCCACAAAATTAGTTAATTTAGTTTTGCAATTTTTAAAACATTTTTAATGGAGATGGTACATCTTATTAAATTTCTAGAAAACAGCCCCCTTCCCCCCCTTTTTTTTTTTACTCAGGCTGATAGCACTATAATAAAAATATACAGGTCTTTGTGCTCAGAAGAAGGACATTAGGAATTGAACGTTGATCTCAGCCCTCCTGTGGTAATTAGCTGGTGCCAATGGGAAAAGGATGGTCTGCAATGAAAGTAGCATGAAATCAGCAGTCTGTGTCTCTCTTTTTTGTTTTGATGAAGTTGTCAGACCTATAGTCTGTGTATTGTTCAGATTGGCAAAAACTGTGTTATTAATAGCAAGAAGTCAAAAGCTGTGTTGCTGCTCTCCACTGAATTCATTCCCTTTACTGCTTACAAGGAAATTTTGTTTCTGTTGTAATCATAGGCATCATTATCCGTAGGTGAAGTGTATAAATACAAGCACTAGCATCACTCATTAAAGCAATGGGCAGAGATGAGGGCGTAATAAGTAATTACAGTACTTTAAGGACCTATAGAAGATGCCTTGCATTTAGCCCACCGCTACCAAAGGGATGGGTTAGGTGTTCACCTCCTAGCGGATAATTTTCTAGCCTCCTTAAAAAAGATCTGCACTTACAAGACCATACAACCTCCTAGGCAGCTTTTCCAGTGCCTCAATACCCTTCAAATTGGAAACTTTGTTATCATTTCTAATCTAGACTTGGTTGTAGAAGCTTAAACTCACTGCTTCTTGACTCACTGACCTTGGTCTCAGGGGACAGATTATTCCTTTTTTCTTTTTTTTTCCCCAAGCAGGAGCTTTCTACATATTTGAAGACTGTTATTATTTCTCTCTAAGATTTATCTTTAAGCTGTCAAATCACCCAGTCTTTTCTATTAAGCCTTCTCCCACACCCACACCGTGACCTCTGATGGTTGCTTGTTTGCGGATCATTGCCATTTGGGGTCATTTCTGTGGAACCGCTCCTTTCAGTTCTGCTCTGTCTTTTAAAAGTTTTATCTAGAAGTTGTAGGGGTTTTCCCAAGGCTGTTCTGCCTTCATGGAGGCCAATAAATAGAGAAAAGGAGAAAGAAAAAAAAAAAACCCAAACCAAAACCACACCAGAAAGAAATGAACAGCCCAGGAAATAGCAGGAATTTGTCCTCCTGACGCCCATGTAGTGATGATTCTTGGTAAGAGAGGGGCTGGGGTGCAGCTCCCCCGCCGAGGGCATCCTCCTCCGCTGCCCGCCGGGGCTGAGGATGCTCCCGCGGGGTTCCCAGTTACCGGCTTCCCTGGAGCGGGGTTCCCGGGAGCGGGGTCCCCTGCTCGCTAGATGGCACCACCCGCACGTCGTACCGGAGAGATCCCGCTTGAGAGGATGAGTTCCCAGCCAGGGAAGTTGCTCTCTCTCTTTCCGGTACCCCATGGCTGAAGTTTTGCCACTTACATGGCAAACAAGTTATGAATACGTGTAGGCTTTGTTTTCTGCAACTGTGCTGGCTTCTTAGAGGTAAAAGAATGCCTTTATAACACATCTTACTGTGGTGTCTAACTGTAACCTGTCCTCGTCATTTAAGCTTTTTGGGTCTTATCCTGATGGTACATCTTCCAGGTAATTTCCTGCATTTCTTTAATACACGTGGGTTGGAAATACACTTCTGCAATCTCATCCAGGAACTGGTTTATGAAGCTCTTTAGGCCAGAACCATGAAATGTACTTGGTAGATATGTGATGTGAGAGATGTATTAACAGGATAGCAAGTGTGAGAGCCCAGGCAAGAAGATTCTTTCATTGTATGTAACAAAATATGACGATAAGCTTAACAGAAGGTGATACATCACCTACAGTAGAAGTAGTTACTACTGAACACTGCTTGTAAGTTAGAATAATCATGAGATCACAGAAAGCACACATGACTTCTAACTTGAATTTTTATCATTAAGGAGAAAGGTAAATAACCTGTTACAGATCTCCCTTATTGTCACACTCTTCTGTATTGGCTTTTATTTTCTGTTATGTTTTTGTGATACATTTTTAAAAGCCTCATTTTACACATAGTTCTTCCCCCTACCCCATTCTTGCAGACCTTGTTGCTTGCAGTTTCCCATTGCCCGTCAGGTCACTGCTGAAGTGTGGATGTGACATCTGTACAGGAATGTTAAGTAGCCAGCAAAACTGGAGTCTACGTGCACCTCTTGGTCCATCTGTACCCGTTTGGAAAGTTTGCAACTGTAGACCCAGAGGCTGGAATTAACACCATTTGTTATTGTCAGTGCACAGTTCCTTGGGGAAGAGAAAAAGATTATTTCTTGTTTTAAGAAAAAATACTGGGTTTCTAAACAATATGTATACATATATGTATGTATCTTTGTATGCGTGTGTGTTAGTATGTACATGTGCATGTATAAGAGGTATATAATGCTACTGCTTCCAGTAAAACTATTTCTGAGAACTCTGACTTCATTCTTACTGTAACAAGTGCCTCAAATTAGCTGATGCATATAAAGCTTCAGAAGGAGTTTCAGTTCCTCCCTAGAGTACTTTAAGTTGAGATCTACACAAAAGGGGATTACCTGTAATGTCTTTTTGGTGGAACGGTACAGCTGAGTAGGACTTTTAGTTTGTTTATCAGCAATCTGTAGTCTGGGTGTCATTAGAAAATATCTGTGGACTCTATTTTATTTCTTCTGTGCGTTTCATTTCCATGCCAAACATAACAGCATATTTCATGCAAGCCAATGGACTCAAGTAAGCCTCATCAGATGTATAAATAAAAACGTACTCTAATATTTGGCTTCCTGACAAATTACGTGCCAGCATTTCTTTTAGACTACAGCAGCGTCCTGAAAAGATCCCATTTCCCAGCTTCTTAGCTGTATTCAGTTGAACAAAACAATTTCCTCCTTCTGTCCCAAATTGTTTTGCAGGTTTTTTTGATATGTTTACCAGGGGATGTATTTTAAAGTTGTGCAAGTTGACCCCATGTATAGTTTAACAAGCATTTAAGTATGCAAAGTTTTTCGGGAAAAGGTGGTGATCAGTGCAAATAGTTATAATGTATATAAAAGAATAATCTCAAATATACTTCTATGGCAAAGAGCACGCTTGTGTGACAAATGAACATATAAGGATTGGTAGCTTCAGCAATCCAAGTACGAGTAAAGATGGAGGTTTCTAGAATATTTATGGTAACTTCCCACTGGTAGGTTGTCTCCCTATAAAAACAGGAGGAAAAAATGGTGTTGTTGCTTTGAGTAATCACTATGTCAGACACACTTTCTGTCTTTTACTTCCAAGCATAGGTAAGTGTATTGCATGAATCCTGTAAGAAGACATTCTTGACCATGGAAAAAACCCCAGATTTTTCCACCTGCAGAATATTCACTTTAGATGTTCACACACTGCAGTAGGGATTATGAAGTTCTGGAGAATCAGACTGATTTAACTGAATATGTTTTTCCAGCAAATGAAATAAACTCTCTGCATAGGTTTAGTGCTCAACCTGTGGGTTGCAGGAGTGTCATCACAAATTAACTGATCTCATTCAGTTTGATAAATCTGGTGTGTTGGATTACAAATTAGGATGGTAATGTAAAGCAAGGAAGTAAATCATTTTGAGAAAGAAATAATTTCCTCTAAAATGTAGCAACAGATCCTGTCCTGCCTCCAAAGTATGTCCTTCCTGCTTTGTAGTGTACTGTGGAAACATTGCTATGTTGATGTAAATATTAATATAAAACCAGAAGGAAAAGAAAAAACAAGGAAAGAAAGAAACACTGTTTCCAAGTTTTGTATATACAAAACTATGGAAGGTCATTCAAACTACCCACATCTAGACACCTTTCTAACAAATGTCATGGGCTAGCAGTTCTCATGAAGTCAGGTTGCAAACTTTGCCGCATACCACATGCTTCTCATGACTTTCTTTAATTTGTGTTGTTATCCTTTACTTAAGGAAGGGATCTGCAAGCATGGGATGAGACAGGGCAAGGACAGCAGAGTGTTTCTAACTCTGGCAGTGGGAGCAGTTGTAGACCAGCAAGGCAGAGGTGTTCTGAGCTGATCTCAGCCATTTGGAAACTCTAATAAGAACAGATAACATATACAAAAATAGCCTGGCTTTCTCTTCCAGTATCTACGGACCTCAATAAGAAGGAAGAATAACTCTACGTGCAAAAAAACCATGCAAGCATCTGGCTGTGGCATTGCACTCCTAGGAGACTTGACCATTCTGCAGCCAGGACACTGCTGATGCGATGGGGGATGAGGCAGGACTAGGAAGCAAGAGGGTGAAGACTAGGGGCAGATGGAATGGGGCTGTTCTTTCAGATAGGAAGTGGGGAGTGAGGGGGGTGTCAGGAAATGGTAGTTTTTAAGCTTGCTTAAAAGGCTTTTGGGAAAAAGTAGTTACAGTTTACGTTTTCAAGAAAAGACACAGCCTCACCTTGAAGCTGATTTTGGTGAGGGCCAGCCCTGAAACCTGCAGCCTTGTGGTTCTGAGCTGGCCACTTCAGGTCTTCAGTCCACTGGGATAGTGGGGCAGGGGGTAGATGTTCAGCTAAGAGATGACAGAGCAGCAATAACCTCTCATTTTGACATTATGACTTCCATTTAAATATAGCTAAAGAGCCTATGCTGTTCCTGACAGCCTTTGGCACTGGAATCTCACCTCGAAAACATGAGGGTGGGAGAAAGCATGGTAGTTCCTGCCTCATTGTATCAGAGCAGAAGAACCAACAGCAGATCTCAGCTGCCTTAGAGGAATTTCTAGTTGTTCAGCCTCCTTTTGAAACCTCTCTTTAGCTACCAAAGCATTTTAATTTTTGCAGTAAGCTTCTTGTAGGCCACAGGAGTAGAAAATGAGTAGAAGAGGAAGTGACCCATGAAATATTTTTAGAGGTGATGTTTTGTGTGTGTTCTGCTGAAGTGTTTCATTCAGTATATTAAATATTTATATAGCCCTGCAGTCACTATTAATCCAAGTAGTCATGTTTTCCCTAGCCCACCATGGATCCTGTCCTTATGGTCACCCCTTTGAAATTAATCAAGGTGAACACAGAGTTGTCATCACTGGAAAATAGCTTATTATTTTAGAAAACTTGATCTATTTCTGCCTGGCCAGAGCTGGATGTTGCTAAAAATATAGAGAAGGTTAATGTTACATGAGCTGTAAACATTTTCTTTAGCAGATACACAGTCAAAAGAGGCAAATGGAGCATCAGCTGACCCTGTATTTCCATTGGTAGTATGAGATTTGTTCAAAACAGAAGTGCTGCATACAAAGTGTTTACTTTATGATCATAAAAATCCTTACTTTTCTGAGAACATAGGAGGAAAAGTTTTCTCTTTAATTTGATGTGACATACTGATACATGTTCTCTATCTATGGGTAAGCATTATTAATAGATTACAATTTATCCTTAATACTGGTCTGTTTTTCATTTCTCTTCGTACTTCCTAGCTTCTCTGTTCTGTCTTTTTTGTGCATTTTTTTCTCTTTTCTTTCCCATTCTGTTCCACTTGTACATCCAAGAATAGCTTGAAAGATACTCTGCTTTGTAGGCAGCCACTTGTATATCTGGGCATGCAAGCTAATTCTCAACTTCAACAAGCAGAGGCTCATGATGCTGCCAAGTGCGGCCTCGTGACGGGCAGCAATTCACCAAGGTGTCATTCTGAATTCCTGGTCTCCACTGGCTAACCAACCCACACTCCTTTTTTTCCCTTTTCTCCTCCCAGAAATATTGCTTCTCTCTTTTTTTTTCCAGGTGAGAATGAGAGATTTGATACCATAATACTAATATCTTTTTTGTTCCTAAACTCAGTATCCTCTTTTCATGTCTGCTTCTAGTTAACTTAGAGGTGTAAATAGCTAGTATTCTTCCTGCCTGAACTGGACCAGCATCCTTAAACCTTTGGTCTGCACAGTAAGGAATTGAGACATTTGCAGAAGACATAGAAATACAGAAATTACATCCGTAACCCTTCTTTTTTTCTCTTAGGACATTTGCCTCTTCCTAACCTCCTATCTTCCTGGACTTTTATTCTGTTTTTAAATGTCTTTATCTCTGGGGGAAGGAGAGGGATAATTTATCTCTTCCTGCTGCTCCCCATTCCTGATATCTTTCTGAACCCAGGCCTCCAGAATGTCACCATATTTTGCCCAGTCATCCCTGCTTCATGCTTCACTCTGCTTTCTTATCTGGCTTTATATTAACATTTCCTTCCCTCTCTCGTTTTGCTTCTGCTGCTCCTACGAGAATACACACTTGAGCTTAAATTAAAGGAAATGAAAGACATCTTGTCTAATGTAATTTTAACCATCACCCTGTTTCTCCTTTACTTGCTTTCATTAGATGAAATGTAAATTCTTTTGCAAAATCTTCTGTAATTAAGGTATTTTTCTTGTGTTGAACACTTGTGTTAGTTGTTGAGTATGTTTACTTAGACAAGAGAAGAAGACAACAACAATGGTCAAAGAAGTGTCTCTTCATTCTAAAAACCTGAAGTGCTGTAAGACTACAGTGGAAAGCAATATACAATGAATATTGTCTGCATCATTGTTGATAGTAACACTTTATTTCAGCTCTATTCTGTTTATTAAATTAATAACTGTTACCTACAAGCTGCATTCAGAAAAAAATTAGAGAAGAAGTATAAGTTCTTACATCAGAGCTGCAGAGAATCTGGCTATGGGTATTGATAGCTAAGCTATCAAATTGCCTTTGAATTTAAAAGAGAGAAAAGTCACATTCCAAAGTACTACTTTCATTGTAAGAGATGGTTAGTTGTTAAAGCCACTAAATATAAGCTACAAATTGGCAGCTGAAAGTTTATTTTTTTTGGCTGAATTGTAGGGATTTTTTTAGCCTCATACCTCTCTGCTTAGCTAAATGGTATAAATAGAGGATAAATTATTTTTAATTCAATCAAGTAGGTGCCCCTTAGAAGCAGTGACAATACTGAAAAATACACTGTGTTCCTGTGTTTTAGTTCTGGACTGAAACCTTGCCAGAAACATGCGTCTTGAACATTTGCCTTTTTTATAATCCAAATTACAGTTAAGGGATGAAAACTGCAGTGTCCTGGCAGTGCGGATTTACAGACGTTGAGTTCAAAGGAGTTCAGAGCCAGTGGGGTGTAAACTGACCCTGCCAAGGAGAAGTGGTGTAATAAAGAGCACAAGAGAAATCCACAATTATTTTTTCCCCAAAGAGAGGTATTATATTAGGACATCAAATTGCACACATCAGTAAAGTAATTTTGCGACTGTAGTAGAGGAGGGCAGTTAGATTAAAGACTGGATTCTTGTCTGTGCTGGAGGATTTTTGCCAGTCACAGCGTTACACACTCAGGCTCTTTCTGGGTTTGGTGTGGAGGTTCTTCATTTCCAGCTGTACATAATTCCCATCACACTTGCTATCCATCTGTATTACAAGTAATTAAACTGTAAGGCAAGATGATGCAAAGAACATCTTGATCAAATTACAATGTCGGATGAGACGAGAAAAAACTAACCCCAAACTGGATGCTAAGGGAAGCTCCAATACTATGCATAGATGAAATTATATTGCTTTGAAAATACAACAGGACGTAGACCTGATAAGAGGCTCTGGCAGGACTTTAACATGTGGCAGTTCTAGACAACTCATTTTAGTTACTTATATTTCCATCTTCTGCTTAAAAAGGAAATATTTTTTTCTGAAAGGATACTTAGTGGCAGTTATTATTTTTTAAAGTGGATTTGGAAGATGATTATAAATCCCTACTCAGGCTAGTTGCTAATTTACTATCCCAGGGTGTATTTCAGAGATTTCAGATAAACTCCAAATTTTTTAGTAAAAAAAATGGAAATTGAAAAACTGCATTTGCTCCATGTCAACGTGCACGTAATAAATTAAAAAGTTGTGCATAAAATGCTGAGACGTCTGCTTTCCTGCTCCACGTCATTGGATTAAGTTTTCTTTTACAATCACAGGGGGTAGATATGTTGATTGTCACGGTCATCTTGTTTCCAATTTCTTATGAAATGCTTTCTTATATTTTGAGAAAGTATTTGCACTGCCAAAGAGCCAGGGGTTACTAGTGTAGGCTTTGGCATGCACACAGATAGCTGAAAGCAATAAAGAGAGACATTCAAAGTGAAAGGCATTTGTTTTCTTATTGTTGTTTTGGTTTCACTGATTTATGGATACGCATTGATACAGGTCAATGTCCATATAGCCATATGTTAAGTGATAGTCATAAAACAGAGGGATCAAAATGTAGAGATTTTATTTTGGGCAGTGTACAGATAGCAAAGTGTCCGTTGTAGATCTGGTGGTGACCGCAAGTTCCCCACCATCCTCCTAATCCTATTCCCCATCACAGGCGCCCTAGAAAACAAAATACTCAACTACTAAACACTCTAATAGT
>JAOXJK010000023.1:70645768-70661375 GCA_025774025.1 Xenus cinereus | reverse complement strand
AGGAGCAAAAGATCATCAAACAAAATAACTATAGAAATTCCATAATAAAAGAAAAAAGTCATACAAACTTATTTCTGTTACAGTGTATCCTCTTGATTTCGTTGGTTTTTTGGTTTATAGAGTTAGAACCCAGGGAAAATTTTAAACTTTGCTTCGCCTTTTTAAATTGTTTGCTCATAAAAGGATATTTGTTATGTGGATTAAGTGGTTTGTGAGTAGGATTGGATAATACATAATTATGTTTTAATTTTTTAGAAGACTGTGGGATGTATTTCCCAGAAGTAAAAAATAATCCAGACAAATATTTACAAAGATGTCCTGAGTCTGTAAAAAAGTGGCTGAAACAACTGAAGAGTGCTGGGAAGATTCTGCTATTAATTACTAGTTCTCACAGTGACTACTGCAGACTCCTGTGTGAACATATTATTGGGTAAGTGCAATGTCCATTTGAAATTATATCTGCCAGTCAGCAACTGGAGATAGGCCTGAGGGAAGTTAATTTGAGTTTCTTTATGTGATATGGTTTATTTGGATCTGAGGTTTCTGGTGTTAATCTCTCTTGTAAAGTGTAACAGGGAACCTGAGACAAAGTAGACTATAGCCTGTGAGCTGTTACCTGACCCGCAGCATGCTTATATCCTGCATCTTTTCTGGGCATCAGATGGGATTGAAGATTACAGGGAGTATCTTTCAGGCCAACGCCCAATTGGGGACATCATCTGAATCCCTATTTTATCATGTTTTTCCTAGACTGCCTTATTAAAGCCACTCCCTTTCTGTGCTCCTCAAGTGGTGAATGCAAGTAGTAGTAAAATTTCATTTCCTTGCAGTAAATCTGCATGGAAAAGCTTACAAATACTGCTTCCCAGTGGTGGATTCCAAGAGATGGTTGTGCATGAGAAATGTGCATTTACATATCACAGCAGAAAAGATAAAACAGATAGTTGATTGCACTTGGTAATCGGTTGAGATTGCAGCTGTTGATGCCAACAGCTATTTTCTATCTGTAATGTGTAAGAACATGACTGGTCAGATGAAACTCGTTGAAATGCAGCAGAACCATCACCTACACCCCTAGAAACCAATTAATCAGTGATGCAAATAGCTAGGTGGGTGACACTGTGAGGCTATTCAATAAATAAATCAAAGAAACAAAGTAGTGCAATGCGACCCAGCCTTGGCTGTCAGAGTATGCAGGGGCACAGCAAGGGAATACAGCAGCACTGTAAGAAAACCACGGGTAAGGTGAAAAGCAGAATTACTTTCCAAAACCAGTCTTGCCAGTATCACTTCTCTTTTGTACTCTCTAAATGCTAAATAGAGCATCAGTTTTGCCAGTGCTCACTGCCTTGCTTGATCATTATACTTTCTCATTTGAGGGGAAAATCTACCTCCTCACAAATGAGTAAGATACCTGTGAATTAACTATTTTGTGTAGATCTATCTAGTTGTTTTTTGAAAAGCAAATTTGGTATAAACCTAAATTCTTGCCCACATATAATGATTTTGGCTTTCTTTTCCTTGGTGAATAATGTTTCAGATGTTTAAAGCAGCTGTAGAGATCCTGTTGGAAGAGAATAAGCAAGGTAGCAGAGCGGGTCAGTTATCTCTCAAAAGACAGAAAAGAGATGTTCTGCTAGAAGGATACTGGATTGCTCTCTCTTTCCACATAAGTGGGATGTTCTACAGTGTTTGTTGCAATCATATTTTCCAGTGACTCATGCTTCCGAGACATCTTCTGCAGAACTGAGTACTCCACTGTCCATTAGACCTTACTGAAGTACTGTTTGCCTGAAAATAATTCTAAACTTTTTATTGCTTTTGTTTGTTCACGTCTCTTATGTCAGACAATAATACTCTCTGTTGCTTTTTGCAATACTGGAATACATTCTGGGTTCACAAATATTATCTCTATCCTTAAGTTTAATTGTACCAGGCTAACTGCATTTTATTCTTGACATCAACCCTTCTAGATTACATCTATGTAGTCCTTTATTAATTTCTTTCCCTACTTTCAATTAATGAGTATCATGCTGAGAAGTTCAGAAGTGTAGATTGTTACATCGAAAAACCCTAAGGATAAAGACGAAAAGCAGAGATGTGTGTGAAGTTTAACCTCTTAGACTCCTAATACCCTTACCAAGAAAAAGGGGGGGGGTGAGGGAAAGGTGTTTAAGATTTAGTTTTTATTTTCTCATTATCCTCCTCTGATTTGGTTGGTAATAAATTAACTTAATATTCCCCAAGTCGAGTCTGTTTTGCCCATGACGGTAATTGCTGGATGATCTCCCTGCCCTTATCTCGAACCATGAGCCTTTCGTTTTATTTTCTCTTCCATGTCCATCTGAGGAGGGGTGTGATAGAGTGGCTTTGGTGGAACAACATAAGAACCTGTGTTTAAGTATCTTCAGTTACTTCCTATCCCGTCACTTGCCTTCATATACTCTGCTTTATATGGAAAATCCCTCATTTACACTTTTCCATACTTGTCTATGCATATGTTGTCACCTGAGATTAAAATATGTCATTTGTTACAAGTTCTCCTGAGATTTTAAATCTCCCTGGGCCAAAGATCTTTTTACAACTAATGAGTGATCCTGAAGGTGCAGCACTGTGGGTTCTCAGCCATCTGTCTTCTCACTTCTGACAGCCTCAGGAAAAGAAGGGCAGTAGTGACACTGAGCAAGCGTCAGGAAAAAAGTAACAGAAGAAAGTGCCTTATAGAAGTGTTTTGCTATTTTCTTAAGTCTTAAAGAGTATTTAGCGGCATCTTAGCTAATTTACTGGTTTGACTAATTCAATTTCCTTTACTTTCTAGGAATGATTTCGAAGAGTATTTTGACGTTGTGATCACAAATGCTTTGAAACCTGGTTTCTTCTCCCATACCCCAAACCAAAGACCTTTCCGAACTCTTGGTAAGTTGCAGTCATGACTCCCTTCTCATCTGCTTCCCTCTGTCCAAAGAAAATCTAGCACTGGGGGGAAAAATGGACCCTACACAAGACTCTTCCAGAGACATTAGTAAAAAATTGCCTTAAGACCCAGGAGTGCTGAGAAATCAAGAATTACAGTGCTGAATACAATGAAAAGGCAGAGCTGTGACAGTAACTTAAAATGGCATTGGGGGTCAGATATTGCATCACTAATAAAAAAGGAAGAATCCTTTATTGTGCTGACAAGGTCAGAAAATGAAATTTATTTCTGGGAAAAAAACGTAGCAGAAATATTTGAACAATTTAAAGGAAATTCAAGGAATGGTACAAATAAAATTGCGAGGCTGAAGGAAATGTTTTATGATGGAAATCTGACAGTATTAAATGTGTGTACTTTGGCTTAATAATGACAGAGTAAGCAAAAAGGAAGTTCCCCTGTACTCAGTTTAATTAAAACAATCCAAAATGGTTGGCAATGTTGTCCATTAGGTAATTAAGGTTGTAACAAAAGAGTTACAAGAACACTGTTACAAGAACAGTGTTCATTGAACTACTAATAACAATAGTAACATGGCTGAAGACAATTAACTTTTCCATATTTTGCTAAATACCCTTCTGATTAAGTGCTGATTAAGCATAAGTCAGCATATATTGAACTGTATTTTAGCATTTTATGACAGGAAAGTCAGCTGTTACAGCCTAAAAGAAATTTTGCCTGTGGAATTTTTACAGCAAAACTAGAATGAGCAGCAGAAATACATGTTGAAACTGCATTTTAATATTTCACCAATTTATATATAGGAAAAATAAGTAAGAAATATCTTAAATGTGATTTTTAAAGGATTAGTTCAAATAGGAAACTGCAAATTTGACAATCTGAGAAAAAATAAGCTCAGAAAGGAAATTGAAACTATTTATATGAAGGGGGGGAGCAAAAACATGAAGAATGAAAAAGGCTCAGTTCTGCAAGCATTTTATTTAGTTTCATATAATGCAAATTGAAAATAAAATATAATTCACTTTTGGATATTTTTTTAAACAATCAGATTAGCCTGACTTCCGAAGGAAATCCTGCTGTGTCCCTCTGTCAGTAATCCAGCCAGCAACTTTTGAACCTGTTGGCCGGTTTGAGTAAATTTAATAGACAGCCAGAAAGCTCCAAGATATTCCAACAAAGTTTTTTTGTGTGTGCAAAACGGAGCAGAACAGAGGGAAAAGACTTGAAATTACTGTCTCCGTTGAGAGATATTGTGTAGCATTATCTTAATCACATTTTTAGATTGTGCATACAAATTTTCATGAAGCTATTTCCTTCTCGTGAGCTTCAAACAGAAACAGCATTCCCTGAGTCCTCTTACTGACCTACTGGTTTTCATTCACTTTATATTTTGACATTGCAAAGAGGCTTGGGTGAGGATTGATCACTCATTACATTAATAGCTTATTAATACAGAATAAAATGTAGTTTATGTTCTGGTGACCTCACTATCTAAATGTCCCTTAATTTGCTGAAACTACTAACCTGTGAGTGGATTTTTTTTTTTTAATATATTTGTATTCGATTGACAGTAACTGGTTTCCTCTGGAAGACCAACCAGCAAAGAATTATACATATAGGACAGGTTTTTAGGGACACGTTTTGAAGTAGTGAAGAGGTTGTTTAAAACTATGAAGTTTAAACCATCAAAATGGGAGCAATAATATGAGAAAATGTCCAAAATAATAATGTATTTTTATAATGTATCTTTTGCTACTCTCCTCTGTGTTCCTTAAAACAAATGTATAGCTTCAGGGGAGGCACTGAGAGTTTCACCCAGTCACCACAGATACCAAAGAACACAGTTTGTTTCTCAAACAGCATGCAGTGGAGCTTCTAATACGTTGCAGGGAGAGTGATTTTTTTTTCCATTTCTAGATACTTTTTTTAAGCCTTTCTTTCATATCAGAACCACTGAAAATTCAAAAATTCAGTTTGTAGTTTCTGTCTTCCTTTTGTCATATAGATTTTGGGCAGAAGAAGAGTTTAGCCATTGTATTTCAGACCTTCTCTGAGAGCACTGGACACAATATCTCAGAGAGACAAAAATTCCTTCTTTTTGCTTTGAAATAGGAAAAAAAAACCTAGAGGTGGACATTGTAGTAAATATTTCTTGAAGCACAAAGATTAAACTTTTTTTTTTTTTAGTGTAATTTAAGGAAAAATCTCCAATAAGTGAAACAAAGCCTGTTCCTTTGTTACAGAAACTGAACTGAATTAACTGATCAATCCTATCCATTTCTCCAGGGCTGACTTTCAGCCATGTTCTTCAATCCACCCATGGGTCTGAATTACAATAAATTCCTAATAATACCATATTACCTTCCGTTCCAAGGGAGTTGTGTTATAAATGGACTTAAAATATGGAATGTGTTCTTAACTTCAAACACCCAAGTATTGCATTGTGTACTGGACCTAAACTTTATTTATATGTAACAGGAGTCTTTCTGCAGATTAATAGGGGAAAGGTTTTGAAGCTTACTGAAGAGAAGGATAAATTCTTTTAAGTGTATAATTACAAAAAGGTGACTGTGTTAGTAAACATCTGAAGGAGGATAAGAAACAGGACAAGATAACAAGGATGGCATTGTCTAGAAATGTGATACTGCATAACTGCTCTGCAGAAATATTTTTCCAGTAGACATGTAATTTTAAAACTAATCCATTTAGAAGCCATGAAAAATCATTTTAATTGTGCAATTAAAAATGCATCCCTGCGTCATTTGAGTCTCAAGACATGAGTCATGTAAAGCAACCAAAACACTGTTTGAAATTTTAAAAGATTCATGTGACTGCTTTTTACTAAACTGGGACACTGGAAGGCACAATAATTAATTATTTAATTTGCATAATTTTATTTTGAAGTACCATTCTGTTAAATGGAGGAACAGTTTATATGTATCTTTTCCAGTTTTAGGACAGCTACATTTATTTTTACCTGGCAAAACTGTTTTTATAGTTGGGGTAGCTTATATAGCAAAGCACGTAGTTTATGAGAAGAGTGCTCAAAAGACTTTATTCCCATAATAAAAATACCCCATAATTTCCTTGTTATTCACAAGGTTAGATTTTCTTTTACACAGGGAAATTCTTTAAATGGTTCTTGAAAGTACCGATAGCATGTTGAGCTATTGAATCTAAGGATCAGGTCAAAAATTTTTGTGTGAATCCTATGTTGAGAATGCAGGATTTTCTTTGCTTTCAACAGCTATATCCAGTTAAAATAATATATCATTCTGTGAAGGACTTGAAGGAATACAAATAGCAAATAAAGTTGTGACTCATCTGATAATCTGCAGTATACCAAGGTTTTTATAGCATTTCACAACAGAGCTTTCCCTTTATCACGTCTGTCAAATTTCTAGCCTGATTGACAGTTCTGATCATTGTTGAATATATATCTTATATATATATGCAAAATCAAAATATAAATGCTAAAAGTAACCCTAAATTTCCTGAAAGCCTTCTTTAAGTCTAGTATGTACCGGGAACTCTCACTTGGTCCTAAATAAGACATATATTTTATTTCCAGCTCAGGAACAGTTACTGTCTTTTTGATCTGGTTTTTTGATAAACTGAAAATGTGTTGCTGATTGTGCAGTGTCTGAATGTACAGTGCCTATTTAAGTATGTATGTATAACTTCATATATGTGTGTACATATACATACAAGCTGAAAACAGTCCTATGTACAGAGTGACAGTGGATGCCATTTTAGTGTGAGAGCGTGTGCCCTTATTCAATGCCCAGGGAAACAAACCCACTCTCCTTCTCCTGCAGAATCGCAGGTTTTCAAAGCCCGCTTTCAATTGCACTTCTAGGCTGTCTGCCTTACTCTTGCACTTGAATTTCTCTCCAGCTTATGGTGCCTCTGCTACAAGATGTAGCCCCCAATTTAGGAAATGCTTTCAGTCCTCCAATTTTTTATGATTCTTTGGTAACTGCTATTTTAACAACACACTGCAGAAGCCTTTTTCCTCCTTCAGTCATTCTTCACTAGCCTTCTAAAAATACAGAAAAATGCTATAAAATTAAAGGACCAATTAGAAAAGAAGGGGACAGGATATAAAATGACATACTTCTAGGCTGAAGACTGTCTTTGATTATTAGGGGCTGCAAGACTTCAGAAGAAGGAGATCCTGCGTCTGCTATTTAAGTTTTCTTCTTCCATCCTCTGTGACGTCTGGGCTTGACTATTGCCAGAGATGGAATACAGAACCAGGTGGAGAATCAGACCTCATCCTATATAGCTGTTTTTATGCATTTATAAGGCCTTTTAGAACTGAGGAGTGGGATCAGGAAGGGAGTGCCTTAATTTTCCTGGAAGTTAAATTTATAAGCCATATAACTTCTTTTTAGGTCATTCTTTTTATTTGAGACTTCTGTCTTGAATGCCAGAAGAATACCAAAATACTACCCAGTAAATATTTTAAAGATCTTCAGTAAAACTGTAGAATATCTATAAAAAAGTGGAAATTTTTAAACGGATGATATTTCACTGTTACAAGGGAATATATCATTTAGATAGTCTTGCATTGTTCACTTATTTGAAGAACACAAATGCCATCTCTAGAAAATTCTGATTAAATTTTCAACCGAAACACGTTGATTTGAGTCTACAACATAGCTCAGTTGCTATAATTGCTATGTAATGGGTATCTCACTTGCTACCTCTACAGTGAAGGCTACCTAGATAAGAAAAAGAACTTTTTTTTTTCCTTTATGTCAGTGTGTGAGGTTAAAACTCAAGAAAGCTTATCTAGTCTCTTTGCTTATGTTGGTTGTTCCGATCGTCTCTTCTTACCAATTTTGTCTCGCTTTAGATCATCAGATTTTCCTATTTAAATGTAGATTCAAATCCTTACCCAAATGTATGGGTTGTGGTCCTCAGTTTGCAGAGACTGTCGTATTTTCCACAGATTTGGCCTCTACTGAACTGCTCTAGCCACAAGTCATTGCTGGGATTAAATATGACATTTTCTTCTGTCATTTGACATAGATCCCTAGTACACCTTTATCACTGAACACTGAATGTCAGATGCCCACTCTTCCCCCCATGAGCAGCAGAGGAGATGGGTGGCGGAGGAAAGGAAAATCTGGCATAAATACAGAGGTGTGCAAGGGCATGTGTGTGAGACAAAGATTAATCAGAGTGGTTGGTGCCAGGTGATGGGAACGGAGAGCATGGAAGGAGGCAGAGCAAGAGTAGAGCAGTGTGTGTAAACACACAGAGGAGAGAGATTTCACTCTGTGATGGGGCTTTCTGAATTTCAAGTCTTTGCTTTTTGACTTCTACCCTTACTTCAAGGAGGAGACTTCTTCCAAAAGTCTTGTGTGTCACACAGAGAGCTTAAACTGATTTACCCACTTACCGCAGCAGTTGGCACTCCCAGCTTGCAGCAAGGGATGGAGCACTGCCCTCCTGGGAGGCTCTCTGGGCTCAGGAAGCATTTTGCAGGGAAGCCCACAAAGGACCTCTTTTTGCGCATCTCGGAAGGCACGAGCAGAATAACACCACAGAGGAGACCTGTGTAATCTATGCCCCTGATGACTCTAGGTATTCCTTTATTTAATGCAGCTGTGCTTGCTGCCCTTCTTCTGGAGATAGTGCTCTTTGATTCAGCCTGTCTGGAAATATTCTATAATATGAGGCCACATAATAATGCATATTTGCTGTGAGCTTGTGACAGAGTGGCATATAAAGGTTGCACTGGCTGTGGACTGCATTGTTCAGGAGGAATAAAGTCTATAACTGTTTCCCATATGTCTTCTAAAATGACTGCCTTATAACATCCCACAGTACCATATAGTCTGTGAAAGCAATGCAATTCTTCTGAAGGCAATCTTGTTTAACAATTCTTTATAGTGTATTGGCATTGTTTTTCATGTATTTTCTGGCAATTTAGGAAAGAAAAAGGAGGGTTATAACTAATAAATAATAATATTTTGTACTCTGGTTTTCAAAACCAGATCTTTTGTGCCTCATGAGATCATGATGTTAAGATTAAAAGTCGCCTAACCCTTTAATATCAGAAACAGGTTCTGTATGTAGCTGGCAGTAGGAGGTCCACTGTTTTAAGGGATAAAGTATCTGGTTCTATACCCAGGCCACCAATAAGAAAGGATTCTCTACTCTTATCTCAGCTAGAGGTTTTCATTTTACCCATCATATATGGAGAAAGAGGAGTTTCTTATTAAGCAACTGATTGGTACACATGATGATATAGAAAGATCTTCATATTCAGTAATAGAACCTGATCATTTTTATTTTTCATTATGAAAACCCATAAGGATTTTGGAAGTGCCTTACAAAGATGATTCTGTCAGCTGACACCCTTTTTGACAGCACGGTCAATGCCCGATTCCACTCCCTGAAAAGCAGCCAAGGGTAGGCCAGTAGGGTTGACAGTGGGACACACATACAAACAAATTTAATGTCATGTAACAGGCTTTGTTTTCATGCAGATATTCATCATCCACCGAAGAAGTTCAGAGGGTATTTCCAAAAATCTACAATGACAGGCTCCTTGGCTGACTGTTTCACCTCCCATCCTTTGTTTAAATGATCTTAATCTAAAACTATTCTACTTTGTGTACAGCATTTGCACAGATATCAGCCACTCAACAGATTTTTTTTCTGACAGCATAAACAGCTGTCTCAAGGAGTTCTGGTTTCCCAATATTATTTATGTGCTGTAGACAAACATAGAAAAAATCAGTGTATGTTACCTGGTAATCAAAGGGATTTACCAATTAATATTTTTAAAGTTTGCTACATAGTACCTGTGTGCAGTTTGAAATCAACAGTTTGTGAATCATTTGAGACCAGAGATGATCATTTCCCATCATGTGACCAATGAATATAATTAAGTCATGGGATAGGTAAGATGAGAGACTGTAGTTAAGGACCTCTTTTCTGTTAGATTTTATGTCATGTTTGATAAACATAGTCTTAGTTAACAATAACAGTCTGTGTTTTGTTTTTAACATGTTCAGTACGGTAGTCTATGTGAAAGCATTTAAAACAGGTACAAAAAAGCAAAGTAAAGTTGAGCCAGCACATACCCACATGCTTTTGCAGAGTAGACTGTTCAAGTCAGACAGACACAATACATTTTTAACAGAGGATAGCAAAATGTTGGTGTAAAGCTTCATTTTTTTTTCTGGTAGTTTTCAAAGTCCTTGGCTACCATATTTGATGGTCATTGCCTCATAAAAGAAGTGTTTTGAATATTTTTGGTTCCACTGCAGAGATAACGAATCAGAAATTGAGGAAGTAAATTTTATTACTAATAGGCAGTGTATTGTTCATAACCCTTTTGTAAGATGATGCCGGGGCCACTCTGCAGTTTGCAGTGGTGGTACATGTATCCACTCGTACAGTGACATGGTTAAACTGGTGTGATTTCTGCAAGTTGCCTCTCTATAGTAGTTAAACTGAATAGTAGCCAAAGAACAGCATTCCCTTACAGTACATCCTTCCTGGGAATCTGAGCAGGGAAGCCATTCCTTTCTCCTAGGAAGAAGAATGGAGCGGTTTGGTTTTGTTCTGGGGTTTTATTTGAACGGGCTTTACCAGTATTTGCTTCAGAAGTGTTGGGAGGCCAGATTGTCATTGCATCGTTTATATGTATTCTCACTGATAACGGGTTTCACGCAGGCATTTTACAGCACATCAGAACTAGAGGTTGAGTGGCCAAGCTTGGTTTCTGTTTCTACCAGGAGGGCACAGCGCTGGCATAACCAGGTGATTCCCTGTAAACCTGGAGCATGGGCCAAGCGCTGGGATTTCAGCTGATGGCCCCTCCTAACTGGCATGGGAGGTACCTGGTTATCAGCCAAGCTGGCTATTGGAAATTGGGTTGAGTTGCTCGCTTCTTGAGCTCTTTGGCTGATGCCTCAACCGTATTAGTCAGAGGAGCTACTAGGACACATCTGATTCTTTAACATTTAGTTGGTTTTCCTAAACATTGAGGCTTATGCAATAACATGACATGTGTGAATAGGAATTTCTCCACAACCCCTACTGCAAACCTCTATCAGTAGTGCAATTTCAACCACATTTGAGTGTGGCCTGGTATCCTCAGATATTACAGCCTCTACAGGCTGGAGAGGAAAAAATTAGTCTGGCACTGCCAACTCAGCAAAAGGCTGAAGCGTAAAATTACCCCGATTAGGTATCGGGAATATCCATCAAGGAGAGCCTGGCCACAGGTGACCCAGCTACCAGGAGAGCATCTATGAGATTTTGTGGCCTATTAGACATTCAGTGAATCCAACTACAAGACACAAATTCATAGGAAGACAGACACCATTATTTCCCTGCTGTTCATAAACAACTCCTTGTTTATTAGGAAAAAAAGTAGAAAAAAAAAGTTCAATAGTCTTTGAAGTTTGGCACCTCTTTGTTTCTGAATATCAAGACGAATGGTGAACTGTGGATGCATTCTCCAATGCTCATCCTTCTTTAAAAGAAAAAAATAAAGTAAATGCGTTGAGCCAAGTCTCCTATATATGTTTGCATAGTGTTCAAAGTACCTCAGAGGTTAAAAGGAATAAGAAGTTATTCATCCAAAAATCAAAAGAATGAAAAATTGCAATGTGCCTCTGCATAAGGACAGCAGGGGTTGCTTCAGCTGATTATCTTTGATATTAAAACCCGTGTTTGGCACAAAGCTGATAGAAAGTTAGTTCAAAGAAAGCTAAAGCTGCTGCTTTCAAAAGAGCGATATCAACAATATTCTAACAATATTCCTTTTGTTAAAAATGGAAAACATGTTTAGCATAATTGCCAAGTACTCCAAAACCAGAGTTCTTTATGCATGGAAAGTGTACTTTCATTTTCAAAAGGAGCTACAGTAACTAACACTATTGCAAAATCTTATTTATTGATTATATTACATTATATTCAAGGCCTGGATAAAACAAACCCCAATTCTTTAAGGTATTGTGCAAGCACGTGATAAGAGTCATTTTCTGTCTTCAAGGAGCCCACAGACAGACCAGATAAACTAATGGTAGAAGAACAAAAGCACTGGCTTTTCTCTTAGAGCCAAGGAACCAAGAGATTGAATTACTTCCATAATCATATCCGTGACAGATCTGCATCTTTAACTAAGATTTATAATGTCCTAATCCAGAGCAGTGAAGAACTGTAAACTAAGTTTACATATGGACTCCATGAGAGTCTTGACTGTGAAAATCCTTTTAGCCCTTTCCAAAGATTTACTGTAATGGGGAAATGGAGATAACATAATTGCAGTTAATTCTGCTGGATTTTCTTTTTATGGTTCAGTGATATATCCTTTCAAAGAATTGGACATGCAAACTTCATGGGTTCTATACTGAAATTGTTCTAATTATTCAATAATTATTTCAAATTATTGAAAGCAATAAGCTAGAGTAATTGCTTGTTTTCAAAGACCGTTCCATACAAATGACTTCTTAAAATTAGTTTTGGTAATCAAGTCAAGTTTATATTTAATTTTAATGGAAGAAACTTTCTTCACAGAGAAGCATGTCACATGCCTTCTCAATATGGTAAATTACTTTAAGTTTCCAAGTCTGTGTACTTAGAAGTTTATCGAATTACCTATTTCTGTGAGATAGGTTGTAAAATCTCTAAGTCACGATGATGCTTTAAATATGGTTGCCGAAAAAGTGACATCAGGATTTAAAAGTAACAGTTGTTTTAACAACAAAGTTTAGTAACTATGTAAACTGCAGATAAAGCAAGTTAAATATAGCAGCTACATATTATTGCATTTAAATACATACACTGTGTGATTGGGAGGTCATTAAAGGTGAAGATCTATAGAAAATCTTCAGCCATAGTTTTTTGATTTCTTTTATTTCATTATATTAGCAGAGAATGAACCCATGATACAGTCTGATCTTGATTGTACCTGCAGCACCAGAGAAATAAAGCATGAAAACTCCCACATCTAGGAAGCCCAATTCATAAAAAAAATGCAGGTTAATTAATAAGCTGGAAAGCTTATTAACTCATACAGATTATTACCAGATTCTGTTGCTGTATGTCGGGTGTTACACCCTTGGTAGCTTAGTTCAAAACCTGACTTTTCCTCTTGCCAAGTCTGTATCAGAGAAATTAATAGTTTTCAGGAGCTAATTTTTTACATTGAGTTGCAAGCCCCCTTCTTAAACAAAAATGGACTCACAACTACATTGTAAGGGTGATGCCGCATGTCAAAAATCAAAGAGGTCTATCTTGAAATAAATTAGTACCAGGAATGAATATAGAAACCACAGTGTATGCCTATCTACCATGTGGTACAACTGGACTAGGGTCCTCCAGCACCTTAGGCATCTCAAGTGTCTCTGGTCACCAGTTTATTGGCAACTGAATAGAACCAGGCTACCAGGGTAGTAGAGAGCTGTGATCTGTGCAGGTCTGTGGGATGGATCAATACAAATTCGTAAACTTTACCCACACCACCAAGATGCAGTGTAAACCTGTGTGAATTATGTTGGTGGAAATTTAGTTTAAACTTCACATTATATAGTTCTTAATCAGCTGCCAAAATCCACAAAGAATTTCTGGAAGAAAGAAAGATTGCCTACGTCATGGGGGAACTTATCAGTATGACTTTGCAGGGAAAAATAATTCTTTGCATAGATCACATGCATAAGCAATACGTGATAGAAATTTGGGAGGGTTATTCATGTTTCTTCTGTGTTTAATTGGTTTCTTCTGTAGGATTAAAAAATAAGTAGATGATTAGACAGAGGATTTCATAAAGAGTTACCTTATGATCTGATTTTAATTAATTTGGAAATTGGGATTGAGGCAGTTTGTAGAGGAGCAAAAATAGAGAGTCGTGTATGGTACATTCCTGGCAGAACGAGGGCTGGCAACCACTGCAGAAAGCTTCTCTTCAGCATAGTTTCCATGAATCTGTATTGCTGGTTTTCATTAAGTAGCTTCAGAGTTCTCTTGTGTGTTCTTCCAAAATGTCAAGCTTTTATTAAGGTTAGTCTGTAGAATTGTTTTTCGCAGAAAGCACATGTTGATTTTTGTACTGCAGGCATCAGATCTGCTGTTGGAAGCAAGTAGTGAAAGGAGCTGGTTAGAAAGCTCTAGAAATGAGCTGAGAACATGAGGAAGAATCATGGCCAAAGCTGAGATCTGGTTCACTTTGATAAGACACTGAATCTCTGCCTCAGTTTCCCAGTTTCTAAATCCTAAGACTTGCCTGATGTTTATGAAGCACCCAGCAGAACTGCAAAGTGGCAAGTGGCCCAGGAGAGCTGCAACATAGAGCAGCTGTGAATTTATTGCATATGGGGAAATCTCAGGTGGGTAGAGAGTTACCTACCTCAGGAGCAGCTCTGCCTCTCCCACACAATACAGGGAAATAAAAGGTCAGAGAACACAGAACTGGACACTTCTTGCTGGCAAGCGATCATGGGACACTGCACTGTTTAGATGAGTAGCAAGTTCTCTGCAGCTGATGTTCGGCTTGTAATTAATTCTTGCAAGCTGAAAGCTCAAGAAAAGGTAAAAGTGATGTACCAGCTTCTTCCTAACTTTCTGTGTTCATCAGTCTTTCTTTTTTATTCACGTAGGACTCTAGATGTCTTAAATTTCAGTATGGATGTTGCATTTTTTTCTAGGTAGAGTTAGCAACCCCAGGACTTCTCTTCATTAGTAAACACGTTCATTCTGATTCTTATCTGCTGTGAAACCACTTTATATATTATTACTGTCCACAGATCCAAGGTGTCTCTGTGATACTGCCAGACTAAGGCTGAGCCTTCCAAGATGATTATTTTTTCTGGAATAACAGTAGCAAGAGATTTTATCAGTGAAATTCCTGCATACAGAGATCTGGCACGATGCTCTTGGTTCTGAGAAAAAAAGGTAAAGTGCATTTTCATGTAGACACTAAGTGGTTCTGCAAACCACACGAAATGCACAGATAAGGAACTGGAAAAGTATTATAGGAAGTGTCACAGGTATCATTTCTGTTTTACTTTAAAAAAACTCATTACTACAAATCTTTCATATCAGTCTTCTCATCAAAGTGTAACTAAACATACTTTGCTAGGAAGGAATAGTTTCCATTTTTCCTTGCCATCTCCATCCCGATTACATTGTTCTGGGATTTACAGTGACTGTTTCACACATAAATACTTTTCCTCTTTGTTAATTTCCTAATGTTTTTCATTTTGTTTATTAAATGTGAAGTTCTACTATATCTCAACAGATCTAATAGGAACCGGGTTTCTTGTTCTTTTTCATTCTGGGGACAGGCCTGGTCCCATAGCAGACCTTAAAAAGCATCTGAAATCTCTGCCAGTTGTTCTAACCCTGTCACGTTCTTTGTCCCTCCTTTGAGGGGACATGACTGTGGTCCACAGGGCCATGAAATTGTCCCCAGACCTCAAGACTGAACTTGCTGTCACCTCACTGTCTTCTGTCACATGCAGATGCCTTGTCCTTCCCTTCTGCTCCCCATCTGCCACAGGTCTTAAGCCTCGAGAGAGCTTGATGGGCACACCCTACATAGACAGGAGCTGCAAAGGGGCAAAAGAGGCACAGACCAATGGAAAGAAGATGAAAATATTTCTTAGTTTCTCTACCTGCCCCCCGTCCCGTCCCCTCCTCCCCCCC
>JAOXJK010000023.1:70615337-70645668 GCA_025774025.1 Xenus cinereus | reverse complement strand
CCCCGCCCCGAGAAGTTTTCCCACTCTCCCTCATCTCCACATTCATGGCCTGAGCAACATCACAGCGCAGTTACTTTTTCCATTATCCAGAGTCTGCATAACTCCAGTTCTGCCTCCTGTATCTTCATCTCATTCTGCCATCCTGAGCCACTTAATGGCTATTGTTACCACTGTACCAAAATACTGCATGAAACTTAGTGTATTTACTCTCATAGGACTTCTGATACGTGGGAGCTTTAACGCTTCTATTTACATAGGAAGTGCCTGATGCCAGGTAGGAAATCTGTGGCAGACCTGATGACCCCCTTGTCCCAAAAGCCAGACTAATCCAGACCAAACCATGGATGCAGTGTCCTCCCCCTGTGCAGCCGACCACAATCTCCCAGACATTGGCTGCATGAGGATGCTTTTCCCCTGCTGCATCCCAAGAACGAGCACCCTTCCAAGGATGTCCTTGGGCACGGCTCCCCATGCCTCTTGGGCAAGGCTTGAGGAGCCACCTGTGGCTTGGCCATCTGGCTTCTCAGCTGGCTCCCACTCCAGTGCACCCACGGTCTGGGGAGGTTTTCTACTGTACATTCTCCTTTTTCTCCTGTTTCACTGTACCTTGGCGTAGTGCCACCTAATTACTTGCCAGTGCAACTCCGAACAATTTTCTTTCTATAGCACTTTCTGTTAAGACTGTTAAAGGGTGCACTGCACGATCCTAAATATTTTTAGAGTTTTTTTTAATTTTTCTAGAAGGGATATAGTAGTACAAAATGCAGTAGAGAATATAGTAAAAGCATCCAAAGATCTTCCTTTTGCAATAAAATTGCAATTTTTTATAATTGCATTGGGATTCGTTAATGATCAGAGATATGCCTGCAAAAGGAGATTTTCTGAAGCTAAGATCAGTGTTAGGTCCTGAACTGTCTTTTGGTGCCTCTTGAACATTTTCTTAAGCAAAGGGAAACAAAATATAAGGCAGAAAATATATCAGAAAAAAAAAAGTTAGATTTTGTTTCCATAAAAAATTTGATTAGTTTGAGGCATCCGGTTTCGTTTAGAAATATTGGGAATGATGATACTCATACTTACCAATATATAAATAGCAGAATACTGTAAAACACCGAGAGAATACGCTGTTTCCAAGTTCTGTTCTTTTTTGGTTTTGAGAACTTTCTACTTTTCAGAAAGGAAACGAAATGTTTGAGTTTTTCTAACCTCCCCACAGCGGCAGGGGCTCCGGTGGCCGGGCCCCTGTGCTCTCCAGGCTCAGCAGCAGCACCGAGCTCAAGGAGCTGTTGTGGGTTGCAGTGGGGTTCTATTTTAATTACTGAGTCAGAGGCACAGCCTGAGTGAGGTTTTCATAACTGCTATCCGCACCTACAGAATGCTCATACAGTTATTAATGGCAGAAGGATGTGTGGATTTATATATTTATTTATTTATTCATTCCTAAATTTCATTTTTTACCTGTGGAATCTTGAATCTTAAGTTAGTCTTTATGTTGATGTAAAGGTTGATGTAAAACTGGCCCTTTTAGAGGCAGCTGATATTTGGAGAGCTGGAACTTCAGACACAATTCATCAATAAAATTAAAGTAGGGATATGATGTAGTGTAATAAGTTAGGAAAAAAGAAAGGAGCTTTCTTATAAATCATAATTCAACTTGGTTGTATAATTTTCATATAAAAGTTAATGAGAACGCCTATTGTGTACTCCAGGAAAATGAGTATGCGCAATAACTATGCATGCTCCTGTGGACTTCACAATTATTACACCCTTCGAAATAACATATTTTAGGGAACTGAAAAAATAGAAAACAAACGGCCCTTGCGTCAGGGTCCATATCTTGCTTTATGGAGATACGTTTGTTCAGAATCAAATTATCTATTCTAGTTTACATATTTTTTTTTATACCTGAAGTATTAAGATGGAGGGGAAAAAATTCTTAGTCTTTCTGTAGCTGAGGATTAAAGAACTTTTGTTCTTTTTTTTTTGTTTTTCTTTTAATGTCTGAGGCCAAAGTAAATGTTGGCAGGATGTTTTTCCCCACTACACTGCAGTGTCAATTTTCAGTGGGGATTATTGTCCAAGAGCAAATTGCAATAAGCCTTATTTCAGTAGATATTACCAGAAAGCTGTAGAGACTTAGGATAAATTTAAAGATTATGGTCTGCACAGAGCAAAGTAGATGCTTTGTGTGTCTCGATTTTATTTTAATTATGAAAATTGAGACATTTCTCTGAAGTGACAGGTTAGGCCAGAAGTGACTGGTGGCCCTCATCTCATCTTCTGTGCTTCCCTCTGTCTTCCGCTTCCATTCACTCTTCAAATTTTGGTAGAGCAGTGAAGCATACCCCAGTAAGAATGGTTATAGACAGTTGCTTGAACTAAATGCATATTCCTGAAATTATGATGTCAGTTTTTTCCTTAATTACCATACCTCTCCTAACTTACTTGAATTCAAAATGCTTTCTGGAAAAGCCTGTTTCTCTCCATAATTATATATGGATCTCTAGAATGACTATGATATTAATATATATAGGGTTATTTGGGGACATTTGTCTGGATATTGGGAGTTCGTCATTTATAAGGCTCTGGAGCCTTCTTACAAAACTAAAGAGGTCCAGAATAAAACTATTCTGGGGAGGCTATTTATTTCTTTTCTTTCTATTTTGTACCTCTCCAAGATCCTAATTAAAAATAAATAAAAGTACGTGCAAGGAAGAAATTAAACTCTGTATTTATATCCCTTATACCCTTCCAAAATAGAAGTTCTCTGAGTTATAAATACAATTAAATAAAATTATGGAAAAAGCTTCACCAAATCTGCACATGAACTACATTTTAAAATGAACTTGCAGATGAATCATTTCCGTTTTCCAAGGAAAAAAGACCTTGTTTGCATTTCATCATATCAATGTTTTAAACAGAAACATTTTCTTCACTACCCAGACTGTTCTGGGAAGGTATAGAGTTAAAGTTTTGACAAATTTGAAAACACATTACTAAATCTGCAGTGAGATGTTATTTTCAGTTCCTGTAACACAGTAATCAAAACTTCCTAAAGAAACTTACTTGCTGATTTTTCTAAAGGAAATACTGATTTTCTTACAAACAAATACAACTTCAGCCTTGTCTTTACATAGCCCGTTGTTTGGCACAACTAAGCAGTAAGGCAGATTCTAATAAAAACTAAAAAGGTTTCAGTAAAACTAAAAATGTAAAACTTTGGGGATTTTTTAAAATTTATTTCTCTTCTCTAAGAAGTCTGTGGTTACATCCACAGGGCAATTTGAAAATATACTGTCCTGTACTTTGGTCGTATCAGGCCTTTTAAGTTAGCAAAAGAACAGAAGTCCATTGTGAGGAAAGGAATTGTTAGTAATTGGTGAAGTAACACATGAATTATTATGAAATAGTTTATTTTTTTCACAGGATGGTATCTGTATTTTTCTCTCAGCTTTATCTATGGTGTTCTTTCAGAGTATTACCAGCTATTAGTAGTACTGTTATTTAGTCCTCCATATGAATGAGCACATATGTGTTGGGATTACTATGCATAAGAAAGATATATCACTGCCTATGTAAAATTAAAAATCCTGTTCCAGTTTTCAAAACTCAATTTTTACTTTGATTAGTTCGGTCTTTGTCTCACTAACCATAAGGCACCCCCAAAAAGGCAGAATGATGCAAGGGCAGGAAGGGGAGCTGATCTTCAGGCTTTTTCTAAAAAAAATCAGACTGAACAGACAAAAAAGGAGACGGCCAAAATCACTAGTCGCTTTGGGAAGCCTTAACCTTTCCTTTTAGCACATCATGCTACGGGAATAATTTGTTCCTTATCGCTTCCCTGCAGTCATCCAGTCAGATAGGAGACTGGCAAGGGCTCGGTGCACGTGTCGGGCAGATGGATTTCACAGCTGCTTCCAGGGCACAGAAGTAATTCAGGCATGGCAAAACACACAGTGATACCTGCTTGAACCCTGGAAACCACCCAGGTTTTGGGTGTAGGAATTAGGGGTCCTACCCTACAGAATGGTGCCCACAGGGTATAAAATTTTACTCGCGACAAACTTGTAGGTAACTGCTTTCTTCATGGAGAGCATGCCCACAGGGGAGCTCTGCGGTTTGTGTCATCCCGTCTCATTACCTTTACAACCAGAAAAAGCCACCAGAACGATTTTACTTATGCAGGTCCCTTCATCTCGACTGTAAAACGATGGGGTTTCCTGCCCTGAGTCCCCTTCTGGAAAAAGAGAGTTTGTGTTTCTCAAGTGAGCTTGAAATGCCATCTAGAAACAGACTGTGCTTGCAAGCCAGGCTGGAACATAACCCGGCTTTTATATTAATGCTCTCGGGGCCTGGAATGACATTATTTTAAATTGCAGAGAGGCCTATCGGTGCGATAGTCGTGGGTCATAAGCCGTAGTTGTTTTACAGTAGCCCCCTGAGGCAGTACCCAGGGCTACCGTGTGCTAAACACACGTGCCCATCTGCGGTGGGAGCCCGCAAGAGCTGCCCGTCGGGAGGGAGAGGCAGGAGCAGGCACCGGCATGAGCAGAAACAGTCACCACATGCTTTTATTCTATTGCACAGTTCAAAGGAACAAAATATAGCAGTAACCCTAATAGCCACTCTAGCTAGGTTTGTATGGAAATGAGTAAAAGGCTGTCAGGAGAAAGCTGGGAAGGCTGGAGAAAGGGCTGCTGGGGAGCTGTACACACACCACAACTACACCGAGAGCATCTTCGGCTGGCATGGCCTCTGGGTACTCGGGGCTGCTTTCTGACCCTGCTCTGCCCAGTCGAGTAGGTGCGAGGTGTCCTCGAGCTCTCAGGTGAGTCCTCGCCCTGGTGTGTGACCAACACTGGCCGTAGGGCTCCCAGCCGGAGGAGCAGGGCAGGGTGGTGGCCTCAGGGCTGGTGAGCTGATGAAAATTGTCCTCAGCGTAGGTGTGGCTGAGTGTAGGTGAGTAACTGCGGAAGCTTAAATTCACCCTCACCTCTCAGCTTCTCTCTTAGCCTCGGGCTTCCCAAGTGAGAGCCTCGTCGAATGGGCTGGGGTTTAACAGTGTAAACGCCAGCCAGGTTAGGGACAGGGCTCCAGGTTCAGACCCTGGGCTGAACGTGTAGTGTGGCCACAACCGCAGCACTGCATGTGTTTAGGTTTCCATCTCGGTGGCTACCACCCGTGAACGGGTAGCAAAGCAGACAGCAGTCAGCAAGCGTGTGCAGTCTTTCCCAAGGAGCAACTCTGTGCCAAAGTAAAATACCATCGGTTATCATTTAAATGGGAATAAGCTTCACTGATTACTTTTTGCATATTCATTCAGAATGAAACCAGATGTTCCTCAGTCCATATTATAAACCTGCAACACACTTTTAAAGGCACACAAGAACATTCTTACAAGAAAAGGGATATTGACTATTTCTAGTGAATTGCTTTATCTGAAAAAACATATCTGCTAGTGGTGACGGGAGTACATTTCTGAATCAGAAAGCATTTCCCAAGTTGTTAGACACACCAATATGCAAATTGCCATTCCAGCACTATTAATATTGCCCCAGCATGAGTCAAGCTTTTGTTGTTGTTTTTAAAAAGGAACAGTAACTTCCCCTCAGGAAAACTGCTCTGAATCACTGTTGAGGTTTGGGCAAGTATTTTAATAGAATGATTTTCTGGATTTAATTATTTTAGTTTTACTTGCTTGCTATCTTTACGTTTCTTGTCATGGCATGTTTTCAGTCTACAGGAATCTAGGTTGCAGTGATATATTAGACTTCAGAAGGAAGCAAGTCACTCTATCTAAATCATCTAAGAAATTCTTCTTGGTTATCCAGTCTGTTTGAAATTGTCAGGATGTCTCCTTTTCCTCCCAGCTTATAAGACCCTGAAGCATTAGCATCCCCGCCTATATATGTGTTGCTTCCTGGTGAAGGAATATTTATAGCATTTCTGACCTTTGAATGAACTTCTACAAATCAATAACAGCAAAGTGGAAGGAAGGTCAGCGGCAGTTTTCCTCTTGTCTGAGTGTAGCCAATGTTAGGCGTGGAATATCCAAAATATATTAGGAACTACCGTAATCACATTTATGCAGCATTTTTGCAGGAAATTTGCAGATGTCTTCAGTGCCATCGTGTAACTGCTGTCTGAAGAATACAATATAAGGCCAGAGACAATGTTTTTTAAGTTGTTGTGCATCAATTTTTACTCAGCACAACTACTATAAGAGGCCTTAAGACCCAGTGTTGAAGAATAATTTTCTTGGCAGCATTTTGCCACAGGGACAGTGTAAATGGATTGGAAACCCTTCTCGTTAATGACTTACTGCAACTGAAACACCATAAATTTCTTCCCACTTCAGATTACAGAAATAAAATTGACAAGGTCACCCCTAGATGTGTGAGCACAAGCAGCCATATGAGATGTTTTAGGCAAGGTTTGCCCATTCAGAGTCATTATCTCTATAACCCTACAACTCAAATATTATAAAGGACCTTTCCTAGTTCCTCAGATTTCTGAAGCTTCTTCCAAAATCAAGGAGCTCCCATAATGAATTAGACATTTCAATGCTGTTTGCTGCCTCCAAGCATAGAGAAAAAAACAGGCTTTGAAATTTCCCTTCATTTCACTGCCTAAAAGTGAAGTTCCTAACTTCATTAAATCCTTTCCTTCTCCAGAGCTGGCACCTTTGTAAAGTGCTTTTTGCACTCTCTTTTCCCAGCCAGGGAATCCTGGCCAACTAGTTCAGATTGTAACTGTAAATTAGAAGCCTAAATTCCGGATGCATTGAGTTAAGTGAGATGAATCCCATTGCTAGGGGTGACAGTAACAGATCTCACAGAGCGAGAGATCGTCTACCTTGTAATTAGAGTGATTTTTTTCAGTCAGGACTGCCCCTCATGCCTCTCCATAGAGGCAGTAAAGCAAGGTCTTGCTCTTTTCTGGAACATTCTCGTGCTGCTGGAACACATAGGGCTCCTATTTGCAAATGCAATGTTGTTATTTTGAAAATCCCTCTTATAATAGTTCCATTTTTCTCTTGTATTTTTCTGCTTGAGTGAATGGAGAGACAATGATAGCTATACAAAACTTCACAAATTTCAAGAAACTTTTAATAGCAGCTGAAAAGAGTTGTTTTCATAAGTTACTTTTTCTATGTCCATGTTGTCTGAAGATTGTGTCTGCTTGTTCAGCCAGGCTTACAAATATGCCTAAAAATAGAGGGAAAATAAAATTGCTAATGTTTGGCAACTTCTGTTTGGTTAAAAGTTATTTGGTCAACAGTATTTTAAAACTCACGAAATTAAGATTTTTTTTTTTGAATGCTATCATTATTATTATTATCATCATCATTATCATTAGGTTTCTGAAGAAGACATTTCCATACAAGTTCCATATGAATTGTTAGTGTCAACTTTGAATTTCCTTGTTTTTTCCTAGTTTATAAAACACCCTTAATATAGAATTGTTTTGTCTAAGAATAAATCCTGTGTTTATTCAAATTCTTAGATTCATAATATTAAAGAATGATTTACTGCCTCTCTCTATGTACCTATTTCCCTCTGTTTGCTTCTTTTTTTCTTTCAAGGACCAATGTACTGCACCACGTACACTTTCAGTGCTCTTAAACGTAAAGCTGTCTTGTCATTTCACTGTTCTCCAAAACTTGCGTTCCAGCTTTTAGCAGTCTCTGACCAAATGAAGTTTACTCTTAGTCTTCTTCCTAATACATTTTAAGTACTTAAAGAAATTCTAAAAAGCAGGAGGAAAAACTGAAGTCCTGATAAGACATGTTTGATTGAGACTGAATAACAAAATCACCCTTTTGTTTAACCACTTCAATAGACAGAAGATATTAATATTTCTGATGAAATTCTAGTTCATCAGTTCACTAAGGCCAGTATTTTGGCTCCAGCAAGAAGCTAAAGGGAGTTCATCCGGCAATAGCACATGGATCTGAATGAGCAATAGGGTTATGTGGACACCAGGAGAGATCCAGCTGCTTTAGGACCAGATAGGAATGAAGCCTGTGGCACTTCACTGGTGGTGACTTGGGGGGGGTGGGTGTTCAGCTTCTACTGATTTTTCCGATTCACTGACAGCTGCTAGTGTGGATATATGCCAATGTGGATTGCACCACCAGCAGCAATATTGTCCGCGCATCATTTCTTCAAGACTGGGTGATAACTGGAACTGCTCGTTGCTTGTGCTGATCGAAGGCTGCCGAATGCCCATAAGACCTACCTCAGTCTGTTTTGTTGTATTTATATCAGTGTTTAAAAGCAGTAGGTAATTTGTCTGTGGGGAAGGGTACTCGGCGTCTCTTACAGTCTGTCTTACCTCATGGTTTCACCTTATATCTGTAGCTTCTCCATCAATCTGGTCCATGTGGTTTTCTGCCTTCACTGCTGCAGTGTTCGGGAGACAAAGCCTGACTTTGATTCCAACAGCTCTTCTGTAGTCCTTGCGGATGATGCTCAGCCGCTTTTCTCACAAACGCCTGCCTGCCCCAGCTACCAAACACCTTGACTGAACCCGCAGTCAGTACCAGGACTTGAGCCAGACACTGGAACTGGTTTAATGTCAAAATAGACCATGATCTCCAAGCTGTGCACAGGCAGCTTCTCACATGTCTCACAAATACAGGATCATGAGCTGCTCTCACTAACAGTGTGCAATTTTCCTTGGTGATTTCAGAGAATGACGAGGAGCAGGAGGCTCTGCTATCACTGGACAAGCCCGGCTGGTATTCCCAAGGCAATGTTATCCAGCTGTATGAACTACTGAAGAAGATGACTGGCAAGTTGGATCCCAAGGTATAAGTCAGAGTAGATCTTTCTGAAAATACCCTGTTTTAGACTAAAATTCTCCAGACAGGCTTTCATTAAAGCTATTGATGTGATTGATCACAATGTTTTGTTCTGGTTATGCTTGCTGTTGTCTAATAGACTGCGGTTCAGAACGGGAAGCAGCATATAAGCCTTCTTATTGGTAGAGTATGTAAACTTTCTAGATGCTTTATTCTCTGTGCATGATGACGCATTTCTGCAGTTTTGGGGAGAATCAGATTGCCATCAGGAAATAAACAATCTCCCTGAGGAAAAAAATCAAATAGATTAAATGGTGGCATCAGTGAAAACTAGGATCATGTTGTTTGAATTACAAGTCTGGATGGGTGAAAATGCCACTGAAGACAGTGGGACCGCATTTTCCCTAGGGGGTAAACTACCCCCTGAGTAGAAAGAGTAGAAGAGTTCTGAGTCACCAAGAGATTGTCCATGTTCTCCCTTGTTTCCAAAGGTGTCCAAAATTCATTCCCATTGTTTAGGGTATTTTCTTGGTAGTCTTTTTCACTGCTTCCTGGCAGGATATTTCTGTCAGTCAAAAATCTCAGCAGCATCCCGGGTGCCGGTCCCAGGCAGACATCCCTGTGCAGTGCTTCTGGAGGGTGAGAGCAAGGAGGGTGTGCGGGGCCAGTTTGTTCCTTACGGAGCTGATTGAAGATAAAACCCCAAACTGTGACATTAATAAGATCTCTGTGTGCCATGGCCAGCTGTAAACACGGAGGAATTTTCATTAGGTTGTTTTAAAGCTCTTTTTCTCTCTGTGAAATACAGTTTGCTTGTGTTTTCCTCATATACAATGAACTTTTAATTTGCTGCTTCCCTCATAGGTTGTTTATTTTGGTGACAGCATGCACTCAGATATTTTCCCAGCGCGTCACTATAGCAACTGGGAAACTGTCTTCATCCTAGAGGAACTTCTAGGGGACAAAGTTACAGTGCCTGCAGAGACTGAATCTGAGCCCTTGGAGAAGAAAGGAAAATATGAGGTAAGGGTTACTTGCAGGTGTTTCCTGGAACAGAAGAAAGTAAGTTACAAAAAAGCCTCATGCCATCTCCACTGAGAACGAGCTTATCTTACCAGGCTGCTGGCAGTGCCAGCATGCCTCACAGATGTACCCTCCTGGCCACGCCGTGAGGTGCTGTCCTGTCCCAGCTCAACATTACATGGGTGACACAGAGCCTCTACCTGCAGCTAAATTCCAGAAAATGAGCTGTATGTGCAGTCCCTTAAACAAAAAACATAGTCTTCTTTTCAGTAAGAAGAACCTGCCCTGCGTCCTACAAGGAGAAATTTCATGCCTGCTTATCGCAAGTCCATCACCTGAACTCTGCCAAGTTCATGATGTTTCCCTGCCTGTCCTGGCCAACTGTAAACACAGAGGAACTTTTATTAGATTGGTTTAAAGTTCTCTTTCTCTCTCTGTGAAATACAGTTTGCTTGTGCTTTCCTGATACACAAAGAACTTTTAATTTGCTGCTTCCCTCATAGGTTGTTTATTTCAGCGACAGCTGTGTTCAGACAAAAGGGACTGTTTCAAAGTCTGGTCCAGTGGAGACTACTGATAGTCACCTCAGATAAATAATGCTATTTTCAGGTTGATCACAGCTGTGAAGCAGGGCCTTAGCACAACTGCCACACTTTAATTCCCTCACAGAGGGTGGAAGGTTACTATGGTTTATCTTTCTCTCCGCTGCTGAAGAACAAAATAGACAGGGAATGGCATTGCACCTCCAGCATGTTCTACGTAGGAACTACAGTACAGCTTCACTCTCTGTTTGGAGTGTTTCTTCTTTTCTTATGTTCCTAAATAAAAGGTCGTTTTCTTCTAATTGCAGATATGCACACACACACACATGTATGTGCTTTTTGCACTTTGCTTTGAAAAGCACTTAAGTGTTTTTTTTCTCTTTAAATAATTAATCTTTGTGATTAAAAAGTGAACTTATTGATAGGAGGGTTTTTTGTGCGGTACTTTTATACTAGAGATATTTTTAATCTGACTAAAAAGCATTTTAAAAGCCCTTGCTTTTTTATGGAGAAAAGGATAGCTTCAATGCAACTGAAACAATATAGATGTGATGTCTATTTCTCTACTTTTTTTTTTTAATAGACATGTCTAATATTTTCTCCACTATCCTGATTTCTTCCCCACTATCCTATTTCTAAACTGTCAGGCAAGGACATTTCAGTCACTGAAATAAAGAAATGTAATCAGTAATGTTTAGGCTTTTTCCTGGGTTGTAGAAAACAAAAATTAAGATATACAAACTCAAGTCTCCTATCAAGAAAAATGTGTTTCTTAGAAAGGGGGGAGGCGGGAGGGAGGGGGAAGGAAGAGGGAGTAGTAGTGCTACGTAGGTTACTATAATTTGATTTAATTAATTAATGCTATAAAAGTAACTCATTCTTCTACATAAATTTGTTCATTCTGTGACTGGTGACTCTGCTGCATTGCTGCACAAAACTCACATCTCTAAGGCTTGGAGTTTTTTATTCGACTATGGTTTCTTAAGCATTTTTAATATGCGCTTTTAAAGCATACCTTTTTAAACACACAGCCAGAAAATGTGGGGTTTTTTTTTCCTGGAAGTACAAAGAAAGAGTTATTGAGTGATGTGTTTCTAAGCCCTTGATGATGATTTTGTTTTCTCTTGTTGCAATACCTCTGGTTGACTGCTCACAAGATCCATCTTCTCTATCTCTGCAGTTATCAAGCAGGAAATTGAGACTTTTAGGCAGGTGCTTGACCTTCCACTAACGCTGTAATATTCCTGATAAGAGATTGCGGTATCTCGGGGAGACACCACCCCTGCCACACACAACCCCTGTTCAGTTTACATCCGCTGCCAGTGACAGCCAGCAAGCAAGGGAGAAATGAATCGCATTGATTAAAGGAACCTGAACCAGGGGGGCCGTGGCAGGTCAGTGGTGTTATTTCATTACCACGCTGCTCACTGGAGTCTGAACAACAGGTCACATCCATATCTCTGCAGTTGACTGGACACCACTAACTGAACAGGACTAGTTCAAAGGGACTCCCTTCACAAGCCTATGAAAGTTTTATTTTCATTCCCCTAATCAACTTCTCCCATTAACCCTTTGGTTAAGAGGGGAGAAAAGCCAATTCAAAGGATTGTACAAAGTCAGGTGGTTGGTTTTGGAAAGCTAGGCACTAACAGATTAGATTTAGTGTTGTTCATCAGCCGTATCATTCATTGGCAATAAAACAAATACACTACTCTTGCAAATTTTCCATGCCATGCTGTGTGTACAGAGAGGGACTGAAAATGTAATACAAGATGCAATCCTCCCTTCTATCAGTTTTTACAAAATATTATTAAAGAAATGAAGTGTTACTTCTAATTTGCAATTGCATTTTTCAGAAAGAAATTACAAAAACCTGTTTCCAGTTGTTTGATTGGTATTTCATTGCTATTGGAGGGGGGGAAGAAAACAACCTCCTTACAACAAACTAGGAGGCTAGTAATTTCCATTTTCATTAGCAGTTTTTGTCTTTTCCCTTCAATTAAATGCATGAAATAAGCCAGATACACATAGCTGTGAAATTATGGTAACTGCAGTTCTTTCAAGTATATGAGTCATAAGCAAATGAGGAAGAGAATAGCAAACTAAAAACTATTCATTCAATTACTCAGCTCCTAAGTGAATTGCAGCATGCAGGGGGGAAAAAAATACCAAGCATTGTGTTGAAATAAGATTCCCCCCAGATTTGGAGGTTTGTTTGCTTGGCTGGAGGCTTTGGTTTTGCCTTCTGTTCTTTAAATGTGTGATCAATTCTATCAATGAAAACTCAAAGAAAAGCTGGAATTTGTCCCAGGATTTCGAGGGAAATGATTACAGAGGAGCTAGTCAGTGTGTAAAAAACCTTGGGCTATAGGAATGAATGGAGCAGAAATCGAAGAATTTATTGGCAGATATAGATGATATTTTTGCAGTTAGAAGGAAAAACTAATTTTTGCATTATTACCTAGAGACCGGTTGGTTGGGGGTGTCAAAGCCCTTAACCCTCACACCCCCACCAGCCCTGAATTTCCCTGACTCCCTCATCATGGTCTTAGACAAGGGCTAATTACTCTGTGCCTTTTGGCTCTGTTTGTCTCTTTATTCCTGTTTATCTTGAAGACAAATCTAACAGTACTTTCAGGAACACCCTGATGGGCTGCTGTGAAGCCTGGTGAGTTAAAGCAATAACCTTAAAGCAATATCCTGAAGTGAAATGCATTTTGTTTTAGAGGAAGTCTGCTTATAGTGATCCATGTTGTAGTTTAGCTACAATAATTATGAGTTAAATATTTTCTATTTGCACATGACGTGTGGGGGCCAGGTTCTGTGCAAAAGTTAGACCAGTGGCAGGCTTGGCCATTTGCACACCCAGTATGGCTGTGTTGTTCAGGGACATCTGGTTGTTGTGACCAACACAGCTGTGCTGGCAAAAACACCTCAAATACTTGTCGTTACACCGGCAAAACGTATTTTGAACATTGACTTTTTTCTGTCCCTAAGAGTAGGTGGTACTGCACTGCCTTGGCGGAAGGCATGCAGCCATCAGTACCGTCCCTCATATCGGATGCAGTAAAGTAATCCTAGTGCTCTGCACTTGGTATGAAAGATGGCAAATCTCCATCTAAATAATGCCTTTAAAAAATACTAACAGCTTGATTTTTCACTCCTGTCTCCTTTACATCCTTCTTTCTGTCATCTCTTTGCCCAATGTAGAAAAACTTCAGAGCTCATCTCCCTGCCTATTTGTATTTTAGAAAGACCATTTGTAAGCTGACAAATCAGCGTTACCCCAGGGTCCTATTAATAGATTCTGTCTGCTCTGTTAACAGGCCCTATTTGTCTGCAGTTAATAAAGCAAAGGTGATAGCAAGTATTCCAGGTGGTTTAACTTAGCAGAAAGCCCTAAGCTGAATGCTGGTACCATCATTTCTCTGAAGTCTAGACATGGTCTTGGAGGCTTTGTATCTTCAACTGACACAATCCACGTCTCACCTGCTACTGTCTGACCAATATGCCTGAGAGCAGCACCACATGCTTGGGGATTTTGCATAAGAAAGAGGGATTGCTCAGCACTTCACAGGATCTACTGTCCTGCTGCCAGAGCAAACCCTCTGTCTGGGGACACGGAGCCTCCTGGGAGCCTCCAGGCGTGTGAGGATTAGCAATATTAACGGGGGACTACTTCCTCATTTCACAGATGTATAGATTCATGGTACGTGGCCTGTCCTTCATTGCAGGCTACGTATGCGGCAGATAAGATAGGGACATCTTCTAGGCATCAGTTGGGGATGGCAGGGGCAGCAAGGTCTGATGCTTCCTAAGGATGTGTGCAAAGTTTTGATAGCTCTTTTCAGATTTGAGATCAAGATTTACCCTACCAAACAGCCTCTGTCATGTGGAGATAAGTCAGTAGCAAAATGATGGGAGTTCTTTATCAGATGACTTGGTGACAACTCTCCTGTCTAACTGGTTGTACTGAGGGCCTGGGCTGTAAATCCAAAACATTACTCCTTCCTCCTTAATAAGGAAGAAATTCCCACTCTGAAAATCAGACCTCTGAAAAAATCAATTATTTTCCTCAGATTGCAATTTTAATTGCCTATTGAACCAACCATACATTTCAAAAAGCAGAAGCCTCAGATTTTTACTCTTGTCAATAAACAAGGGTCTGTCTTTTTTGCAAATGCTTATGTGGACCAGCACTGGGATGGTTGTTTTGATTAATCACCTGAACAGCTGTAACGGCCTTAAGAATTTTCTCCATGTGTCATCCAGCTGGTAAATGGATTTTAATTCAGCGTAGCATCTACATTTAATTATAACTGATGTAAATTCCTGGAATTTGCATGGAAAGATAAGATTTGGCAAAAAAAAAAAAAGTAAGATACTGTCCTTGTGTGTGAGGCAAAAAAACCCCAAACCAGAAAAGAGCCCAGCTCTTAAGTTAACTGTTTTGAAACAAAAGATATGGGATTTTTTTCTAACCTATTTATATCAGAAGACAGAAACCAATATCTATATTTTCCCAAATCAAATCAATACTTCCTCCCCACCCCAACATATGCTCAGAATAAAAACTGTTACGCAGAATCACAAAAAGAATGGCTCTGTGTTGACTGACATTTACTGGTCTGTAAATGTGAAGGCTGGATCAACAACCTTCTTGTGATCAAAAGCCATGGACCTCTGTCATAAACAAATATTGTTCCAGCAGATTCTCAAAACTATTAAGAAAGCAGTTAAATGGAAAATAAAGTACAAAAGTTCACATATCTAGAGGCACATGCTAGGATACCTATTCTTCTATGCTTTTCTGGTCTGAAAAGATACTTTGCATGCAAATGACTTTAACAGATTTTCAATAGTGTAGTTCACAGTTTTGTTTTACATTTTTTCATCTCTCTGTAGAGGCCTCCTGGAGCTTTTTCTAGCTGCTCATAGCAATATAGAGCAGGTTTCAAGATGAACTGCTAAAAAAATCAGTTTTCCCAATGCTGCTTTAATGCTTTCTTTAAAACATAATGAGTCTACATGTTGTTGTCTGAAGACATACATGAAAAAAAATCAATTTTTCACAATTTGCTAGGCAACTGACTGGCTCTCCATGGATCCTGCGGCTCTGTCCTCACTCATCCCTCAGCTCAGAAACAGATATTGTGATACAGGTGGCATGATTCATCCTTCGCAGTTACTCCATCCGGCACCGGGAGACTCCCGTTCTCCCTGGAGGAGTTCCCGACTGGGTTACGGTCTGTGCCGCAGCTACCCAGCTTCTCCAGCAGAGAAAGGCAGCAGGCTATTCACACTATTGAAAACAGAAAAACAGGGAAAAGCGAAGATTTTGAAAGGGAAAATATTTGCAGCCAATTTTTTATGTCCTAGGGAATCCATAAATTGCATAGACAGGAGCTTGGGGACTTACAGGAAGAAGATTGTTATTGTTTTTCTTTATAATATTTTAAAGAGATACAATACAGTATCTGCTCCTGAGATACAATACAGTTTTCCCCAAAAATCAGAGAATCACGGGAGTTCCTTGAAATAATGTTTGTGGTTGGATAAAGAAAGAAGATTTTAATTTTTTTAAAGTTACATATTTATTTATTTTTCTTTCAGGGAGATCAGCCCAAAGCTCCTTACTTCATATCTAAACAGTGGGGCTCTTTCTTCATGGACAGATTGCCAGGCCTGGAAAATGCAGAGGAAACCTTAGTTCGCACGTGGTCCTGTAAATGTATTAGCACTTACAGCACTATTGCAATTCCTAGTCTTGAAGCAATAGCAGGTAAGCAAGACTGCTTTTTTTTTCCTGTAATGAACATGTAGTATTCATAGTAACTTTATCATATTCTAGATCTGGTTTTGAGATTACGTGTATCTGCAATACATTTAAAAATATTCTGTTCATATCATGCAGTACTTAATGCTAGTGGCTATTAACTACTTTGAGGTTTATGCTTTTAACAGTTGTCTGCTACAACAGTTCAGTTTTTTGTTTGTGCCTGCAAATATTAGATGCTTAATTTATCCAGTGTGAGAAATGCAACATTTAACAGACTGTAGGTTAGTTCCTGAATTTTGATTCAGGACTTCCCCACAGTATTTTGCTGTGTCTACTTTCAGTGGTGAGTTAGCTTAGGAAACAAACACATTCCAAGTTATCTCTGTTTATTGGACTTCCAAATATGTTTCGCTCTGATCTGGCTTGTTATCCTTCCTCAATCAGCTCACTTATCCCTTTACAGTTGAAATGGAGATGAATGAGCACAGGAATGTAATGAAGCCAAGAATGCCTAGGACTGTGCTTCTCTTTTGCTTTTCAAATGTGTGCATTGCTTTTGAAACTGCATCATTATGGACAGAGCTAGAGCCTAAAATATTCTCCTTATCTGCAAAACAAGGCAATCACAAGCAAAGTCTTGTTCTCCAAAAATTCATCTAATTGAGAAACCAGCTCAGGCTTTTTGCCTTCTTACATCAAGGCTGCGTCAAAAGTACAATTATGGCTGATCTTCTGATTTTCACTAATGCTTATCCCTGGAGGGACCATGCATTATTTTGTGCGGTTTGCAGCAATAGTTTTATTAGTAATACTGCAATAACTTTGCAACTGCAGTAAGTATTAGTTGATTAAAAAGTGGTGGTGAAGGCCCTCTATCTGTCTCTCCTCAATCTATCATTTTGCCTTACTGTACTTTATCAATACACCGTATCTAAAGGAATAAACAAATTATTAAATGAATGAGGTGCTTAGCTGTATGAAGAACACAGCAAGCATTTAGTTTGCCAACCCCTCTGTTGCCTACTTCATGCATAAAATCAAGGAATAAAAAGTTGTTTGAGAGAGCACTTCAGATTTGCCCAGCAGTTATTTCTACACCAGAATACATGATAGACCTGTTCTTTGCAACCCTATTTTACACTTGTACGTACGTTGTAAGGATATCTCAAAACAAAAAACTAATACAGTGCCACAATTTATGCTTCTCATATTTGCCGTATTGAAGTCTATATTTCAGCCTAAGGCTTCAAAGCCTAAATAGACCAAGGGAAATTGCCAGGAGGGAGGTAGCTTCTGTAAAACTCCTTTCTAATACCTTTTCCAGAGTCATTCCGTGGCTTGCTTTGGAAACGTTGGCCTAGAGGGAACGCATCGGTCAGCCCCGCTCTGTGAAACCCTGCCTCCTAGCCAGCTCCCCCAAACCAGAGCTCAGTTTGCAGGGCTGGCAAAGGCTTTAGACCACAAACGTACCACCAAGTTTCCAGCTGCAGATGGAGGGGTGAGAACCAGAAAGGCGTATTTGTGTAAATTAGGAGGCAGTATAGCTGCTTGTTGTCGGCGGTGGAGTCCCTGGAAAGTCTGTTCTTCTGTTAGGAGGGACACTGAGCCATCCCTGGTGGCATTGGACCGGTCCCGGGGCAGGGGCTGGTGTCTGTGAAACTTATAGCCCAGAGCTAAAGGACAGGGGAGGAATAACGTTTGTAACTTGCAGCTGTGCACCTGAAAGCAGTCTCAAAGCTAAAGGTATGAGAACATCTATAGTTTCTTGCGGCGAGAGGTATTTCTTGTTTGCTTGTGCGGAAGAGCAGATGTTCATTATTATGGATGCTGAGGAATTCCTGACTCCTCTCGAATACCTTGTCTGACTCCTGTCACAGCAAGCTGTGAGAGCCCCTGCTCTGCCAAGCCCTGAAGTTTTTGGCTGCAGTTGTAAGTCAAAGCTTAGCTGCAGCTATTTGGGAATAACTTGCTAGAAGAGATTCAAACGGGTTATGCAAGTCTGATGCGCTCCAGCTTTTCCTTTTCTATCCATCTACTTTAATTACCAGCAGAGGACTTTCCGCTGCCAAACTGCAAAAACCCGGGCCTTTCCTCAAGATCCCCCGAGCCCAAAGGCACGGCCAGGCTGCCAGCCTGCTGACCCTGGGAGCCCAGCTCCGGGCCACCAGCTGGCACGGCCCCGGCAGTACCCAGCTCAACCTGACCCAGCCAAACGAGCCACCACCTCCCTGGAGGTGTGCTCGCTCCTGCGAGCGGTGGGCTCACCAGGGCTTCTCTGTCAGCAGCCTCTGACCTGGCTTTTCTACGTCTGTGAGGGCGATAGCAAGTGCCACCTGCAAGTAAATATCCCAACAGCTTGCGATCTGCAAAAAGGCAGACAGTTGCTGCCATACTAACTTTAAAATCGATTCTTGTTGTTTGGATGCAACATATATCTGTGCGTAAAGAACAGCCTGGTTTACTTCTCAAGACACGTTTTCCAAAACTTAGTCAATGGTATTCAGTACAAGTGGTATTTTTACAAAAATAACTCCGTTTTCATCAAAATTCATATGAGAATTCTTTTGAGACAGTTATCAGAAATTCATTTTGGGTAATAAAACCCTTCAAGCCTGTTTCTATTTTTTTTAAATAGAGGAAACATGTAAAACAGATTTAAAAATAAGCTGTGGATCTGGATTGAGAAATTGGAATAGAATTACCTTTGACAATTGTCTTTTTTCACCAGCGTGTTGTAAGTTTTGTGCAGATGCCTTCTGATAGTTTCACCTGAAGAATATATACATGTAACTGAAGAGAACAATCTGGTACTTACCAAAGAGCATTGTAGGGAAAGGGTTTCACAGGGAATGCTGCTGTTGCAGTTTTTGGCCATGCAAAGTATAAAATCACACAACATATACCTAAATTGTTTGTGTAATTAGTAAAATGGCAGCTTGGTGAAAAGGTAATCTAATCCAATCTTCATTAGCTTTCTGTGCTAATTGAAAATAGTGCTTCTTCTACACTTTTGTCCCCATCTTTCCTTGAAAACTCAGTATCTAACTCAAAAGGTGTTTGCATTCAAAGATGCGTCAGATATTCTGACCTATAATTTCACCTCTGACAAGGAAAGTATTAGTAAAGTATTAGTGGGATTGCAGATTACTGCATCACAGTTTGCCATCTAAACTCCCCTGACAGTCTCTGAAGAGGCTTTTTCCTTGTGCATGAAAAGGACATTTTGTTTATTGTTAAAGTTGCCCAAAGGGCAGAAAGGGTCTTCTATACTACCTTCTGTGTACTTCCCTCAGTTTGGAGTGGAAATCAGATAAAGGTCAAATAAAATGGTTCATTTAAGACATCCTCACCTTGACATTAAAATGACATTAAAAAGGTTTAACTGAAGAGCAGCATCATGGTTATATCTTTGTAATATTAAGAGAAGATGACTTAAGTTGAAAGTTTTCTAAGCATTTCATAGGTCTTTTATGAGCTGATTCTCCTTACCCACTTTCAGTAAGCAGAGAAGTTTTTCTCAAGAATTGGAAGGCTGATGAGCTCATGATTATCTTGACAGTACATGGTTAATAAAATAGTAGAAGCCCATGCCTCTACTCCTATTCTGCATGCCTCATTCACAAATCCATCTGTTTCTTCACTTTTCTGCTATTGAATCTCTCATTTACAGCTCCCTTACAGATTTTGACCATTTTCAAGCACAATGAAACCATAAGCCAAATTTTCCAAACCAGGATCCATTACCGTGGGAACGTTACATTCAAACACACACATGGAAATTAAAAGGCATAGGGATCTGTCTGACAAATGGCATTTTGCATAAACCAGTTTATAATAAATCCTCCTCCACTTCACAAAGTTTGGTATGAGCCAAGTAGAGGTGGGTACTCTTATCTATCATACTTGAATAATCTGAACTTTACCTTCAAGGAATGAGTGACCGCTACTCTGTGGCCGTTTGATCAAATTTCGAGATACCCATGTAAATAATTATATGTCCTGCGTTACATGGATATTCCAACAATAATTGCAGAAGATCTTTGTGATTTACAAAGAAGATCAAATATAATAGTATCTTATTTACTAAGCAAGTTTTTGTAGGAAAAAGTCACTAAAATAACTAGCTAGTGCCACCATTTCAGGTGGATATTTGATTAACAAGTCTTTGATCCGAAAAAATTTTTGTGATAAGTGAATGTGGAGTTTTAGAGCTTATGGGGGAATTTTGGTAAGTTTTTGTTCTTCATTGCAAAGAAAAGGTTAAGATAGTGGGCTCTAAATCCTAATATGGAGAACACAAATAAACATTTTTTTAAATTTCATGATTGTTAACCTAGACTTCTGAACTTGTCTCATAACCTTAGAATGGTGAGGTTTGTCAGAGGATTAAAAATTACTGCAAGCAAGAACAGGAGATTGAGCGATGTTGGAGCTCAAGAGAGTTGCATTTCAGAGAAGAATTAGTGCAAATGTAAATATTTTATGGAGACGGACTTCATTTCACACTTTGGAGATTTGATAACCAAGCTTGTGTCACGCATGAGGATAATGCATTTTTTTTAATCTTGCATGCTGTATGAAATCTGATCATGCTTTTCCCATATGGGTGCATAAGTTTTTGTTCATGCCTTATTTTTATTTCAAATAGCTAGTACAAGAGAAAAATCTCCGTTATAATTTATCAAAGCTGTCCCTTTAAAGACGCCTACAGACCCGTACCCTGCCACTTTCTGTGGGAGTTTGAGTCGTCAGCTGGCTTGCTGTATAAATATAATGATAAAATTGCCAGTGAACCATGGCAAAGAAGTTCATGTTTGTGCTTAGAGTTGCAAATTATCTGCACAATGGAAAGCCCAAGGCAGCTGTGACTGGGGCACCAGGACTGGCACCGCCTGGGTCGCAGATGCCCGGGTCTGCCCGTCACAGATCAACTACAAAGTGCAACCTCGCACTCTTTCCTCAACATGTATTGTAAAGGTGAATGCCCTTGAAGAATCAACTATTACCATGGAAGTCATGAATTTCACTATGCATTTAGCCATATACTCACTTCTGAGTTATCCTGAACAGTATAATTCATAATTATTGCTGCAATGAAACAAAATATGCCCCGTATTTTAATACATTAGTTCCAATGTTTTTTCATTGACAGTACATCATTTAAAGTAAAATCCAGCTCCTATTAAAATTAAATTAGTCATTCCTGTAACTTGAGTGATAATTATGTGCTCTTTCTTATTCAAATAATACAATAATGGCATATAATTTCCTTAAACATATAGAACTATCTATATTGTACATTACTTGTTAATTAGCAGTAACCTTTTATATTTAATGGCTTTCCTTACAACCAGGTTTTTACTTCCCAGCTTCAGTGTAAGAATGTATCTATACAATATCATCTAAAGACAAAGTTTATCAAAATGCTTTGAGGATTTAAACTGCTTTGGAGCTTAGCTGCTATAAATAGTAGTTGCTATTCAAAGGCTGAAGAGGTCATTTTTATAATGAAACTTTTTATGCAAGAAACCTATTTTTACGTTTGGTGAAAAATCGGTATACATATATAACGGCAAGATTTCTGAGGTTTTCTGGTTCTGAGATTTTGATGCAGGTTAAAAAACAAGTAGCAAAGATAATTGACTAGAGAGAAGATACGTGTCCTGAGTATGTTGATGGCATCTTGCTCTATATATAAATTGAAGAGCATCAGATATTGTAAATCTGATTCATCTGTTCAAGGAAACGAGTTTCAGTGGGCTTCATTTATGAGAAAGAAAAATATACTCAACACAACAGACGATATAATGCATTTATTTTTCAGCTGCAAAATACAACTGAAACCGACAATAAACTGTGTTTCAACCATAACAAATTATTATTCAATAAATCAGAACTAGCTTGTAAAAACTCTTCAGGACCCAGTTATTTCCCAAAGGGCCTGAAACTTCCTCAAAGGCTCTGAAACCCCAATTTTCCTAAAGGATTTGATTACTTGATAGTAATTTTCAACATAATAAGCACAGCATTCAGTGTTTTACAATTTCTTCAGCCTTTCCTTCCTCCTCCAGAGAGGTGTATTGACTTGTGGCCCTGAAGGCCGTGTCAAATCATGCAGAACCCAAAAGATTACTTCCTAGCCAATAACTGACAGAAATGTTCCTGCCATCGTTACTCTGCTCTGTGAGATGTCAAAGTACAGCCACCTCTAAAAGATTAAAGGGACAACTCATGAGCAACTCATTAAGAAAGGGGGAACCACTCAGTCATTTCTGCTTTAAAGTTACCCTTCAACTCAGGCAGCATAATTTCATTTGCAGGCTGTAATTAAAGCTATAATTGGGTTTTGACTAGATCTCAGAATTATGGGGTGGGTTTAGATTGCTGCTTTAAAAACACGGCTGGTAATACAAAGTGTTGATATTTTTTGAGTGTGAAAAACAGTGAAAATAGGTGATTCACCAAATATAACCTGCAACCTCACATGTACAAGAAAAAGTTGCTGGAAGCATTTATGTACCCTGGATTGGTGCCTAACATGTTCCTTCTGGATTAAGATAGTAACACGCACACACACAATACAATGTAGGCTTTGTCTTTACTGCTTAAAAAGCTTAATGCGTGTCTGTGTGTGGCTTTTTACCTCAAGGTAAGCAATATTTGTCACCCATCCAGAGGAAAAAACAGGGAAAAGGAAAGAAAATGTTTGTTTTACAAGAGAGGGGAACATGACAACATTAACCCAAGTTTGGAGAGTAAGCTTATCTTGGGGAGTTTACCTCAAAATGAAAGTAAAGGGATGTATCATCACTGCATTTATCTTAATACAGCTCCATTACAGTCTCAAAATGCAACTTATTTCATTTTCTTAATCAATCAGAAATGCCTGTCATCTCAAACGATTGCTTATTTTCAGGCTAACTTCTTCAGCTTATCTCAGAAGCTCTTCCCACTGCCCTGAGATCCAGGATGAGTCATTCAGACAGAAATTAATTAACAGATCCCTGAAAGACTAACACCTGCTAGTAGGATCTTGGCATTCTCTTAGGATTTTTTTTAGATTAAGTCTTCATCTAAATATTTAAAAATGTTATAGTCCAATATTTTCTTTTGATTGGTTCCAGATCAAGCAAGAATGACACAGGGCTATTTTCTCAAAGGATCTCCAAATATCACCATTTAAACTAAAACAAAAATGAGAGAAATTTCCCTCACGTACAGATGATGAGTTTTCCCATCTAAACACAAAACAGCACGGGAATTTCTGAGGCTTTCCTTCGCTGCAGACTCTATCGGGCTCAGATGCGAGTTTAACACACGCCTTGTGCACAGCTGTTTTGTTCAAGACAGGGTCAGCGGTCCCTTGGCCACAGGGTAGACCCAAAATAATGAGAATTGTTACTCCCAAGATAACTGCGGCAAAACTGCATGCCACGGGCAATGGCAACAGCCGCGATGGGATGACCTCCCATCCCCCGTGGACTCATCCCCCTGTAAAACTCTGATAGTGAAGCTGCTGCTCCACATCTCACTGCGGTTTGCCACATGGGTTGTCTCCAATGTCACCCTCTTCCACATTTAGGTATGGCAGAAGAGTAGCCAGTACAAAAACCCACTGGCGGTGAAGTTCTTCCTCAGGCCAAGCTCATGGTACAGATGTCTGCTGGCAGAGCCACAGGTGTCATCTCTGACCAATACACCTGTGTTGGCAAAAGCCCTTACGCAGATGCAATTAAAGCAGCAAAACAGCACTTTCACTGAGGCTAGTTTCAGTCTTTATTACAGGGTGCCCGGGAATAAACTGTGCTGGGCTCATTTGGCACTTTGCAAGTGCCAGCTACACCCAAACTCAGAAGTTTTAGCATCTGCCTTCTACAGAGCATACCGATACCGAAGAGTCCCCCTTTCCCCAGAGGAGACTGCACGGGTACCCTCCTCCTCCTCCCCTCCTCTCACTTTTGAGTGGCACAGCGCGCAGGCAGCAGCAATGATTTTCATGTAATTGACAGAAGGAACTCCTTCCTTGTGCTGACTTCACTGTTTCGGGAGCTTTCTTTTAGTGCAGCAGACATCTGACCTCCTCTTTAGGAAAATCAGCCTCAGTAGCTTTGCTAAAAATAACTACTATCAGGTGAATCTACTTGTGACCTTGGGGGTTTTGCTTTTTGCCTCTAGTACGCTGCCTCACATTCTGAGCTCTTGCTGCAAGAAAAGTAGAAATGGGTCAGGAAATAAAAGTATTTACTGTTTCAAAATAATAACATCTGTTAAAATCCCCCTGTAGATTGGCAAGTCACAGAGCAGATCACTCAACGGCGGCAGCCAAACTAGAGCGTTCTCCTGCAGCAGTTGTGCTGACCCCATTGTTAAGGAATTATTGTTAGAAATTGTTACCATTAAGAAATAATTTTCTTCCTTTTTCTTCAACAGCAACTTTGAAATACAAGCAAACTTTTATGGCAAAGCTCTAATCCTGTGTAAATTACTGGAATTCCTATAAAAGCAAAAAAATTATTACTGGCTGACGATCTGCCCCTATAGTTATACCACGTGGATGCTGAGCCGTAAGACGGAGCTCTGTCTGTGTTTTCTGAGATTTGCCACAATTAAGTAGTTCAAAGATTTTTCAAGTTAAAAATTGGGTATCACTAATGAGGTTTTAGTTTTCCTCCCTGTGCCTTTTCCCTGGTGATAATCAGGAGGATATATTTGGATTCATGTACGAACACAACCCTGCTGTTTACTAGGAGGTTTCCACAGCATCTGGCTCCAGCCCTGGTGACTGGCGGGGAGCAGACCTCAGAGAGGGGAGGGGGGTTCTGCTCTCTGCAGGGCTCCTCGCTCATCACGGGGACGCTGCTGTGGTGTCACGTTTAAAAAATGTTGGCTTTGCTTTTGTTGGTCAATATTGCAAAATGGTTCTTGACATTTCTGCTGTGTATTTTGGGAGAAATCTGGTTCAGTCTTGGACTGTTTTTTAATTGGAAAAAAAAAAAACCCTTCCATCTAAAGAGCTTAGTTAAGATTATATTTGTTTAATGTATTGGTTTGTTCAAGGAAATCTCAAAAAAGGATTAGACGTGAGTATTGAGTTTATCAAGCAGGCCTGTGTCTGGAGTAGATTATAATTGTCTTCCATTCAGTTACTCAAATATTTTCCTGATCACTCATCGAGAATATTACGTTTTCCCTTCTTCTTGTGGTTTCCTTTTGCTTCCTTGTGGCTGGAACTCCATTTTTTATTCTGATAAAAACTTGTGGCTTTCATTTAGTTTGCTTACGCTAACTGAACAGCACACAGACACTGAGATGTTGTCAGCTTAATAGCTATGAAATGAATCTATCCATAACACCTAAATACAGGCACGGATGTAGGTATACATAAGCATCAGGGCACAGTGGTGTAATTAATGTCACTTAATACCTGGATCTGCATAACTGGAACACAGTAACTGACGGTGGTTATTGTTCAAACATCATCATTGCCATTTTATTTACACCAGGGCTGCTGGAGTCCTGCAAGTGAGGCAGGGCAGGAGTCCTGCTTCTGAGCTCAGGTTAAGGCACATAACCCATGAGCCACTGGGAAACACTGGGAATGCTGAATGCTCACTAGAAGGAAACTGTTTTTCATCACTCACTTGCACTCAGGTGTGGGAGCAAAGACAGGAGTGGGACAGAAATTCAGGGGGATACATCTTATAACTGACATTTCTGTAAACCTAGAAAGGGACATAGACCTTGAGACCCTCCATGTCTGAATTCTAGGAGTCTTTGACTCTAAAAGTGAATATCCTATTTGTCTTGGGAACACAATGAGTCTTGGTCGAATTAGCTAAGTATGATAGAAAAATTCTGGGAATGTGGTCCTCAAGCAATTGGGTAGAACCATCTAGTTCGTTCTTCCAGTCTCGAGCTGTTTGGTTTGTTCAGGGTTTTGAATTTTTGTAGGATAGTGGCAGTATTGGATAAATTTTATGCTGAATTCACTATCGGTGTAGGTTAGGACTGATTAGAGCCTCACTGTCAAGTTATATTTCAGAGAGGACTAGGTATGCGCCCCTTGCCTAATTCATGACTCTGGAATATAAGCAACTATTTTTTCCTGAGACTGGTTTTTTTATCAAATACTGTATCTTACTTTTTGCACGCTGTTGCATCAAGCTGTGGCCTGTGCAAGCATTTCAGTTTAGCAAAATGGAGCTGCTTATTTCTTCTCTATGTCATCAGTGATAATATGGAACAAGACCAGATGTGAAATGAACTGCTGCTGTGTCCAGGAGGCAGACTCCAGACCTGCATCATTGTGTTTTGTCGATGAGACAGTGTTGCTGGCCTGAGTGATACCATTGCCATTTACAGCAAAATAAGTTGGACTGAGCTTTGATGTACAATTCACATGACACCTTTGCAATCCAGGGCAACTGCAATTTATTTTAAGTTGCAAAGTTTTCAAAGAACTTAGTTTAAATGATTGTAGTATAAATGAACAGTCTTCATCTATCACATTCTCTGGATTCTCATTTTTTCATAGATTTTGCATCTCCCAATTAAAAAAAAAAAAAAAAAAAGAGTCTTCATTTCTCTTTCCCTGTATACTTGGCCCTTCTTCCTCACTGTCTGTTTATTCATAGCCAGCAAGATTCCAAGTATGCCTTTCTGGATCAGTCCAGGGTTTTCTCATAAATATATCACACAAATAAAGCAATAATACAAAATGTTGCATATTCCAGGCAAAGCAGATACAGGAAATGAAATCACTGAGGAAAAAAATCCTGGAAATAGAGGAAGATTTTTACTATGTTTGTGGTACATTAGATCCGCTTAATGGGTGAAGAATAGTTATCTGCTTCATGGAACTTTCAGTGACGCCTTGGGCAGCACCTTTACATATGGATACCTTCTGATCATCTTTCAAAGTCAGCTTGTTCAGACAAAACCAATATTTAAATGGATAGATTGGCACTTGAATATGTAAAAAAGTGATTATTTTCTTATAGTCTTGTGCATTGGCTATAGAATGGGTTTGGTGTTTAAGCTGATTGAGTAAAGCTAGTTTACCAGGAAATATCAACAAAATTACTATTTTGCTCCAACTGGTTCTTTTCTTCAGCATGAGCACCTCTGCAGCAAGGCTGCCCCATTTGTACTGCTCTTTGGTTAAACTACTCTTGGGAGGTTTCAGGCTGCTAGACTAAGAAGCTAGTGGAAGCTTTTATATAAAAGTAACTGTATGGCATTTAATTTTTATAGCTTATAAAGATATTCAGGAATATTTGCTTTCTTTTGTAGTACTATTTGTTATTTTGGGAACCTTTGTTTTATACAGAGCTGTCATAAACAGGCTCAGCAGCCAGTAAATCCATTGGGCCCTCCGCAGACTAGAAAAACATCTGCCTGTTCTGCTGTGCTCAGAATGGGCTCCAGAGATTTCCCTGATTCAGACAAAATGAGAAAATACACTTCTTTGACAAGCTTAAGTAACCCACTTCATAAAGCGTAATTCACTTCCAATTGAGTCTCCTCCCATTCCTATTCTATTATAGCCTCTATCTGATTTTTCAGTTGTATCTAAATACTAATTGGCTTGCTTTAGTTATGTTTAGTGTGGTTTTAAAGCTGTGGACCTGAATGTTGTCCTGGTCCCTGCCTGTGAATCGCTTGTGAGACAGACCTGAACTTCCTGTTGTTTGTGCCGAAACTGCTAAGATTGTGCTTTTCTGTTTCACAAAAGCTGCTGAGCACAAAACCCCTCCAATATTCTAGCATATAGTGACAGGATATCATCACCCCAAATATACTTCAAAGTAAAAATTACTCAGCTCATCTGAACAGTAATAACTTGCTGTTCAGAAGAGCTGATAATAGTTTTTACGTTTTGCTTTGGTTCTAAACAGAGAACTTAGGAAGGAGCTACCCCTCTTTGTTGTTTGTTTGTTTGTTTGTTTTTTAGCCTTTTTTTTAATTTATTGGAAGGGTAATTGTTTCTTGAATGAATTTTTACTTGTGTGTTTTTTTAATTTGGTCTCTTGAACTTTGAATAGGAGGTGAGCATGGAAAATATCAGTTTTCTGGCTGTGAGGCTGGGCGGGTCACTGCTGGCAGTAAAGACTTTTTTCAAAAAGCTACAGAAAAGAAAGCTTTGACTGTTCAGAACTATTTTAATGCACTCAGTGTTCTTTACAGACTGGAAGTGATGAGTACGCCAAGTTACAAGTGCAGATTTCTAAGAACGCTTGGTACAAAATGATGTTGTTAACACTGGACTGCAAGAAGGTCTAAGAGCGGGTGCCTTTGGGGAATCTTGCTATAACAGCCATGAAAAAAAAAAAAAAGGACAGACACTTCTTTGTTTTAACCATAGCCCTCTTATCAGTAGATTGCTGAGATAAAAGAGAAAGGTGACAAATTGAAGAATGAACTTGAAAGTGTTCTAGTGGGAAAACTCCATCTAGGCCCAATGAAAATAGTTGTTTAGTTTTTAAGTATTAGTTAAATAATGTTCTATGACTGCCATTATTTCAGCAATCAAGGAACTGAATATCCTTTACTACAGTTAAGTAAACTCGGAAAGTCAATCCCTTGGATAGCTGAAGATGTCAAATAAATATGTAATCGTGCAATCTGATTGAGTTCTAATGCTGGTGAGCAAACAGCTCAAAGGCTTAGGGAGTACTGCTATTCGCCACAGGCTTATTTTTTATGTGATACAGGCTGTGTTGCTAATCAGACATGGTATTTTTCTGTCTTTCAGATTTACCACTGGATTATAGATTTACACGATTTTCCTCAAATAGCTCAGCAACTGCCGGGTACTACCCGGGCCCTCCGAGAGTGCTGCTGCCAAATGAGGAGTCAGTGACTATGAAATAGGTTGTCGGCTTTTTCCTTAAATAACCCTGTGGCCCTTACTCAAACTGCTATCAAATGCTAATTGGTGAAAGTGCTGTGTGATGCTTCATAAAATAGAATGATGGATTAAAGCAGACTGTTGTGTAGACTTGTGTTTCACTTGTTGCTCCAGTCCAGCCGGAGCAGGTGAGCAAGGCATCCTTCTCTCTCAATCTCCTGACCACCACTACCTTTCCCAAAGTGATAGTGGCTTTTTCCATGCACTGCCCAAAGCCTTCAAGAGAAATGTGCTAGTAATAACTCATCCCAAGATACATTCCACACTTTCAAGGACATTTTCGGTATTATCCCTATTTAAAGTGATGCTGTAAACCCCAGGAAAGACATGAACCAGACCCTCAGCCATATTTCGTTAAGAGCTACCTTGGGCAGCCCAGGTTATCACCATAGATCAGTGGTTACAGGCTCCGAGGAATTTATTCTCTCACTGTAACTGTTCTTGGAGATACAGAAAGACTGAGGTCCAAAGAGAAAGATGCATCATGCCCCAAAAGAGACTCCCATGGGATTTAGGTAGCTAAATGCAGACTGACAGTCCTGAAAGCGTTTGTCACACGCTTCGTATTCCTGAAAGTGCCTAACCACTATTCAGCAGCAAGGTTCCCTACATGCCTTTTCCTTCTTTAGTCTTCAATACCTCAAGAGTCAGAGCTCTTCTGCAGAAGGCAGGAAGTCTGTGTACAGTTCCCTTCCCAGCTTGAGTGGATTCACACCCGCAATTCTTCCAAGAGTAGGAAGGACGTAGCACCCAGCTATCCAGAGCCATCTTTGCGAAGTACAGCCTCGGCCCGGAAGAGAAGCAAGACTGAAGACGTAAACTGAATATGTGCTTTCTCATCAGCTAATTTAGGCAAACAGGCATCCTGTTCTCTGTGGATTCAGTTCCAAAGACCCGTTCTCCAGCACTTTTGACAGGGAGACATCACTATCTTAATGCAGGGTAGCAGATACAAATTTGTTTAGTCAGCAGTTTTGTCACACTTAGATGACAGAATTGTGGATAAATGTCCCTCAAAGTTTAAAGAACAATAAACAGAAACTTTCTTTTCTTGTTTTCAAGAAAAAGAATTTACTTTCTTAGGCCTAGACAATTATCAGAATGGATTTAACTTATGTTAACACTTAACTTGTGTCACTCTGTATTTTTGCAGCTTCACCAGTTAAAATACTTTGTGTCAGAATCAGACACAAACACCATTCTACCTCATTTCAGAGACATCAGCTTTTGTTTCTGTACTTTTTTCCTACCTTTACATAGGATATTATTTT
>JAOXJK010000023.1:70604080-70615237 GCA_025774025.1 Xenus cinereus | reverse complement strand
ACATTCTTGTTGTACAATATACTTAGAAGTAATATGCAATGTTTCCAGTTTAACACATTGCATTGTTTTTTTGAAAGGGAAACATAAAACAAATGAGGAAAAAATTGAGAAAAAACTTTTCTTTAAAACAAGGTGGGTAAGGAAGGAAAATGAGGTTGCCATTGTCCTCCTCATGGACTATAGGCTGAAAATATTTGACTTAAGAAGGTAACAATAAGTAAGACCTGAGTTTATGTTGAAATTTTTTAATTAAAATCAATGTCTTGGGCAACAGATCTGGCTCGTGATAAGAGTATGATTTGTATTAACCAGAGAGATACCCAGATTAAAATCTCAGATGTCTGATTACAGCATCATTTGAAATTCTAACCTGAATCAAATAATCCTCCCCAAATAATTTCTAACTAGGTTATGGTCCAAACCAATATTGTGTACCCTCATGCTTTTTTTGTTCTGAATTTGGAACTGATTTTTGTAGGTAGGGCTTTTTTTTTTTTCTTTTTTTCTTTTTTTCTTTTTTAAATTAATTAGAATTGAATCATGAATGAAAATTAGAGTGAAAATCATCTAAGTCAGTCCTTGGTTCCTGGCGTCTCAGTGGAGAAACAGTATTTTTTTATGACGGAAAGGTGACAGATTCCAAGGACAGCCTGAACGCAAAGCTCACCAGGATAAACACATATATGGACTTGCTCAACTGGGAGGTGATGGTACCCACTTCTGAGGAAGGCTGTCACCAGCCACTTGCACTTGCTGCTGGAAGAGGTAGCAGAGAAAGAAGTGGATAACAGAAGGCTACTGCAAGCATGACTCCTTCTGCCACCATGTGCTGCAGGAAGACTTAGGAAAAATAATTGAAGCATTTGCTCTAAAAACGGTGTTCTTGTGAAATCAGGACCTAACGACTTCTACTAAAAACATCTTCTTATTCAAGAATCTCTGAAAAATTAGACAGGTCTTACTACAAAGTGGATGTTGGCAATGGAGGAACTTTAGGAGGGCAGTCGGTGCTGATGGGAGATCTCTTGGAAATGGAGGTGGTGTGGAGACCAGGGAGAAGAAATACACATGGCAGAAAAGTGGTAGAGAGCTGGCCATATTTAACATGACACTGTAAAGCCACCATCTTTGCTTCTTCCTTTTTTCTCTCTTTTTTTTTTTTTTTTACCTCTGGAAATTGCTGAGATTTCTTGGATTCTGTTGTGAGAGGCCATTGACAGAAAGGTCGCTGAAGTGCCTGCAAAACTATCTGGAATATTGACAGGGAGACAAAGTTGTAAAGATTCATTAAAATCAGCGTGTCTGGTTATATAGCCCTGAAAGCCACAGTTTTGCTTAAAACTAGAGATGAATACCAAGTTTCTTTTGGCGTCTGTTTTGGTATAAAGCACACGTGTCTGAGTTTTAAAATAAAGAGAAGTTATTTCTGAAAAAAATATATGTTCTGTGAATTTACTTCATAGCTGGGCAGCGAAAAGAAAAAAGAGAGACAAGGAGGTCATCACAAAGCAGTGCAAGGAGAGGTTCGTGCTACAGCCTCAACCAAAGCAAAACTTGACCCACTCAGGACAAAACATAACCAACCAAAAACTAGTATAAATTGATACCTTTAATAAATTAATGCCTTTAATACCTATAGGGAAGTCAGCTTTGATGCAAAGCAGAGGTCACTGCAAGTGTTTCTTGAATAGGGCTTGTTCCTGGGAACCAAAGACTTCTTGATCCCCAGTGAGAAGTTAAATAAACAAGCGCAGAGAGCTTGTCCGTGGTGGACACAGGGCAGGGCTGGACACAGGCCTTTCTGAGGCTGCTGCTTCTCACAGCCTGTCTGAGTCCCCGGTGTGTGACACTACAGCACCGCTGGAGTGATTCCTGAGGGGATTCCTGGGAAAACGTGTCTGATGTTGGGCAGCAGGAACCAGCACTCCCAAAACGGGTTGAAATCTGCATAAGGAGCGACCAGCCGTTGTCAAAGCCGGGCATGAGAGCCTACCCAGGGGAAAAAAAAATCTATAGAATGGTGACACGGTAACATGAAAAGGGGGTGGTCGTGCACAGATGTGCAGTGGGGAGATCTTCTGGGATGCAGAAGGGCACCAGGGCTTGAGATGCTGCTCCCCTGTCCCCTGCAATGACCCGCAGTGCTCTAAATGGTGTCTGCGTTCGAGTAAATAACCTTTAGCCCTGCCCACATCGCCTAGCATTATGTTTTATAGCAGCAGTTGGCTATAACCATTGAAAACAATACGACTGCTTCACTACAAGTGAAAACCATGCCTGCTACGTCCTCCTAGGTCACGTTTTGGCCAGCAGCTGCACAGGCTTTAGGGTTTTTAACAATCTTTACGACAGATCCTTCAGAACTTAAGGAGGTCCAACATACCTCGCTGGCGAATTGGGGCTATACTGATGTAGTGGCTATAATGGTGCAGCCACAGACATCTATTGTTAATTGCTCACGAAGCAGCCCTTCCAGCAGCCACGTAGCCGGTCCAGAACCTCCCAGGGGAAAGGCTCAATCCCATTATAAATTCAGTTGCCTATAATTTTGTTTTTTGCAATCCTGAATACGTGGAACATCAAACCCCCTTGGTGAGTCACAGGACAAGAAAAAAAAAAAATTAAAAAAAATTGGAGGTTTTCTTCTGAAAGCTTTCGATGCAAGAAACAAATCCTGCTTTTCCGTAAGCATTATAAATAGAAATGCTTAACTTGAAAACAATCTGGATTAGGGCCAAAATAAGATGGAATCCAGGAAGTTAAACAGACTCGGAGATTTCCAGCTCGAAAAGCTCGCCAGCATCTTTGCAGGACAAACTGGGGATTCCTATCCGCGGGTCAATGGACTAGTACTGCAGCCAGAATGACCGGCCGTTTTCTTGAATATAGGGCAAGGGTGTAAGGGAAATCTTTTCAGTATGAGGTGGGTACCCACAGCAGTTCTCTGGCAAGCATGGGAAGACCGCAGAGGTTTTGCAGCTGACCAGATGTCACAGTTCACAGAAGGGCAAACATCTGAAGCACCGCGTCTAACTTCTGCCCCCGCTGCAGCTAAACTGATTTAATCAGAACTGCGCTAAAAAATCCCTCACGCTTCCCACTCGTGCTGCCGGAGCTCAGACGTAGTTCTCTCACGCATGGTCGTAAACGACTTTTAAATACTTGCACTGGGGTGAGAAACCATCGCAGCCACTTCAAAACGATGTTATGGCTTCCAGCCCCTTTTGCGAATCGGAGGGGGCAAGATGCAAAATGGCAGCAGCACAAATGGAGTATCGATCTGCACAGCAGCTCCCGTGGCCCACGCAAAGCAGGTTCTGCCAGCCAGAAGAGCATTTCGAGTTTCCGTTGACTGCTAAATGTTGAACATAAACAAATTAAACACTCGGTTTGATTTCCTCTTACAAGGTTGAAGAACTTAAGTTCCTTTTAAGAGTGAAGAAAATCATAAATTGTCTTACACTATATACAGGAGACAAAAAAAAAATAGATATTTGTGTCCAAAAATAAGGAAAGTAATATTTTCAGGGTATACTTTAGGAAAACAAGCCCATTAACGTTAAGTAGACCTTCTTCTGTCACAACACTAATGCAACTCTGAAAACTGTCACTCCATATGCCTAGTAAGGTTACATTTAAAAGATTAATTTTTAAAGCCTCCGCCACCTCTGAAGAATAAAAGTGCACGTGAGAACAGCAACTCTTTTCTTGCCTTATCTCAAAATAATACCTGAGAATTGCAGTTTTCTTGCTACTCCGTCCCCCGGGACCATTCCCAGGCTCACACTGGGAATTCAAATGAGTCATTCTAGATGCTGAGCAGTCTGCAAATTATATTAATCCAGAGAAAGATGATGCCATTGTAAATTTTGTGAAAAGTAACATGATGTTACAGACTGGAGAGATTTAAAAAATCTTTATCTTATACCAACAGAAGGCTTCAAAAATATCTCCTGCAGGGCTGCTGCTGAAGCAGCTGCAGCGGTGCTGGAGCCAGACAGCAGCAGTGAACTTCTCTGTCCCTGTTTTCTCCCTCAAAGCTGCCCAGAAAAATGGGTATGAGTGCCCACACATACACACACATGAACAGGCAGCAATTAAGAGCTAGAATCCCATGACAGGGGAACCCAGAGACTAAGGGAAAGAGAATTACCTGCATTTCATAGGAGGTGTCAGGTTTTTAGGTCAATTAAATAAACTAAGCACTCCTAGGTAGTATGCAGGGAAATCTTGAGATCAGTAGCCATAGTCATGGAAAATGGAGTATAGATGAAGCTTAAGGAGGATAAGGTTGAGGGTCATCATAAACTGACATTAATGGCTCAACAGGGCAATAAATGGCTAGATGGCATAAGGAAACAGAGTTTACATATATTACAGTAAATAATAACTACCAAAATATTTCTATTATGTTGGGTTTTCCTATTTTCTTTAACTTTTCTCCTTTTATTTTGCAGGACTTGGAAATACCTGGTACATTTCTGATATTAATCCATGCACAAAATTAGAAATAATAATACAAAAAATTGTAACCTGAATACAATTACATGAATTTATGAAAAAAGATTTGATAACTACCATTACTATGATCATCATTAGGTAGATATCATTGAAAGTAACTGCAAAAGTATTTGTATGTATGCATACATATTTGTGTACACATTCAGAAAGCATTGCTGTGCGGCGTGCCCTGCCAGTGACCTGCGAATACGGATGTGTGCATGAGTGAACGATCGTGAGGTGGTTACACGGGCCCCTGAAATACCCAACAGCAGCGCCTTCAAAAGCACGGGAACAGGATGATACCAAAGGCCCCACAACAATACGCACAACCACCAATTACTGATGCAGACTAACACAACAACCTCACAAAGCCCCCAAAACCAGGAGTAGAGATGGAGCTGTCTCTAGGGGGTATGTAGGACTACAAGCAGAACAACCAGGTGGTGGGGCACCATTGCTTCAGAATCAGTTGAGCAGAATGGGTGGCTGCGCGTGTAAGTATTATCTTTAAGTGGAAATTGATTTTTAATGCTGTGTTTGTGTTTGATCTAATAGCCCACCTCTGAGCCTTGGCTTCAGCTAGGATGCAGCAAATCGGAGTGAGGTGCTTTCAAAGAGAAATGGAGAGTCAGTTACAAGTTCAAATACAGTCTCTAAGTCATACCTTTTTCATTTACATGTCTCTAGTGTGCGGAGGAAGAGAGAGGGAGTATGAAACACAAGAACTAGGGGTGGGGATAAGTAAGTAACTTGTAATTATTTTCATGAATTCCAGCAGTTGTTTAATTGTCTGCTTGGGTTTCCACATATCAAGTGACTCCATAAAATAGGTGGATTTAAGCCTTATTGCAAATGGAAAACATGATTGCAACATATCTGGCATCCAGAGAGGGAGATTGTGGCAGTCGTCTCGCAGGGAGCACTGAAAAAGTCCGTCTTTAGAAGGTTTCTCTCATGGTTTGTGGTCCCCAGAGGACACTGCTCAGTTTATAACATTGCAGAAATTTGGAAGGAAAGAAGTTGTCGTGTTGAGAAAGGTCACACATTTGAGAACATAAAGTAACAACCGATTCAGCTGAACGAAAAGCCACATGATGCTGGGTGCCACCCCACTCCAACCTGTTCTGATCATCATCAGAGAAAATAAAGGGTAAGGCTAATGAAGGAGCAGGCCAGCTAGGCAACCAGACAGCTGCCAGAAGGAGACAAACCTAAACCCAGTTGATGTCTATGATGTCTACGGTACTGTAAAAGCAATTAAAACGATACCGTCCTACTGCTGTCATAATGGATTCTGCTGTTGAAAGGCACAGGCCAGATGATACACGTAATTTTTTATTGAATCCAGATCCTTTTCGGTGTTTCACAGGAAGTACCTACGTACCTTCTTTATGGCTGCTGTCTTCCTGACCGTGTCTGAGGACCATGAATCTGTCTCCACTCCCCACTGTTTTACCTCTCTCCTTGCTGAGGTTACTGATGCTGCAGCTTCATATTCACTAAGAAATCTGCAGGAATTTTTTCTCATCTGACTTTCTGTCTGCTGGCCTCAGGCTAAACCAGGCTGAACACATGGTGGGAGCAGGAAAGAGGGAAAGAAAGGAAATGTAAAGCAGAGAAAGATGTTCCAGTTACATACAAAGAAGAGCTGTTTAGGAAACATGTCTAGTGCTTTCCCCTTCCAGCTACCCTACTGGTACTTTGGCTACCACAACCTAGAAGAGTAAAACTCCATCTGTGGGGAAGAGAGAAGCATTTCCAGCCGGTAGATACAGAAGCAGACAAAGGAGGGAAGAAGCATTTGTTGCACTAATGCATCCTTCCAGTCCCGTAAATGTACCTGGCACCTGACAGACCCGTAGGAAACAACTGGCTAGATCTTCCTCCGAGAGAAATCGCTTTGCGCCACCCTAAATGTGCCCCAGCCAGAAAGGTATCCTAACGAGCTTAGACAAGATTTCCAGATTTCCATCCCTTTCTGATTCTCAGGGCTGATTTCAGGCCACTCCTTTTCATTACCTACTTTTGGAGCTGCGACTATTTCTGCCCGTTGCCTGCACAATGAGCCAGAGCCCCAAATCCCCAAGTAGTAAATGTATGAATCATGCAACACTCATAAAGTTGAAGGACGTAGTAGGAACAACAACAAAGTTAGGACACTGTGTGGTCCACACCCCGTCTGGAAATGAGGAGATAGCCAACTTTCCCCCATACAAGACTGGAATTGGGATAAGTCTTGAAAATTAGAGGAGTTGCCTTCATGTGGCACTAATAAAGTCTGAGGGGAAGAGTTGGGCAGAGCAGCCCAGAGCAAGGAGAGCAGAGTGAACATTATACAAGTATCTAGATTTGCAGTTCTGCAGTTCAGCTACAAGAAAAGACTGGCCAAATGCTTTTGTCCTACAGATTTCAGCTCACAGCACTAAGATCAGAAATCAAGACAGCTGGGCATAAAAGACAAAAGGAATGGAAGGGTTACAATCATAAGAGAATCAATTGTTTTGGATAATTAGTGAAAGAATCTGGAGAATTCTGTATTTTTCTCTCGTTTTAAGAGTTTTGTCGCTGACTGACAAAAGTAGATGTTCCTCCTCTTACATAGAAATTAGAGACCAAACAGATCACACAGAGAATAGGAGTTCAGTGATAGGGAGATAGTTAAAAGAAAAAAAAACCAAAAACCAAAAAACCAACAACAACAACAAAAAACCCCAAAACAAAACCCACAAACAAACAAAAAAACACAGAGGAAAAATAAAAGGAGAAAAAATGCTGTTGCAAAGACTGGGCATGAAGAAAGAAAAGAATAGGCAAGGCTGCGTATGTGGAACAGACTGAATGACATACAGCTTCCCTCTTGAGGCCAACATCTTCAGTCATAAAAAAAGAAAAAGGAAACATCCCCCTGTTTTCACAATTGAGAACCAAAGGCTTTAAAATGTATGAAGCATCAGCAGATACTTTGTGTCTCCTGCAGAAAGGATGAGCCCTGCATCACTGGCTTCACGCAGCCCTGCTGCCTCCCTTCCTCACTGCCCCAGCACGGCAACAGGGGCTCGCTCTCTCTTCACATCCTCATGACCCAGCTTGTCGATGCAGCAAGAAAATAAAGTGCATTTCCCTTCCCTGCAAGCCAGATAACCACAGGGCCTTCTTGGAAGTCTTCCCTTCCCAAACATCACTTACTTTAAGGGGGGAAAAGGACAGATGTTCTCAAGATCTCATAACCAAGAGCTGTCTGCTCACAATGTCTCTGATGCAGCAGGCAGTTTCAAGACATGCAGTGTATACTTTGGTGTCTAAGACAGTGACTTCTGTGTGTGTGACCTAAAAAAATTGCTGTTATTGGAAAAGGGCAACATTTCCCACATACATTTGGCTCAGTCACACAGAAACCAGACATTTCATGTTCCTGGTAATGTTGCTTGCCACAAAAGCCAAGGAAAAATAAAGAGCATCTGACGTATGAGTAGAACAGCTTCTGACCTGAACAGTTTTCATACAATTTCCATGGAACATGCTCTGCACAACCTGGCCAAGTCAATGGTCTTTAGCTCCAAAAGGTAAATTTAGCTTGTCTCCTAAATCCATTCTGAAGCAATGCCACCAGAAAGGTCAGATTGCTGTATGTTACAGTGTCACATGATGTAATTTAAGGGAATGAGAGCTACAAAATTATTAATCTCAGTGGGACCTTTTCAACAAAAATAGAAGAAAGGAACAACTAAACTAGGATTCTGATACTTGGGAGCAGAGAGGGAGTGGGAGGTTTCAGGGACAGAAGCACCAAGGGAGTGGAAATTGTATGATGGCATGTTACTGAGTCAGTCATTTAAACCAACTTTAGGGTTGGTGGCAAGAACAGGTAGCTGAGGGACTTGATTCATCACATCCTAAAGAAGACATCTAAAACAGATCAGATGAACTCTGCCCTGGAAGTATTTAATTTTCTCTGCAGTTATACAGAGAGTCTAACGTGACTAGATCAGAGGCAGTTATCAGCCAAGTATAGAACAAAAGTCTGTGACACGTTTAGAGGTTAGATGGATCCCACCCAGACTTTCTGCCCCAGACTGACATTGTTTTATTGTTCAATTGTTTTCTTTTTGCTGTCATCAGCAACAAATTCACTGGCACGCAGCAAGGCTAGCAAATCACAGAGAGAAGCTCAACCTTAGCAAGGGAGGTTATACCCATGGCTAAAGAGGTGAAGGGCATTGGAAGATCAAAGACGAGCCATAATCCTGCCTGTGCAAGTAGCATTTTGAACACAATCATACAAAACAGGACTGGAAAGAAGCATGACAGGTCATCTGGCCCACCCTTTGCTCTAAGGCAAGATCCGTCAGACTTTCTAGCCCTGAACTGTTCTTGTCAAGTATGTGTCCAACTTGTACTTAAGAAGCCTCCAGGGACAAAGGTACTGTTCGCTTCTGCTTTATTTATTTACCCTTATGCATACTTTACAGATACTTTTTTTTTTCTATTAAGCCTAAATTTCTCTTACTGCAACTTACATGCCGTTCTCAGAGGATGTGGATAAGAGATTATTATCTTCTCAGCAGCTTTTAAGTAGCTGAAGGCTGTTATCACATCTTCCTCCAATCTTTTCATCTGTAGTCTAATTTTTTCAATCTTTCCATGTACATGGTGCTTGCTAAACCTGGGGTCATGCTTGTTTCAAGATTAGTTGTGGCAATGCTGAAATTAATCTGGAAAGGACAGATCTTGCCTCTCCTAGATATCTCTGAACGGTCCTATACACTTCAGTTTATTTAATTAGCCTGACAAGCACGCCGTGAGTTATTGTGAGGTAAAATGAGCCCCGTTTCACACAAAAGGGCGTTAAGGCAGAGAGGATTTGTGGCTCTCCGCTCTGTGCGTGTCTCTCCACCGCAGCCGAACTGCACGGCAGGGCAAGACCCCGGCACAGCCCAGCTCGTCCTCCGTGAGACAGAACCGGAGTGCCCGGGGGAGCCGCAGGGTGCTCTGCCCAGGTATTCAGGCATCACAAGGCAGCGCAGTCCAGTTTCTCTGAAACATGGACAGGTACGACCAGAGACTAAGGTCGGGATTACTCTGGGGCATTACGCTGTTCAGAATTGTGAGGTCTAAGTCCATTTTAGAGTCAGATGCTTGATATGTTTAAATACCTAATGATGTAAATATGTAGCTAGAACTTAGACATCTCCCTCCTCATTACTTTAGGCATCCTGATGACTTTAGAAATTCATGGAGAATTGGCTTCTTAGCGCATCTGGTCCGACCAGGAAGGCTGTCGCTCTTCTCGTGCTCATTCATGTCACAACATTAATGTTTTACACCTCTACTACCAATGCAATGTAGGATACCATTCAAACGGGCGTTTAGAAACATATCTTCTCGTGATTAACCTGGTGTTTGCATGACTGAAACTGAAGCACTTAGTGCTTTTAGGCATGTCATTACTGGTAATGAAGCAAGGCTTCATTCCAGGCTCTGGCATTACTCTCAGAGCTGCAGCAACTACTTGTGAATTTACGCTTGTTCATGACGCTGAAACTGTCAATGGATACGGGCGGGAATACAACGGGAGTGAAGGAGTGAAGAGGAATGTATAGGTTATAGTTAAGCCTAGTTTGCACACGTTTATTAATCTTGATAGAACAGCAGGAAATCGCACTAAACCACAACGAGTCTGTTTAAAACCATCCTCAGAAAACACAGCTTTTACATTTTAAAGGCAGGGAAGCGAGCACTTAGAGCCCACTGATGGATTCAGTAACATCAGTAAACATTTATTAAAATGAAGAATAAGCTGTGTGAAATGTAAACTTCAGGTAGTTGGACACCATCCTGATCTATCACACGTAAATATTTTTATTCTCATTCCAGTAGAGTATCTGAAGATGATAAAACATGCTCAGCTTTAGGGACCCGACAAACATTTAAAATTCTTCACTTCATACTTTTTCGTGGGTATAGTGATCGAGAAAGGAAAGTGTTCCAAAGGATCACTGATTTTATCCTCCTTTATATTACTTTCCTAAGTATCTTCAATTGAGCGGATGCAAAAAATTGTCAGGGCGATTGGCTTTGAATGGTGATGGTGTTTCACGTTTTTGTTTTATAGGGGAAACCTTCATATAAGTAGTCACACCGCGCACACACACACACACCCACACACACACCCCCACCCCCGCGGTGCCGGTGCCGCACGTTCCAGGTGCAGAAAATCAGATTAACGACACTCCGGGGCTGGGGTCAAGGCGTTCACCGCAGAGAAAGGAGTCCTAAAAAAAAACCCCGAGAATTGGCGTGTTCCCGCGAACTCCCGCGCCGGGGAGGAACGGGCGGGGGATCCGTGCGCACGCCGTGAATACACAAATAAATGAGCGAAGGAAAGGAGGGCCCCAGGCGGGACCGGGAGGCCCCGCAGCCCCTCCCGCCCGGCCTTCCCCCCGACCCCAGCCCCGCTCCCCGCCGCTCAGTGCCCCCGGCCGAGGGGGGAGCGCTGCCCGCCGCCGCCATGGCGTGAGGGGCGGCGGGGCCGGGAGAGGAGGAGGAGGAGGAGGAGGAGGAGGACCGGGGAGAGGTAAGGAAGGAGGGCGGGGAAGCGGGAGGTGGAGCGGGAGGGGGGGGAGTCACTTTCTTCCTGAGTTGAAAAACGTCCCC
>JAOXJK010000023.1:70580212-70603608 GCA_025774025.1 Xenus cinereus | reverse complement strand
GGCTTTTCCCCGCCGTCCGCGTCGGAGCGGAGGGCGACGCGGCGGGGGTGCTGCCAGGGCCCCGCCGCCGGGACACCCGCACCCTCCCCGAGGTGCGGGGCAGCCAGCGGGGAGAGCCCCGCCTGGCCCGGGGAGGTGCGTGCGGGGAGACGTGGCTTTTTCGGTTTAAAGTTGGACCTCCGGGCGCCGTGCGTGACAGCTTTCTGCTCTCCCGCAGCACCGCAAGAGCCTCCGAGCCCCCGGCTAAGGAGTTGAGCCCCCGGCTAAGGAGTTGAGCCTCCCAAACATGCGTGCGTGAAAGGTAAGCGGTAGCATCCTTGTCTCGCACCAAGGGAAGCCGAGAGACAGGAAAAGAGCCATCTGCCCCGTGCAACTTCCTGCCGCTTTTCTGGGGCGGTTGTTTTCTTCTTTTTGGTGTCGTTGGGAAAGTAAGTGGCCCGGGACCAGGGCTGTTACCTCAGGAAGCCCGGTCCCCTCGGCCCCGGGGCGGCAGGTCGCGGTGCCTTCAGCCGGTGTTGCCTGAAAGCCGTGCGTCGCCGCTTGGTGCATCTCATGCCAACCCGTAAAATTCACTTGGAATGAATGAAAGCAGCCGTTCTCCCCGCTTTCCTGTCATTCCGTCTTGAAGCAATATAAAGCTGTGATATTTCCAAGCTGGAGTGGCCTCTTTTTTTTGGACGTGAGCAATGGCAATATAAGAAATAGATACAATTGTGAATGAAATACAGGAAATAATGCTCAATTAGTTGGAGATTTTTAGTCACCCTTGGAAGATCAATTGCAATTTAAACAATGCTAAAGTTTTAATATAGTCTAAGCAAAGACAATCTCGGCTAAATATTTCCGCATATGTTTATCATGCCAACAGTTATTAAAACTCATTGCAGTATTTCAAAAAAAGGAACAATTCAGCTGAAGGGCAGCAGTGGGAATCAATAATTCAGATGCTGTTTATTACTCTGAAAGACTATTGCTGGGTAGCCTCGGGTCAGTCACTCCACCTCTCCGTGGCTCTGGTTCCTTCCTCATAAAACAGATGAATGCGCTTCCTTGCTTCACAGGGGCGTTGAGAAGTTTAATTAATTAATTTGTTTCATAACTACTTGGAGATCCTTGGGTGCATTTTCTTACAGAAGTGCTAAATATTATTTTAACTATGAGTTCTTTTACGGTGTGTCACTGCTTATATGTGGTTCTTCAGTCATCTAAATTAGCTAAGTTTTTAATGTAAGTCAACAAAGAAGCAGTTCCCTTAGCAAAGGGATTTTCTTGACTATCTGCAAACTTGACTGGGATGTGAAACCAAAATGTACTAATCACAGCATATTTTATTGGGACAGAACTACTAGTACTTTAACAAAGTTTCATTTTTGTTTCTTGTTGTTCGGAGTAAGAGTTTAGTTTTGTTGTTTTGCTTGAAGCATTGTGATACTTTGCGTAATTTTGAATTGCCATGAAAAAAACTGGGTGCTGTTATTTAGTACAAAAGGAAGAGATGAGAACAATTTAAAAACATATCTGTATCTTCTACTGCGGAGACTGACCTCAGAAGAAACTTGGTGTGCTGGTTTTCCACTATATGTTCGTATCCAGACTCTTCTAAAACCTATTCTTTGGTCATAAGTCATATGGGTTGCAAATGGAGAACTATATGAACTTAACAACAAATTGATTGCCTATGGTAATAGTTGATAGATTTCAGTTGCCCAACTGAGGTCAATTTTTGTTGTAGTTTATATTATTTGTTGTAACTAGATATTTAGTAAATGTCTGCACCACAATGGAGCGGAAAATGTATTTAATTACCTGGCTACATGTTAGATGTTATTTAATAGGTTACATACAGTTAAAAAGGAGTAACTGAAAGGTAGTTTTAGAGTGACATCTCAGTTTTGGTAGTTTCTAAAGGCTCACCTCAAATGCCATGCACGTGAGGTCTGCGAGTACCATTTCTTTTCCTCAAGTGCAGTAAGAGCAAGCACATAATGCTTTTTCAAAACTGGATTCAAATAAAGCTTAGATCAGTGGTGGTAGAAAGTCATTCCCATCACCAGCCAGCTGTTGGGGTGGGAACGAAGGCCGCGAGCTTATTTGATGGTGGAGAAATGGTCGCATCCATGAGTAGCTGGCAGTCTGAGAACTGGAGTTAAATGAAGCTGTAAATGAGTCTGTAAAACTGAAGTGTCCCTTCTCTCAGAAGTGATTGCATTTAGCTAAAACTGAGCCACGTTCCTAGGCTTGTGTGTGGTAACTTGCACATCTGGCACCCACAACATACTCTAGCAATGAGCAGAAAGAAAAGTAGTTACTACTGCTATTGTTCCTGGACATTTTGCAAGAAATAAAACCCTTTTTCCCTGCCTTTTTTTTTTTTTTCCCCTGAAGGAATTAGAAACATAAAGAAAGAAACAAATTTCTGTAACTGTTGTATCCTGGTTTAGACTTGGTAATCCGAGTGTCTGGAGAGTGAAAGAGAATATGGCCTTTGCTTAGCAAGTCGTAATTAATTGGTAAATATGATATCTCAGCAGCAAGTTTGTCCTGGCTGTTTACACCTTCTTTGCTGTCTCTATTCAGCAGAGGAATACAAAATAGCTTAGTTACAGTAGTGTAGTCCCCTAAAGCTGTTGAACACAAACTGGCACCGTGTTTTAAGACTGTAGCCATGTATTTATTATAAATAGACTCCATATTTGGCAGAAAGCCCTTCCTTTGAGCTACTTTTCTCGTACTTACAAAGCACGGGTAAGCTTTGTACTGATGTCTATCAGCTCAGCTGAGCCCAGCAGGGATATGGTGAGGTGTGACAGAGCTCCGTTAGCAAAAACCCCAATCCCTTGTGTGCTGTGCTTCAGCCAGACTCTGTTATCTGCTCAGGATGGGAACAGAACAGAGGAGGGGATTAACGCTTGCTAGGAAAAAGGAAATTTAGCTGATGTCGCCTGAGACCTTTCTCAAGAGTGCTTTGTCAGTAGAAGTTTAGCAGAAGCAGAGTGTTGGTAAGGCAGAGCTGACCGGAGGGGTCTGGTCGTTTGGGGAACTGGGTGAAGGACAGAGGTCTGGAAGTAGTTTGTCACATCAGGTGCTCACATCACGCTTTCATCCACTCTGGGGACACGGTCAGGTGTGAAAGTCCAGGCACAATGCAGCCATTATGTCCGCAGTCTGAAATTACCTTTGTTGGGTCTTTCTTTCTGTTTTTCCCCTCGCACAGGCTCACAGAGCGTACAGTAGAAATCAGCAATAGCGTTGTGTAGAGCAGGGCTGTAGGGACCTCGGTCACTTGACTCAGGCAGGTACTGTATCTCAGTACCAGGCAGACAACACTTTAACGTAAAAGTTTTTTCACCACAGGTGTCCTGGTGTATGTTCTTGTTTTGTTTTTGTTGGGTTTTATCAGAAATAGTAAAAATGCTGAATGTTTGATATAAACCTGGCATGCCCTCTTAAGTCTTCTAATCAAATGGCTGCCTAGCATTTTCAGAAGTTGTTTAAAAGCATTTCTGTGGATGTCATGTCATTTTAAAGCCTTGTAACCGCGGTGCATTGCATTTTTTGCCAAAACAATGTGTCAGGTTTCAGTTCTGCTTTGAGAGCTGTGCCTGCGCAACTCAAGGTCAGAAATGAGATTATACAATTCTAAATTCCATAATTAACTTTTAATTTAATGGTTGTGTTGATGCCTACTCACACAAATTGGTCATGCCAATTTGTAGCTAAATTTTGCAGGAATAATGTAGCCTTCTAACTCCACCTGTATTTGAGGCTTCTGTCCATGAAAATGTAATTGTTACTTTTTATCAAGCCTGTTCTGGGCAGCAGTGAAGACAGTAGTGATAACCCCAAAGAACTACGTGACAATACATTTTATTGTCTCTCCAAGTTTGTACCTTGAAAAAGATCAGCTGCCTCTGGGTACATATGTATTTTATCTATGGATGGATAGGTAAGCAGACAGACTATATGCTACATATATGTATATAAACCATAGATAATGACATAACAGATGAAAGCAGCAGAGGTAATGACAGAACTGTACCAATAATAATGAACATTATATTGATCTGCAGTGAGATGTGACTACTGGGTAGAGCAGTGCAATTTAGTTCTGCAAACACAGAGGCATCCTGTAGCAAAAGGAAGAGTTCTTCTATGTAAATACACATTTGAGGTCTGCCTACACGCATCTTAAGGTGATATAGATGTAGATAATATAAAAGCAAGTGTGGATTTAAGTTTCTGAGATTTAAGTCTTTTCAAGTTCATAAATGGACTATGCTGATGCTCCTACATGCTGTCACAATACTTCAACATAAATAAATAACAAATAAAATTATACTATAGTTTTGTGTGCAAGGCTGAGTCATAAACAGGATAGGAAAGCACGGTTAAAATGAATTTTGATCCCATAGCAACTGAAGGATGTGATGTGTTTTAGAATTCCTGTCTATTAATATCATGTCCTGTGGAAATGCTGTATAAAAAAAAAATCGATTTGATAACTTCAGTTACTGAAGTCTGTAGATAGATACAGATATACAGAGAGTGAGAACTAGTTTTGTAAAACTCCATCTGGAATATTTCATTTGTTTCCAACATCTTTGAGGCAATTGGATGAACAACAATTAAAACAAAAAGGAGAAAAGATGAAAACTGCAAACTACACAGAGGTGAACAACAGGCTGGGGGACTTAAAACATTTACAAGTATTTGGAAGAGAAAAGTTCAAGGCTAACAAAGAAGGATGAGTTGGAAAAGAGGATAGAAATTAAAGTCAGAAACGGAAATACTACTTGCATTATCAGAAGTTTCTGATGCTGTAATCAGCCTCCTAAAAAGTGAGGGAAGCTCCATGGCACGCAGCGGCCTGAGTGGGATGGATTAAGCACCAGGAGGAATTTTGTTTTGACAGCAGTAAAATTGGCTTTCCCTTTTTGCATGTATGATTGATTTATTTTTTTGACTCCCCCCACCCCCCTCCTGCCCCGTCCTTTATTTGTGCCCCCTGTGCCCTGCAGCCACCCTCTGAAGGTTTCCCAGCTCTTTCTCTGCAGCGTGGTCATACAGCTCTGTCCACCCAGGGACCATGCTCTCCTTTACCTCAGATAATCTCTTCCTTTGCTCACTGAGGGGTTCACAGCCTTACAGCCCCCCACGTGGGCCAAGAGATGCATTATTTCTTAGCGGCTGCTGGACTAATACCGTGTCACCACCCAAATTGCTTTTACTCTGTATTTCTGCAGTGACAACGTGACAGTTTCCGTGACAATCGTAGTCCCGGGCCCTAGAAATGCCCTGTGTGCTGTGACAATATGATGGATGGGTGAGTGGTTCACAGGACTGACTTCTGGGACAGTAATGGAGCAGACAAACATAGTTAATATATCCTTTGGGCCTATGTGAAAATTCTCAAACTGTCTTCCATCGCTGCTAGCTTCTGTGAAAACGTTTCTGAAAAAAATAACTATATTTTTCCTTACCGAAATTCCCTTTAAAAACTACTTCAGCTCAGGATAAGACAAAAAACGAAAGCAAATCTTTCTGTGGTACTTGATAGTTTTACGCCTTTGATGGTAAAAGTGCCTGAGCTTTCATTCACTGAATGTGGATGCCTTAACAGGCGTGTCAGTACTGGTCAGGAATCATCGCTTTCAGGATTCTGAATATCAAAATGACTTTCTTACTCATTCTATACAGTGAAGTATGGAACAAAAGATCCCCAGAAGGGTTAGGAATAGTAATGTTAGTGGAACCAAAAAAAAAATAAATATTGAGAATGCATTTATACAGTAGGATAAATTATAAAATAGAGGAAAATTCAAATTCCCAGATTATGGTTTGGGCATGCAGACAATTTAAATCTTGTTTTTGCTTGAGGCAGAGAAAAGGTGATGCATTCAGTGTGTATATACCCTGTAAATTTATATGTAGTGGTAAAATAGGCAAACAAGCTTTTAAATGAAAGGAATAAACTGATGAAACTTCCATCGCAGATACCTTACACATCCTACTGTAAACTTAAGACAAAGTATTTTCCTATTTGTAGCATGGTGGAGATTGAGTGCAGCCCTTCCTTCTCCCAGAATGGTGCTCTCAGATGGCTGTGTACTGCTCTAAATAGATCCATTGAATTTGTGCATAGATCAAAGGACAGGCAGAAGTTTAAATCTTGACTGTTGACATGATGTCATATACTGATAATTCCTATAAGAACTGGTTGTTTCTGGTTGTCTTTACAATTTTCATAGCACAGCTGTTGTTCAGACATGCGAGTTGATCCAAAGCTTCTTTTAAGGTATTTCAGATTGCTTCAACACAAGTGCGATACTAACGCCTGTGACCCGAGCTATAGTTTATTTTATTGTACGTTTAATTCTGAGTTATATTTGGGATGTCAGTATTTAAGCTTTTAAATACCTTTGATATTATATAATTGTGATGTAGCATATTTCTCATAGTGAAAACATCAGGGGAAGAAATGAAGTAATGTCCCCTGGTGGTTAAGGTCATAATAGGCATTTTTCAAGTTGTAAGCAGTGATTCTTACACCTTTCCAGCATTTTTATTGGAGAGACCAATGGTTAATGCTGTTTTATCTGACTGACCGAACGGGCAGTGGAGGAAGGACTCCTGACTGCTCTTATCTTGGGACGTGGGAGTTTCCTGCACGGGTGTCCAGCCCTGCAGCTTCCAGAGGGACTCAGCAGTACCGCTTGCTGATACGGGAGCTGTACAGCTCAGGACATTGGCCTGTAGATTTATTGTGATTGTTATAGTACAAAGATAAGTTTGTTTGCTTTAAGTTTTATTAGAAAAGATTTGCTAGTGATTTGAGTTATTTGGACGAAGTACCAAAAAGAGAGTTCCTACATCAGGTTGCTTTTCTCCACTGTGATCTTCTCACCTGCCCCAGTGCTCCTCGTGGCAAACAGTTACATTTTGGCAGCTGTGAGCTTCGGCCCAAAAAGATGCATACCCATCTATATTTAGCGGAACAAGGTACCACGTGCATCTTACTGCAACATCACCTGTTAGTTCCATGGCATTGGTATGGTCACAGCTGTTGCTGGTGGTTGACCATTTCTTGTTAAAATATTTATGACTCTCCTACCTGGTTTAGCACTGGGCACTAAGATTGCTTATTTTATTTTTAGTGCTAGTACTTTAGCTTAACAAGGCGATCTTATCATGTAATTTAAGTTGTGACAAAAGTAGAGTAACACTGTTTTTCAACATGAAATTCTGAACTGACAAAGCATTACAAAAAAACAAAGTAGAAGCAGCTTGCTTTCACTTTGAATAATTTATCAAGAAGTGATGCAAAAAATTTATGCAAGGTAAGTCCTTGCTGATTCAGAGGCCGCTGTCTAAGGTAGAAGTTTGCAGGCTGAACTTGAAGATTTGCTTTTTGTCAGTACAGTGGAACAGATTTTCCATTAAATATTTGAACACAATTCTTACCAAACACCTGTGGAGATAATTCAGGTAGCAATGAGAACCGTAGTCTTTGTGGAAAATAGGAGCTGCCCAAAAGAAGACAAAAGGTTGTAAAATCTATGGAGATAAGTCTTCAAATAGTAATTTTGAGTTTTAAACTAGTTAATTCTTTTTTTTTTTTTTTTCTTACAAGCATAGGACCTAGCTCTGTCTCTGGAGACAGCTAGGCACTATCAGGGGGGTTTAGAGGAAAGCCAGCATATCTGCAGCAGAGATTCCAGGAGTTTGCCTGTGGCATCTCCTGAGCAATCTAGAAGAAGAAGATAGCGTGGCAGTGGGAAGCCCAGCTCTCACTGAGGGTGTAACTCCATCCACCTTCTTCTGGCTGGAGACTCCTGCTCCTCTTTGAGCATTAGCCTTCCCTCAGGTACACAGTGAGGTGGAAGAGGGCCCAGCATCTTGGTGGGTCATGCAGTGAGATGGAAGAGGGCCCAGGACCAAGACAAGCACAGGTGAGAACTTTGTGCTGACAGTCACTCCTGACTGAGTGGGCAGGTCTGACTTGTTTGTGTCCCAGCCCTGGGACTCTCTTTCATTCAGAAACCTGAGTAAACTGTGGGTAACCTGTTATGGTGCCTCCAGTTTGTGGAAATTCTAGTCACCAGAAATCCCACCTTTTCTGTCCCTGGCTGCAAAGGTTGATGAGGTCCCCATGTCGGAGTGAGTCATGGGCAGTGTTGGAGATGCCAGCAGAGACATCTGCAATTTATGCTTTTTAAGAAGTGATGCAAGTGTCCCGGCAAAAAGTATCCGCAAAGCATAGTGGCTCTTCAGAACTGATGCTGCAGAAAGCCACGATTCTCTATGTGATTTTACTTTTGTAATGATCCACAAGAAGGTCAGAGTGCCTCAAGGGTAGCTGTGTGAGCTGATGGTCCTCCCGCTGCTGTCCTCTCCTCAACCCTTCCGCTGCCCCTCTCTCACTCCTCTGCTCTCACCCCTGGAGCAGCCTTTCTGCACCCAAGGGCCAGGAGTAAACAGGGTCTCTCTTTTCCTTTAAATATGGTATTAAACCAAGTCTATTTTTTGAAATTATTTATATATATTCATGCCCAGTTCAGTTCCTGGCATAAGTTTTACCATACTCTTTCTTGCTGCAGTTGAACATCTACTTGCTGATGCAGATGGAGAGAACTGCAATAGTTAAGATTTAGTCTGTTTTTTCTAGAATAAATGATGCTTTTTAGTGTTTGTTTCTGCTAGCAATAGAGTGGAAATCACAGCAAATGCTCTTTTAATCTAGGACTAAGAGAGACTTCTCAAAGCTAATTTTCTTCCATGGGCAAGCACCCTTTACTCTCATTTTAATTTTTAATACTTTATCAGGTTATGGCTTCCAAACTGAATAAAAACCCCCTCGTTTTCAGAAACGGTTGAGTTGCTTGGTAAAGTTTTTCTTGGAAGATGTGCCTGTTAATGATGTAGTGTAAAATGAGAGCAAGAAATTCTTTTAACTTAAAAAAAAAAAATGGTATTGTGAGTGTGATTTAAGCGATCAGAAAGCCCAAGCTCCTATTCTTTTGAGCCCTGTGTTTGAAACAAACTTGTAGCAGGTAAACTCACAGCTGCTAAGTTGGAGCTTATGTGGACAGTTATCTATACGTGTCTGGCTTCACCTAAGCTGTGCAGGTGATTGAGGTTTGTATGTGTGGCTTTGAACAGTACTATGTGTTTCTTTAGCTTTCAGTATGCGAGTAAGTTAACTAAGGAAACATCAAAATCTAGAGTTCAACACAGTTTAAGATGGATTCTGCATCAGTGTTTTTGGGTTCTCCCCCTCCAGGTACATTTATACCATTGTAATAACTTTTAAATACTCCCTGAATGTTACTACCTTCGGTCACATTCTTCTGCTAAAGGTGCTTTAGTTCTTTTGTAAGTGGCTTTATGTATACCTTATTAATCAGTTTAGTTTCTAAACAGTTACTGAATGAGCATTGTGCCCATTAGCTCTCTGGACTTATCTGGACAAGTCAGTGAAATGTGTGGTCAGGTGTGGTCCCGGTCAGCAAAGTGTTTGATGGTGTGTGTGGTTGAAGGCAGTTCTGCCATTTGAAGTCCCTGCGGGAGTGGTTTGTCATGGCTGTACCCAGAACGATCCAGTTTGTATTTCCTCACTAGTTAGGAATAGGTTAGTTTTTATTGCAAATCCACGTGTTTATTCTGTTTGGAGATTTGTGATTGTTTTCGTTATTGCCTTGCTGGTCCTGCTATTAAGGACATCACAGATGAGAAATTGTGGAACATCTGTCTGTATCCTCACTCTCTGTAGAACAGTTTGAGCCATAGCCGTGCCATCCCGGGCTCTCGCATGGGTGATTTTCTCCACATGATTGTGGCTGGTGCCTCCACAGAGGTTTGCATGGAAAGGAAGGTGGACTCCTCCCTTGCTGCCTCCTCCCATCCACCAGTCACACCAAGCTGAGCCCTGTGAAGTTATGACAGGGCTCACTGATCTTACTGAGTCGTGGCTGCCGTGGGCTATTGTCTTCATATGACAGGAATATATCAGTGTGATTTAACCAAGAATAAATAAGAATGACTTTGTAGTCCTGCTTTTGTCACTCCCTATTGACTTTCTTCCAGATCTTGACTCTGGATGTGCTGCCTATGACTATATTATAGATCTGTTTTCCAATTATGCTGTTGTTTGTCTAAGCAATGTGGTATGGTGGTTGCTTCTCATGTACACAGTGTAAAAAGGATTTACTTTCTCTATTAAATGCACACGTGCATAAAGGGAGAAATAAGGGCGTTATTGAATTCTTAAAATATGGACTATAAATTTTAGACAACACTGGAGGTGTTTGATGATGGTGAAATTCCGGGAAATGCGTGTCTAGATTTACGAAGAGGGAGTTCTGGGCAGCCTTACTGTATATTCCCTAATCTCTGGTCAGAAAGACCCTAATTTAGGGAACTCTTAAAGCCACCCCTAAATTTATGTATGTGCTTTATTCTCATTGATGTGCAGAAATACTTAGAAATCAAACCAAGGAAAAGAATGCATGAAGTTCTTACTACTAGCTGGGATTTTTCTCTGATTGTGTAAGCCAGGAAACTTCTTTTAATGTATGATGATCACAGAAAAAGTTACAGGCATTTCTGGGCACTTTTTTGAGGTTTTGTTTTTTAGGCTCTTTCCTCTGCCCCAGTTCTAAAGCATCATAAAGGCTTTGAAAGAATTGTGTGGTTTTGGTTTTTGTTGTTGTTTTTTTTTAACTATAAAAAAGCAGTTCTTCTCAACAGTTAAAAAAAATACATCATGTTTCAAACATATCATGACATCGTGTTTCAAACATGATGCACCGGCTTGGCTGTTTTTTACCTCCTTCCTTTCAAAATATACTGTTGTATGGTTTCCTTATTTATAGATGAGAATATAAGTAGACTTGAGTATGTTTGGATAAACTATGGTGTATGTTTCTGTGTATGTGGTGAGAGAATATTTAGATACAGTAAAAGTTATTATCAAATAAACCACACTGTGATCTCCTTAATGTGTCCTGTAATGATTGGTTTACATCCAAAAAAGGGCAAAACTTACCTGCAAAATGCATTAAAATACTATGAAATGTCATCTTCCATTAGGCTCTGTTAAAGCAATTATGCTATGCACTGTGGTATATAACTGCAGGCAGTTATAGGGTGCAATATTATTTTTACCCTAAGCAGGAATTCACAAGAAAAGATGTTCTTCTTAGCCAAAGTTTCTTGCTCCCAAATTAATTTTGGGAGCTGAACACAAGCACCTAAAGGGTCTGTGTACCCAGTAGTTGTTGAGGGACCAGTCTATGAGGGTTGTCTTATTGCCTATGCACATATTAATGACATTATTGAATCAGGACGTGGGTCTCTAAATAAGGTTTTAGCAGCCTGGGTTTCTGTTAGAAAATTTTGGCATCTCTAGGTAGGGAGCTATGGGGAGAAATAAAAGGTTGCTTTGTACTTCAGCTTCTTATGAGTTTTATGACTGAATCCTGTGAAACAGGTTTTCCATGGAAAAAAACATTTCATATTTGTTTTTAGGGCTTTTTTTCCTTCTGTCTATTTCTCCTTTTAATAATTGAAAACTACTGTTCATTATTTACATAAAACTGTCTCTCTTGGGTCTGCTTTCTGTAACCTTTCCCCTCAGAAGAATTCTAGGAATTTGCTGGCTTTCCTCAGGGGAATCCAGGCCGCGTTTTATCTGAGACTTAAGGCCTAGATAGTTGATAATTTTTACAAAGTAACTTACTATTTTAAATACTTGTATTTAACCTCTGCATAGATTTGCCATTTGAAGGTGTTTTGAGAAGTTTTGTATGTAGGAAAATATGCAAATATGCACTTTAAGTTAATGTTCGGCCTTCTCAGTAGCTGGCAGTAAATCTTTACTTGCAAAATGGAGAGCCCCTTAGGAAAAATAATAATAATAATAATGCTGCAAAAAATGTAAATGCCCTAAAGGCGAGGTATTTCAGCTGTTTTTCTAAGGTTCTGCCGCTCTCTCTTTCTCTCTCCTCTCTCTCTTTTTATTTTATTTTTTTTTTCTTTTTGAAAAGGAGGACGTGTCAGAACCGGAGGCCTCGAGCGCTGTATAAAATGACCCCGGCGCAAACCTCCAGCATTCCTCATCCTTCCCTCTCCAGCTGCTAACATCAGCCAAGGCAGCACGCAGGCTTGGCTGCCGCCAGCACAGTCTCCCTGGCTCTCCCCCTTCCTCCTCCCCTCTCGCCAGTACAGTCAGCGCTGCTGCTTATTAGGCACCCTTGCAATTATTTGAAATCTCAAGTAAAAGAGCTGTCGGTGTGATCCTTTTGCCTCGTATCAGCTGCTGGAGGGAAAGATGTGTGAGGGAGGAGCTTTCTTCAAAGCGCGCAGGTTTTTCTTTAGGGTGAATTGCTCAGTAGGTGTTTCGTCTGGAGTATTCGCACAGAAATGATTTGGAAGCGACCTGGACAATAATTGGGGTTTTTTTAAGTCTGGATGGAATCATATTTGCTAGAGAGCATCCTGAATTATAGTGTCTCATGGATTCGTTTTCTAACTCTCTCTTTGACATCCATCTGCCGTAGGATATTTCAAAGATGGTTTGGCTGCCACTGAGACTTGGAGATCTGATGCCACGATGAGGACTCACACACGGGGAGCCCCAAGTGTGTTTTTCATACACGCAGTTTGCTTCGCCTTTGCCTACGGCGCCAGGGAGGACGCCATGCTTCCTTTTGTCAACGCCAACTACGACAGCTACCCCATGCTCTACTTCTCCAAAGGGGACGTGGAGGCCCTGCGTCTCCAGGCTGCCACCACGCACCAGCACATCGCGGCTCGTCTGATTGAGGCAGTGCAAACGATGCTGTCGAATCCCCTGGAGTACCTTCCGCCCTGGGACCCGAAGGAGTTCAGCGCTCGGTGGAATGAAATTTATGGCAACAACCTCGGGGCCCTGGCGATGTTCTGTGTGCTCTATCCCGAAAACATCGAGGCTGTCAACATGGCCAAGGATTACATGGAGAGGATGGCGGCTCAGCCTAGTTGGTAGATTTTTGTCTTTTTTTTTTTTTTAAAGGTGTTCTTAAAGTTGTTTGCAGTTGGAGGAATGAGTGGATGAATGAATTGCTTAAATTATTTCATTTGTTCTAACATTCACTTTAACAGCGACTAACTTGCTGAAAGCATTTACCCTCGTCTGGACCAGCAGTGACACACACAGCTTTTCACCTTCCCTGGACTTACCCAGTTGCAAGTTAATGCTTTGTGTACCATCCTAATTGCTGTAAAGTGGAAAAAAAAAAAAATGTGAAGGGGTACTGCTCCCCTCTGTCACAGCTGCCGTGATGGCAACAGCTCAGAAGATGCCTGAGTGAGTTTTCAAGTCAGCACAGGAAGAAGCATTAGCTGTTCAAGCAGTATTCATTGCTCAAACTACTATTCCTTACCTTCTTTGGGTTAAGACCAACTAGTAGTGTCCTATAAATAGCATCCATCCATGGACCATCATTGCAATTTTGCTGGGTTTGAGCTAGCATAACTTGGGATTCATATCCTCCTGATGGGCATGATTTAAAAGGCATTACAGTGTTGGGGGTCCCCTATACCAAGTATTAAAGTGGTGAATGCCACAGAAATACAGGAATTAGAACAAAAAAAGTGGTGAGAGAGAGAAGGGACGTTCTGGGCTTAAGTTGCTTGCATGCCACAGAAGAGAGAGCAGATGGGAATTAGGAAGAAAAGTATTGGCACAACAGGATGGTGGTAATTTCCAAAATCTTCTGCTGAAGCATAGTAATACAGAGCTGCAGTCTTACCTCCAGAGGCAGTCTGTGTTTCTCCTGGCACACTGGCAGAGGGATAGACCTGTACAGAGGTGAATGCAAGGATGTGTAACCATCTGCAACAGGACCTACAGACTGCCCTAAACTCAACACCATCCTCCCAAGTTTCATTGTTTGCACTTTCTTACCTTGTTGTGGGTAGTATAAACGCATAGTTACATGGCCATCTGTTTTAATGCAATAAGAAAGAGGAGCAAGTAATATTTTGAGTAGTGGAACGTATTTGTGTCTGTCTTTCTCAGTTTCCTATATCTCACTCACTGTCTCAATAACCTCATTTCAGTTCCTTGTGTCCTGTGATTCCTGCTCTGGATTACTTGTGGTTTATCTGTCCCTTGCCATAATGCTCCCCTTTGTCCCAGCTTACCAGATACCAATCAGAACTGAGCAGATACCCTATTTCCACTTGGCTTTGATGATATTTACCTCCCCCAAACAACTGTTTTTCTCAAGCAAGTATCTTGTGTTACCTTAGTGAAAGAGAAGCCATGCTTTTCCCATCTTTTTCTTTTGATGTAGACTTGTCATTTAGCAAACAAACAAGTTTTAATCAAGGTTCTCTGCTTTGTAAAATAAGCACATGCAATGCCATTAGTAGGGGAAGTACAGAAGGTGAAAATCGGAAACATAGGTGATTAGGGCTGGGGTAAACTGCCCTTTCTACAGCCTCCAACTGGCCAGCTTTTCAAATGCTGTCACAGAAACATGGATCTGGTTTCCATTTTTGTTTTTCCTCTAAGAACTTATGGCTGAATGCTGTCAACGTGGAGTTCACACTATAACTCCATCAGCGATGGCAGTAATACAGATCCCTCTCCCTTGTCCAACAGTAGTTTTAAGGAAACTGTAGGAATGTCACATCTCTGAGGCACGTACTGCTCTGTCTGGCTTCACTCAAGTAGGTCAGCAGCTGAAGGAGCGGCCAGACAGATGATGTAAATCTGTTTTTCCAAAGAAACTCAACTAAAACTGAGCACATTTCTCCATTTAGGATAAGACCAGGAGAATAAACATGGTAAATAGGAGAGTTGTGTCCTAAGCTGCTAGCAGGTGTTTAGATGTTACGGCATCTAAAGCGCTGCGTAAGAACTGTTCTGGCAATGTCACAGTAATGGAATTTAAAAAAGCAGCTGTCTGGTCTGTTTAGGCATTTAGTTTTCCTTGGACTTTGGGGAAAATATGATTCTCAGTGATATATTACAAATGTTATCCTTGTTAAATAATTTGAAGGCACACGTGTTTTGATCAGGAGAGTGGAAAGGAGTGGGTTTGATGTTGCCCAAGTTTGGAGCCTTGAATGTTAGGAGACTTACCTGCCTAAACTCCTTCTGTCATCAGTAAAGAAGGCTTGTCCAGAGAGAGATCAGTAAGATGACTAAATCAGAGGAACTTTTCTCTCCCTAGACTTCCTCTGTAATGTAGGTGCCCAAACTGCCATGAAAATTGCCTGAAAAATGTCTTTTATCACTGACAGATTCATCAACATGTGTTGGAAAGTTAAGTCTGGTGGTCATATAGATTCCTTGCTGGCAGCTTGATTCTTTCAACAGTATAATCTGGATTTCTTTTGACTTCTGCTGACATAGCATTGACTCTCAAATAGCTGTAGAATTAAAAAAAAAAAAAAAACACTTAGATGAATTTCCTCTATTTTTTGTGGCAATATTAAATAAGACTTAAGCCTTACCAGAAAATGAAAGTGTATTGTGGTAGTGTGTGCAGTAGTTTGATAAAATAAATATAGTTTAAAATGTCACTGAATATTTGTCCCAGAATGCCAGGAGATTAAGGAGACTGACATTTTAAATTTTATCTTTACATTAGCGAGATTCCTCAATACTTCAAATATGGTGCAATATCTCAGGATATGGTTATGAGAAAGTCTGCTGGTATTTGATACATTGCATGGAAGAGTCATGTAATTAAGCACTTTTGTCTTTTCTCATCTATTACAGTAGTCATTTTATGTCACATAATAAAGTACGCCCTTAATTGAGTTCCTATTCATGTAGGCTAACAGAGCTTGAGCCCTTTGTCATAACAGTGGACGTTGAGAGGCATGCTGCTAATAACAGAGCATCCGTAATTGCTACATCCTGCAGTAGGTTTACGTTTTAAAATAAACAAAAGAGCAATGGCTAATAGCTAACTATAACAATCACCCAAAATCATATGGGAACGGACAATGTTTTGGAGACTAGCAAAAGCAAGGAAACAAAGTGCGTTAATATTTCAGTAAAAATAGATTAATGGTTTTGCCTGTAAAAATTAAAAGCTGGTGTTAAATAACTTGCTACGTTTTCATGGGATTTGGTATCTAGGTGCCTTCTAAAATCTTAGGGAAAGTTTGTCCTTGTATGTAAGCCGTGTTATCTTATTTTACAGAGAACAGAGGATATAGATGCGTTTTCTGGCATTTTATCTCTGACTGTCCCCTGGAGCACTCCCTACCAGAAGTGGGTTTTTGGCCGAGGGAGTCTGTACTCCTGATTCTTTCCATATGCTGCCTCGGCCCCTTCCCGCTCCGAGTGGAGTGATGTAATCGGAGTCACACATCGTGCAGAAATAAGAGTCCAGTCAGACCCTGTGTTTTGGACAAAGCAGTGAAAAACCCCCTTCTTTACTAAGCCTGCCTTATAAACAGATGCCTTAGAAGTTCACAAATTCTGCGCCCATCTCACAGCAGGAGAGACAGACAGGAGAGATCTGCAACTGACGGACAAGAGATTTCTGTACCTTATTTTATTTTATTTTAATTTTTTTGGTTGCACATAGTTGACGCAACATTTCTAAAGAGAAGTATGTTACCAATATGCAGTAAGGTGTGGGATTTGACAGTAAGCCTGGCTCTGTGGCTTTCATAGGGGAGATAATTACTGTCGAGCACGTGCAAACATTCCAAGGAAATAGCAGCAGAAGCTAACGGGAGGCTTCAGCATGACAAATCTTTGAGCTTCCTGCTATTTCTTATTAACCAGCCTTCTCTATACCCTTCTGTTACTCCCTATTTTTTAAAAGTATTGGAGCATGCTATAGGACCATTGCTGTTAGTATCCAGATAGTGCTCGGTGTTGAACAACATGGATTACAAAGTAAAAATACATAAATAATTAAATATGTAGATAAATGTACAACTGAAATAAGTTCACGTGCCGAGTTGACATAATGTGCATCTCTGTGCTGATGCCACAAATTCAGAACATCTGTTTGACTCCCAATAACCAAGAAGCAGTCACATTCAAAGAAAACTTAGGAGGGTTTTACAAGACTGCAGCGTAGAAGTTAGTATAAAAGAAGCTTGGGGGATGCTGATATGGCCTCCTACAGGGAGGAAGAAAAAGAAGGGTAGGAGGATGATGTTGGTATCTGGAATGTATATTATGTTAGTAAGTGAAATATCAAACCCTCAAGCTGTTTTTATCTTTTTCATATGTAGCATTTAAAAATAGAAATTGTGTATGACTAAAATTAAATGGCTAGCTGGATTTCTAAGGGTTTCTTTTATACCTTCTTTTTTAGTTGATGGGGTCTCTGGGGGATAAATTGGTGCTGAAGTTCTGTGGTAGCTACAGGGAGCTCACTTTGTGGCATGCCTGGTATAAAAATTTGCTACAAGAAGAGCTAGTGTAAATCTGTTGAAATAATAACATAACTAAATTTCTGTGTCTGCTTAATAAGGCACTGAGAACTACTAAAACAGACTCAGTTCTTGTTTATTAATGTGTCAACACAGAAGGATCATGATTGATACTAAGAGCGAGCCCAGTGTGAATGGACTCTTTTGTGAAAAGCCAAAACCGAGAGAAGAGGATCTGAAAGAAGCTTTAGAAGCAGCAGAATGATGATTGTAAACCTATGGGGAAACAGAGAGAAAGAGGATAGAAAGTAGATGAAGGTTTCCAAAGGAGTAAAGTTTTAGTTCCCTCCTCAACACCTAAGCAATACAACCCTACTTCTATAGGAAGCTGTTAAAACTTCTGAAAAATGTTGTCTATATGTTGCCTTTTTTTTTCCATATTGCTATGAATGTAGCCCTTTACATGTAACCACACCTTTGCCTGTCTTCCTGGGAACTGAGCTGCAATGAACACAAGCATGTCTGGCTGCTGCTGAAACACGACTGGTAAAGAGATAGGGGCAAACTTGTCATGTTTTACCTTAGACACCGGAAATATAAATCATCAACGTTTCAAGGACTTTCTTTATTCTTAACATTTTTGTTGTTGCAAATGATGGAGCACTTAGGTTGTGCAGATAATGGGTTTTTTGTTTTGGCAGCCAACCAGAAAAATGTGGAAAGGGTGAAAGCTGAGAGGTTGTTTTGGATGAAACCATTTTTTTTCAAGGATTTTTCTTTTTGCTTTCCAAAACAAAAATTGGAAGATATTGTTCTGCTCATGGAGAAAATATTGCATTTAAGCAAAAAAAAATATTTTGTTTTGGAGGTTTTGTAAGAAAAATACTGAAAATTGAGTCTAGTTTATAAAATAAATGTTGGTGGTCTCATTCCCCTTCGTAGTATACTCCCTCTTGGTATGTATACTTCCTCTGGCCACAGAAGAATATTTGCCTGACAGGAGATTTAAAGCTGTATCTCCTTCCCCTCAAAGTGGGTCAGAATGGTAGCAAGGGTCTGTGGAGTTCCAGGGCATCATCATTGCCATTGGCACTGGGAAGACTGTACGATTATGCAATCAGTTTCAGGATCAAGAAGTCAGTTGGCCCTATTACATGCCACATTTGCATCCACGCTTGACATTTAATGTACATTAAACTCAACCATGCTATTAGCTACCTACCACGTCTAAGTTAGATTGCATCAAAACGCACTAGAGGGTTGCCCTTGAACTAGTTTTCACTTGAAAGCCTTTAGAAAAGAGCCTTGAGTCATTTCCTGTGCATCCCTCTAGTGAGTGAGGGGTTCAGTGCTGAGGAGGGAGCACTGGCAGGCTTCCTTCAGTCATAGCTTCACCTGCCCTCAACCTTCAAGAGTGGTTCTGCAGTAAGTAATTTGTCATGGGAAAGTTTGGAGCTTTAAACTTCAGGATGTGGATTACTTGTGTAATATATGTGTCAGGATGTGCTTAATGCTTCATTTTGCATGCAGTGATGCTGTATTACTTGTCGACATAGAGGCTAGAAATCAGACCTCACACTGCCTGGAAGGGTATTCTGTTTCTCAAGCTTAAGAGTATTGTTTTCCTATTTACTTCAATTTGGTTTTAAGAAATGGATACAAAGTGAAGGAAAGGCAATTCTAAACATCCCACAGACCGTGATCAGGGAACTCAATCAGGAGATTTTGATTCAAATCCTGCCTTGAACTGCAGACAGTGAATTTTCCCTCTTGGCTTGTACTTGTTAGAGAAGTGCTAATATTTCTGGTTTCAGTAGGGAAGTAATTAGTAGAGAGAAATGAGGGAAAGATACAGAAAACCATTTCTACTGAGAGAAGAGACATTAGTAGCGTTAGGAATGTTGTCAAGAAATGGAGAGGTTGTGGTAATCTTACTACAATTTTTTCTGGTTGTTTATGTTGATTTTTACATCCGATCCAAAATTTTATACAATTGGTATACTTATTTAGAGCATGGAATTGCATTTAGTGGAGGTGGTACGTACACTCTCAGCCTTGGAAACACAGTGCATGCATGATGGTTGACATCATAAATTGATGACTGAAGAATTGGGTCTTAACCCCCTCTTCAGATTCATAGAAGGTGGCAAATCTAAAAGAGGAAACCACGTTGCACCATGCTGAAATTCTCACTGCATATAAGAAAACCATACTACTTATCCATAGTACCAACCTTATCCATGATCTCTTTATTTCTCCAGTTCCTTCATGGAGGATTTATATCAAACTCTAAATGTTTAAAATAAAATATTTTATATGACACACATGATGAGAACTTAAAAGAACACCGCAGGCATGTATTTGTCTGTGCCATTCACAGAATTTGTCCAGACAGCACTTCTTTGTGTGGAACGATGCCTATGTCTTTGGATGTTCATGGAATTTGATCATTGGGCAGCAAACCCATTCAGCAGTCTTTGCTCTTTTATAAACTTCTCAAGTTTCCAGATAGGCACCACTTTCATATACAGGTAAAGGCATTTAAGTGTAAAAAAAATTTTTTTTTTTTTTTACTGTCTGTAAGGATGCATTTATGATTTACCTGTTATTTTAAAATACGTTCTAGAATTTTTCAAACAGTTGCCTTTGCTAAGTGTGCTTTTGTTTGTAAGCAACTAGATGCTCTACACTAACGAATCCATTGTAGATATTTTTATTTACTTTGGATTCCTTTTTTTCTAACATCTGATACCTTTAAAAGGCTGAAGAGACTAATGCAGCATTGAGGTAAAGGTTACTTGCTGTCTTCAGACACAGTTAATTGCTAAGCTGAGGCTCATACTATCTGAAGTTTTACTTCTGAAATGCTTAGAAAATAGCTGTTTTCCAGTGCAAAACATCTGCATGTTTTTACCTATCTTTATTTGTATAAATACAACTTTTCTTTACTATTTCAAAGCAGAGGAGTTAATAGATAGTCCTGAAAACTCTTTTTTCACATAATATTTTCAGTGCAGGCCTATGGTAGCAGGCTTTCCCACGGTTTATCAGCCAGGCTGTTTACCAAATCTGACACTGGAGATCCATTTGAAAAATGAGAGTGTAATTTAGATACAAAAAGCATTTAATGCTTGCTACTTGACCATTCTTCTTGTGAATCATGTTCCACATTGTTTGGTGTACATTGCTTGGCTCCACTGAATTCAGTTAATGGAGGTGCACTGATTTATATCAGCTATAGAGTTATTACTTCAAGAAAGCTTCATTTTAAGAACAGATGTTGACTCTGGTTATGTACATTTAGAAATGAGGGTCTTTAAATTATTATCTTTAATTTTCTGTATTACTTGTGAGCATCTCCTCTGTTAAATTCTATACAAGACTTACTATACAGAATTGCAATTTGAGGGAAGTTATGACAGAACTACTTTGTGGTCTTTTTTTGATGAAGAAATCAGCAACCTATAGTCATAACTGATTGATTTAGCACTTCCCATGTAGAAGAGTGTTTTCTATGTTATCACAAGGGGTGCCGCAGCGACAAATACATGCTCTTATACTATAGAATTTGATGCAGTATTGTGTTTGAAACCAAACATAAAGTTAGCATATATCTTAACAATGAAAGTTACAATAAATCAGTTCCACTGACAAATCCCATTTAAGATGAACTCAGGTAAAGGTCATTATATAGCTTTAAGCACATTCTAATTAGCAATTCATATGTTTTTATACACCATATGGTTTATAACTGAACTTACAGTGTTATACTGAACTTTTAATGAAATGTTTTAAATTAACTCTAATTCTTCCATTGTACCTTTCTTCCCCCCTAATGTCTCTTTCTCTGCAAAGAGACAGAGAACAACCATGAGAGCATCTGATGATTGTTCAGTTTATCAAAGATTTTTTTTTCCACAATGTATTCCTTCACATTTCCTTTCCTGTAGAACCATGGCCTGAAAGTACTGTCAGTACTGCAAAACCAAAGTCTTTGATACACAATATATGCTTGGTTTAAGAGAAATATTTGTCCTACACTACCTCCACCTCAATTATGACTTTTCTTGATACAAATTTACTATTTTGCTAAGTTCAGTGTAATCATTGGGTACAAGCAGGTAGTTCCTAGAAAATAATTTTGAGTAGTGGCATCATTTAACCTCTGTTTTATGCTAAATACTGGGGGTGGGTGTGTGAGGGCTATTATGTATGTTAATTTGAACTGTAGTCATGAAAGTAAATTTCATCATCTCTACTTCTATCCTTGAATGCATTTGGGAAATGAAGAAAAAGCATGGTGAGTTATATTATTATATGTGCTTTAAAGACAACTTCACTCCCATAGCCACCATTCAGGAATTTATCAACAGTTGGCTCCTTTGAAAAAGAAAAAGCTTGTTATAGGTTTTTGGAGGAATGTAAACTGTGGAATTACACTTCCTGACAAAAATTATATGAATCTTTCTTCAGAAAAATAGATTCCATTTCTGTACAATCAATATTCTGCGTATCTGTTTCTCCTAGCAAAACAGAGAATATCACAGGCACTGGTTTAATATTTAACAACTTAATATTTCTAATAAAATTAATGAGCTTTGAAGGTTAACGTTGTCCATTATTAGGAAAGAAAAAAATGGTCTCAGAGACTTGGTAAACAGCTTACTACTGTTTTAAAATTCAACATGAATTGTCTAGCTTCAGAGACGTTAAGTCGTACACACCTCAGAGTACAGTAATGGAGAAAAATAAGTAGGTGGAACTCAATTAATTGGTATCTTTCTTTATTGACAGGCTAGTGAAGGACGCCCCATGGGATGAGGTCCCTCTTGCCCACTCCTTGGTTGGTTTTGCCACTGCGTATGACTTCTTGTACAGCTATCTTAGCAAGATTCAACAGGAGAGATTTCTTGAGGTAATTGCCAATGCCTCGGGATATATGTACGAAACATCATACAGACGTGGATGGGGTTTCCAGTACCTCCACAACCACCAGCCTACCAACTGTGTGGCCCTGCTGGCTGGAAGCCTGGTTCTGATGAATCAAGGTATGTGCTAAACCATAGGAATGTTTTTTCTGAAGTGTATCAACTCAATCAGACATTTATGCAGCAAAGTTCAGGAACTGATAGAAATGCATCTGGGAGTACAGCAGTACTGGGTTTGCTCTTTTGCTGCTTAGAAAAATTTAATTTACTGAATAGAACAAAAGTTTGTGGGCAGATGTACAAGGTGTAACGTATGTGCCATATATACCTGTGTATGTAAATTCAGTTATCATCTAAGTGATTCTGAAATTCTTACAGAACTATAAGAATTAAAAATCCCCTTGTGTAAAGTCTGTCCGGCCCAGATTTGCAGACAGGGTCTTTCAGGGTAGATTATCAGTAAAGAGCGATGCACTTGGTCTCTTTACACAATGCAAGACAATACAATCTGAACTTCTCAAGAAGGTCAGATTCAGAAGCACCCCACGCTCCAAGCTGGGAGCTAGACAACAGGGTAATCTGGAATTTCATCTGAGGCTTCTGTCCTGTCTCCCTGAGAGCGCTGCAAAGGTATAACTTTATCCACCAAGGCCACAGCTCAGGATCTTTCTTTCCAGCATCCTTTCCTATGGAGACGAGCAGGGCTTTACCTTTTTTCCTCTAAACTATGCCCTTGCACCCTGCAACAACTTCCCCAAGCCTCTGTTGTTGCAGAAAGCTGGCAGTTCGCGAGATGACCCTGTTTTCGTTAGAATATAGACCATAATTATGCTTTGTGCCAAACAATGGTAGCATCACATCTAAAGTTGAGCAATATTTCTTTCGCCAAAGGTTGGTAGTTGGTTGGGTTTTTTAAGGAAAAAAAAAAACGCAAATTCAACAACACTTGAGGAGTTTGAAAATTTGTGCTGATATTTCATAGAATCATAGAATGGTATGGGTTGGAAGGGACCTTAAAGATCATCTAGTTCCAACCCCCCTGCCATGGGCAGGGACACCTCCCACTAGACCAGG
>JAOXJK010000023.1:70569166-70580112 GCA_025774025.1 Xenus cinereus | reverse complement strand
CAAGTCCTTCTCCTCAGGGCTGCTTTCTAGCCATTCTCCACCCAACCTGTATTTGTGCCTGGGATTGCCACGTCCCAAGTGCAGGACCCTGCACTTGGCTTGGTTAAACTTCATGCGATTTGCACGAGCCCATCTTTCCAGCCTGTTCAGGTCCCTCTGGATGGCAGTGTCGACCGAGTTTGGTGTCATCAGCAAACTTGCTGAGGGTGCACTCTACCCCACTGTCCATGTCTCCAACGAAGATGTTGAACAGCACTATTTTCAAATGAAATGAAACAGCACTATTTTCAAATGAAAATAGGTCAAAATATCCAGACTCTGTATTTCTCAATGAAAATTCTGGTTTTTTCAATATAGAGCAACTTCGTTTAAATTTCAATTTTTTTAAAACAAAGTTTTTCTTCTGGTCTAAAACTTAAAACAAAGGTATCTTAAAAATTCTTCCAAGATGAAAGACTTTTTCTGAAAGGGAAAAAAAAAAAGGGAGAAAAGGAGTAAACATACAATTCTCCCTCTAATAGATGTATAGAAATTGCAAACAGTGTATCACAGTGTAGACCTTTCTTCCAAAAGGTTTAAATTTCAACTAATAATTTTAAACAGTATTCAGCTATTGAAGCATGCAGAGACTAAATAGCCAGCATGTAAATATTGTCATAGCACTCAAAAATGAAACTGATTGAAATTAATTCTAGGCACACAATTGAGTAAGGCCTAATTTGATATAGATACTGCTAATTTTAGGTAAGATTTGTTCTGTTTTGTTGTGCAGCCTGACAGTGGGTTGAGTCTGTTACTTTTTTATTGTAATGTATTATTATTCATCTAATATACTACATGTATAGAGTTATAGCATAGATATAAGCTAAGTAAACGGAACATATATGTGTTACAGTGGTAAATACTCTGTGATGAATCATGGAAAATAGCATTCTTGCTAGTGCAGTAGTCAAAAGCTAGCTATTGTGGCTATTAATGTCACAAGAGAAAACAAGGGTGAAACCATTTGGGATTTTATTCAGACAGACCTCTGTGCTGCCAACTCCATCAGAGTAATGAAGCAGTGTCAAGATACCTGTGAGTAAAGTAAGCAGAAGTAAGTAGCACCACCTGCCCCTTCTGCTCAGGACTTCCCCATCGTATTTATCTCTTCAGCCAGTGGATAAAAATACCGTGTAAGATTCAGGCTGTCTGTTTAACTTCTTAGACATTGCAATTGTTTTTTTCTCTTTGTTAACTGCACAGGATTTGGCAGCCTTGACTAGCAGGAAGTCTGAATTGCTCATCATTCTGCTGAGCATAAATGCAGTAATTGTGGCAATGACATGGAACAGTCTTGGTAGCAGGCTTGAAGGTAGCTCGTACTGGCTTAGCCTGGCACGTGCGCTTCATCCAGCAGGCACCGCTTCACCACGTAATGGGGTGTGATGTGCAGCAGCCGAGCTCACCTGTGTGGTAGAAATGAGTTCGGTTAAACCTGTGTCCAGACACTTTGAGCTGAGTTGTCATATAACTAAATTGTCATATAGAAGCGCAAGGCAGTTGGTCTCTCTTTAGTCCTACCTCTCTTGCCAGTGAATCCAAAAGAAAATAAGAGAAGGCATGTAGCCTTTCCTCTGCTGGATCCACGTGCTGCCTCCTGCAATGCATAAGTGCAGTGCTGAGGCTCTCGTGCTTGTGCTTGTTCCTTGGTGAAGGCAGACGAGCCCTGAGAAGGTCTTCTCACAACCTTTTCCCAGCTCTTGATTTGTGTAGAGCAGACCAAAATAGTATTTTCTTTAGAAGAAATGTAACTGTCTAGGGCTTAGGTATGTGGAGGCTGAAACTTAACCTAGTTGGAAGATTAATTTTCTTCTGGAATTGAGGAATCTGCATTTGGAATTAACCATGCGAAACTTTTCCAAAATAACTTCTGTTTGGATAACCCTGTAAGTTGTATGATAAAATGAAAATGTAAATAGAACAGAGCATGTCTTAAAATAGAGTGTGTTTTAGTAGAATATCGGCTAACTGCAGCTAAAATGTGAACTTCTATGTATTTTTAAATTCTGAGGATCTCCTTAGCACACTGATGATCATGCCAGTGAAAAATGACTGATTAGAGTACTTGCATTATTGGAACCCTCTAGTGGGGACTGTGAGTTTGTTTTCATATGGTTTTAATTTGAAATACGATAGTCTTGGCATGGCTTTTCCCTTTCTGCATGTCCTGAGTGCAGTAAGGAAATTTTTCCTTTAAGATGGAAAGCATAATCCCATATCATTAGCAAAAGGTGTTTGATAGATTTCCCCTGCTCACATGACCTCGCTTTCCTATGTTTAAATATAGCATTTTATTTTTCAACCTAGAACTACAGGGACACTGCAGTGCTAGGCTGTATTTTAGAGCTCGGGATTCCTTCCTGTAAAGGAACCCACTGTGGAAGTACAGATGACATAAACCGTGATCTGTGGTGGTGTAATTTTTTAATTAGATTCACCAACATCTTTTTCTTTCAGGCTACCTTCAGGAAGCTTACTTGTGGACCAAGCAAGTGTTGGCCATCATGGAGAAGTCAGTAGTCCTGCTGCAGGAGGTCACAGATGGCTCCCTCTACGAAGGGGTGGCCTACGGCAGCTACACGACCAGGTCGCTGTTTCAGTACGTGTTTCTTGTCCAAAGGCACTTTGATATCAATCACTTCAACCACCCCTGGCTCAAGCAGCACTTTGCATTTATGTACAGGACTGTCCTGCCAGGTAGGTCATTTGAGTGAAAGAAGATGAATCTTCTAATTCTTGAAGCAGCAGTAAATTCCATACTTGAAGTAGGACATTTATAAATAACATTGTACTTGGATTTTTTTTTTTTTTTTAAATAACCCTTTCCTTGGATTTTACCTTCATCATCCATCGAAATAGTGACATCCTTGTTTACCACTGCTTATTAAAGATCACTGTTTATTCAACTCTGGCTTTTAAAACCAGTCAAAAATAGGACCATCACCTGGGAGAAAAAGCAGTGGTTCAGAATTTGATTTCTGGTTTTCAGAGTTTGAAACAGACCTATTTCTGGGGTTTTCTATTTGAAAATAATACTCTTCAACTTTCCTATTGATTTTTTCCTTTGCCAAATATTATCACGCTAAAACACCAGGTGAAAGGAATAGAAAATTATGAAGCCAGGGTAAGAGCGTCAACAAAGTATAGGAAAGTTTTATATGATCACCAGTTTTTCACAAAACATTGCAATAGATTTCTATACCATTTTTATTAAAATATTTTTCATATGAAAAATGTAATTGACTCAAATGATAGGTTTCTCTGTGCAGGAGTATGCGAATCATTTTCTTTCTTCAATGTGAGAATCAAACACAAATATCTGACATCTTAGTATTTCTGTTCTTTTGCTGGATCTCTCTGGTCTCTCACAGTGTGTTTTAGCATCTTTGATTTGGTAGTTGTGACTAAAAGATGGAGATGTACAAATACAAAACCTGTTACAAGTTAATAAATATTGCTGACCCCTTTGAGCTTTCGGAAGAGATTTAGTTTCAGGCAACCTTGCAGCTTTTCGATGATGGTTTCCTGTTGCTTATTTGCAGGACAATTTATTAGGAACTGTTATTGTTCAAATTCCTGGTTGAAAAGGCAGTGATAACTTTATTAGCTATAAGAACCCCAGATCTAGCTGTGTATGTAAGGGGGGCTGAGCACAGCTTTGGCGTGCCAGCACAGGCATGTAAGAAGTTGCCCTGACTCCATGTGAGGCCTTGGGCATCTACTGGGGAGAGTGGTTCCTAAGAGCAAAGTGAACTCATGCTAGATGTTTCAGGATGAAGCTGATTTTTTTTTTTTTTTCTTTTCCTTGGGGGAACCTCTGTTTTCTTGCTGTAGAGTATTTGGATTGACATAGGAAAAGTGAAAGCTGTAAAGAGAAAGTTTCCAGATTTGAGTAAGGAGAGGAAGTGGATGGGACACTGTCTCATATATTTTTTTGTAGTACTTTGTGTGTGGCTCATAGCTGAAGAAGAAAGGTGAGTATTGAAGTCAGCTACAGCAGAAGGAAACAGCTCCTGTGTAACCTGTTTATGGCTCATTTACAAGTAGGTCTATAAACATCTGAAAAGGCTGTTTCTGTTTGTGTCTGTTTGTACTGGTTGGCTTCACCGTCATGCTCTACAATCGCATCTTTGTACGTTTATTTGCTCTTTCTTACATTCCTTTTAACTTTTTCCCAAGGGTTTCAGAGAACTGTGGCCATTGCAGATTCCAACTATAACTGGTTCTACGGGCCGGAGAGCCAGCTGGTGTTTCTTGACAAATTTGTCATGCGCAACGGCAGCGGGAACTGGTTGGCAGAGCAGATCAGAAGGAACCGAGTGGTGGAGGGCCCGGGGACACCATCCAAAGGGCAGAGGTGGTGCACTCTCCACACTGAATTTCTCTGGTATGAAAGGGAATGAGTGGGCTCAAAAGGAACCTGACAGCTGTTTGCTCTTAGTGATAATTCGTTGTCTTTAGATTTGTATTGTAGAAGCAGAGATCAAGCTGGCCATGTGTGACGCAGAGAACTTTTAGACTCAGAAAAACTTCTTCACTTGGCATAAATGCACAGTGTGTGTTCCTGTGTTTCTACACGGAACACCTTGGTCTTGTCCTACATGTGCTTTTGTGTTTTGCTTCCATTGCCTATTGCTTTTATAGAATACGAGTGGTTCCAAAATGACTGAAAATTTGCCTGCATGTATTCTTCAGTTTATTTGGTCTGTTCTAATGGTTTTTAATCCTGTTGTGTTCTTTACTGATTAATTAGGGGAATATTCAAAGCGTAGTTTTCTTTTAAAAGCTATAAGTAATAACATAAGCTAAAGTAATATAAGCAGTAAGGCTACTCTTCATTGGTTTTGCACATTAATTTGCAAGTAATGCTTCGAAAAAAATATCACGATAGATTACTAGATCCATATTGTCCATGCAATTTACAGCTCTGCTAACTTGTATTTCAATCTTCTAAAGGTAAGAAATGAAAAGACCTAGGAGGCTTTAGATATCCATATAAATTCCCTCAGTCTGTAGAGAAAATAAGTACATTTTTGAGGAGTCAGCGTAGCTCTATTTCTTTCTCTTAGAAGAAAAATACTGTTGAATATATGTTGGTTTGCCTTTTTGATATGCACGTTAGAATGCATGTTTATTAGGCTCCAAGCACCCTTCATTTTGTTACTTGAAAAATACAGAATCTCTCCTCTAAAACCCCATTCCATCATTCTTTTCTCCTGCACCTCAATGGAAATCTTGGAAATTTACACTTAGAAAATCCTGTTTGATGTCAAAGGGAAAGAAATTTTTTAAGAGCATCTGAGTGAAAGAAAAAAAAATTCTGAATATTCCAACAATTGCCTTTTCCCTGTGCTGGAGTGTTGCTCTTGTGATGAGCATGTCCACTTGAGTTGGAGTCTCAGGGACGAAGTCTGCTTTTAGGGGAATCTTCGTGAAGGACCACTAGATACACAGCAGGCTCCCAGTGGTGGCTGGAACTCCCAGACCCGTATGCAGGACATGAGCTGCGATTGTCTAGGACCTGACAGAGGCTCCTGGTTAGCGGTAGAGAATAAATCCGATGAGAACGTCTAACAGAAATATTACTGGGCTTAATGATGGTTATGCTTATTTTGGTTGCTTAAAAAAAATGGCAGAAGGTTAGGTTTTGTTTTCCATGATTGGGTTTTTTGTTTGTTTTGTTTTGTTTCAATTCCTGTAGATCAAATAAAACAAAAATTCTAAGCATTATAACCTTTTCTGGAATTAAGACGGCTTTTTAAACCAAATGTCTTATATACTGCAATTTATAGAAGAATGCTATGCAAATTTTTCTTCAGCCTAGTTGGAAAAGGAAACTAACATCCACTAAGTGATATAAATCATAAAAAAATATCCTTTAAAAGGCCTTTTTGTTAATTTTTAGTTTATTGATAATTCTGTTCAGAGACTACAGGCTTCTATAATCATCAGTTTGGGGAAACAGATATCCTGCTTCTCTTGGTTAAGTAGTCGGTAAGCAGGTGCAAATGTTGATGTCTAGTGCAAAATAGACAGTGTCCACAGCCTGGTCCTAGTGTGCCTTTTCTAAAGATTTGTATTGCAGTCAGTAGTAGCTTCATGCTGTAAGACAAAACATGGCTAGTTTGAGATCAGTGGTACTCTTATTTTTTGATTGCAGAAGGATTGCTTGCTTTAAACACGGAGCAGATGCTTTCAGCTGTTATTCTATAAAAAACACACAACAAATTTATATAGGTATTAGTATGATAAATATCATTACAAGTATATGATTAGTTCACTTGGGAAGCATACATGTGGGCTTCATGGTGTTAGTTTGCTCCTTGATGTAAATATTGTTTTTTGAGTTTTATACAGGTGCTGCTAGTGGAATGAGTCAAGTGATTTTAAAACCCTTTTTTCTCATCTTTATGGCAGGTATGATGCAAGTTTGGGCTCTATACCTCCGCCAGACTACGGGGTTCCTAAGCTGCATTACTTTGAGGACTGGGGAGTGGTAACCTATGGAAGTGCTTTGCCAGCTGAAATCAACAGGCCTTTCCTTTCCTTCAAGTCAGGAAAGTTGGGAGGACGTGCAATATATGATATTGTTCATAAGAACAAGTACAAAGAGTGGATCAAGGGATGGAGGAACTTTAATGCTGGCCATGAACACCCGGACCAGAACTCCTTTACTTTTGCTCCCAATGGTGTACCTTTCATAACAGAAGCTCTGTATGGGCCAAAATATACTTTTTTTAATAATGTGTTGATGTTTTCCCCTGCCGTGTCCAAGAGCTGCTTCTCCCCATGGGAAGGGCAGATTACAGAAGACTGTTCTTCAAAGTGGCTTAAATATAAACATGACTTGGCTGGTGACTGTCAGGGACGAGTGGTTGCCGCCGTGGAGAGAAGTGGGGTGGTTTTTATCAGGGGAGAAGGAGTCGGTGCATACAATCCTAAACTGAAACTGAGAAAATTGCAAAGAAATCTCATACTTCTCCATCCGCAGCTTCTCTTGCTAGTGGACCAAATCCATCTAGAGGATGACAGCCCCCTGGAGGCAGCGACCAGTTTCTTCCACAATGTGGATGTGCCTTTTGAAGAAACAGTCGTAGATGATGTCCATGGGGCCTTTATTAGGCACCGTGATGGGATATATAAGATGTACTGGATGGATGACACTGGCCACAGCGAGAAAGCTGCCATCACCTCAAGGATGTATCCCCGGGGCTACCCGTACAATGGAACAAACTACGTGAATGTAACGACTCTCTTGCGGCACCCCGTCACGAGGGCCATTTACCTTTTCATTGGGCCCTCCGTCGACGTGCAGAGCTTCACCGTCCGCGGAGATTCTCCACAGCTGGATGTTTTCATTACCACCAGTGAGCACGCCTACGCCGTGTACCTGTGGCCTGCTGAGGATGGGTCCCGCTCTCCCTTTGCACAGGTTATTGCAGACCGACAGAAAATTGTCTTCGACCGAGCGTCTGCCATTAGAAGCTCCACAGTGCCAGAAGTGAAGGACTACGTAGGGATCGTGGAGAGGAACTTGCAGCATTTTAAGCCTGTTTTCCAGCAGCTTGAGAAGCAGATCTTGTCTCGTGTACGCAACACAGCTAGCTTTAGGAAGACTGCTGAGCGCCTGCTGAGGTTTTCAGATAAGAGACAGACAGAGGAGGCCATTGACAGGATATTTGCAATCTCACAGAGGCAGCAGCAACAGCACGGCAGAGCAAAGAAAAGCAAGAAGGTAGCCAAAGGCTACAAATTTGTTGATGCCGTTCCTGACATTTTTGCACAAATTGAAGTAAATGAAAGAAAAGTGCGACAAAAGGCACAGACTCAAGCACAAAAAGAGTTGCCTGTTGATGAAGACGAGGAAATGAAAGATCTTCTGGATTTTGCAGATATCACTTACGTGAAGCACAAAACTGGGGTGTCAATCAAAAGCCGATCAGGGCTAGCACAGATGGGGACGACTGCTCGAAGTAGTGCCTCATCGATATCAGCTTCGTATACTCGCCTCTTTCTAATTCTCAACATTGCTATTTTTTTTGTCATGTTAGCAATGCAGCTCACGTATTTTCAGAAGGCCAAAAGACTGCATGGCCAAAGATGTCTATATGCAATACTTTTAGTAGACAGCTGTATATTATTGTGGCTGTATTCTTCCTGTTCTCAGTCACAATGTTAGCAGAAGACCTCTACTAGTTGACCAGTTTATGGTCATATACGTCTATGCAAAAGCATTAACCCTAATAGGGCTAAAGTTTCTCTTTTTTTCTGAAACATTCCAAAAACAGCTGGGGTAAGATTGGTTTCAGACCAGAAGGGATAGAAGAATAGGGCAAGCAATGAATATCTTGGAAAACTAAGTACTTAATAAGTACTCCTCTTTTGTGTTTTGAGTTGGGCCTCACATCTGAGGGAATGTTATGCTTTGTTCATCAGAGTTCAGTAATGTAAAGTTGTAATTAATTTTTTGGTGAGAAGAGCCCTCTTAATAGATTTGTTTCTAAGGGCTTTCTTTTTTATACAGAATTGGGTTTGCATTTAGTGAGTTTTCATTTCAGGCTGCTATGGATGTCTATGAACATTCTCTTAAGAAAAGGACATTCAAACACAAGTATGCAGGGCAGATCTTAGCAGTAGACTTCATTTCTCTCTGCCAAACCAAAGAATGCTTCAATATGGGACAGTCCCATATAATTATTGCAGACCCTTACATCATGTCATCTCTTCCATGCTTTACAATCTGGCGTGGTGGGAAATGGCAATCATGTCAGTACTTGCCAAGTGAAAGGCACAACGCCTAGTTGGCAATGGCAGAAGACAAATACAGGACTAACTCAAAGTAACACAATTCTCAGGAAAAAAACCACCTTTGTCTTTCAGTCAAGTGTAGATTGTAGAAGGATGAATGCTGTGGGGTCTGTTCTCGATTTTACAATGCAGTGTTTCATAAAAGTTTTCTATAGTTTGAAACATGTCTTAGTTGGGAAATAATGTCCTAGATCACAGCCCTTCTATACACATTTATAAAAATACAAACAAAAAACCCAAAGTGATCTTGTGGTAACCTCAGCAATTGCAAGAATGGAACAAGAGGTATTAAGGAAGTATTTAATGTCATTTTTCTGTTCACATGGCTAGAAACAGAGAACGGTTAAAATTGTGTGAACAGCCTGTTCTCTATAAAGCACCAGCAAGGGTTCTGAAAGCTCTTGGTGGCCCCGGGTCAATTACTTGGGGATTAGAGGTAAATGGAATTGTGATTTATGAAAAAAATAAGTTTGTCTCCACGTATATCCCCTTGTGTTCATTAATCTGATTTCAAAAAATCATAGCTATTTGAGAGAATGGAAGCTCTATGGAATTGGGGCATATCTGTATGTCTTCATAGAAAAACAATTCTTCCCGTACATTTGCTAAATAAAAATATTATCATTGTCTCTGTGGAAAAGTTGTTTTTCTTCGATTAAAATAGTTTTCCTGATAATTACAGTAATGGTGCTCGTCCGCCCTTTGTTCAAACCACAAACGCCTGTTTCCTCTTCCTTACACCCGTTACCTAGGTTGCTGCTGTTAAGCCTTCTGTGAGTCAATGTGTTGAGCTTTCCTTGTCTAAACATCTTCAGTGAACAGATCAGAATATTTTCACTAGGTTCCAGCTACTGAGCCAGTACTGAACAGGGTATTCACACATGTAAGCCCTACTACAGTCTCCAATGTCTGAGTTTATCCAATGAAATTTGGTACATTTAGTCTGAGCAGAGGTTTAGGACTCCAGTTACATTCAGATCCATGCATAGTCAGTGGAGAAAGAGAGCCTTCAGAAAGCTACTTGGTTCACCTAAGACCTTGAAACACCTTCAAGACATACCTTTTCCTGTTTCCCAATTGCAAAAGGCATTAATCACCTATTTCAAACCACCCACTTAATTGCCGAAGGTGAAGGCAGCTGTGCCTGGGGAGTGTTGCCTGGTATAGCTCTGTGTTTGTGGTGGTGCCTGCTCAAAGTATGACTAGATTGTGGATGGCTGCATATCACTGGAAATCTTATTTCTGCCTTTGCACTGTGATGATGTGAAGACATGCAGAAATAGTTGTTGTTATGTTCAATTTCAAAGACGCTGTTGTTGGTTAGGTTTTCAATATTATGCGATATTATTGGCCATGAAACACTGAAAAATCAAGGTGCAGGAACTGTTGCAGTTTAGTTGTATGGCCTGGCACATCCCTCCACTGGGAGCCGGTGCCATAAAATTGCCCTAGGGTAATTCAGGGAATTGTTATGCCTTATAAGCAAATAACCTGCTCTTGTGTCTCCGTGTACTCTTTGCGGACCTATGAACCTTCAGGAAAATAAGGAGCTGTGGTAGCTTTTAGCCTTTATGAGGTTAATGTCAACAGTGGTGTTTGTACAAATATTTTTATTTATTTAATGTCTGTGCGTATTTACCCTATGTGAATTTGGTATTGCTTTGAAGAATCAGCTATAGAAAGCCAGCTTATAGTCTAGAAGGTTTTTGAGAAATACTTGCATTTTTTGGTCAGCTTTTTAGTGTGGCGTCTGAATTCTAGTATGGGATTTGTGTAAGCTGCCAAATGAAACTGCAGAATAACAGAGACTAGAAAGTGAGGTGTGGTCGTGCACATTAGCTCTCATTTACACTACGCTCGTCTGCACCATTCTAGCAATGGAAAGGGAAAAAGGTGGTTGCAAGAGCTGACCATGCTCACAGGCAGGTCTTAAAGCAGCTTTTAAAGCAGACCAGCATTCAAATGAATAGTGTACATGTAATGATGGAGTGAAGGGAAATGAAATGTACTAGTCTGTCCTTCAGAATGGGAGACCAGACTCATTTCAGCATAAAGTGGGAATCTAAGGGTTTTCCAGCCTGTGCTTGGTTTGCATC
>JAOXJK010000023.1:70522279-70564513 GCA_025774025.1 Xenus cinereus | reverse complement strand
TTATGGCGTTTCATTCTCCATAGTAAATGAAAAAGACTGAGCTTTGTTTTCTTAGAACTGACTAGTTGACTACTAGGGTGATTACAGATGAATTAACTCTGTAATCTACCTCACTAAGGCTCTTTAATTTCAACATAAAACCTGACATCTACCCTTCTAGTCCTATGTAAATATTGTATGTTTTCTTATAAACTCATCAAATATTTTTCACTTAATCCACAACCAACACTTAAAGAATTGTACACTTGTTTATGGCACTTATAGATTGTAGATTAGCGTAAATTGAATGCTCACACTACTGGTTGCTGTAGGACACTTGGACTGGGTTACAGGACCCTCCCATCCAGAAATGAGACCTGTAGTGGACCTGTAGTGTTAAAAAAGCAGCAGTAGATACAGAACTTACCCCTTAGAGCCCCCTTAAGAGCTACACTTGCTTTTGGAGACTTGGTTCCCTCCTACCCACTAAAATTCGTTTTCAGCCAAAAACTGCTAATCAATATAATGCCTTAAAATAGCAGTATAATGTACGCAAATGCTTGTAAGCTGTACATGCCCAGTCACTGTGCTACTTCTCAGGCTGCTGCTCTGCTAAGTATTACTACTATGAATTATTTATGTGGTGCTACTGAGCTGTGTGACACTTCACAAACATGTAAGAAGACTGGTTCAACCGTGAAGTCAGAATAACTTCCTCGGTTTCACAAACTACGGTAATGGGCCTCCAGGGGAGGTCAGTCCACCTGGAGGGTAGGTGCAGATCTGTTTGTGGACAAGACCCCCACTAGTTAAGCATTAATTTCACCTGGAACCAGAAAAAAAGTCATTACTAGAATTTTCCTATGGAAAAAAAAGACTTTTCCATATGTCTTTCTGAACTGAGCACTGACAAATGCAGCTTACAAGTCTTTCACTTGAAGAAGCAAGTCCATTTGTTACAAAGAGAAAACCAGTGCTGAGGTGCTCTTTTTTATTACATCCGTGGATGTACAAAATTTTAGATTAATAACTTGAAGAGGAAGTTGAGCTCATTAAGACTAATTTGGGACAGGATAGTCCTTGATTGGAGTAGCTAAAAAGAGAATGACGAGTTGAAAAACAAAGCCAGTCTTTTGCTATTCCAAACAAATAGCAAATGTCTCAGCAAAAAAAAAATAAGCAACCTATTGTAAGGACTTACGAACATGACTACAAGATCTACTCAATATGTACTAGCAAAGCCCCCCCAATATGTAGCAGCACTCACACACGCACATACACACACCGCATTTAAGACCAGTCTTATGCATTTGATACAACCACAAAACTAGTTAGACTACAGCTTTTCCACCCAGAAAATGTTTGACATTCATTCAGCTGCAAACAAAAGGGCAGAAATTAAAACATCAAGGAGAAACTTGATAAAATATTAAACAAGTCAATTTTTTTTCAGCTGACCACTTCATTTTAATAAAGTATATTTCAAAATGGAAAGATGTTTCAAATTACAAAAATAATCATTTCATTCTAAGAATGTCTATCTTCTTCATTCGAATGTCTATCTTCTTCATTCTGACATTGTTTTCATCCCTCTTGGAAGGCATGAAATTTAATGCAAATCGATGCAAAAACAACGATTAAATTGGAATTCTGGATTCTTTTAACCGAAAGCTTTTTTTCTGAACACTTCCCAGTTAATGCTTTATGACTGTTGTGGTGACACAGGTGTTAATTTAGAGGGCGAGAGGGAGCTGCCCTGGGAGAACAACGCTGTGAGGTGAAGAGGATTCCAAAGGTTCTGCACTCCCCTGCCCCTCTGGCTCCGGGACCCTCTCCAGCCCCCGGTTCTCGAGGCTGCCTGCCAGCCGGGCTCACCCGGGCCATCCCTGAGCCACGCTTGGCTCCTAGCACAGCTGCTCCCCTGCTTTCCAACCAGGGTGGTCTCTCCTCCCTCTTCCCACCTCTTTCTGCCAGTATTTACTGGAAACAGGTTTGCTCGGAGGGGAGGGTTAATCCACAGAGCTCCCTTCCCTTTTTCCCAGGAAGCTTGTTCCTGAAATCATAAAACACTGGTAAAATTAGGCTCAGAAAGTGAAGTAGTGGGGTTTCTTGGCTGTAGTCTTCCCCCTGTGTGGTCATTGTCTGCTCCAGAGAGCTGCTGTGGTCACTAAGATCCCTTGCTAAACCAGTAGTTCTCAGAGGCAGCCCATGTCCTTGTCGCCCTAACGAAGTGTCTTTGCAGTGATTTCACCTTGCTTCTGTTATTTCTGCCATCCCAACATCTATCTGCTAATACTTTTTCAGACATGGTGAATTCTGGTTTCAAGGTAAGCTAACCGTTGCCTCTAAGGAAGAGTCAAGGCAACATTATTTGCCAATAATATGAAGTTATTTTGGATAGATAAAAACAAACCTCTGCTCTAAAGAACTGCAGATACAGTTTCTTAGACTTCCTGAGCTTGCTTCCCTTGTCCCTGTGCTCCTCAGCTGTCTCCTGTAACCAAGGGGTGAACAGATTAACTCAACCTTCAGTCTGATTCACTCTTGCTGTTGTGCGTCCTTTTTCATGTCTTATATTATACTGCTGCATAATAACAAAGCAAAGTCTTCTCCAGACCAAGGCAAGTGTTTCAGTTAGAGGCATGCTCTCCTCCACAGCAGCAGCTTGGTGCTGAGCACGGCACATTTGGTTCAAGCCCCAAAGAGCTGCAAGGACCCTTTGGAAGGTTTAAATGATCCTCAAAGCTCGTTGAAAGTAATTTTGGTTCTCACAGAGTTTTGACGAGTCCTTGTTTTTCCACAGCCCCGGGTATGGCACAGAGTGACAGGCAGCATCACACCTCACTGTCTTGCCTGAAGTAGCCAGTACCAAAAGCAGTGTTTGCCCGAGCCAGGTGTGGGACTCTGGCTTTGCAGTCAACCTCGGCACCACAATAACGCCCAGGAAGAATCAGTGCGGTATAAATTACATCAGTCGAAATCTGATCAGGATGAATTCATACCGCTGATGTACCCAGTGAGGCCAGAGGGTTCCTGGTTCATGCAAGAGGCAAGTGAATTTTGACCCTAAAATCCCAGCTAAGTGGCTGTGGCAGAGAAGATGGTAGTGACCACCAGCTCCCTGGCTGGGTGCACATCTGGGTGTCACCAAGCATGTGACAACAGCAAATCACTGCACTGCCTACATCACCTCAGAGAGCTTCAGTTACATGGCTATGAACAAACAGCAAAGCTTCAACTTCCTTAATTCTGAGTGCCAGTTCAACTCATCTAGATTTAGACCAGACAAACCTTAGCTAGGAGCTTGGTTGAGCTCCCTCAGGGTGTGAATGAAACCTGTGGGCTCTGGAGCAAATGTTTTCATAGGCAGCTCAGTTCCTTCCAGATATTTTTTTTATTGTGCAAGCCTTTTCCATCATTTTTCCATTTCATGTCAACTGCTTAGTTTCTGTTGGTTTAGTGGTGGGGTTTTCTTCTGGGCTACAAAGCTGTCACTACCTGCTCTGGAGGAGGGAGTCCAAAGTCTGGTTCCTGGCAAATGGTACTCCGGTAGCTGGAGCTTCAGTGAAAACCACTTGTTATGTGTGCACTGGCTAATTTCTTCTAACTACTTTAAAAAGATTGATTTGCTTGAAAAGTCAACATGATTATAATTGAATCCTCTTCCATAAGAGAAGGAGCCATATTGTATTGCTAATAATAAGGCAGGATAAAAAAATGTACACAGTCCTGGGTGGTTTTCTCATGTTTTACTCATGCTTTGAATCTGTTGCCTCACTGAAAAGCTTCTCTGAAACGATGATGAGGTTTAAGCCATTGCTAGTTACAATGCATGGGTGGACAAATGCAAACTGTTTCTACAGAAGCAAAGACAGATGTTTGTTGTTTTGATGTTAAGTACTGGGGTGGTTTCCACTGTGGTCTCTGCTTGCCCTTGATGCTGTGCAGTGAGCCTGTGCTCTTCCATTTCCTCTAAGGACATCTGCGTCTATGCTTCACTGCATCACCACCAACAACAGAAAGTGAAAGCTCTGAGAGGTTCTCTGAGCTGTGGGAGCTTCAGCACACTTGCCTTTGCCTTTTCTGACTGGGATTTCACCCTCCTCAAAGTAAGGAGAGGCAGAAAATGAATAAATTAAGTGGGTTGGTACAGTTCTGCATCCGCCGCCAGACCATTATGGGTTACAGCATCGTGTCCCTGCTGACGGCTGCCAGCGAGCAGATCTTCTCATCTGTGGTGTTCAAGTGTCCCTGCAACTCTAAGAACCTGCTGTATGGCTCCGTCTTCCTCTTAGTGCCTGCCTTAATCCTATTTCTGCTTGGCTTCATGGTGAACAGCAAGATGTGGCGCCTGCTGACCGGCAGCTGCCCTCCGGAGAAGCGCTGCAGCTGCAGGCCCCGGGGGACCCGCACCCAGTACTGCCTCGTCCTGCTGCCGGTGATAGCCAGAAACTCGGTGGCCCCTCTCACCTGGATCGCGATGGCCCTGCTCACAGCCACCTTCTACGAGTGTGCGGCCAGCGGGACAATGAACAACCTGTGCAAAGGTAAAGGAGAGGAGTGCAGCAAGATGCTGCTCAGAATGCCCTGTGATGAGATGATACTACAGAAAGAGAAAAAGAACTTCTCGATTGAATTCTCCAGTCTTCAGGTACAATCCCAGGTAAAGCCTTGCTGCTCTTTGCTCCACCCTACGGGCTTCAACCCTGGCTGTTTAGTGTGTAGTGGAGCCTGCTGGGGACTATAAGTAGTCCTTCCTTCTCACACTATAGAATTACTAAAAGTACACAATTAGCAAAAAAACCCCACCCCACTAACAGAAAGGTAATAAGTGTGTATCTGTGCTATTTTCTGGGTTTGCATGTTGGCACGGCAATTGCTTGACACTGCCATTTACAAAATCTCTTTCTAAGCTGGGCGGGGAACCAGCCTCAAGATCAGGGCTTTCCACGGCAAGTTTTCTTCTCATTTAACTTAGGCAGGGTCAAGTCCTTCTCTTTTTCCACTTCTACCCCTCCAAATACTCCAAACCTTTGTAATTATGCATTAGCTGAGAGGAAGCTGAGGTTACAAATAGAGAGGAAGCTGATGTCTTCTTGCAGTAGAGACCTGGCAAGTGAAACAAATAAGGACAGCTTGTTTGACTACGAATCTCAACACTTGAACCTATTAATAATTTCACACTTGTATTCCAGAAGAATAGTTCAAATATGTATCTGTCTTGTTCAAGTGTTCTTGTGCTGAAGGAAAATGCATGACCAAAAAATTAGCACTTGGGTGTGGATTTTTTTTTGTTTGGAGTGAAGCGAAACCCCCAAATCTTGACAGCACTCCAGTTTTGTGTCTGGGTTTGTTTGTTTGTCACCTTAACTCAGTAGAAAAATCAGGTTTTACCACTCTTTTTCAGGAAAACATGAAGGCTGGTTAGTAGAGTTAATTTTATAAAAGATTATAATTACTTGGATTTTTATAAGTTCCTTTTCAGTACAAATGCTTATTAAAACAAAAGAAGTGTTTACATATGTTAAATATTTAGCATGCTGCTTCTCCAAGAAAAAGGCTGAAAAGAGGCAAACTCTATACTATTTAATTCAGATGGGGTAAGAAAGGAGGAAAATCAAGGAAGGGTGATTCTTACTGATATTGCTATGAAATCTAAAAGAAACAAACCAGTCAAACAAAAAGAGATAAAGTGTGACATACTTTTTATTACTGACCATTATTTTTAATATCTGATCTACTGTCAACAAAATTAAGAACCAAAAGGAACAGAAGTTCATTTTTCTTTAGCACTCTGTGTTTTTCACTTGAAAAATATCAGCCTGAGGTGAAAGGGGACTCTGTGAGATCTTTGCCTGGAGCTTCCAGCGAAGTACCACTAGGTACTGGAAGGACCAGCTTCTACTAGGACACTCACTTTAGGCGGACCCTCTGAGATTTATCTAGGTTAAAATCATGTATAAAACAAGAATGAATTCCCATATTCAGTAGTCAAACCTGTGTCCTGCCTACAAAACCTTCAGAGTCCAACTTTTCCTGTGTGCTGTGGCAACTGGCTATTTTTTTGGGGCTCAGACATCAAGGAGAGGAGATACTTTCCAAGAGCAGATAAAACACAGTCAGCAGGAGGTCTATTTCACAGCACCAGAGGTGGACAGGGCAATGCTGCACCCTCGGTACTGTAAATCTGGCAGCAACCACAGAGACTGCTGGTCAGTATCTTGCTTTTAAAGTTAAGAAACTGGATATAGTTGAGGAAAGAACTTCAACTTTTCTTTTTTGGGTATTCACCCTCAACCCAAGAAGATCGTCTCAGGGGTGCAGAAGCTGAATGTGGTGAGACAGAGGAACAGGTTTCCCAGAGGGGTGGTAGATGTCCCATCCCTGGAAACATTCAAGGTCAGGTTGGACGGGGCTCTGAGCAACCTGATCTAGTTGAAGTTGTCCCTGCTCATTGCAGGGGGGTTGGACTAGATTGCCTTTAAAGGTCCCTTCCAACCCAAACCATCCTATGATTCTAAGCTCTGTAAGGCTGGCTGAATTGTGTGCATGGGATCCTCTCTTTCTGCAGTGACCAGACTGTTACAGGCACTCCAGGGTGTCTTTGCTTACAGTTTTCATGTCTGCTTGAATGTTAAATTCTAGACTTCTACATATGACCATGCAGAACCACTGCTAACCCCTCTATCTCTTTTCCAAGATGATAGGATGGGGCCTGATAGTCGTCATCGTGACTGTGGCACTGATTTCAACATGTGTGAGCCACTGTTGCTCCCCAGTTAGCTATCGTCAGCTCAAGTTCTGGAAAATTTACTCAAAAAAGGAGCAGGAGGTCTTTGAGACCAAGGCTAAAGAGCACGCAACCAAGCTAGCAGAAATAAATACAAAATGCTTTTTTGAAGCCACTGACCCAGCATCGTTTCACACTCCCAGCAATGAAGAATGGTGGAAGATTTCATCCTTGTATACCTTCAGTTCACAAAAGCAGTATTACAGCACGCTACACAAGTACGTTAACACAAACAGAGGTGACAGCGTCAGATCCGGGAAAGGAGATCAGAATCTCCCTGTTTTAGGATTCGTGGATGAAGAAAGTACAAGCGAAGCAGGGCTTTAATGAAGAAAATCTTCTGCAATGCTGACCGTCTTTTAACCCTACTGAAATAAGAAGAATCTTATTCTGTGCTCTTACTGAAATCTATGCAAATTGTATGCAAAAAATTGATAGTTGTAACTCGCAGCAAATTTGTTTTTAAATACACTTTATTACTTTTGCTTAAGTACATTTAAATAAATACATTGGTCGTGATGGGAGTTTTCGTATGTTGTTGTTCATTAAGAAGAGTCACATGTTTAAAATAACAAGCATCCACAAAGATGTCAGCACATACTACGTCAAATTAATACCAAACACCTTCAGGGCATTTGGCAGCTGGAGTGGCAAGACCAAACCTTCACACTTGGCAGTATCAAAGAGGCAGAAAGGATTGGAAGTTCTGACCAGAAATTCAGCTTAGTTTATTAGCTCTCACTTGAAAATACACCTTTCAGTGGAGCTTAGAGCAAGCTCTAGTCTAAAATTTTTACTTTCAGTCATTTAGCTTCTCAAGGCAAGCAGCGTATCTTTTAAAATCTGGGAAGCAATTAGCATTTTGGAGCCACCTGTGCGTAACAAAGGAGCCCACGGGAATGGCTTCAGCTGCTTATCAGTTTGAATAGACGAGCAAACAGATTCCAGCCCTTTTACCCCAGCAGCTGGGGTACCTCCTCGGCAGCTTTAGGTATTAACGGCGAAACTAAAAACATCCATGGGGGTGAATTTTCTTTACTGCTGCCTGATCTTCGTCACCTTTTGCAGCAGGCCTTCTTAATTAGCCCTACTGCTCATTTCCTGTAACTCTAAAGGCCTTAAATGGAAAAAAAAGTAGACATTTGAATGCTGCAGGGAAATCACACCACCAGTAAACATCCTGTTTATATTCAATTTGCAGTTTTTTCTACTTTTTTTCCTGAAAAATACATAATTACTATGGAGTTTCTAAATATTTATGGGTTTTTTAGCCCTGGAATCAGTACCTAGGCTAGGCCTGGATGTCCCTGCCAAATTTAACTTGATCTAGAATGGAGCTGAAGTGCAAATTAGTATGTCTTGAGGGGTGAGGTTTATGCATAATATGGAAGTATAGGTGAAGCTTATATTAACAAGTATTTATATCACAGCTACACACTTAAAGACATTACAAATCTGCAATCCATGTTAGCAAATAATAACATTCTTATTGAGCAATATCCAATCATAAGAAACAAAGATACCAGTTTTGAATGAAGAATGATAAAGTTCAGTTTTTCTTTGAAAAGCTTTTATTACAGAGCATTTTAGAGAAGTGAGTCAGACCGCTTGGCCTGACTCACTTCTTCCCAGAAATCTTCTCTTTCTAGACAGTAAACTCTATCTTGGAAAAGATTCAGGTAGACAGAGAGGAATCCCATGAAGTTGTTTCTTACGGTCATTTTCCAAGGAAGAAGGAAGGGAAGAGCCTATTTTAACTAGCTGAATATAACGAGCTTGGAAGCTTCATTCTTATTATATGCTGAAAATATAAAACAGAAAGTGAAAACAAGATTTAATTCTGTATGTAGAAAAGAATTTTAAAATTTAAAGCACTGACCGGCTCCGTGCTCTTTTCTATCCAAGACCTTCATAATAACAGAGTAACAAGCATCCAATTTGTTACCAGCTCCTCCAGAAAGCTCAGTTTAGTTAAAAGTGTTCCATTTTACCTCTGATATGGAAGAGTTCATTTGTTCATTGGCATCTAGAGAAAGATAAATCTACCCTGGAATGTTGCAAATGGGAAGGAAACAACGTCCTGGCCTCTCTGTGATCAGTGTCAAAATGTTACTCGACTCAGTGGGGCCAGGCTTTCCCTTAGAGATATAATACAGTACTTCAGGACAGACTGAAAGCCTCAAGGAACAAACCAGGCCGTATTTCATTTCCTGATGAAAAGCTGCAGTGAAAACACCCTCAGAACTCGTGTTAATCCTCTCAGCTGCATCTGGGTGGGTTTTTCCCACTTCCCACTCATGATGGCAACTGCCAGGGACTCATCACCAAAGCTGCCTCGGCTTTCCAGGGAAGACACAAAGCTGGCACTTCTAATTAAAAACAATGAGCAAAGGCTCCAAATGGAACTGCAATGCATACCTTCAAGTTTGCTGGCAATGATGGCAGTTTATTTTTCACAGGTAAAGGGACTTTTGGAGGAAGGAAAAAAATGTACATCTATGTATAAAGATAGAAGCAGATATTTACATATTGTTTTGGTACGCAGTCATGTTTGAATTCTGATTTTTCTTCACCTTTATGTAACGCTCCTATCTTCTGTACATAATTACATTTATAATGAAAGAAATTTCAAAGAGAAGCTTCAGCACACTTGTGAGTGCTCCATTTGGCACCGCCAGAAGAAGGGCCTACACTAAAATGAAACACTGAGGAACACTTCTATGAATATGTTACCAAGCAAGACAAGCAAAAAAACTGTATGGGCATAGGCTAACTATTGTCAGCAACTAACTAATGGTAATGTAGTGTGGGTCACTGTTATTTCTAGTGTTATCATTTTTCTACCTAACATTTACTTACTCCATTTTTAGAACACAATGGACGAGGTGATCCGGTGTAGGAAGAAAATACAAAAAACCCTCTCAGGAAAAGAAGTGTGCAGTGAGCACGTCTGCCCAGCACAGAGCGGAGCCGCGAGGAGCGGCCGCTGCACGACCAGATACTCAAGCGGGATATGACGTGGGGATGGACCACCACCCACTCCAGCCTGGCGGTCTCTTGTCGCCTCTTGGTTTGATGTGAAATCTGTGCTCCTTGACTGGCTTGGGCATTTCTGACATATGTTCATTTGCACGGTGGAAAATTACCCTTCAAAACTTACCGCGTCCAAGCAAAAGTAAAGATTTCCTCGGGCTGTTTATTCTGAAATACTGAAACTTAAAGGAACAGCTTTGATGTCCTACATAGAGCATCACTGCTAATGTGTGGCATTCAAGCAAGGGGAGGAAGCCTTGGCCACACCAAAGCCAGCGTGGCAAGACTGCATAGGCCCCAGGGTGACACTAATGGTCCTTGCTTTAAAAATGTTGTCATATCCAGCCCTGACTTTGCTGGCAAATACCTGCAGGAAGAAACTCTTTAACAGGCCCTGAACACACAGGAGCCAGCCTAAATGGCACTGGGATGTGGTGACTGACATTTTTTGGCTGGTGCAGACCTTGACAGAAAATGTCACCATATGTGTGTGCACACACACCCACCCCTGTGCAAGTCCAGTGCCGCAGAGGCTTAACTAAGAGAATTGTATCTCGCTAAAGGACAGTATAGGTTATTCGCTTTCAAGACAATGATAGAAAAGAGAAGAATATTTGGTTGATAGGATGTTGCCGGGAAAAGAAAAATGGCCATTGCCTTGTAAAGAACTGTTTTGTGGTCAGCCGAAGTCACCACGTGTCCATCTCAGACAGCTGGGCACAACCAGCAAAAACCCCACTGAGGGTTCCTGCACAGCCAGTGAAATCAGGCGAATTCCACAAGACCTTTCAGCCCTTATTAAAAAAAAAAAATAATAAAAATAATTAATAAGTAGGGAAACTTTTTACATGTTGTAACACATTGTTATGTGTTGTAACTCATCCCTGGCAGGTAACAGCACGCTAGGCTGAGCCCAAGGCTGGGTAATAAATAACTTAGTTTTTGTTCTGTACAAAATTGTTCACGTAAAGCTCCATTGCACTATGCCAGCACTGTACAACACTGTTAAGACAAATGAAGGGAGAAAATTATTGTGAGAATTGTACAGATCTGGTGGGAATGAACCCCGCTGTCCCCAAGGCAAGAAGTGGCTTCGCTTAGCAGGATTAAGAGGTAAACAGGGAAAAATAGGAGACGCGGTATAAATGACAGCAATAAAATTAGAGTTAACTCTGGGTTTCACTGAACTGAATGAAGGGTTTGTATGTTGGTTTAAAACAAGCACTTTGGTGAGAAGGTGGTGAGCTGGCTTTGTGGGTAGGGTACTGCGCTGGCACTTGGGTTTTGGTCCAAGCCTTACGCAGGTGTCTTGCGTTCCACCAGACAACATTAAACCTTTCCTATAGCTCGGGTCTCTGCGAGGCTGCTGTTTCTCTATTTCGCAGTCATGTTTTGGTAACAAACCCACTGCCAAGGGAAAGATATTCAACAGCCAGTGATGAAAGCCAGGTAAGAACAGACACAACGACCAGCCAACCAGTTGTGTGGAAATCTCTGAATTTTTTATTCAAGCTTCCATAGCTGAGTACAGATCTACAGTGACTACACATTAAATACGCCATGCTTTGTTCAGTTTGGTCATAAGGTCAGTGCTCTTGAAGAGAAGACTGACGTGAAAAGGCCCACAGCTTGAAGCAACACAAGCATTGTTGCGGTCATCAGAGTGCTGCAGCCTGATGTCCACACGGGGCTGAACAGCCGTGCCAGCAGAACTGCACCTGAGGCCTGAGAGAGCCCTAACGAACCCAACTGGCTCCGGGCATCAATGAAGCTTCATTCCTCTCCGGTCTCAAAGGGAGCAGGATGTCCAGTGGAGGACAATGAATGGCAAACCATTACGCATCACAATAGGCACCTACCTGGCAGTGAGACACTGCATACAACAGTCACAGCGGATGATTTCATTATGGCTAACCACAAACAGCCAGGGAAATACAGCACCTCTTAGCAACTGTGCTTTGAAACATTGCCAACAAACAAAATGGGAAAAGGTGGCCATGTTTAGCTGAAAACAGTTGATGCCCAAATTAATATTTTGCATCCAGCATGCACTAAATACTAAGATAAAACTTCCGTTGAGCTCAAGAGCACGGTTATGTCAGAAGGAAGGGCAGGCCATTTTGATCTTTTATACTGATGCTGGAACAGGTTGCCCAGAGAGGTGGTAGGTGCCCCATCCCTGAAAACATTCAAGGTCAGGTTGGATGGGGCTCTGAGCGACCTGATCTAGTTGAAGTTGTCCCTGCTCACTGCAGAGGGGTTGGACTAGATGACCTTTAAAGGTCCCCTCCAACACAAACCATTCTATGATTCTGTATCTGTGTCATGACAATGAACATTGCTCTCCCCTTGCTCTGCCCCTTCTGTTTGCTGCCTGGCCTTCTTCACCTTTCAAGTGCACGACTGATGTAGCTGGCTCAGCAAAGCCTCTTTACCCTTTTCTTCAGAAACAAAAGGCACAAAATATCCCTCAGCAAGGGTTTCTCCCAATATTTGTTTCATTTATTTCTTTTGTGCTTTCTGTCTTCAGCCTTCCTTAAAAACGTAATTCCTATTTCTGTCACAGCATCGCCCTTCAGCCTGTCCTGGAGGAAGGTAACTTCTGCTGCTAGGTGAACCTAGAAAGAATCAGATCTGATCAGTTAAGGCAAAGAAATGCCTGATTTTTCCCACTCCTCCAGTATAATGAGTTTTTTCTCTCTCTCTTACCACAAGGGGACCCCCTTTCTCAGGTTTCATAAGAAACAAATTTCTAGATTGTTTTAAAATATCTTTCCCAACTAAATTAATTAAAAGGAAGTTAACATACACTGGAATTTGCATAATGCATTACCCTTCATTGCAGTGATTTGCTTTCTTCCAAGAACCGAAATTGTGTACTTGATGACTCTGTGATCACAAAATTCCTGGTCATGTACTAATACTTCTGATATAATACTTTTGTTAATTAGTCTTATATCAGATACTATAATTCTGAGACTGACGTACATACATACATAATACTTGTACAGTTTTTGTTTTCTTGCACCATAAGACATATGACAAATTAGATACTGACAGAAATATAAAGCAGCCCAAAAGTCATCTCCTGGAAAACAGAAGCTGTACAATTCAGTGACTTTCACGTGATCCCCTTTGTTTATTCTTTTGTAAAATTCTTAAATTTAAGAACAAAATAAGGAATGCTATCTATCTGATACACTTCTGGTGCTTTGGTTTTAACACCATACTCATCCATACTTTGTTCTCCCTTTCAGCAGGCACCGCAGTAACCCGATAATATTATCTTCATGTATTTAGAAAGAATCAGGGCTGGCTATTGCTGGTTACTCCTATGCAGGAAAATGAGACAGGCTCAAGGAGCGGTGGAGGAGCCCAGCACGGCCCCCTGGCTCTCCACGCTACCTTTTAGCTGGCTCCACAGCCACACCTGGCTTTTGCACCCGAGTCAGCCACTGAAGACCCAAGCAGGGACAGTGTGGAGGTGAGCCAACCTGTGTGCTTCTCTGCCTCAGGACCCAGGGTCAGTCTGGCCCTCTTTTATGTAGATATAGTCATTTAATCTGAGAGATTAAACACTACTGTATTTCCTTCATTTACCTGAGCGAGTGGGTTTGTTTTCCTGTGCCTCTGCATATTAACAAAGAATAGAAAAAATAGATGTGCACTTGCTTACCATCTCCAAGGCACCTCGAATCACCCCACAGAGGAGGTTACAGTAGCAAAGCGATGCTCGTTCTGCTGGCAGCTCCTCCACAAAATCCACGAGTGGGTTCTTGTCCAGGATTAAGGAGAACTCATTTCCTGCGGCACTACTGCAGCTCACGCTAGCGGTGACCCCAAGGTACATCTTGAAAGCAACCTGCAAAAGGATGAAACTCAGCGGCTTCAATCTGTTGTGTGCAAACCAGAGGGCAAACTTTAGGATGCAGCACCCTGTAGACCAGCTTTACCCCAGGAAAATAGGGGGAAGGGAGAGACGGGTTGGAAATCAAACTAGATTTATCTCTTCTGTGATCAGCTTGAGCTAGAGATGCAAATCTGGAGCTGTGCAATACTCCAGGGCAGTACAGCAGAAGGCTATTTCTCCTGTCTTTGATGTTCCTCCGTTTACAACCCCTACAAAGTGGTTTTATTGTTACCACTCGTCTGCTTTCAGTTGTGTCACACTCCCCTGGGACCATTAGCATCTACATTAGGTCCTTCACTACCTTGATGTCAATTTTGATAATCATAGCTCAAGAACTCCTGCAGCTGGTGAGTGTGTGTTTTCACTTTGATCTCCATCTGCAGTCACAAAAAAAAAAAAACAATCCCAACCCACCAAGAGGAAGACTGCCAAGACAGCAAACTTATTTGGTGACATAGAGCATTGCTTGCTTTCCCTTCTACCAGCGATGAATGTTACTGCAAATGTGCAACATCTGCTCTGCTGGTGGAGGGGTCCCCTGTGAGAGCGTTTCTCCAGACGGTGACATCACGGCGTTATCTAGACAGCGCGCCGGCAGGCAGGCTCGCAGCAGGCTGCTCCTCCTCTGAGAGCTCTCCCCGGCTACACCGCTACGGACTGCTACGCCTGAAGACAAAAGTGTCTTGATTTTTTGCCTCTGTAGTGAGTATCAAACATGGATGGTTTCCAAACAATCCTGAAATTCTTTATGAACCAGAAAACTGCCATAGGTTACAGTTTTATGGCGCTGCTGACAATGGGAGGTGAACGTGTGTTTTCTCTTGTTGCTTTCAGATGCCCCTGCAGCAATGAAAACTTCAGATACGGTTTGGTATTTCTCTTCTCCCCAGCTTTTGTTTTGCTGGTTATTGGTTATTTCTTGAACAGGAAGACCTGGAAACTCTTTACAGGCTGCTGGGTGAATCCCAGAAAAATATTCCCCAGAGGGAATACCTGCCATTTCTTTTATGTCTTTGGACAAATCACTTTAAATGCTCTGGTAGCCCCAGTGATGTGGCTTTCTGTGGCTTTGCTCAATGGGACTTTTTACGAATGTGCCATGAGTGGCTTGAAAAATCCTGCCTACCTACAAGCAGTTTGCCACGGCAAATCTGAGAAGTGCTTTGAGGAACTACACAAAGTGGCCTGTGACAAGAGCTCCATGCCCTTTGCAGAGAGTGACGAACTGAAACGAACTCTTCAAGCACAGTCCCAGGTAAGAAAAATAAATAAAGAGTATTACACAGTTTGTACTGCTGCTGTGATTTATCTGTGGAAGACCCTGATGTCAGATTCTAAGATAAAACCCTTGGTTTCAAATAAACAAAGTTTTGGCATGATGCAGCCTAACAAAATAAAATCAATCCATCTTTTAGTTCAGTTTGAGCTGTGCCATACTTCCTGGGGGTTCCCACTGATGGCAGGATCAATAAGACCGGATAACTTAAAGCTTTCTTCCGGAATGAATATTGCTCTAAAGAGAAAAAAACTACTGGATTGTTTAGCAGGCTGAATTAACAGATGTCACACCATTAAAGGGGTCTGTTCTATTAAAAAATCCATACCACACTCTCCTATTTTATACCATCATGGTACTGTAATGAAATCTTAGATCACTAATAGTAGAAAAAAAACCTGGAAAATAAGATTTGTGACAGATTTGTGTCTGCTTACGTAATGTGTTCCTGTTTGCATTCCTCATTTCATTATGCCAGATGAGAGCATGTTTTTATCCTGCTTGGAGGAAGGAAGCAGAATATGCGAAGCTGAGACTGTATTACATTTTACTATATTCATGTGATACAGTTCTGCTCACTGCCTTGTAAATAAATTCAGAAACAAAAATCAAAACAAAGGGGGGAAAAGAAAGGGAAAAAAAGCTACAGAAAATGATGGAAAGATGATTGTCAGCATGAAGGAAAAGTGGAGCCAGCAAGTTTGTGTCAGACAATTGTATCCATATGGAGCCATTTCCTCCCCAAGAGCTGGTTTTATTTTCAAGTCCTCATGCAAATAAGAGCGGAATGCAGCCAAACCCTGCACTGCAGACAAAGCAATTTATTTGAGAGTTTTAGAAGAAAATAACAGATAGTGCTTACTGCAATAGTTGTATGTATAGGAAATAGAGAAAGACTGGTGACTCAGTTTATAGCATTAGAATACATGGGTTCATTCTCCAAGCTGCAAGAAAGGTACTAAAAAGAGCAGTTTCTCAAATACCCATACAAATCATCAGTCAGTACAAAGTGACCGGAATAATAAAAGGAAGTCCCTAAGAATAATTGTTTGTCAAGCTTCTCTGCTTCACGTACTTCCCTGAGGGAACTTTCTGCATTCCCTCAGCTAAATATAGCGTTTTATTGGCAGTTATTTTTTTAACATCAGTGGAAGAGTTCACACGAGAAAGGTTGCGGTTCTCTGTATCATCACCATTAAAGCATGGAAAATCAGTTCCAGTTCATATGGGTTTCCGAAACCTAGAATATTTGTTCCACACTGGAATTTGTTCCGCTGTTTGAAAACAAGTAACATTGCAGTAGAGTAGGTGGGTAAAACCATTGGCCAGGCCAGTGGCATAAGGCATGAAAAAATTGTGTTCACACCCCTGCTCTCCGTAAAGCAGAACATTCCCCAATAACAATTTGAAGCACATTTTTCCATCTTCTGCCCCTGCTCTAATCCTGGATGTAGCTCCTTCCTTTAATATGTTCCTGATAGATTTTTGTCAAACTCTGAAGTTGCTATGAAAAAAGTTCAGCAAAAACAAAGTTCTCTGAAAATACAGCAACTATTTCTAATCATTGTGTAGGTGAATTGGACTCTATTCCAGTGCCAACACAGACCTGCCAATGCACGTGCTATTTCTTCTCTCCTCCCAGCATTCTCACAGATTCAGCAAGAAGTTAATCTTAAACCAGTTTTGGCATAATAATGATTTTCCACTACAAAGGCCTGATTCATCAAAGTCAAAAAACACTCAAAAGAATAGCTTAGATTTCAGTGAACCTCCTGGTAAAAGAATTTGGGGAAAACTTTTTAAATTTAAGGCTATCTTTTATATTCTTGTTAGCTAATTAATGCTAAAACAGTTCTAGTTGTTGTTTGGGTTTTTTTAAAAAATTAAAAGAAGTCTGAAAACAACACATCTCAAAATGGTCACAATTTAAAAGGTTGATTGTTCTGGGACAGAAGTTACTTACCCTTTTTGCTTTTGTAGTTTGTCACGATTCAGAATTGTGTCTTAATCCTAATTTTTGCTGGGTAATTTTATTTAACGCTTTCAGGAGAGAAAACCATTTACCAGATTTTATTCTCCCTATGCACTTGTTCCCTTTGTGTGACAGAATTCAGTGAGCAATTCCAATACTCTACATGCCAGATTGTTATAGTTTTGCAATAAACTCTCATCAACATCCTCTCTAAATTACCCAGATGCTACTCCTGCTCTCAGGTCCTCTCTGTTTTCCATATAGCACTGTTTAGACATAACATTATTTGATTGATCATTTAGACCTTTGATTGACCATTTAGACCTCTTAGACTTTTCTTCATACACAGTCTTTTAGTTGAGGTCTGATTCGAGATCATCTGTCCCTGAACCTGAAAAGCCCTTGCGCTGGACATGTCTCCAGCTGTTGTTATCCAAGTTCCCTTTGTTATAAAACCGACAGGGGAGACAGCCAGACTCCAGTATAAGCCGACTTTTCTTGAGAGTTTTACTGTAAAAATCAACAGCTTTTGCTTTCCGGAGAAGGAGACATCAAAATGAGCACTATTGAGAAGCCTCAATCCTGACGTCTTCTGCCTCCCTTTGGGCCCCATATGGAAGCCCCATTAACACTAATGCCAGCCACTGAACACAAACTGGGAACGAGATGCCTGCAGCAGGGTCCCAAGAGGAGCAGCAGGTCCTCCATACAGTGTGGTCGTTCTGTTGGACACTCTTGATTTAAGTAGCATTTTCACTTGGGCCTTTTTAAACTGAAACTCATTTCTTTTATTTTCTCAGATTTTAGGCTGGTGTGTGATAGTTACCACAGCTCTTCTCTCCCTGCTAACCACTTGCTGTGCCAGCTGCCAGTCCAAAGTCAGCCACCTCCAGCTGATGTTCTGGAGGGTGTACACAGAGAAGGAGAAGGAGCAACTGGAGCAGATTTTCCAGCTATACGCCACCAAGCTAAGCGAGCGAAACCTGAAGTGCTTTTTTGAGAACAAGGAACCAGAAGCGATTCCCCTGCCAACTTTTCAGGCATGGGAAGATGCTTCCCAGCTCTACTCTTTCAGCAGCAGCAAACAGCATTATAGCACAATTCACAGGCTGGTTGAAGAAGGCCAGAAAAAAATCAATGAGGAAAGAGAGACAATGCTGGACTTTGTAGACAGAAGGGAAATACCATAGATAAATATATTCCAGCTTTTTAATATCTTGCTAATATAGCATACTTCTTAGCTGGTTTCATCTCTATATTTTTTCACAATGGCCTCTTTCTTCTTCATCGTGTTCCCTCCCAGTTACAAACTTACTCCAAAAGGATGGAATGAAATTATTTCCCTACATCACTAAAAAGGCTGCAGTCCTCCATGGCACCTAGGGTTCGTGTCCTGCTAACGTCACTTGTTCTGGATCAAGAGCTGACAGCAAAAAGAGATGACTAATGACTTCTACAAGAGGATTTTAATAATATCCTATGTAAAAGGCTTGTAGTATGCTTGTCCTATGTAAATCAAGAGACTATCATAAAGTAACACCATTTAAAAGGTGTGAATATAACACTAGAAGATGAGTGTGACTTTCTGACAGCCCACAGAAAGTAAAGGCTTTTCCTTCCAGGTCATTTCCAGGCCATTTTCAGGTACAGCATTGTTTTGAGGGACCAGTAGTCACTGAAGGCATCTCCTGTTGCACCTAGAATGCCACGGATGCTTAGTGATCAGCCCTGGTCTTCTAGTCCCTGAGACATCTGCCTGCGACATGGGGCAGCAACCTCCATTAATAGTGAGGTGCCAGGTAATTCTTCAGGCAAATCTTACAGCCAAAGTGTAGGGTACCAAGAACTTGAAATTACCAAATGGTTCAGCATTTTTGTGTTTTTGTTAAAAAATAACCTGCTATTTTGAAACATAATCGGTTGTTGTTAGTTCTTTGCTACAATAATGAAAATGCATCACTGATATTTTGCCTCCATGTTATCTTCTCCCACTGAGAATTTCCCTTTGTATGGCTATAAATCTGTTTTGAGTGTGTTTCAGGCAGTGGCTGCAGTCTGTAGAGCTGCATAATATTGTTTATACTGTGCCTGCAGACAGTGCACAACAGAGGGCCTGGAAGGAAATTCCACATTTTAAGAAAAGAAAATATTTTTACAGCAGGCTGATTTTGATTCTTCTGAATATCTTAGGAAACTTAGTATTGGGAGCAAGAGGGACTGGCAGGCAACACAGGTGAGGTAACTGCACGATCAGTGCTTCTGAGAAATGTGTTTCACCCCAGAGCCCTATGCTTTACCTCACCCACTTGGAATTCACCACATGGCTCTCACACAGTTTTTTTCCCTGGGGTGACTGGGCAGGCTTTTATGCGGCATTTTACTGCCAGTCTCCCTGAGTCTGCAAAGAATCATATTTTTGCTCCGCTCGAATCAGGCTCTCACCAACAAACCAGGGTACTCTACACAACTTTCTCATACTGACTGCACTTCTTCAGCAGAAAAAAGCATTTACCTACGTTTACAGACCATTACTCTTTTTAAAAATAAAATCCAAGAGTGAAATTGCTGTCTGCTTGGAATTTTCTCTATGTGTTTTGAAGAACTTGTGGTGTTTGAGCAAATGATTTTTATCCCAGCTGACCCACTTTACAGCAGACTTAGAACACGTTATAAGCCTATAATGCACCTGCTGCAGCTGAAAGCACAGAGGCAACACTGCCAAAATGAAAGTCACAACAGCAGGCACGTCTAACACCATGTCTGGCACATGTGATTTTTCTCCCCAGACTCCTCTCCTGGTATAGCAACTATCTAATTCCAGGGTACACGTCGCTTCCCATTTTGTCCACCTTTCTCTTTCTTTATGAGAGATGCCCCAACATCTATTGCCCAGCCCTGTCCCACCTCCTCCCTACGCACAAGAGGAGAGGAGACACCACCTAACAAGTTGTCCTCACCGCCTGAGCCAAACTTCCCTTCACAAAGCCATCTTTCCACCTCCTTTCTCACTCATGCCACAGAAAACCAAAGCAAGTGGGGATGCAAAGGGGAAGATGCTACTAAACAGGTTAATGAGCTGGCCAAGGAATATGACAAACAAGTTGGTTTATGTAAGGATGATGTCTCCACTGGAGTATTAGAGCTGGGATACAGAGGCAAAAGCATAGTTATCAGAGGGAAAGGTGGGAAGACAGAAGAATCCCACTTTGGGCTTTTAGCATCCTCTTCTTCCTCAGGAGAAAGCTCAAAGCTCTGTACCTGAGTAGCCAGGACCATCTGAAACCAGAGCGTTTCCCAGGCTGGCCTGCCCCTTTATCATGAAGGGGCAAATCCGAGGTGCATTCTCCTCTCCTCATCCTCACCCTGCTTCATGCTCAGAAGTAACTCATGCTGAGAGTGCCTCCACCTCCAAGAGCGGCTGCTGAACAATTAATGCTGCAATGTGTGCCTGGCAGGAGCCTAAATCTCTCACTGATCCTCGCTCCCAGGGCTGTGTTACTCTAACTGGGTTGTCTTACCAAAGTGCCTGTGACTGAATGCAATTGCCACGTGGATGCTGGAATATTTCTATACAACCAGACAAAAATAAAAGCCAGTTTGTTCCTGTGTTTTCAACTGGAATCCGGTTTTGGCAAATTTAACCCTGTCACTCAAACAGCTACCACAACAGCTTATCAACATTGTCCCTGAATTAAAGTTCAGCAGCTACCATGGCAGCTCAGAAAGAAGCAAAAACTTCACTATTGGTATTGTCAACACTATCTGAAACAAACTGGAAAAAACCCCAAACAGCAGAATCAACATTTTCTCTTGGGAAATTTAGATTTTATATTCGTTCTGATGTCCATCAAAATATGAGTGCACAAATAAAATGAGAAACTTCTGCTCAATTCTCTGTGCTTTGTCCCTCAGTTTACTATTTATTTTCCTCTGTGAGAACCACATTTTCTCATTTAAATTCTCTTAACTCTTATGCTATGCATCTGCTGCTCTGTCACACTTCAGGTCTTTGTTACTAGAACAAAAACTAGTTAATCATGCTAGGCCCTCATATGCTTTTAATTTAGTTTCAGCTGTACTTTGCATTACGGTATGACGAATCTGTCCAAATTCTATTGTTAAAATTTCCTGTGTAAAAAAGAACTTGCATGGAAACTATGCAAACACAGTAGCTGCTTTGCAATGGAGCACCAAACTGAGGCAAAATTGAACAGTTATAAAGTGAAAATTGTAAAAAAGTCTCAGCAGAAAAAAATAATTTAAGTACATAGGTAATTCATTTAATAGATAAGAACTTTTTTTTTTTAAACCAGGCTATGAATGAACAGAAATTCCTCTAAAACTACTATACACAACTTCTCAGAGGGTAAAACAGAGGTCTTTTCAATCTTTCTTTGTGACTCCAAAAGACAGGGAAGTAAAATAAATGAGCAGTTTTAAAAGTTGCATCTATAAATCTCTCATTTCTTTCTATATGAAATGGAAGAAAAAAGAATATTTATTTAGACATGTACAGAGGCTCACAATCAAAATGACATGCATATGTACATCTCTTTTGAAAATGTTATTTGCAACTCTACGGGATTATGTATTGCTTCAAAGAAGAAATCTATGCAGTCAGAATTAAAAATGTAGCACTGCCCTTTTTCAAAGTCTCAACCAACATCCCATCTTTCTCAAGCAGCAAGAATAAAGTTAATTACCATTTTGATGGTGCTCAAATACAGTCTAGAATTACTGAAATAACTTACTAACTAACTAACGTACTAACTTACCAGTCCCTTTATATACTTCCGGGGACTCTTCACCACAAAATATTGCATGTGTAAGTAATGTTGTAAAGTAAGTGATAAGACAGGCTGCTAGAAAAATCAAAACCACAATTTCAGATGACATAATAACAGGATTAATGAAGGACCAGAATTAATCTGCTTAGAAGCGGAAAGGCAGCCAAAATTACATTTTTGCTAGCATACTTTTCATTCTTAATACTTTTCCACAGTCACTGTTTGGGAAGAGCAAGATGCTTTAGAGGTCTTGCTATCTGTTGCTAATTCCACATACTCATAAACTTTTCTTTGTTCTTTACAGTGTGGCACTTCATTTTTCAGTTTACTGTCTTAGTTTATTTAGTGCGGCAACCTGCGGTATCCATTTCCCTCTCACTGTTGAGATCTGAAAAGCAACATCTACCAGCTTCATCAATTCTGCCAGCTTCTGTCAGACTTTCAAACTGGCCATATGTCAACATGTAGGCACCTTGTATGGCAGCACCTCCCATGGGAAGGGGAACAACCCTGGGCTTGTGGGTGACATGGTTGGATTGCCCCAGCCCTATTGGTCCCCAAGGCCCTCTCTACAAGCAGCTGCAGAGACGCATGTTTGTGGACTTCGTGGGGTACTGGGCTTCCACAATAAAGCCCATCTGTCCAGCTGCTGCTGTTCAGCAAGGGATATATCCTGAGGCAGAGCACTGTATTAACACAGCTGTGGAGCCTGTGAGCCAGCACTTGCTCACTGCGGACCAGAGGGAACGGCCAAGCTGCTGCCACCTTCCGCACACACAGACATCTCCTGGGGCACGGTGACATTGTGCTACAGAAGGTAACATTATGATAGGATTAGATCTAAAACCAGAAGCTGTTTGTTTTTCGCATCTCTTTTGATCAGGTCAATGATGCCAACATCTGGTGAGGAGAAACTGAAGTAAAAACTTGATTTTGTAGGATTATAGAGTAAAATTACCACCCTCATTTCAAAAGCAATCCTCAGTTATCCTCAGATCCAAATTCTGAACCCAGTCTTGGGCATTACTTCTTCAAGTGAGCTTTGTTTTTAATACCAGTCCTCAAATGGTTTGCATTTTCTTATCACAATTTGCCAGTGAGCAGAAAGCCTACTTTTACATGGCCTGTTTTATTTCTTTATTCGGTCCTGACTGTAACCACGTAAAGTCACAGCACCAACACGAGAAGTCAGTGAGCACCATGGGAACTCAGTGTAGGAGGACTCACTTTGGCTCCTCATCAAAACTTGCTGGCTCTTCTCCAGTCCAGTATAAACTAGCAGTAAATCCCAGACTTTGCAATCTGAACCAGTGGTTGAAGATTTAAGCCCTCAGTCACTGCTTTAGGTGCACCTTTCCTCTGGTGTTTACTTCTTAATATGGCAAGCTGGCTTTCTACTCCTCATTTTATGTTTTTTCCTTTGCTTCATCTCTTTCCATTTCCACAGGGAACACCCACAGCCTGGTCTTACAGACTTCCCCTTTCCTTTCCATAGGACTGCAGGATAACAGCTATGTGTACAGGATGTTGAACTACTTGAACTACTTAACTGCCTTAATTACTTTAACTTTTACCTGGCTTTACTTTACATGCTCATCCTCAAACAGATTTCTACCTCGGAAGAGTTACTGCAGCTAAGTATTTACGCCCTTTCTCCTGGCTGGGAACACAACTGCTGAAGACTTAAAGAGATCATGTAAACAGCTGTATAATTCTGAACCGGCAGCTTTAAGAGTGTATTTGCAGTTATGTGCTGGGTCATTTTGCATATGTTTTGTTGGTATGTGCCTCAGACAAATGTGCTTCAAGACTATTTAAAAATGTTTTGCCAAAGAAATGTGAAAATGCTCTCCATATCACATTTTGCCTGAGAAAGGTTATACTCCTACTGCAGAACTCTTTTAGTTTTCTAAAAATAGTCTTTTCAAGAGACTGTGTGCTTTAAAGTTTGTTCCAATCTTTCCAAGTACTTTTATTTCTCTCAGCAAGTTTCTTTTGAAATATAACCTGCAGAGTCTTTTCCTTACTTTGTCTTTTTCCTTACTTTGATGGTTAATTTCTCACTGTATTTTGCTGTTGAATCCTCAGTACTTAAGAATGATGGTTCAACTGTACTAAAGCACTTGTAAATAAGGGAATCATGAGGAACAAGACCCAGAAAACCAGATGTCTGACATATACATGAAAATCCAGAGAAAATACAAATACCACCTGAAGAAGATCATAAAAGTGAACAAGCGTGGTATCATTCTTTTAACATGACACTATATTTTAATACAGTGGTTGAAATACTGCTTGTCTCATGGTTTTCCTTCAGCTGCTCTCACTGTCTCCAACGGATCCTCTAACCCAGCTTACCTCCTCCAAAGGAGGAGCTTTGTTATACATCAATCTGATTTGAGGCTCCAAAATTCACTTTACTTCAGGAAAAAAATTAGTTTTCACTCTTTTATGAGCTAATGGGATCTGTCTGGCTTTTAGTAATGTCACCTGCCTCTGCTTTAAACTTTGGCAGATTGTGGTGTACGTGTGTGTCGTGCACATGTGCACTTTATACCCCTACCAGCAAGAGCAAATGCAAAGAGACCCTTTCTCTATTTCTGTGACAGCCACCAGTGCCTCTATGATAAGCATTCTGGAACGATAACATAACTTCTATCCCTCCATTTCAGTCAGATGTAACGTAGGTATTTCTGACATGGTTAACGTGAGCAGGATCACACATCACCTGATAATACCCATGTATACTTTGAACTAAGATACTCTTGTATAAATGGCATATACTGGTGCCTTAGTTCACTGTATAGAAAGCCAGCTGTTCACCCGTTCTGCAGATTTTAAACATAATGCTTACTTTTAGTTGATGCTACTGGTAATTCTCAAGCAATCACAAAGTATACCAGGCATATTTTTGTCTCCTAAAATGGGCCAGTGAAAATGACTCTCGGTTCAATCAGCTGATGCCCTGATCTCTCCTCTTAAAACAAACGACTACCTAAGCAAACAGTTCTTTGTTATATGTGGTTAATTTTTGGCATTGGGAAAGGCCAGCCGTATCTTCATTGGCAACACTTCATAGCTGAAAATAGTAAAGGATAAAAGGGACCATTCACCACGACCTCGGCAGGTATTAGTCTGACCTAACTCAGTATCTACAAACTACCACTTCTCTTACAGTGACTCAGCAGTATAAAGGGGCTGGACGTCCTATGGATTTCTCTTTCTTCTCTACTACCCTTGAGTCTTCCTTTTGCAGAAAATCCAGCTTATTCCTAATATTACCATTTTAAGGTTAAAACCCATCTAAGATAACTATGGAGATGCTGAGGAGATTCAGATGACAGGAGTAAGACTACCAAAGTTTAAGATCTGTATGAGATGGTTAAGGTTTATGCTCCTAGAAAAAGAAAAAAAGTCAGGGAATATATTATTTAGTTTGTTAAAACTGGATCATTTTTTGTTGTTTGCTGCAATCTCTGGAAAGAGTAGAAGAAATCAGTTTAAGCTGCAGCAAACAAAAAGAAACTTTTTAATTCTTCAAATGGCAAAATGATTCATAGGCTACTGGGAATAGAAGAATTTTCATTTCAGTTTAGCAACTGACTTTAAGGTCAGTTTAGGTCAGGGATTGGCAGCCTCTCACAGGTGGCTGAGAACATTTTGTGTTCTCTGTCCTCAAGTCAGATATGAACCTAATACCCACATGAACCAGTTCTGTGGTTCTGACAACCCTTTGTAGTAAACTTACCACTGTAAGTTTATCAAGACCATCTGCAAAATTCCTATCCCACTAAACATGACATTTTTTGTATTCTGTTGAATGTCGACTTTTTTCCCAACCTGACGTAGCACTATGCTACAGAGGTAGAAATTGATGTCTCCTCTCAAGGCCAATCTCTATGAGCTACTGGTTGATATGAAGTTGTAGATAAGGAAAAGGCTGTATTTCACCCAATGGAAGCATGGGTATGACTAAGGAGATGAGTGGTTTTTGATAAGACATTCATGATATCGCAGATAATGTAGGTAATTGTTTTGGAGCGAAGTGATGGAGGAGTGAAAAACTAAGACCACTGAAACTGATGAAGCTCTAGAGAATGTAAATCTTATTTACCTGTGCAATCATGTCTGCGGTTTCAGAATAACTGCGGCACTTTTTCACAGCTGAACGAGCCAAAAAATCATCAATCAGCCTTATGCCAATACCGTATCCCCTAAGGAGAAAACAAAGAAAGTTAACATCCAAAATGGGGAACTTCACCTACCATCTCCATAATCTGTCTCTTGGGTTTTCTCAGCAAAACTGCTACATGTTCCTAAATGAATGGCGTTAAGGACAACATATTTTGCTGGTCTAGATTATTCTTTCTACCACATTTTGCAGCACACTGGGATTGCTCTTCATGTAGTCATTTAAGGAGTCACACTCCTTTAAGCATGATACTCCTGGCAAGTATGATATGCATGTTGTTTATATACACATTGTTTATACATACATTTATATTTAAATATATGAATAAATATTAGAAGTTAGATATATGAGTATAATATAAAAATAATATACAAATAATACACCTGATTAATACTGCTTTGTCACTAAAAATAGGATAGGATAACATAGCATAGGATTTTCTCCATTCCTCTGTGATCCCCAGAGTTCATTTCACACTCTCTCTGCCAAGAACAAAGCAATCGCCCCTTCAGGTCACAGCATTCATCTCTGGGCTGGTATGGAGTTCAGCAAATCCTGGGCACCCTCACTGCAGCATTCAGGTGCCAGGAAAACCCACAGGAAATGGACTCACACCTGATTTTCACTTTATCCTCTTACATCTTCACCTCATTTTTTGCTCTTCCTCCACAAATTCCCTCTGTCTTTTTTTCTAACGTGGTCTCTCCCTTCATCTACTAGTTGCAGAAAGAATTCAAACGCTGGTAGTTAATATACAGTTTCAGTACACCACCACCTTCATTTTGTATTTAAAACACTACCATTTCAGAGAAATTATATAAAAAATGCCGAAAGTTAATGGAATTTTTTTATAAAACAGATATTCATTGCTAGCTCTCACACGTTAAAAAAGGTCAGTAACTATACAGTGTGCAAAATAGCTAAGCCTCTCAGCATTTTTTGAAAATGGGAAAGAGATTGACATCAATGTTATGAAAGAATGTGATCTCAACTCAGAAATATTTTTAGGGAATTTTTCCTTTCCATTTATGTGGATGTTGGCAGTCTCTGCCTGTTTGTCAGAGGCCCTACACCCTCAGTGAAGCAGCCTGAACTCGATGGAGTTTCTTACTGATTTTGTACCACATCTTTGACAAGAAGTCAAAACGTGATCTGATGTCTAATGTGATGACAAGACCAAAAAGTGGTTTTGGCAGCATGAAGTTATATGTTCTGCATCAGAAAACAATGAAATATTTATTTATTGCCTAAATAGCAATGCCAATAATGTTGCTAAATATGTCATCAGCAGTTAGCAAGGTATTTATTGGTGATGTACAGGACTACTTGGAAACTTTTCAACTTTTATGCCTTAGATTTGCAAAGTCAAATGAATAATAAATTGCTAAGCAGCTATTTGGCAACTGTACAGCAAAAAAACACCCTTCTCATTATGGATTATATATGTACATATATATATATAGAGAGAGCTAAGAATACTGTCCCCAACTGTGACAGGTCTTCTTCCTCAAGCTGAGCTGTCTTCAACTTTACAGAAGTAAAGATGGCCATATTGCTTTAATGAAACCTGTCACTATTTTATCAAGTCTTTATCAAGACAAAAAAAAAGATTTTATAGAAACAGCTATAATAATAGAAACACAAGGAGCAAGATACGTCTCCATATCTTCCAAAACTGCCCGTTAGTAATTTCTACCATAGCATCATAAAGAATCCTGTGTATTTTTTGCAACATGATTTTCACCAGAGCTGAATAAGTGATGAATACAAAATAAATATCTGAGGGATGTTGTCCCGTCTTAGCTTGTGAAGATACTACTTTTCTTTTTCCCAAGCAATGACTTTGGTTTTTTAATCACTTCCACCAATAGCTATCAGACTATAGCTTGTTTGCAAACTTTCGGATTAATAGTAAAGTGGTCAGGTATTCTGTCCATTGTGATTGCTGTAAATTCAGAGGGTCAAAGTCAGGCACCTGAATTACACCCTCAGAAAAGGCGACTGATTACAAAGGGAAGGTGCCTGACTGAGTCATCTCAGCCAAATCCCTACAACCTGGAATTGTGACTACTTCTTAGCTGTCCGAGTCACAAAACCATGTCTAGCTAGATGAGGAGGAGCCACAGGAAGGCCACACCCCCAGTGAACACAGAAATGCATGTTAACTAGAAAATACCCTTGAAAAACAAAAAGCTTGTCTAATTTTAAATAACATAGGTATGAAGAAATAGAAGAGGAAAGTTAAAATGGAAGTTGAAATTGAATACATGGATATAGGAGATGAAATTTAGAACTTTTTATTATTAATTAGCATAACAAAGGATCAACAAGGAACATGCGTAAACTATCAAAACAATCCCGACAGTTTTCTTCTAAGAATTCAAAAGCTAATTGCTGATCTTAATTCACAAATTAGCATAATTTCTGTTGACAGAATATTGAACCTTATCCCTGTGAGCTCTTTAATCCTAGACAAAGTGATGGAACTCATAAGATAACAGACATATAGCCGAAAGGTAGCATATAGGTGGACCAATAGCATTGTCCATAGAGTTGAACTTTTAAAGAAGTACTTACATTCTGTCTAAACAGGTGTTGACATCTTCATCTTTTTCATAGTCCTTGCACAGCTGGGCTACCAAAGCCCCATACGTGAGTACAAAAAGTTCTCTGCTCTGCCAGAAAAGGTGAAAATTGAAAATGAAGCAAACTAGAATCAAACTTCTCCAAGCTTTTGAGCTGTTATTGTATTAAAAGCAAGTAAAAATAACATTTACGTTAACGAAGAAACTTTTGTCCACGACGTGTAATCACTGTAATCCCTAATTCAAGTGTGATAGAATCTGACTTGATCATCACTTGAATCTCTGTACAAGGAGCTTGCTTGGCAGAAATACCACTTCATGGGATATAGCTACTTTCATCAGGTGCATTCTTGCATCCTGTAACTGTGCATACATATGCTGGATTGATAAAAGATGTCAAATGCCATCCAAGATTAATGACAAGCATTTAATTGGAGGAAGAATAATAGAGTCAATGAGCTATTATTCCTTTTACAATAGGAACAGTATATACACTGAAATTCCAGTTCCTTCACAAAGGAACTGCTTTCCCAAAAAAACCCCCAAAAAACCAATAAGTAGATATAAAAATTAGCTCAGGATAATGAAAAAATACTATAATTCCGTACAAGTGCAAAGAATAACAACAAGCAGCGTAGTCAAGTCCCACTGACATTTCCCCTTCTTTATCAGATTTTACAACTAACTGGAATCACTACCAATACTCACTCTCCAAATGCCTGGATAATCTCAGTGGGACTTTATTTCTGTATCTTAATACAGAAGATGTGGTTGGTACGGCTCCACCACATGAGGAAGGTGAAGGGATTGGATGAGGATCACAGCCACCTGCCCAAGGAACATGGAGAGCAACTGAGGAGGTCAGAGGTGTATCCCTGCACAGATCCTGTCACAAGCACTGGTCTGGGATCTTTAGCTGTGCACCAGCCTGGAGGAATGCTTTCTTCCCTCCCTGCCTTGCCAGATCACATCTGTGGCACTGCAGAATTGACTGTATTTAGCAGGAGTAGCAGCTGGCCTTTAGGGGACAGACTAGGTTGACTCCCACTAAACATCTTGGGCAGGAATTAATTAAAGGAAGTGCTACAGGCCTGTGGCACATGGGCAGACTAGAGGTGCCTTTAGTTTATAGCCTGTGGAAAAATAATGGTAAATGGCAAGGAAAACAATAGAACAAATCACACAAGGAAATGAAGAGTGGTTTGGCGGAAAGACCTCTTCCTGCTCCCATTGCATCAAAAGCGTGGAGTTTAATCAATGTTCCCATTTTAACAAGGCACTCACCAAAATCTTAAGTAGTATGGAACCACTTCCTAAACTCGCCCTGGTGATAACTCCTACCTTCAATAACAGTGCATACTGCCAAATTCTCGTTAACAAGTTTTTAATGGAGTAAATGGATGTCATACAGGTTCTGCATTGTTCTAGTCTCAGCAAAAAGCCTGTATTGTAATAAGACAAATATCTTAGAGAATTTTAAGCATACTTTATCAACATAATTGTATTTATCGGCCACACTTGCTATCCATAAGCTTGTGTATATTAACATTAATTATACCTTTATATTTTTCTGCTTCTTTTTCAGTGGAGACCTCTGTCGCCTTTTCAGAAATTGACACAACATTGTCTTTTCCTTACAAGTAACTTCCTCTCTCTTCAGTTTGTTATACGTAAGTATACATGTACGTGTGTCATAATTATACTTTTAGATCCAAACATATTCTCTTCAAGACACAATATTATTATTGTTTTTTTTAAACCACTGTGGCCTTATTTCCCCATTATAGCACTTTGGTTGTTTGGACCTGTGGTAAAATATTCCTAAACAGTTAGAAATTTTCAACCACACATAAAGATTCTGATGAAACTTGCTATCTGAATTTTTCATCTTTAGACACACCACTGCCAGAGAACAAGAAGGAGAATCACTGGTATCTTTAATGGCACAGAATACTGCTTTTTGTGACCATGCAGTTTAAGAAGGCCTCTTGGGAAAATCTTGCATGCAGTATATTTAAAACAATTGCTGGAGCTTTAGGAGAATATTAACATGAAGTGCAGAAAAAGAAGGAAGTTTTTTGGTCTATATAACTTGTACTTGATAGAATTCGGTGCTATGGGTCAAAGTCATCATTTATAGACAACCATCACAGTTTTACCATTGTTTCCCCACAAACCAGATTTTGGCCTTTAAGCCAGATGTGGAGACCCTGTGATGGTACCCTCCCTGGGCATAGAAAAAGTGCAACTTTAGGAGGATGAAGAAGGACCCCTGCTCGTGCAACATAAACCCCAAAAGAAGACGTGGTTTGCTATGCAGGAGGCACCCAGTGTGTACCACCTGTGCTGTGGTCCCAGATGAACCATCTCTTCCCATAAATGTTCATGGGGTAGAGATGTGGCCGGTGTTTCTTTTCTCCAAAACCAAAACAGAGATTTGGCCTCAAGGATTCACATTGAGGTCAGGACTGTCTGAAAATCATTTAATGCCATAGGCAAGGTAGCTGGAGATATGAAGGCCCCTAGAGCAAATCTCAGTATTACTGCTCAAAGAGTCTCCAAGTCCTATGGACAGCCTTTTCTATGTCACTGCTTAATAGCTGTCAGCTTTTGGCAGCTCACAAGGGGGTCCCACTGTAGCCATAAATGCTGCCAGCGCTTCTGTTCTCCTACCGGCAGACTCATCCCCATCCTTTCACTCCTTTCAAGCTATTTGGAAAAACGACTGTATAAAAAACATCATCAATGCAATAACAGCTTGATCTCAGTCCATGCACAATTTTAATAGCACATTACAAAAATGTCTTACTATTTTGTGGTTCTCCTGCTTTCTTCCTGGTGGCCGAGACATGTTGCTTGTGTAACACCTGATGTATTTGATGGTCAGTTTATGTCTTGTCTTCCTCAGGCAGCATAGTTTTCTCTCAATGACTGTGTTTCCTCTTTTCCTTCTTTAAAGTTTTCTCCTTTCTGCTCTTCTGCCTTTTGCATGAGACGTGTTTACTGCAATCTGTAATGCTGATGATGCTCCTCCTATTCTCTGCGTGTACTGAGCCCTCTGGGAGGAATTCGACTGGCAACAGATCTGCCCCTGTACACAACATAAATTACACAACATAAATAACCGCTCCATCCATAAGAATGATTTGTAATCAAATACACAGCAAACAGACATGGGAAGTCAAACCAGGTAGCCCCAAGAGATTCACAGGTCTTACGTTTTTAGGGACAGCAAATTCATTCTGCTGTTTGTGTCAGGTTTTGGTGTTGGGAGAGTTAACAGAAGCTGCCCCTCTGAAGAATACAAACAAAATTGCAAGATAATGCTGCGTAATTAAAAATTGATAATTTTCAACTTAAAGGAGCTATAGTCTTCTGTCAGCTCTGACTGCTCTAGTCTGGTGAGGTAACGTCTGTCTATGAGTTACAAGGCACTACTACCACCACGTTTCTGCAAAGCTGGCAGGACAGACCTAGAGCACCCCGAATCCCAGAGGAATAAACTGTGTGCCTGCTACAGCTGCCAGCTTGTGCAAATGGCACTTTCATTAACAAAGTTTCATTCTTGACATATTATAACCTCCATTTGCAAACATCCCTGCTATTGACATCCAGGAAGGTTCAGCTTACTTTTTCTGTTTTCCCCTAAAGTAAATTTGGCTTATTCTGTTAGTTTAGATTTGCGGTAAATTTAGTCTACGGTCACTAGCGAATTTAGAAATTAACTAGGTAGCTGTCTTGCCTTATAGGACTTATCTCCACATACATTCCCAGTGAGGTGTCTCAGGTAAGGAAATAAAAATACATGGCCTCATCTGAATGCCATACTGTTACTCAGTTTCAATTAATTAATAGATTCAGTGCTAGAGTAAAATTACAGGTATTTACTATTCCAGATACACAGAAAGCAGCAGATGTGATTCATTTGAGATAAGAAGGATTAATTTACTTTAAAAAAATGGCGGCTTAAAGTTATGACACAATCCAAGAACAAAAAATAGGACAGATAAAAGGATTTTCAGCTTTTTCTGTGGAAAACATAGTCATGCTAACAGCTTTCATTTTACACAGAATGAGCTGGTGTTGACAACTTTACAATGTAATAAGTCTCTTCCATTTTTTTTCCAGGCACTCTTCTAGCCCTGTTAAAATCTGACTCTGTTTTATAAGTGAAACTATTATAGGCACTTCCCATATCTAAAATATTTAAATAAATCATAAAAGTAAAGCATTACAATTCTCTAGATAGTTACTTGCATTTCTAAATTGAGTCTGAGATGGGTTTGTTTCTCAGATCATCTCCAGTTGGCGACAAGCACCAAGTACATCTCTCATTGCAAGAGACACCCCATATTGCAGAAAAAAGTGTACTGCATTGCATTTTAAAAAACAGCTCTAAAAGATTAGCATTAGCATAATTTAACTGCAGTGAAACCATCACAAAGCACTTAAGACTACCCATAAATGAGCAGCATTTTATTTATCTAGTTCTGAATGCAAGGATGAATTGCTTCAGCCTACATTCTTAATACCACAATCATGAAGGAACGCTGTGGACCAGACAGTACAATGTGTGGTAAGAACACATCAGCATTGTTTGAAAAATATATACCTGTGCACGTGTATACACGTAGATTCACACATATAATATGATGTATTAGGTAGAATGTACTAAATTTTGAAAGGTTTGCACATGATTGATAAAATGAAGCTGAAACGGTGTGGCCAAATAAACTAGGGATTCAATGGCTCCAGTGAGGGAGACAAGTCAATGGTGGGTTGCATCCACATCTTAAGGAACAGAACAAAACCACCTTCTTAATTTTAACTATCATCTGACTTCCAGACCTGTGAAAAGAGTAGAGGTTGGTACATATCTGGCACCTGTTTTAAACCTTAACATGAACTTCTCAGAAATAATCGAAGGCAATTTGAATAGTGAGAAAGTTGGCATGGCCTTCCACCTTCCGTTTCTGTCTTGTGTGTCAGGAGAGGATTTTAGCCTTCAGTCCCAAGAAGGTTGGTCTGCCACACTCCTTGACCATTAGACTACACCAGTTCCCTTCATTCCCACTAAACTAAAAAAAATAATAAAAAAATACACAAAATATCTCCTGAAGTTCAAAAGTATACATTAAAATGTGCACTAGCACCCAGTCTCTTATAGTGGACTGGCTACTATAGGAAAGCTGAAACCTATAGAGCTAAGTACATGATCTCTTTAGTAGACCACTATCTACGGATTCTCCCAAACATGAATATCCCAGAGCACAGTGCAATATAAAAGCCAATAATGAGTAAGGTGTGAAATGCCTAAAAAATACCTAAAAAAAAGTTCTTTGATCCAAAACAATAATACACCTGCCACAAAAGATGGGTGTCCGTATTAGTACAATACACGATCAGGCTTTTGTTTGTTCTCTGTCCCCAGATTTTGTGCTAAATATCTCACCAACAGAAAATTGAATTCTTCCAAATTGCAAGACATCCTGACTGAGCCCTGCAAAATGACAAGCAAAACCATGGCTAAGGTTTGCCCACGTATTCTACTTGGCTCAGATGTCAGCTATAAGCATCCCTTTGCCTCAGAGGCAAGCTGGCTGTCACCTCAGGTAGTGGTATTTTGGATTGCATTCAGTCCTAACTCTTCCTGGGCAACAGATAAAGAGCCTAAATGTCTACCTCAGGACTCCGGGTTCCTTTGCAAAGGCGAGTACTTAAAGGTTTGAGTGCCGCCCAAGCTCTTAATTGGATCCAACCCTGTAATTTGTTCAGTAATAGCATGACCCAGCAGGATTATTTACAGCAAAGCATACAAGCAATGCCAAAGAAGTGACAATGCAGCAGTACAAAGTTGTCGTATTGATTGTATAAATTGCCTCATTCAACAGCCTCAGACTGACTATGAATATTTCAGTGTTGTACATCTCTTCAGTTTCACATCTAATGTGTTTCTTGAGTAAACAAGCGATGCTTGTGAAGCCTTCCTCCCTTATAAACAAAGACAGACATGGATTCCCAAAGAAAGTTCAGCAACAATCAATCGGGGATTTTAAAATAACTGAGGCATAATGGGACACTCTTACAAAACACGTCTTCAAAATAATTCTGTAATAGCCTGATGGGTTTATTCCACTGAATTTAAAGGAGGTAATTATTTTCAAAACAAGATGCCAGTAGTACAAAAAACAAAGTTACTGAAAATTCTGTGATACTGACAGAAAATGAAGATTCAAAATGGCAGTGTTCAGACAGCACTGGGATTTTGTTTTGCTACTACCCTGCCCAAACAACCAAGACCTTAACAACAGGTTCCAGAAAAGCTCTAGCAAAGTCCTGCTGGACGTTTCAGCATGTTTCTCTATCATTTTTAATTTTGTGTAACGGTGACACATAGTTTTGAAAGCAAATTACCAGCAAGGACCTCATTCACAGATTGTGACTGGGGATGAGACAATCAGGTGTCCACCCCAAGAGCACACTGAAGGAACAAGGTCTTGCCTAGTAAACAAGCAAGATATGCGTAACGTGCCATCCACATGTATAACAGCTGTGAGAGTGTCTCTGCCATCCAAGCAGATACCATGGGTGCTAAAACTACTTTTTGAGCTGAAAATTATTATTAGCAACCCTCTCTGCAAGGGGAGAGAAGAGGCTGTGCAGTCAGACACTAGTCCATCACGCAACCAAGTCTACACATGCTGCTGACAGCCATCGGTAACGGGAAGACAATTTTCCTCATAGACTTCCTGGCTGGTTTTTTTTTTCTGGTTTTGGTAAAAATGTTTGTATTACAGGCAGTTAGGCCTCTCAGAACTTAAATAGAACTTAAACAGCACATTCAGATAAGTGTGGGGTATGCAATGTAAACAACTACTGAATACCATGACCATAGACAAAAGTGTGTGATACAGAGAAAAACATCAGGAGTGAAACATTTTAAATTAACCTCTGCTTAAGGCTTGACTTGTGAGAGACGCTGAGAGCGCAGATCATAGATCCCAATATTCAGAAACCAGCTCTGGAAATGTGTAACTGAAAAATTTCTATCTACCTCTGTCCACAGAATGGGATTGACAATACATAAAGAAAATCTAAAAACTTTGGATCACAAGCATGCTATATAAATGCCAGCTATTATTGCCAGCATGTCTGAAGCTAGCTCGACACTGTGTGAATAGCGGATTACACCTTACAAAAAAACCCCCACCAACCAACCCTTACAAAGGAAACAACACTGTCAGAAAAAGAGGCGTGCTAGCATCTTGCCACCTACAGGTGAAACACTAAAATCTTCATGCCTCAGAACCACAACTGACATTAAACATGAACAGAATTGGGACTCCAAACTTCATGCAGTTTATGGAATCTTTCCCAGTTTTATTTTAATGTTGAAGCATTTTAAATGCTTCTTTTTTTATAATCAGTCCACTTGAAAAGGCTTTGCTTGGTTGCCTTTTTATGAAGAATAGCTTAAAGCTTTTTTTCCCCCCCCTAGTCCCACACCATGCTTCTGCTAATTACCATTGATTAGGAAACAGCTTGCCAATTAACCCTGACAGGCTAATCATCAGTTTGATAGCATTGCATGTCATCCAAAAGGTAGGGAGAACTTGTTAGTTTCAGACAATTAGCAAGGGGCTGGCAGAGCTTACAATTGCCTAAAAGCTAAATGTTGCAAAACTGCTGCGATGAATCAATTAAATCAATTGAATCAATTAAAACACATGATTGGATGTTTGTCAGTATATTTAAAGCTAGCAAACAAGCTTTTAGCTGTTATGGAGTAGAATCAAAAATTAATGGAAGGAGAAAGACTAGCAGGAGGGGCTTTCTGTTTGTGTGTTTCTTTGGGTTTGAATTTTCTTTAAGCTTTTGGAATTTTTTCTGTTCTACTCTGCCATTAGCATTAGTTAAATATAAGTAAAAGCTAGTATTGACTTAAAGCAAAAGCATCAGATAAAGAGTAAGACCGAAAATGACTTTACTTCCAAAGTGGTTAACTTTTCTAAAAGGCAAAGAGGTTGTTATTGCTAATGCTATAATTGCAATATTGACAATTGGCGGGCAGCAGCTATTCTCTTTTTTTACATTCAGCTGTCCCTGTCACGTTGGACAGAACCTTATATATGGGCTGGCTTTCCTAGGAGTTCCTGCACTGATCCTTCTGATTGTTGGCTATGCCCTGAATAACCAGACTTGGAGGCTGGTTACTGGCAAAAGATCTCCTCTTCAGAAAGAGACTACACCAAACCGGTTACTGCACTGCAAACTGATTTGCTTCGTCTTGTGCAGCATCACTGGGAGAGCTCTGGTTGCTCCAGTAACGTGGCTAGCAGTCACCCTGATAAATGGCTCCTATTATGTCTGTGCCATGAGCGAGTACGTCTCCGTGCATTATTATGGAGCTAATCCTAACGTTACTGCTAGCGAACGCAGAAGGATATTGGCTGCATTTCCGTGCAGTCAGTTAGTTCCTCCAGAGCTGACCCGGGCAAGAGATGAAGTGATTCTCCTACTCCGATACCAGTCACAAGTGAGTAACTCATTGTTTCTGTTGCCCGTAATGATGAGAACTAGAATTAATTCAGCAAATTGTTAAGATAAAACAGGATCGGTATCTTCTGCCTTGAGTACCAAATCTGTGTGCTTTGAAGCCTGCTTTGTTCCTGTTAAGTGGAACTGAACCTTAGGTATATAAATTACTATGTCTGGTTGTCCTATTTCTTACCTGTTACTGGAGGATATATTCTTCCTTGCCTAGTATCTTGAAAAGTACCATTAAGACAAATGGAAGCTCAAGAGCCAGGGAGGGTATGAAATTTCTTTGTTCAAGCATAAGAAACATGTGACTAATGGGGCCAGGCCACAAGAGTTCCACATGAATGAAACTAAAATCTTGTTTTTTTGATCAGACTCAACTCTAAAGGCTTACATACCGGGTAAATAATAGGGGGAACATTAAGTTGTCACTTCAGAGAAAATTGGTTTTAAATAGGCTATATCGGGCTAGGAATCAGATGGCTTCTCACAATATTAGTCATGAAGGCAAAATCCTTAACAAATTATGTAACAAAAAGTTCCTTAAACTTGACAGAAAGAAGCAGCTTTGCTGCATGGCTACCTCCAGTAGTGTCGTGGTTTAACTCCAGCTGGCTGCTAGGACCACGCAGTCACTCGTGTAGTTTTCTCCCTTCTCCCCTTGAAGCGCAGGGAGAAGAGGGAGCAAAGGATGGAAAAGGAAAAAAAAAAAAAAAGCCTTGTGGGTTGAGATAAAGACAGTTTAATAGAACAGTAACAGAAAAGGAAGAATAACAATAATAATAATGACACAAGTCGTTCTTACCACCTTCCCGAGCAGAGATTCTGGATTTCCCCCCTGGCCAAGCCCCATTTATACACTGAGCGTAATGTCTGTGGTACGGAATATTCCACTGGCCGTTCTGTCTATGCTCCCTCTCAGCTTCTATGGGAAGCTGAAAAGAGTCCTTGAAAGGCATAGACATTGCTTAGCAACAACTAAAACAGTATGCAATTCTTTTCACAGCAATCACTAGGAAGAAAAGTAGCTCTTTCCCAGCTGAAACCAGGACAAGTAGGCAGGGACTGGGTATGATGGCAACAGACCCTTACCAAGTTTATTTATACCTTGTTAACCTAATTATTCAGAAGAAGTAAAGATGGGGCTTTGAGCAACCTGGTCTAGTGGGAGATGTCCCTCCCCACAGCAGGTGGGGCTGGAATTAGATGATCTTTAAAGTCTATTCTAACCTAAACCATTCTATGATCGTCCTACAGATTTTCTGATGCTCAGAAGTTACCACTGTATTTTCAGCTGTAACAGGTTTTTTTTCCTTTTTCTTTGTAAGGTGGCTGGCTGGCTTCTGATTGCTGTGGTAGTCATCACTGTCTTCCTGTCTTACTGCCTGGCGAGCTGTTTCTCCCCACTCAGTTTTCTACATTTCAGATATTGGAGCAGCTATGTCCATAATGAGCAGGAGCTCTTTGACGAAGCAACAGACCAACACTCCAGGCTGTATGCCATGCAGCATGTAAGGAAATTCTTCGGCTTTGTCCCAGGGAGTGAAAATGTAAAGGAAATCCGTATCCCATCCCTCAGAGAGTGGCAAGCTATTTCTGGACTGGCTTTTCTAAAAAGAGTGGATGAGGAGCACTATGACTACAGCCTCCTCCATGATTGGGCACTCAAGGAACCTGTAAATGGAAAATACCTGAAGACCGATGAAGATCCTGTGATCACAAGGCAGCTCTGAGGGCCTTTGCAGGACAAACACCTGCAAGAAAAGCAGGAAAGTGTCTAGCTCCTGACAGCACAGACCTGAGCCGCTCTGGAACTTTCTGATGCCTTATTATGTTGATAGATAAAGCACCTGAGCAAGTACACCTCGTCAATGTAGTCCTTCAGTACGTGCATACAGACGCCTTTCCTGATGGCATCTGAGTTCTGTGGGATGTGGCAGTCTATGTCTGGATTAGGGTGGGCTGTTTCAAGCTGCAGCACTCTGCTTTCTAATAATTGTGCAAAAAGGATGAGTATGTACTAGGAGACAAAGTTATTACCAAATGCTTTTTTCTTTCCTCCCATTAAAAATCTTTAAAAATTAATAGGCTAGACTTTGATTGGATCCTATGAGTCGGTCTATTCTGTGCAGTGCAAAAGCAGATGTCTAGCTTTCTCTCAGTGACCTCCAGCAGAAATACCTTATTTTTCCTTTTCTGTATCTTTCCTGTATTATGTGAATAAAATATACTGAGCTAACTACAAGCTAAATCTGTGCAGAAGAAAGATATGGGGAAACTTCAGCAACAAAGGCTAAGTCTAGATACAGTGATGAGAGAACTTTCAATTCTGGTAAGGAGACAACATGCCTGAGACACAGGATGAAGGGGTCCAATATGTAGCAGCCGCATGAACAAACACATGTGGAAATTTCAATTCAAGAGTATTCTGGCTGAAAGCAATAGCAAGGTTAGCCTCCTATCCCTTTTAGATATACTTAACATATCTGTTGTTCATGTGCTTGCCTATTGTACAAATAGCAAATCAGGATGGGAAACAAATCTCACTCTGTGCAGTAAGGTTTGCTCTGGCTGTGAAAAACTTACAATTTAATCATATTACTGTGCTCATAAATATTACTGTGATTAAAACCTAATGAATTTAGTGAAAGAAGGCTCAATGATGTTTTTGTGTTAATGTAATGTGGTATGATGTGATATTACTGTATCTCTTCTCTAACTCCCTGTGCAGACATTTCTAACTCTAAGGGGGGAAAAATGCCTACCATAGTTTTTCCTAATGCTGCCTGTATTACCTTGCCGTGTACACGTATGCGCTCCAAAGTAACACACTAGATTATAGGATCTGCTGTTAATAAATAACCCCAGAGTGTTGATGTGGAAAAACACAATTAGTTAGTACATATTACTAGAAAACACGGAAGCCAGAAGTAAGTTAAACTGCAGATCTTGGTAACTGTGTTTAGTCTTGAAGATTTAAACTTCTAAACAAAAGCAAGCACTTTAGCAAATGATGTATGTGCTGAATAACTGGAGAACTATGCAAATTTTAAATCACTAAAAAAAGTCTTAGATATTCCCACATATGTATGTCACCTGAATCCTAAACTTTCAGTTAACAGAACCGCACCGTTCATATGCACTCCTTGGGCAGCAAACGATCTCTGTTAGTAAACAGTCTTTAAAAAAACTTCGGTTCGTTTTTTTTTTTTTAATTTAAGTAAGATGGAACACTATTTGTAACATGGATACGTGCCACTGATTTTTGTCTCTGAAAGTTTTGACAAAAAAAACCTATACTGATGTCTGTATCCAAACGACAAAAAAATAGCTGCTGTCTTTATTCTATGTTGGTTCTTTCCTCTTTCCTTCTTTTACAGTAGCATTATATAAATGATGCAATATTTGCAGTTAAAAGTGAGCTGTCAAATTCTTTGAACTTCTTGCTAAATTAACTTTTAAATCAAACTTTATGTTTTCCAATTTTGTCCCAATTACTATTTGCCCTTTATTTTTTTTTTATAGTTTATAAGACTAAGTGGAAGTACTAGCTGTATCTGTCATTGTGAAGTCAGCCTGCTGCTAAACAAATAGACTATCACCAATGAGCATACATTAATCTATAGTACTCAACACACTAGCACTATAGGTGATTTGGTGCATTTCTCTGCTCCTTGAAACACGTTATGCATTGGTAGTGAAGACACAGCTTTCAAAAGAATTCATGATTACAGAAAAATCAATGAGTTGGTACTGAACAGTCTAACCGTGCTTGCTAAAACCTGAGTCATCTTACCCAAAAATCAATTTAGAACTGCAGTTTGCTCACTTGAAGTGAAAATTATTCTCTTTATGTCCACAGTGAAAGTTTTTCTGGAAACTCTTTGCTTGTAAAATGCACCCAAGGGAAATGTGCTGGCTGTAAGCCCAGGAAACTGACGCATCTTAAAACTACGCTGTACCAAGTACCCATCAGGGTCTGCTGTTGTTTAATCTTCAGCACTTTTAAATTCATCTTTGCAGGTTACTCCCAGTATGGGGGCTCACAACATTGCTGCCTTGATGAATCCTGTTCTGCACTTACATAATGATGCTGCCTATACAATGTGACTTCTGAAATCACTGTGAACTTCTCCTGGAAAGTTTGCAGGTGCTTTTGAACTCCAACCTGTACCACCAACTGTCGGGTTTTTTTTTCCAGCTGCCTCAAGTGAACTTCCAATTTCAGCCTGAAAATGGCATTCAGCTGCCTCCATGGTGCCATTCCTACAGCAAGAGTTTTGAGTCCCCTTCAGCTTGCAGGTCCCTGTAAATGTCCAGTGGAAGAACGAACACGTAGTGAATAGCAGCCTGGCAGTAACAATGAAGGCTGCCTCTTCAGGTAGGAAGTCAGGAGTCTCAGGAACGGAGCCAGACTACCTCACCTACTCAAAATACGGCTATTCCCAGCGGCGGGGCGGGAAGAACCCCGAGGAGACCTGGTGTAGATGATGAAGACGACGGTTTTCCCTCACCTCAGGTACCGGCGGGAAAACACACCGAGCCCGTTCTGCCCAGAGCCGAAGGCCAAGCACCAAGTACAAGAACTGACTGACCGGGGGGCACCGCAGTTGATCACTCTTTGCGAAGGCAGCCGAAAATCATTAAGACTAATTACTTGTAGCCTCACAACCCCCTTCCGACTCCAGCAGGCCCACCCATCACCACTATGGCCGCCCGCCCTTCCTATCCCGTCTTCAGCCCAAAGCCATCCACCGCCGATCGGGGCGCCAGGCATGCCTAGCCGATGGCGGAGGGCAGTGCGCAGGCGCGGAAGCGGCGTGGAGCGGGGCGGGCGGCCCATGGCCCTTGGCGGCGGCGGGAGGTGGCGGCGGCGGCGATGACCGACTACAGCGAGGAGCAGCGCAACGAGTTGGAGGCCCTGGAGTCCATCTACCCGGACTCCTTCACGGGTGAGAGGTAGCGGTGGCGGCGGGGCCCGCCGGTGTGAGGGAGGAGGGGGAGGACCCGCCGGGGCCTGGCCCTCCCGGGCTCCTTCGGGCCTCTCCTTCGAGTTGGATGGTTTGGGGTCAATTTTTTCTTGATTTTTTTACCTCACGAAAGGGTCTGATGGCCGCTGGGCTGCTGTACCAGGGCGTGAAACGCCGCCGAAGGGCGGCGTTTCACGCC